>CM029012.1:115756004-116497196 GCA_016801055.1 Panax notoginseng
ATCGTATATGAAAATAAAAAATTTCAAGAAAAAGACGAAAAAGTCACTATTCATAAATACGCAGAAAAATGCTAATAAATGTATTCTTTCGAAGTATGTCTGATTAGTGGGATTTATACTCGCGAATCGGATACTTTATGGCTTAAATAGTTGCCTGATCTTCGTTGATTTTATATAGTTTTATATGATTATTGTATTATTATGCTTAACCGACATATTGCAAGGCTTTATAGGACTTTTCTAGCTTTTAGGGGACAAAACGGACAAATTACATACACTGGCGCCGCGGTGCCAATACCAAGCCTTGTGCTCGCGCCGTAGTGCTACCCTCCTATCTTGCTGATGTCATCTTGGCGCTGCAGCACCATGGTTCCTTCATGGACTCGCGCCGCAGCGCGAGCTCCGGTGTTTTCCAAGCTGACGCGGCACCGCAGCGCCACCCTAAGCCTTATTGCCCACGCCACGGCGCCACCTCCGATGCCCAGGCAGAGAGGGGCTTGGTTTGACCTAGAAAAAGGGGGGAGCTGATATAAGAAGAAGAAAACCTCTTCAAAAGATATCATATATCATATACTCGGAGGATAGCATAACTTAGGATAGAATAGTGTAGTTTTCTCTTTTCTTCTGTATTTTCTCTCTCTAGTTCTTAGTTAATGGCCGTAAATATAGATTAGGGAGAAGTCTGGGATTTCCTTGGAGCAAGAGTAGTGAGCTACACGGATTAGAGAGCTTGAAAGGAGCAGAATGCTTAGAGACTGAAGAGCCTCGACAGTGTTTATTCTTATCAATTTACTTCCTCTGATTTTGTAATCCATAAATGTTGTCCTTACTACTACTTATATTTTGTTCAATAGCTATGAACTAAGTATTGGCTCTAAGGTTATGATGGAACCCTTTGCTATTTAAATTGACTGTCTTATCTCTTTGGTTGGCACCATATTATTTGGTTTAATATATTCATTCTTAATGATTCTCGTTAAGACATTAGTGATGATTTTGGTAATCTACATGATATTAAAAGAAGGATTATAAATTTACACCTAAATATATTGGCATGTGATTATGGGTTTCGACTACATAAGTTGTGCGTAGAATATACATATATCTGTGCGCCACGTGCGGCCTATTTGAGAACTTATGCTTAAATCCTTGTTAGGTTAGTTCGCACAGACATGTGTAGGATTATCACCTAGCTTGGACGTTCTTTTCTGTTCTATTCCCTAGCGGGTGGATCTAGAGAGGATATGTTTGTGCATACCTCGATAGAGGTGTATGAGCACCTATGTGTTCTTGGTCAACAAATTGTCGTGACCATTAAGACCAAAGATAGAAGGGTAGGTAGTTTGATGAAGCATAGCACGCCAGGTGTTCGACAGAATGAATGTGTGGGATGAAGTTGTAACCTTAGCTTGTAATTCCTTTGATTACCATTCGTTATCCATTTACTTGATTTGATAATTAGTTATAACTAGATTAATCACACTTCCATTTATTGCTGTTCGAATAAGGTTTTAGCGATACAAAGTCGGTACTTGGTAAATATTAGTGATAGTTCCTCGTGGGTTCGACACTTTCCTTATCACTGTATTACTTGTTAGACCGCATATACTTGCACGTGTTTAGTGATCGATTTTCCGACCAACAAGTTTTTGGCGCCGTTGCCGGGAAAGTATTATTTTAATATTGTCCAATAATGATTTAAATCAATATAATCTTAATTTGAACGTATATATATATATATATTTCTTTTATTTGTTTGATCTTCCTTTTTGCTTTTAAGTTTACAGGTTATGGACGATCAATGTTATCAATGGCCTTATGAGAGAACGACACAACCAAGCTCGGAAGAAGGCCTCGAGCAATTACAAGTTCAAATTGCAAATGTCTTGAGGTTTTCTGACAATCTTGATTGTCAGTCCACTCAGACTGCCTACTGTCGGGAACGAGCTGACATTGAACCGATTTCCTATCATCCAAACTGTCAGGGTTATCCAAACTCTTGGGACTACAGTCAAGAGCAATATCATGATCCGAATTACTCCTATTTGAATCAATTTGAATATCAGTCTCCGCTGCAATATGAGTTGACGTCTCGACCCAATGAGAGCTTTTCTGAGTACTCAACACAAGAAGAAGAGAACATGCTTAAAGAGCTTCCCACCAACTTTATTGAGAGAAATGAGGTTCGGATGGCAAGCCAAGAAGCCGCATTGTAGAGCCTCAAAAGTTAATTGGGGCAACTCATCAATGACATTACAAATCCACCGCAAGATAATATACCGGTCATAATTGAGTTCAACGATGAAGTAGTGGAGCAGTGCATAGTGGATACGCGAGGAGAAGTTGATGAGTCTCACCAAGTTATTGAGGGCAATGTCAAGGTGCAAATTGACCAACCTGCAGAGGCTGAACTAGAAGAAGAGAGGATCAACATTGGGTACATTGTCAAGAGTAATCAACAGTTAGAAACCACGCTCACGACTGTGGAAACCCTGGAGGGCCCACTAGCACACAAAGAACGTTTTCAACTTGATGAACAAGGCGAATTAGTGGATAATTCCAGTGGTGAAAGATTCTTCGTGCCAATGGGTGAAGAAAATGGGGATGATCAATCATCCATGTCTGCCAATTTTTTTTTAAGGAATTGACGAATATGCAGCATAAAATGGTCATTTTCGCTTATGAGCCGGATTGAGCTGCATTGGTATAGTCAAGCTGATGACTTTAAAACAAGCACTTGGTGGGGAGGCAACCCCATCTCAGTATCATTTTTTCTCTATTTTTCTTACTTATGTCTAGTTTATATTTAGTCTTTTCGCTTTAGTGTGTTAACATTGCTGCCAATTTAATTATAATCTCAGATGCATGTTTTTGTGGCTATAGAATGCAGACATCATGTTTTCCTTTTGTGTTGATATTTTATATATGGTAGTATAATTAAACTAGATATCATGTGGACTAATATAGGTATATATAGTTGTTAATATGGTGGCTAATACATGGCTTAGTATGTGCAGGGAAAACTCAGATACAAGGCTGGCGCCGCAGCGCCAACATATACACTAGACTTCACGCCATAGTGCCATGCCAAAGTCAAACTTTCTTACCTCACGCCGCAGCGCTAAAGAATAAAGGGGCTCTCATGCCACAGCGCCACCATATGGCATGACATACTGCTAACTCGCGCTGCAGTGCCAAGCAAAGAAGGCCAGGCCGCGCTGCGGTGCCACAAGCTAAAATTTGTTTTTAAAATCAAACTGAAGTCAGCAGTTGTGCCCACTTCCCCTATTCGCTCTCGGCAGTTTTAACAACCCAAGCGCCATACAACCCAAGCAAACCATAGGGTACCCCTCATTTACCAAAGTTTTCCTATCCATTGCTCCCAGTCATCCAATTTCTCGTGGCTCCGAGCTTATAAATAATCTATTGGGACTCCATTCTCCGAAGGACTGCTACAACTATTGTCTCCATTTAGGTAATTTTGGGGTTTTCATTCAATCATACACAGTAGTTGATGTTCTTGTTTGGGTTTGGTTTTTGCTATTATTTTGGGTGATTTCCACTGACGAAAATCAGGCTAGAGCACTTTCAAGCAAGGGCTGTCCAAATTGGAATCTCAGCACGCACGCAAGGTGTTTAATAATTTGCCTGAGAGAGAAATTTGACTATTTTGGCTTAGAATTAGTGGGTTTTATTGGGGATTTGTTGTGCATTACTTCAAGGCTTGCTTCTACACTGATTAGGGACTATTTTTTTTCAAACCAACAAATTTTACGACATGGCTTCAAAAAGGTAGCGCCTGAGCGTAGGGGGTTCCTCGTCCGCAGCACCAACGGCATGGGATAACACCAAATTCGTGAACGAGGAGGCATGGAAAAGGTACAAAAGCTCTTTTACCGCATGAAATTTGATTCTTGAGCGGGGGTTGAGGCTGGACAAAAAGGATGGCGAGTTGGTGGCCATGATTGCGGGACGCCAGTGGATCCACTTCACAAAACCACCTGAATTGGCCATCGTTTCTGTGGTTCATGAGTTCTATGCCAATGCTAGTGCTGAAGGTCCTGCTGTTGTCCAAGTTAGAGGCGATCAGTAGCTTTTGGAATCCAAGCTATCAACGCATTATTCACGATGCCTAGTTTTGAGGGCAGGGACTATATAGAGCCGGGACTGTGCAACTATGACCTCGAGGATATTATTAGGAGGCTCTGCAAGCCCGGGACTACATGGAAGAAAAATGACTTCACGGGTGAGAGGATTAGTTTCCCGTATACTGCGCTCAGTCGCTATGGGAAGGCATGGTTCAGCTTCATTTGTGCTAACATAATTTCGACCCATCATCTGAGCGACATGACTAAGGATAGAGCTATCCTCTTATTCGCCATTATCACGGGCCTGAACATAGATAGTGGAGTTCTCATCCATGAGTCGATCATGAAGGCGATCAAGAGCGCCACCTCATCGGGACTTCCACATCCATCTTTGATCACCCGGTTGTGCAAGAGGGCAGGTATCCATTGGGGGCCAGAAGAGATAGCTCTGCCGCCCATGTCCGTCATTGACCATCAAACGATCTCACGCTTCAATGTGTGGGACGGGGTAGATTCTCATGTTAGAGGTGAAGGCTACGGGCCACCCATCAAGCCACCTCCTACAGCTGAGCCTGAGCCATCGCAGCCACCAGACGCAGGCCCAGATTCACAGGGACTACTGGAAGAGATCATGGCATCCCTCAGCCTGCTACATCAGAAACACGACGATGAGGCTCAGAGGCAGCAGAGGAACATTGCAGCAGTGGCCCAGAGGTAGGACATAGCCATGCAGTATCAGGCTGAGCTGGTCAACACGATGCAGAGCATATACACCGTGTACAGTGGTGAGGATATTGAGTTCACGCCATTCCAGTTCCCAGAGCCTCCTATCTTCCAACTATACCCTCCACCATCACCACCCGCCGAAGCTGATGAGGACGATGCCGCTGTTGAGTGACTGAACTTCAGGGAAGCCCTCTTGTATAAGATTGATCTATGTTTAGTAATGAGGGCATTGCTCACCTTAAGTTTGGGGGTGGTAGGGCTTAATATCTTTTTATTTCTGTTTACTGCCAGTTAGGTTGCCATATTTAGTACTTTGCTTATGTTTTTATCAGTATTGTGGTGCAGTCGTTTTGAACTGCGAGATTGTGTTTTGGATTTTTATTATTATGGATGCCATGAACTGTGTTTGCTTATTATTTATTAATGCTTTGATTATTATTAGCATGTTTATGGTTTATAGCCATCTTTTTGGGGCTTATATAGATATTTATGCTTGTGCTATGTTGCTGGCCTTATTACCCTATTTTGAGCTGTTATTAAACAAAGGGTGGTATATTTATCATTAATTTTTTATTGTGGCTAATGACAAGCGCTAAGTAATTATGTCTATCTTATAGAGTCGTGTCAAGCATGTATGAGCTAGGGGTTTGTTCAATCGATAAGTTTAGATTGTTATTGATCTGTCCTTCTTAGCAACCATCAACCAACTATGTTAACTAGTTATTTTTTGAATTTAGTTCGCGTGTTTATTACTTTGAGAGTTTGTTCACTCTTATAAACTTTCATTTTTACAAGGTAATAAAAGACTTAGACGTTTATACAGTTTTTGGATCTTGGATTCTGGCATGTTGACATTTTAAAAAAAAATGAATTAAGAATAAAAAGAAAAGAATATTTAATATCAAAAGTTTTGCGATGGGTCGAGATGGAGCGTAAAACGCACTAGCCTATAAACGCAGGACCGATGTTGAGATGGAGCATAAAATGCACTCACCGAATAATTTTTGGAGTCCAAAAAATCTAATTTGGCTTATGTTGATTACGTGGCCTTTACTGCTCGAGTTATTAGATTCATAGGGGTGTTCTACACCTAGTTCCCTAAAGTCATCTGGCTTGGGAGTCACTGATCAAAAGCTCATTAATGGGTAGTTCTGATTAGCCTAAGGTAATTAAGGACTGTCCGAGTCAGATTTTACTATCTTCATGCTAGAGTCTTTTGATCCTTTCCTGTATTTGTGTCTTACTCTTAATGCTTGTTGAATGTTTAAGTTGTGGAGTTTGCGTATTGGTATTAACAATCGACTGTGCAAACTTATTTGAGCTATGATTAGTTAGGACGGTTGGTCTCCACACACACACACATAGAATGGATCGAATACATTCTTATGATTGAAATTGAATGAACCCTTACTCCTATCTGTATTTGCCCTGTTCTCTGGGAGTAGCTATGATCGAGCTTAGAAGCCATGATACTAGTTTACAATTATATTTTTCTTTCGCGTGTGTTTTATTATTGTTAGTGTTGTGTTAGATAGTTTGCTCGAGGACAAGCAAAGACTTAAGTTTGGGGGTATTTGATGAGTGGAATTTATACCCGCGAATCGGATACTTTATGGCTTAAATAGTTTCCTGATCTTCGTAGATTTTATATAGTTTTATATGATTATTGTATTATTATGCTTAACTGATGTATTGCGGGGCTTTATAGGTCTTTTCTAGCTTTCAGGGGATAAAACGGATAATTTACATACACTGGCACAGCGGCGCCAATACCAAGCCTTGTGCTCGCGCCGCAGCGCCACCCTCCTATCTTGCTGATGTCATCCTCGCACTGCAGTGCCATGGTTCCTTCTTGGACTCGCATCGCTGCGCAAGCTTTGGTGTTTTCCAAGCTGACGTGGCACCGCAGCGCCACCCTAAGCCTTATTGTCTGCGCCACAGTGCCACCTTCGGTGCCCAAGCAGATAGGGGCTTGGTTTGACCTAGAAAAAGGGGGGAGCTGATATAAAAAGAAGAAAGCCTCTACAAAAGATATCATATATCATATACTTGGAGGATAGCATAGCTTAGGATAGAATAGTGTAGTTTTCTCTTTTCTTCTGTATTTTCTCTCTCTAGTTCTTAGTTAATGGCTATAAATATAGATTAGTGAGAAGTCTGGGATTTCCTTGGAGCAAGAGCAGTGAGCTACACGGATTGGAGAGCTTGAAAGGAACGGAATGCTTGGAGACTGAAGAACCTCGACAGAGTTTATTCTTATCCATTTACTTCCTCTGATTTTGTAATCCATAAATGTTGTCGTTACTGCTACTTATATTTTGTTCAATAGCTATAAACTAAGTATTGGCTCTAAGGTTTTGATCGAACCCTTTGTTATTTAAATTGACTATCTTATCTCTTTGGTTGGCACCATATGATTTGGTTTAATATATTCATGCATAATGATTCTCGCTAAGATATTAGTGATGATTTTGGTAATCTACATGATATTGAAAGAAGGATTTTAGATTTACACCTAAATATATTGGCATGTGATTATGGGTTTCGACTGCATAAGTTGTGCATAGAATAGACATATATATGTGCGCTACGTGCGGCCTATTTGAGAACTTATGCTTAAATCCTTGTTAGGTTAGTTCGCATAGACATGTGTAGGATTATCGCCTAGCTTGGACGTTCTTTTCTATTCTATTCCCTAGCGGGTGGATCTGGAGAGGATGTGTTTGTGCATACCTCGATAGAGGTGTATAAGCACCTGTGTGTTCTCGGTCGACAAATTGTCGTGACCATTAAGACTAAAGAGAGAAGGGTAAGTAGTTTGATGAAGCATAGCACGCAAGGTGTTCGACAGAATGCTTGTGAGGGGTGAAGTTGTAACCTTAGCTTGTAATTCCTTCCATTACCATTCGTTATCCATTTGCTTACTTTGATAATTAGTTATAACTAGATTAATCACACTACCATTTATTGCTGTTCGAATAAGACTTTAGCGATACAAAGTCAGTACTTGGTAAATATTAGTGATAGTTCCTCGTGGGTTCAACACTTTCCTTATCACTGTATTACTTGTTAGACCGCGTATACTTGCGCGTGTTTAGTGATCGGTTTTCCGACCAATAATGTCATAGCGTTTATTTGAGAAGGCGAGATGAATTATGTAATAAAAGTTTTTTTTGGGAAAAATCCATAAAAACATTATTCAAGCTAAAAATGCAAACTCATTTTTTTGAAATCTTGAATTACAACATAGTGTTTCGTCGGAAAAGGGGGAACGGTGGCGAAATCAGATTTTCAAAAATCAAAAGTCAATTTTTCGGCTAACCGAGCAAATTACGAAGACTAACTAAAAAAGATAGAAAGTCTAACTGAATAAGAAAATGCCTAACTAGAATTGGTTCGACAAACTAAGCCTAAGAATTATAAGGCTTGGCTAAGAATTTTGGAAGGTGGCTAGGGTTAAGCCAAAGATTGAGCCTAGGGTTTGGAGAGCTTGTGTGACACCCCCAAATCCCGGGTACTTTAATTCCCACGGGATTTGGTGTTCACTGTCACTACAAGAAAAAGGTATATCAGCGACTGCCTTCGGTCGCTGATAGGCGTCGCATAAAATCTGGTCGATGGAATGCACATCTTTAAGACCCCGAATTATATGAAATGAAAGTATCCAATTTTCTTATAATTATTATTCTATTTAATAAATAGTTAAATTGATAAAAGGTTAAAGTTAAGGGTGATATTTGAAAATTTTGTAAAGTAAGCAAGTTGATATAAAATATTCATTGTGTCGGGGAATATTCGATTGGTCGGGGAATATTCGATTTAACAGGGAATATTCGTACGATGACACAATCATTAGTGGACCCCCCAACGGAAGTATTGTCGTAGATAGAAAACGACAGAAATATCTTTTTATAAAAATAACGACGAAAGTTTTACCGTTAAACTGTTGAACTACCCGATGGTAAAAGTACAGTAATACGCGTGGTTGCATAGTAGCACACGGTATTGATTATTGATGCTTACGTAAGAAGCCACTCAGTTTACTCAATTATTGCTACAGTAATTGTTGCATAGTATCTCACGTTATTTGATTCAATTATTATCACAGTATCATCTGCATAATATTTTATATTATTTAATCAATAATTGAGACAACAAAATTATTCATATTATTATTTATAATATTAACGATGTCTAGAAAGTTCTGTCGATGAGAGGTTTGGTCACCTAATTGCGCGCCAATAGAGAGAAATCCTTATCAGAAAGCCCCCTCTTTCCTGGGAATGATCTGGTTGTTAAATATTGTGAGTTATAATATTAATGATGAATAATTGTTGAAGTAATAAGAATGTGTTTATTGAAGATAAGTGAATTACAAAAGTTAGAGGGGAATAATGCAAACTTAGAAAATTTTAGGGGTACTAAAGTGTAATAAGTTAAATCAATCTGGACCATTGGTGGTGGTTTTATGTGTAAATCAATCTGGACCATTGGTGGTGGTTTTAATAGTAAATTAATTTGGACCGTCGATTGTGATTTTAATAGTAAATCAATCTGGACCGTCAATGGTGGTTTTAATAGTAAATCAATCTGGACCGTCAATTGTGGTTTTAATAGTAATCAATCTAAACCGCCCGTTCTAATAGTAAATTAATCTGGACCGTTCGTGAATTAGTTACTATTTAGTCATTTCTCCTATAAATAGAAGCTTAATTCTTCTTTCATTCTCACCAATTCACTGAGACTCACAAGAGAAACTATAGAGAGAGAAACTATAGAGAGCAAGAAGAAGAGTATTCTGCTACTTCACTATTGCAGAGCAAGAAGAAGAGTATTCTGCTACTTCACTATTGCAGTATCTAGTTTTCTACTAAGGTAAGAGGTATTATTTCTTTCGTATTTATAAGAAATACTTTTTTTTCGTATTCATCCTTTAATATGTCGGAATAACCTGTCTACGCGGATTACATACCGTATAACAGGTGAAAATCTATTTGCAGTTTCGTATGTTATTTCTTTTCATATTCTTAAATCTAAACTTACTATGGTAAGTATTGCTTCTATAATCCTTGAAATTAGTGGAATATTGATAAGTGGATTTTATATCCACGAATCGATTTCCATTTTAAGCATAATCGTTGTTAATTCTTTGCGTTTGTGATAACTCGAGATTTCGAGTAATCAAAATTTTATGAAATAAAATTTTTTTTTATTAATATTAATATTAATTATCAATATTGTGATGTGTATCTGTGATACGAGTCTCGAGATTTAGTAAAATTGTGTATGGACTGGTAAATTAGAGTAGAGTTGTGCTTAACAGTTTTAGAAACCCTAACCCTAATTTTTGGATAGGGGTTCGATATAAAATATAATTAAAATAATTATATTAATGAGTACGAGTTTGTAACGTATAGAATTTTTGATCAATGATTGATCGGATAAGGTTTAAAATTTACAAACCTTAATAAGAGATTAAAAACCATAATCTCATTATTAAAAACCCTAACGTACGGTTAGAAACCCTAATCGAAAGTCGGGAAATCCTAATTTTAAATTTAGGAATCCTAAACCCTAATTAGGAAACCCTAATCCTAATTGACAAGCCTAATGTGTTTATTAAACTTAAATATGATTAGAAAACCCTAATTATATTTTTAGTATCTTAATTTCTATTTTACAAACCCTAATTGTAATTTGGAAATTTTATTTTTTTAATTAAAACCCTAATTTGGAAATTGTAGAAACTAATTATGTAAAATCTAAGGGTTGGGACCTTAGGGTTAAACCCTAAGGGTTTGTACAAATTCCAAGTATGTCAATAAATTTATTTTGTAAATGACCAATATGCCCTTTTTATATTCTTTAAATGGTAACTTGTAAAAATACCAATACCTTTAGTTGGTAAACCACTAATTTGACTTTGGGACATAAATCTCCAGCAATGCCAGCCGAATTTATCAGATCCAAAGCAACATATCACATTATATAAAGATTTGGGAGAGAGAAAATCACATAAACTAGCCATTTTGCTCTCTTGCTCTCACCAACTCTCTCTCTCTCTCACCAAGACATCAGAAAATAGATAGTAGATCAGTCCTAAAAACAGCCCTGGATCAACCAATATCAGATTAGGAAGATCAAGATCAAGATTTGAACAAGAAGGTATAAATCCTAAAATCTAATTTGATCTTGTATGCTAAAAAAGTTTTTGTGTTTAAGTGTTTATGTGACGCCCCCAAAATTAGGTATACATCACCCATCTTGGGTCGTCAGATACATAGTACCGAATATAAATACAACTTAATAATACAACTGTCGTGTACAATACGACAAAACATAAACTGTGAGTTTGAATACAAATATTATCTTCTAGAGAGTATTCATACTCAAAAGGAGTCCTCATTACATTTATTAACACACCATTACATAGAATAGTGAGGACTACTAACTAATACTATCATTCGGACCATCACTCCGTACCCCGACTTGTCCCAGCTACGTTCTCATTTCCTGAAGAGAACAGTGAAAGAAAGGGTGAGCTCAACTAGCCCAGTAAGAAATATTATGACTAAGATAATGCAGAATAAATTATCATTAGCCTTCAACAATGTTAAACTGATAAAATATAATAGACATCAAGTTTAACTGCAGCGGAACAAGCATTCCATTAAAAGAGTCAAGTAGAAAATAAACTCTACTATCTTTTATGATTTAAAAGGTTTTTCAACACTGCGATCGCTGAGACTCAGCTTAATAAAATAATCCACATCATCGAATCACCCCTGCACTACGGCCAAGGATATTCGTGTATTCATTAATGGTCATGATCATGCCAACAACTGTCCATCAATGCACTACGGGCCAATGAGGACTTTTACCACATCATTTGTAACATTACGGTCATGATTATACCGAATAATCCCTGGTCATAATCATACCAAGTCCATCTATGCACTACATGCCACAGATGACTTTCAACATTTTATAAACATGAGGATGATGACAATGATATAAGAATTCAATAAAACAAGTTCAAGAATTAATTTATCCAGGAATTAACAACGTCCAAATTGTCAACATGATACTGCATTGTGGAGTAAAATTCAAGAACGCTTAGAAGAATATTTTCTTGAAAAGATACTGGATGAAACGCAACTATCAAGGATATTTCACAAATTTCATGGAGTATAGAAGTCAAAACTTAACCAACTGAGTACAATAAAGAATGGAATAACAAAAGAAATCACCATGCATGCGATAGACCGCACAGACAGGTTATTCCAATAGAATAATAAATAATGGAACCAGGTCCGGCGTAAACGCACAGACAGGATATTCCGACAGAATAATAAATAATGGAACCAGGTCCGGTGTAAAACACACAGACAGGATATTCCAACAGAATAATAATAAAACGGAACCAGGTCCGGTGTAAAACACACAGACAGGATGTTCCAACAGAATAATAAACGGAACCAGGTCCGGTGTAAAACACACAGACAGGATGTTCCAACAGAATAATAGAAGAATGTCACCAAGTATAGGGTAGACCGCGTATACTGGTTATTTCAACAGAATAATAACAAATGGAATAACAGAAGTTCTCTTCATGAATATAAAAGAAATAATATTCCCTACCTTAAAAGAACTGGATATTGGAAAAGTGATGTAGCAGAATACTTTTAGTCTCTCTCTCTCTCTTATTCTCTCTATACTTTCTCTCTCTATAGCTTGAATGAATTCGTGAAAAATAATGAAGCCCTAGGCCTCTATTTATAGAAAAACTGAGAGTGGCTCTTGGTCTTAACGAAGGGTCAAATGACTCTTGGTCTTAACGAAGGGTCAAATGACTCTTGGTAATATTGAAGGGACAACTACTATTGACGAAAGTAATTACTATTGACTAAGGTAAATACTATTGACGAAGGTAATTACTATTGACCAAGGTAAATACTATTGACGAAGGTAATTACTATTGACCAAGGTAAATACTATTGACGAAGGTAATTACTATTGACCAAGGTAAATACTATTGACGACGGTAATTACTATTGACGACGGTAATTACTATTGACGACGGTAATTACTATTGACGAAGAGACTCTTAGATGATGACATATGGCCCCCCATAAAATAACCAAACTTACCACAACGTCTCAATAATATAACATATTATACAGATGATACTATGACAATAATTTAAGAGATATGATGCAGCAATTACTGTAGCAATAATTGAGTATAGCTGAGTGACTTCTCAAGTAAGCATCAATAATCAATACCGTGTGCTACTATGCAACCACGAGTATTACTGTACTTTTACTACCGAGTAGTTCAACAGTTTTAACGGTTTTAACGGTAACACCTCAGCCGTTATTTTTATAGAAAGATAATTCTGTCGTTTTCTCAATCCGACAATAATTCCGTTGTGGGGTCCACCAATGATTGTGCCGTCGTACGAATATTCCCCGACAAAAAGAAAATTTTTCGACCAAACGAATATTTTATAACAACTTACTTACTTTGCAAAATTTATAAATATTACCCACAACTATAACATTATATCAAATTAACTCCATAATATTCAAAAATGATATTTATAGAAAATTCATCTTTATTTATAAAAGTTGGGGTCTTACAACCTCCCCTTCTTATGAAATTTCGCCCTCGAAATTAGGGTACGTACCTGGTATGTCGAAGAGGTAAGGATACCTTGATTTCATTTCTGATTCTAACTCCCAAGTCATTTCCTCAACATCGTGGTTTCTCCACAAAACTTTGACTTGAGGTATAACCTTGGAGCGTAGAATATGTTCCTTCTTATCCAAGATTTGAACAGGAACTTCTTCATACGTCAAATCCTCCGCTATTTCGTCCGGTTCTAACTCAATAATGTGGTTCGGGTCTTCCACATATTTGCGTAACATGGATATGTGGAAAACGTTATGAACACGAGACATACTTGGCGGTAAAGCGAGTCTATAAGCCACAGTTCCTACTCGATCGAGGATTAAAAATGGACCGATGAATCGAGGATTTAGCTTTCCTCTCTTTCCAAATCTCGTAACTCCTTTCCATGGAGCAACACGTAAGAACACATGATCTCCTACATCAAATTCCACGTCCTTTCGATGAAGATCAGCATAACTCTTTTGTCGATCTTGTGAGGTTTTTATACGTTGTCGGATCGTTTGAATCTTTTCTGTAGTCATACGTACCAACTCCGGTCCCAACAACGTTGCTTCGCCCACCTCATCCCAGCATACTGGAGAACGACATTTTCTTCCATACAATGCTTCGAATGGAGCCATGCCAATACTTGCTTGATAACTGTTGTTGTAGGAAAACTCCACCAATGGTAAGAACTTGTCCCAACTTCCCTTGAAGTCAAAGACACAGAGTCTTAATAGATCTTCAAGAGTTTGAATAGTCCTCTCTGATTGTCCGTCCGTCTGAGGATGATATGCTGAACTAAATCGTAACTCCGTGCCCATAGCTTTTTGTAAACTAACCCAAAATCGTGAAGTGAATCTTGGGTCTCGATCAGAAACTATGGATACTGGCATACCATGCAGTCTTACAATCTCGTTTATGTACATACGAGCAAGACGTTCAAGTGTATAAGTTTCTCGTATCGGTAAGAAATGAGCAGACTTGGTCAATCTATCAACAATGACCCAAATCGCATCAATACCTTGAGAAACCCTAGGAAGACCGGTAACGAAATCCATGGTAATGTGCTCCCACTTCCATTCTGGAATTTCAAGTGGTTGCAATGGACCTTTTGGTACTTGATGCTCCGCTTTGACTCGTTGACAAGTTAGACACCTTGAGATAAACAACGCTATCTCTCTCTTCATATTGCTCCACCAAAATGTATGACGAAGATCATGATACATTTTGGTACTTCCAGGATGGATTGCAAACGGTGTGTTGTGCGCCTCCATCATGATTTCATACTTTAAATCAGGGTTGTTAGGAACACAAAGTCTGGAGTTGACTCGAAGTATTCCTTCTTCATCGATTCTTGCTTCCGGCATAGAACCTTCTTGCACTTTCTTCCTCATACGCATCAGCTCCAGGTCTGTAGCTTGAGCAGCTTTAACTTTATCGATTAAAGTCGGTTCTACTCGTATATTCGCCATCATCACATGGGTCCCTGGAGTCTTCAACTCTATCTCCATCCTTTGCAAGTCACACAAAATGGGCCTTTGCGTTGTTAATATTGCATTGTACCCGCATATGATCTTCTACTCAATGCGTCAGCTACCACGTTCGCTTTTCCAGGATGGTATTGAATGGTATGATCATAATCTTTCAACAGTTCAAGCCAACGTCGTTGTCGCATGTTGAGTTCCTTTTGAGTGAAGAAATATTTGAGGCTTTTATGATCCGTAAAGATCTCCACTTTCTCCCCATACAAGTAATGCCTCCAAATTTTAAGTGCAAAGACAACAGCTGCCAACTCTAGATCATGAGTAGGATAATTCCTCTCATATTCCTTGAGTTGTCTTGATGCATAGGCTAT
Source organism: Panax notoginseng (assembly GCA_016801055.1). Classification (NCBI taxonomy): domain Eukaryota; kingdom Viridiplantae; phylum Streptophyta; class Magnoliopsida; order Apiales; family Araliaceae; genus Panax; species Panax notoginseng. The sequence continues at coordinate 115,771,350 of CM029012.1, forward strand.
GACTTTTCCATGTTGCATGAGAACGCATCCCAACCCTTTGCTCGAAGCATCACTGTAGATGACAAATCCCTCCGAGCCAGATGGTATTGTTAGAACAGGTGCTGAAATGAGTCTCCTCTTGAGTTCTTGAAAACTCTGCTCACATTCTTCGCTCCAACCAAACTTTGTATCTTTCCGAGTCAGCTGAGTTAATGGAGTAGCGATTCGAGAAAATCCTTCCACGAATCTCCGATAATAACCAGCTAAACCAAGAAAGCTACGTACCTCGGTCACTGATTTAGGTTGCTCCCAGCTTTGAATAGCTTCAATCTTTGCCGGGTCAACAGATATTCCACGACTTGATACTACGTGCCCAAGGAATGCTACCTCTTCCAGCCAGAACTCGCATTTCTTCAACTTGGCATAAAGTTTGTATTCACGAAGCTTTTGGAGTACCAGCCTCAAGTGTTGCTCATGATCTTCACGGCTTTTGGAATAAACAAGGATGTCATCGATAAAGACGACCACAAAGTGATCCAAATATTCCTTAAATACCCTGTTCATCATATCCATGAAGGCAGCAGGAGCATTAGTCAATCCAAAAGACATAACTAAGAATTCATAATGCCCGTACCGAGTTCTAAAAGCCGTCTTTGGAATATCCTCAGTTCTAACCTTCAGCTGATGATATCCAGAACGAAGATCGATCTTTGAAAAGAATTGTGCTCCTTGCAACTGGTCAAACAGGTCATCAATACGTGGCAATGGGTACCTATTTTTGATGGTGACATGATTCAACTCCCGATAATCAATACAAAGTCGCATACTCCCATCTTTCTTCTTCACGAACAGAACAGGAGCACCCCAAGGAGAAGTACTAGGACGAATAAAACCAATGTCTAACAATTCCTGCAGTTGGGTCTTTAACTCCTGAAGTTCAATAGGAGCCATTCGATATGGGGCTTTGGAAATGGGTTTTGTACCAGGTTCAAGGTCGATACAAAATTCAATTTCACGCTCTGGGGGTAGGCCAGGAAGTTCTTCGGGAAATACGTCAGGAAATTTATTAACAACAGAAATATCATTCAAAGCTGACGTATTTTTGTTTAGATCTGTGACATGAGCTAAGAAAGCTTGACATCCGTTTTTCAATAAACGAATAGCTTTATGGCTTGAGATGACAGCGATTGATTTTAATGGTTTGGTTGCTTGAATTCGCATAATAGGTCGATTAGGAATATGAAAGCTAACAACCTTACGAAAACAATCAATTTTTGCATGATGAGTAGTTAACCAATCAATCCCTAGAATCACGTCAAATGCAAGTATTTTTAATGAAATAAGATCGACAGGTAATGTGTGGGTACCAACTTGAACCAAACAAGACTTATAAACCGTGGATGTAATGAAGGTTTCTCCCAATGGAGTTTCAACTGCTAAGTCAAAGTCTAATTTCTCCGGAATCAAATTTAATCGATGAGCGCAAGTAGGAGAAATAAAAGAATGGGTTGAACCGGTATCAAATAAAGTATAGACTTCGTTAGAGTTTATGATAAGCTTACCCGTGATGACCTCATTCGGGTTCCTTGCGTTCTGGGAGGTCACAACAAACGCTCTCCCTTGCACAACCGGTTTTGACTTTTCTGGGACGGCCTTTGGTGCCTCCATCCTAGCTGAATTTGTCTTCGGTAAACGACAAAATCGGGCTAAATGACCTTCTCTTCCACAATTATAACATGCTTTGGACGGCATCGCGCAGTTTGGACTGATGTGCCCCTCCCCTCCGCATTTGAAACATATGATAGGTGGTCGTTCTCCTTCCTTAACGACAGGTGCTGGTGCTGACATCTTTCCATCATTGTTGAATCTCCTCTTCTTAAAATGTCCATTCTTATTGTTTTGGCCCTGATTACCACCGAAGTGGTTACCATTTCTGGCCTGTTGATTCCCTCCACGCTTGTTGTCACCGCTTCGATGACTGCTCTCACTGGTATTATCATTTTGCCGGCTGCTCTCTTTTGGTTGCGTTATCTCGTTATCGCGCTCCACCAACTGAGCCCTATTTACAACATCTGAATACAAACACAGTTTATGAGAAACAAGATGTTGACGTATCTCCGGCTTCAAACCTCTTAAAAACATCCGCGTCATTCTTTCTTCATTATCCACCAGGTGGGACGCAAACCGGGATAACTCCGCAAATTTTGCCTCGTACTGCGACACGGTCATATTATTCTGCTCCAATTTGATGAACTCCACCTCCTTCATGTGACGAATACTCTCGGGAAAGTATTTGTCGTTAAACAGATCTTGGAACTTCTCCCAAGACATCTTCAGTGCGGCAGGTTGAGTACGCTTTATCGATTCCCACCAGTAATCTGCCTCTCCTCGCAACATAAAGGCGGCAAAGGGAACCTTTTGCTCCTCGGAGCAACCCAAGACATCAAATATCTTGGTGATCTGCTTTATCCATGTTTCAGCTACAAGTGGTTTGGGTTCTCCCTTAAACTCCGGTGGTCCCAGCTCCTTAAACTGTTTAGCGGTGACCGCCTGAGAGTTTCCAGTATTTCCACCTACGTTGTGGACAGGAGCCGCTTTCACCTGTTGTTGCATGAATTGCATAAAGCCTCTGAACATTTGATCATTCATCATTTGGTCAGTGTTGTTGTTTGCATGAGGATTGACACCTTCCTGATGCACATTATCATGATTATTGATGTGTGGTGAATCAACAGTCGTCTGTGCTCCATTGCTATTCTCAACATTCTCGGATGCCATTTTCAGATACTGCCACAAAATAAAAATTAATTGATATGTCATATATTATCCTTATATTATGACCGACCAATTAAATACCATGCAAATAAACTTAGGTATGCCATACTAGCGAAGGAATTCCCCGTCTCTCCCCTCCTAGTTCTATTCTCACATCTTAGCCAGGGATCATATCCCTAAGCTCTGATACCAAATGTGACGCCCCCAAAATTAGGTATACATCACCCATCTTGGGTCGTCAGATACATAGTACAGAATACAAATACAACTTAATAATACAACTGTCGTGTACAATACGACAAAACATAAACTGTGAGTTTGAATACAAATATTATCTTCTAGAGAGTATTCATACTCAAAAGGAGTCCTCATTACATTTATTAACACACCATTACATAGAATAGTGAGGACTACTAACTAATACTATCATTCGGACCATCACTCCGTACCCCGACTTGTCCCAGCTACGTTCTCATTTCCTGAAGAGAACAGTGAAAGAAAGGGTGAGCTCAACTAGCCCAGTAAGAAATATTATGACTAAGATAATGCAGAATAAATTATCATTAGCCTTCAACAATGTTAAACTGATAAAATATAATAGACATCAAGTTTAACTGCAGCGGAACAAGCAATCCATTAAAAGAGTCAAGTAGAAAATAAACTCTACTATCTTTTATGATTTAAAAGGTTTTTCAACACTGCGATCGCTGAGACTCAGCTTAATAAAATAATCCACATCATCGAATCACCCCTGCACTACGGCCAAGGATATTCGTGTATTCATTAATGGTCATGATCATGCCAACAACTGTCCATCAATGCACTACGGGCCAATGAGGACTTTTACCACATCATTTGTAACATTACGGTCATGATTATACCGAATAATCCCTGGTCATAATCATACCAAGTCCATCTATGCACTACATGCCACAGATGACTTTCAACATTTTATAAACATGAGGATGATGACAATGATATAAGAATTCAATAAAACAAGTTCAAGAATTAATTTATCCAGGAATTAACAACGTCCAAATTGTCAACATGATACTGCATTGTGGAGTAAAATTCAAGAACGCTTAGAAGAATATTTTCTTGAAAAGATACTGGATGAAACGCAACTATCAAGGATATTTCACAAATTTCATGGAGTATAGAAGTCAAAACTTAACCAACTGAGTACAATAAAGAATGGAATAACAAAAGAAATCACCATGCATGCGATAGACCGCACAGACAGGTTATTCCAATAGAATAATAAATAATGGAACCAGGTCCGGCGTAAACGCACAGACAGGATATTCCGACAGAATAATAAATAATGGAACCAGGTCCGGTGTAAAACACACAGACAGGATATTCCAACAGAATAATAATAAAACGGAACCAGGTCCGGTGTAAAACACACAGACAGGATGTTCCAACAGAATAATAAACGGAACCAGGTCCGGTGTAAAACACACAGACAGGATGTTCCAACAGAATAATAGAAGAATGTCACCAAGTATAGGGTAGACCGCGTATACTGGTTATTCCAACAGAATAATAACAAATGGAATAACAGAAGTTCTCTTCATGAATATAAAAGAAATAATATTCCCTACCTTAAAAGAACTGGATATTGGAAAAGTGATGTAGCAGAATACTTTTAGTCTCTCTCTCTCTTATTCTCTCTATACTTTCTCTCTCTATAGCTTGAATGAATTCGTGAAAAATAATGAAGCCCTAGGCCTCTATTTATAGAAAAACTGAGGGTGGCTCTTGGTCTTAACGAAGGGTGAAATGACTCTTGGTCTTAACGAAGGGTCAAATGACTTTTGGTAATATTGAAGGGACAACTACTATTGACGAAAGTAATTACTATTGACCAAGGTAAATACTATTGACGAAGGTAATTACTATTGACCAAGGTAAATACTATTGACGAAGGTAATTACTATTGACCAAGGTAAATACTATTGACGAAGGTAATTACTATTGACCAAGGTAAATACTATTGACGACGGTAATTACTATTGACGACGGTAATTACTATTGACGAAGAGACTCTTAGATGATGACATATGGCCCCCCATAAAATAACCAAACTTACCACAACGTCTCAATAATATAACATATTATACAAATGATACTATGACAATAATTTAAGAGATATGATGCAGCAATTACTGTAGCAATAATTGAGTATAGCTGAGTGACTTCTCACGTAAGCATCAATAATCAATACCGTGTGCTACTATGCAACCACGCGTATTACTGTACTTTTACTACCGAGTAGTTCAACAGTTTTAACGGTTTTAACGGTAACACCTCAGCCGTTATTTTTATAGAAAGATAATTCTGTCGTTTTCTCAATCCGACAATAATTCCGTTGTGGGGTCCACCAATGATTGTGCCGTCGTACGAATATTCCCCGACAAAAAGAATATTTTCCGACCAAACGAATATTTTATAACAACTTGCTTACTTTGCAAAATTTATAAATATTACCCACAACTATAACATTATATCAAATTAACTCCATAATATTCAAAAATGATATTTATAGAAAATTCATCTTTATTTATAAAAGTTGGGGTCTTACAGTTTAGATCTTTGCTAGTGGATGTTTTATGTTGATCTATGATGATCAAACATATATCCACAGCATCAAAGTGCGTAAAAATGGTGTTTTTCAAAATCTGTCCAAGAACAAAATTTGTGGTCTGACAAACTAATGTCAGGAGCCACAGATTCTTGTTCGTTTGTTGTTTTTGATGTTTTAAGGTTATTATATATAGCTTGGTATGAGGTCTTTATTCCGCAAAAGAAATTAGAGTCATTAGATGTCTGGATTGGAAGATATAATCGGTCAAACCCCATTGACCGACGTTGACCTAGCCAAATCTGGGTAACCCAGAAAGGCTAAATCAATGTCTGACAACGTTTTGTATGGTCCAGATCTGTCCGTTTTGATGTTTATTATTGATATGGTTGTAACCAGGTTGTAGTATGTTGTCTGGCCTTTAGATCCATGCTTTAAGATTCCTTATATCACTAACAGAATCGAAGTAAGGCGTGGTCAAACTAGGCCCTCGACACTGACTTGCCGTTTCTGGAAAAACCCAGAAATTTGATGAACAAATTGTCTGACAAGGTTTGACCGAGGCATATATTTTGGATACGATGTTGTCAAACAATGATGTTGCTTTATACATGTTCCTTGACATGTGAACTATAGATATGAACCAAGAAACCACAATTACAATGATCAGAACTAACCTAAAATTGAACCACAAAGTGGTATCTAGCGACTATCTGGGTTTCTGGGTTACCCAGAAAACCCAGATTAAGTCTGACAGTAAGTTTAAGGAGCTGGATCTTCATAGTTTATGATTGTGTGATATATATGATGATTGATGCATGTAGTGTTACATAGATACTACATAATCAATGTTTAAACAAGTCCATAACATGCATGGATTGATAGATAACGCTGGTCAAACGAGCAACCTTGATCAGAGAGCTGTCAGTGTTCTTGAGGCTCAAGAACACCAACAGCGACGCTTAGTGTCGTTAAAGGCCTACAACGACGGTTTTATTTATTTTATTTTCTGAATATTCAGAAAATTAATTAAAAATAGGAAATAAATTATAAAAATTACAAAAATGGTTTTAAAAATCATTTTAAATTCTGAAAAATAACTTTTAATTATTTGGGATATTTTTCTTTAATAATTATAATTATTTGAATAAAAATGATATTTAATTTATTTAATTAGTATATTAAATAAATTAGAGAAAATGATTTAATATTATGAAAAATCATTTTAAATAAGAATAATGTATTTAAAAATATTTTGAGTTATAAAATGTAACTTTTAATATTTTTGGAGAATTTTCATTAATAAATTAATAATAATGATATTAAATTTATTTAATTATTAAATTAAATAAATATGATAAAAATGATTTTATTTATTTAAAAATCATTTTAAATGAGAATAAAGTGTTAAAAAATATTTGTAATTATAAAATATTATTTTCAATATTTTTGGAGAATTCTCATTAATAAATTAATATTAATGATATTAGATTTATTTAATTGTTATATTAAGTAAATGAATTTAAAATGATTTTATTGATTTAAAAATCATTCAAAAATGAGAAAAATATTTTAAAAATATTTTAAGTTATAATTAATGACTTTTAATATTTTGATAATAATTACATTAATATTTAAATATTAATGGTGATGATTTAAAAATGATTTTAATTACTTTAAAAATTATTTAAGTAGAATATTAATGATTTAAAAATATTTTAAGTTATTAACAATAACTTTAATATTGTGACAGGTATAACATTAATATTTTTATATGATTAAATATTAATGATAATAAGATTATTTGATAATTAAATAATTTAAGTGTTTGAAAAATTATTATAAATTATAATAATTATTAAAAGTTTCCGAAAAATATTGTTAATGATAACTAACTTATCTAAAATAATATTGAAGCTTAGAGACCAAGATTAAATTGATAATCAATGTGTAAATTGTCGGATAAGGTGACTAGAATACCAAGAATGGACCGAAGTTCAACCAGACCGAAATAGTTAGAATTGATAAGTGTTTATATAGGTTATAAACACTTATGTGGCTATGTGGTAATATGTCTAGGAGAAGTTTGACTGTGGAATACAGTGTTGTGTGTTATAAAATTTTGTGCTAATTATGAGACCGATATTATTGGTTATAGGTCTTTCAAAAGCAGATAAGTTTATTGTCTAGCTGTAATCAGCGGAAGAGACAAGTTTCCTAACTCAACCTTGAGTTATATTCATTCAATTATTATAGTGGTTAATTATTGCTAATTATACCATGTCTAGGGAATTTATTGTTGATTATTCGCAATTAGTGCATGTTTCATAATTCAAATTGAATTACTGATTCGAAAAATATACATTTGTAGAATAACTATTGTTGAATATTCATTTACGTAGAATGTGACGCCCCCAAAACAGGTATACATCACCCATTCTGAGTCGCCAAATACATGGTACAAAAACAAATACAACCTCAGTAATACAATTGTCGTTAAAAATACGACAACACATATACTGTGAGTTTGAATACAAATAGAGAGTATAAAAACTCAAAAGGAGTCCTCATTACAACAATATACACTATTTTATAAAATAGTGAGGACTGCTAACACCACTGACTGAAAACATCACTCTGTACCCCGACTAGTTCCCGCTATATTCTCGCCTCCTAAGAAAAATGGAACAAAAAGGGTGAGCTCAACTAGCCCAGTAAAGAATATTATGACTAAGATAATATACAACAAATTACCATTAGTATTCAACAGGAAAAAATCTGATAGAATATAATCGACAACAAGTTTTAGATCAACAACTGCAGCGAAAACAGCAATCCATCAGAAGAGTCAAGTAGAGAAAGAATTCTACTATCTTCTAAGATTTAAAAGTTCATCATCAATATTTTATCCCTGTAACATCAATCAATATACATCTTGAATCAAATATTCATCTTTACAATACAAGCCAAAGATATTCATTTGTATCACCAGTTGGTTATGTTCATCTCAACACCTGTTCATCTTTGCACTACAGGCCAAAGATATTCATCAGGTAATCATACATCTTTGCACTACAGGCCAAAGATATTCAGTAGTATCATCATTTATGACTAAGGATGATGAAAAATATTTTAAAGAAAACGAATTCAGTGAGATAAAAGAACAAATATTAGGGATTCGTATTACAATTTATCCATGTTCAATAATACTCCATAATAACCAATTTTGAAGCAGAATTCAAAAATAAAGATCAAAACATGAATACAATCAAAGATAGTAACCATAATAGATAACTTGGACAAAAAGAAAAAAATTTCATTTTTCGGTAAATAGTACCGTATTCGTGAATAGTGCCGTATACGTGAATAGTAACGTATACGTGAATAGTAACCCTGACACAAAAAGTTCTAAATTTGATAAAAAGTTCATACCAACATTTCGGTATAATGATATTGAAGAAAATATCATTTTAAGAAGAATATAACACCCCTTACCTCAAAATATCAGTACTTCTGATCGGAATATCGGTATAAGGATGAAGGAAACTTGCACTGATGAATAGAAACTCACAAAATATCTAAATACTCACAAAATACACTCAATAATCTAGAGAGAGAAAGAGAGAAAACTTGTTTCTGGTGTGATTTTCAATTCTAACTTAGCCCTCTATTTATAGGAAAATGTTAGCACACCGAAGCAGACTTAACCTGCAACCTGATGGCTTTATCTGCTACTATTTCCACCCACCACATTTGAATAAAAATCTCAGCACATTTTCACCAACCAAAAGTGGGGCCCACCAATTCTAGAATTTTCCACCAAAATGATAAATTCCAAAACTTTAACAATTTCTAAACTAGTCATCTTTTAAAATTCATAACAAATCATACGTTCATTTTTAACGGTTCAAAATTTGTGGATATATACTCAACTTATATATGTATAACATATCCAAAAATCACAACGATCCAACGGTCAGATTAAAAATTATAACCCCTGCAATATATCTCAAAAACCCTGATTGATTTTTAATACCTCCATTCTGATAAAAATATTGATAAAACACCTCAACATTAACTCTTTCATTTTTAACCACAAAATATATCTAACATTTATATTCACATAAAATAAATATTTCCTTATCATATGAATTAATAATTAATTATTCTCAATTAATATTACAGAATCACATTTATGACAACCAGGCCGTTCCCAGGAAAGAGGGGTCTTTCCAATAAGGATTTCTCCTTACTGGGGCGCAATTAGGTGACCAAACCTCTCCTTAGACAGAACTTTCTAGACATTCCCAATAATGCTATCTAATAATATTATTCAAATAATATGAATTATTGATCTGATAATAGGAAATATTGTGCAGTGACAATTATTGAAACAACAATAATATAAAATATCAATGCAGCAATTATTGAATCAATAAAATAAAATATTGAACAGTAACTACTGTAACAATTATTGAGTAGTGCCTTCCTTCATAGAAATCAATAATTCAAAAATACTGTGCAATCCGTGTGCTACTGTGCAACCATGAGTATTACTGTATTTTAACCACAGGGTATTATCACAGTGTTAACGGTAACAACTACGCCGTTATTTATAAAAACTCAATTTTTGTCATTATCTTCATTCAACCGTTTTCCGTTATGGGGCCCACAAATGGCTGCGCCGTCGTACGAATATTCCCCGACAAAAAGAATATTCCACGACCAAACGAATATTTCTCGACAACAATGAATATTTTATAACCACTTATTTATTTTGCAAAATTTGCACATTTCACCCATAACCAAAATATTATATCAAATTAACACCTTATTATTTACAATAATAATTAGAGAAAATTTGATTTTATTCGTTAATAAGTTAGGATCTTACAACCTCCCCTCCTTATGAAATTTCGTCCTCGAAATTGACGTACGTACCTGGTATTTCGAAAAGGTTGAGATACCTCACTTTTATTTCTGATTCTAATTCCTAGGTCATTTCTTCAATAGCATGGTTTCTCCACAAAACCTTAACTTGTGGTATAACCTTCGTGCGTAGGACATGCTCTTTCCTATCCAAGATCTTAACAGATACCTCCTCGTACGATAAATCTTCGGCTATCTCGTCTGGTTCTAGCTCAATAATGTGGTTCGGGTCTTTAACATATTTACAAAGCATAGATATGTGAAAAATATTATGAACACGAGACATACTTAGAGGTAATACGAGTCTATAGGCCACATTTCTTATTCGGTCAAGAATTTTAAATAGACCAACAAATCGTGGGTTGAGCTTTCCTCTCTTCCCAAATCTTGTAACTCCCTTCCATGGTGCAACACGTAACAATACATGATCCCCAATATTAAATTCCACGTCCTTCCGATGAAGATTCGCATAACTCTTTTGTCGATCATGTGCCGTTTGTATACATTGTCGAATCGTTTGGATCTTCTTTGTAATCATTCGTACCAACTCTAGTCCCAACAATGTTGCTTCACCCATCTCATCCCAGCATACTGGAGAACGACATTTTCTTCCATACAACGCCTCGAATGGAGCCACACCTATACTTGTCTGATAACTGTTGTTGTAGGAGAATTTCACCAATGGTAGGTACTTTTCCCAACTCCCGTTAAAATCTTGGACACAGAGTCTTAATAGATCTTTAAGAGTTTGAATAGTCCTCTCTGATTGTCCGTCCGTTTGAGGATGGTATGCCGAACTAAATCGTAAATCTGTGCCCATAGCTTTCTGCAAGCTAACCCAAAATTGTGAAGTGAATCTTGGGTCACGATCTGAAACTATGGATACTGGCATGCCATGCGATCTTACAATCTCATTTACGTACATACTAGCAAGACGTTCAAGGGAATAAGTCTCACGTATAGGCAAGAAATGGGAAGACTTGGTTAATCTATCAATAATAACCCAAATCGCATCTATGCCTTGAGAAACCTTGGGAAGACCCGTAACAAAATCCATGGTAATGTGTTCCCACTTCCATTTCGGAATCTCAAGTGGTTGCAATGGACCCTTTGGTACTTGATGCTCCGCCTTTACACGTTGACAAGTTAAACACCTCGAGATAAACTCCGCGATCTCTTTTTTCATATTGCTCCACCAAAATGTATGTCGAAGATCATGATATATTTTGGTACTCCCAGGATGGATTGCAAACGGTGTGTTGTGTGCCTCCATCATTATTCTATGCTTCAAGTCAGAATTGTTAGGAACACAAAGTCTTGAGTTGACTTGAAGTATTCCTTCTTCATCGATTCTTGCTTCTGGAATAGCACCTTTTTGCACTTTATTCTTCATACGCATCAGCTCCATATCCGTAGCTTGAGCAGCTTTAACTTTATTGATTAAAGTCAGTTCTACTCATATGTTTGATATCATCACGTGGGTACTTGGAGCCTTCATCTCTATCTCCATCCTTTGCAAGTCATACAAAATGGCCTTTGTGTTAACAACATTGCACTCGTACCCGCATATGATCTTCTACTCAATGCATCATCTACTACGTTTGCTTTTCCAGGATGATATTAGATGGTATGATCGTAATCTTTCAGCAACTCGAGCCAACGTCGTTGCCGCATGTTGAGTTCCTTTTGGGTGAAGAAATATTTGAGGTTTTTATGATCTGTATAGATCTCCACTTTCTCTCCATACAGGTAGTGTCTCCAAATCTTCAACGTGAAAACGACTGCTGCCAACTCCAAATCATGAGTAGGATAATTCATCTCATATTCCTTGAGTTGTCGCGAGGCATAGGCTATGACTTTTCCATGTTGCATGAGAACACATCCTAACCCTTTGCCTGAAGCATCGCTGTAGATAACAAATCCATCCGAACTAGATGGTATTGTCAGAACAGGTGCCGAAATGAGTCTTCTCTTGAGTTCTTGAAAACTCTTCTCACAATTCTCGCTCCAACCGAATTTTGTATCTTTACGAGTCAGCTGAGTTAACGGAGTACCGATTCGAGAAAATCCTTCCACGAATCTCCGATAGTAACCAGCTAAGCCCAGAAAGCTACGTACTTCGGTCACCGATTTTAGTTGCTCCCAACTTTGTATGTCTTCAATCTTTGCCGGGTTAACAGATACTCCATGTTTTGACACCACATGCCCAAGGAATGCTACTTCCTCAAGCCAGAACTCGCATTTCTTCAGCTTGGCATATAGCTTGTTATCGCAAAGCCTTTGTAGTACCAACTTCAAATGGTGCTCATGATCTTCACGGCTTTTGGAATAGATGAGGATGTCATCAATAAAGACAACAACGAACTAATCCAAATATTCCTTGAATACACGATTCATCATATCCATGAAAGCAGCAGGAGCACTAGTCAATCCAAAAGACATGACTAAGAATTCGTAATGCCTGTACCAAGTTCTGAAGGCAGTCTTTGGAATATCCTCAGTTTTAATCTTTAGCTGATGATATCCATAATGAAGATCGATCTTTGAAAAGAATTGGTCGAACAGGTCATCAATGCAAGGTAGTGGATACCTATTCTTGATGGTGACATGGTTCAATTCCCTATAGTCGATACAAAGTCGCATACTACCATCTTTCTTCTTTACGTATAACACCGGAGCACCCCAAGGAGATGTACTAGGACGAATAAAACTGATGTCCAACAACTCCTGTAGTTGGACCTTTAACTCCTGAAGTTCAATAGGAGCCTTCGATATGGGGTTTTAGAAATGGGCTTTGTGCCAGGTTCAAGGTCAATAAAGAAATCAACTTCACGTTCTGGGGGTAGACCGGGAAGTTTTTCAGGAAATACGTCAGGAAATTCATTAACAACAAAAATTTTATTCAAATCTGACGTGTTTTTGTTCAAGTCCGTGACATGGGCTAAGAAAGCTTGACATTCGTTTTTCAATAAACGAATAGCTTTATGGCCTGAAATGACTGTGATTGACTTTAATGGTTTAGTTGTTTGAATTCGCATAACAGGTTGGTTAGGAATATGAAAACTAACAACCTTACGAAAATAATCAATTTTAACATGATGCGTGGTTAACCAATCAATCCCTAAAATCACATCAAATGCAAGAATTTTCAACGAAATAAGATCGGCAGGTAATGTGATGGTACCAACTTGAATCAAGCAAGATTTATAGACAGTAGATGTAACGAAAGTTTCTCCTAACGGAGTCTCAACAGATAAGTCAAGGTCTAATTTCTTCGGAGTCAAGTTCAAACGTTGAGCACAAGCAGGAGAGATAAAAGAATGGGTAGAAACGGTATCTAATAAGGTATAAACTTCGCAAGAGTTAATAATTAGCTTACCCGTGATCACCTCGTTCGGGTTTCTCGCATTTTGGGCAGTCACGACAAACACCCTTCCAGGAACCACTGACTTTGACTTGTCCGGAACAGCCTTCAGAGTCACTATCCCCGTTGAACTTGGTTTCGTAACAAGATAATCTTTAGCTATATGACCTTCCTTTCCACAGTTATAACATACTCTTGAACTGTTGTGGGCAGTTTAGGCTGATGTGTCCCTCTTTTTCGCATTTGTAACATACGACCGGTGCCCGTTCTCCTCCCCTAGAAACAGTTGGTGTTGACGTCTTCACGTTATCGTTGTTATACCTTCTCCTTTTGAAATCTCCTCCCGTCTCGCTCCTTCTATTATCACGGCCACGATTACCACCAGAGTTGTGACACTCCCCAATCCTGGTACTCCATTTCCTCAAGATTTGGTGTTCAAGTAATCAAAACATTCATTTCTAACTACCCAATTATAATAAAATTGAATAAATAAAACCTGCCCATACAGGATTAAATTTAAATAAATCTCCCAGGTTATCTAACCTTTACAAACATTCATTCATTCATGGGGAATAATTAAAATAACATTCATTACAATCTTTAAACAAGTCTAAAAATAAACTATTCAATCTATTATAGGTCTTCAGCATTGTTTCATCTTTCCTTTCCCTTTACTGGTGCTAGGTACATCACCAGTTTCAACCTTAGCTGTAAGAAAGTTTACAGGCAAGAGTGAGCAAACAAAACCCACTTGAAATAATAATAGATAAATCATCTAACTTTACATCATTTGCCAATATTAGGTTTAATAGAACTGAAAAATATATTCTATTACTTTCTGAAAACTTTAATCAATTACTGAGGGTCTAATGACCACGAATCATGTCCACAGTTATAAGTAATCTTTCAACCTAAACTTTAACAGTCATAAGACTGTAAGGACTTCATGTACTTAGGGGGATCAACCCTTCGTACAATGTATTGTGCACAACCATTTCAACGCTAAGCGTAAACCTCTATTAAAAGAGTTGTTCATCTCAGTATTTAGAATACAAGTCCGCACCAAAGTAAGTTTGGTTTGGATAAGCTTTCAAGGAAATTTGAAATTTAACGAACATCAACTAAGGAGTAGTTGAATAAGACCAATAACACTATACTATAGAATAATAGTGATTGAATCAATCATAGTAAACTAAAGTCATGCATTAGGAATAATCTAATAGCATACAATTTGAATAACTATAGCATACCTTGCTTGAACAATACTAAGCCAAGGTTAATTAGAATTGAATACTAAACATGCATAGCAATTTATTTATGCATGCTAAACAACAAGTGTAATAGAAGAATAATTTGTTCAACATCAAACCAAAGTTTAGACAGCTTGCATCATTATAAGGTAATCGAATTGAAAACAATAATTAGTTCAATAAGATAAAGGATTAGAAATCTTGCATCGTCATGAGTAACTAAATACAATGACCTACTCAATAATAGACAATCTCGCTCTACGAAAATGTAGAGGTAGCAACTTGCAACAATTGTAATTGAATTTGAAAACAATAATGTACCAAATGAATTTAAACTCGCACAATGAAATTTTGAGTTAGAGAACTTGTCTTGTTCGTAGGCTAAACCGAATCAATTTGAATCACAATATCCTATATACATATGTCATCGTGACATAGTTAGTCATTAACACATAACTAATACATTCATCGTGTAGGTTAAACAATCACTACTCACATTCACCAAAGGTCCTACACATATCATATGTATTGACAATACACATTAGTTATACTAACATTAGATTCATATAGCTTACTAACAAAATCGCATCTTTTCATGAACATCACTATTTAGCTTTATTACAACTACTTAAGTGATCATGCCATTGCACTATATACACATTAACAACTTGATACAACATCCTATTACATATCTAACATGTTATCATTAGGTTATACTAATACACAAAGGATTGAACTTGCATCTGCGCATTCCGACGCCTTTCGATGGCCTCCAAATACACAATAGTCCTAAAGATAGCCGTTTTGACCCTTCATAACGATTTCAAATTGAAACACTTAAAGAATAAAAGTTATAAGCCTATTCGTCCTCGTTCCGAATCATCTTGAATCGCATCAATCAGAGTTCGTATGAAAAAGTTATACTCATTTTAGTAAACTACGTCCGGTTTGTTTTTTTTTCAAAATTTTGGCTAGACAGAACACCCCCCCCTCCCCCCCCCTCCCACCGGGGCTGGTGTTTTTGCACTAGGGGGCCCGTCGGGGAGGGGGTCACTGCTGCGATTATGCGATTTTAGCTCTAGAACACTACGAAAAGCCAAATTAGGCCTCCAAACTCCTTTCTAACAACCATACCAAACTACTCAATGAGTAAATAGGTTTACATAAACATAATCTAATACTTTCTAACGCATTTCTAGTCATCTAAACAACATAAACATCAAATTTACAACACCCGATTTCAATGTTTTTGGCAAAACTCCATTGTTGACAATTTTTAATGAAAATCAACACTGTGATTTTGTTTTTCAATAAAAACAGAAATTTCAAAACATCATAGTTATGATTATACATACTTTATCAATTTCCATAATCAATTTATCAATTGAACAACTACTTAAACCTTAATTTCTATTGTAAACTAAGGCATGTTCATATATATTCATATAAACTCACTGTAATATGGGTTTCTTCACAAATTACATACATACATGAATTAATTGACTATTCCTATATATAACTTATGAAAAACAATTTTTATAACAAATAATTTAACATACAAAACCATATACCACACACAATTTATCCTTCACAAAAAATTTTCAGAGAATTTTTGGAAGAGAAGACAACTAAAACTTTTGAAAAATAAAAGGGTTTAGATGATACCTTGTATCCTAGAAGATGATAACTTTGTTTAAGAAGATGATAACAAGACTTCTTTTCCCTCAATTCTTGTCACAATTTCTCTAGGATTATCTCAATTTTTCTCTGAATTCTTCTTCTTCTCCTCTCTTCTTCTTCTGAGTCTTTCTCCTAACTCTATTCTAACTTGCGTACTAACAAAAAGATATAACGCATACTAATAATAATATAGGTATTAAGTATATAATATTAATATATGTATAACTGACATCAGTTATCTAACTTTTTAAAAATCAAAAGCCCTAAAGCTTGTTTGGCTAACATAATAAAAATAACTCATTAACTCTTACACCTTGTTTGGTAAACCTAATTAAAATAAATCAATTAATCCTTATACCTTGATTGGTAAAACACCATTAAATTAAAGACTTAATATGCATTAAAACTTGTTTGGCCAAAACTAAATTAAAGTCCTTTAATTTATTTTAATAACTCCTTTATAGCAAGGTTATTAGTCACACTTTATTTAATTAAATAAATAAAACATTAATCTATTAAATTACTTTAATCACATAAATAATTATAATTTCTTTTACAATTATAACTTCATTTAATCAACTAATATTTTAAACTACAATTTCTCATTTAAAATATTATTATTTATTTAAAATCATTATAAGCTCTCTAGCTTATTAAATTAATAATTATTATAAAATCTCATAACAACTAATTTATTTAGCTCCTTAATTAATTACACAACAAATAATTAATTAAATCACATCAATTCAAATTTCCATATAATTAAATAAATATTTAATATTGCCAATAAATATTTAATATTTACTATTTAATTATTTATCTGATTATTTATTCAACAAATAATTAAATACACCATATCACTCAAATTGAACAATTAATTATTCAATCAATAAACCTATCCATTAAATATTTATATAAATCAATAAATATTTATTATAACACTTTAAAATTATAGAATGTTACATCATTCTCTCCTTACAAGGATTTTGTCCTCAGAATCACAATTCAAACAAATCATTCGTTACAAGAGTGATTACCGCTTTTGTCCGAATGTTTTCCTCCCTGCTGGTTTTCATTGCTCCGATGACCGCTGCCACCGGTATGACCCTGGTTGTGGTCCCTCGGTTGAACATACTCATTATCTCGCTCTAATAATTGACCCCTGTTTACAACATCTGAATATAAAAATAAATTATGAGAGATAAGATATTGCCGAATCTCGGGCTTTAGACCTCTCAAGAACATCCTCGTCATTCGTTCTTCATTCTCTACTAAATGAGGTGCAAACCTGGATAACTCTACAAACTTCGCCTCGTACTGGGACACCTTCATGTTGTTTTATTCCAGTCTAATAAACTCTACCTCCTTCATATGACGAATACTTTCAGGAAAGTACTTATCATTAAATAGTTTCTAAAACGTTTCCCAAGACATGTTGAGTGCGTCAGGCTGGGTACGCTTCACAGACTCCCACTAGTAGTCTGCCTCACCGCGGAACATAAAGGTGGCAAATGGAACCTTCTGTTCCTCCGTGCATCCCAAGACATCGAATATCTTGGTAGTTTGCTTGACCCACGTTTCTGCCATGATCGGATCCGGCTTTCCCTTAAATTCTGGTGGTCCCAACTCTTTGAACAGCTTGGCTATGACAAGCTGCACATTGCTAGCATTTCCACCCGTATTTTGTGCACGAGTCTCCCTCGTCTGATTTTGCATGAACTGCAAAAAGATCCTAAACATTCCATCATTCATCGTTTGCTCGGTAACGTTGTTTACAGGAGGAATATTGCCTTCTTGTTGCACGTTCCCGTGGGTGGTGATCAAAGGTGTCTCCACGGTCTGATTCACTCCATTATTAACGTTCTCAGCTTCCATTCTAAAATACTTCCATAAAATAAGGGTTAATAGTCATGTCATATATATCCCTATACTCTGACCAACCAAATAAACACCAAATAAACTTAGTCAGGTCATACTAGCGAAGGATTTTTCCGTCTCTCCCCTCCTAGTTCTTATCTCACATCTCAGCTAGGGATCATATCCCTAAGCTTTGATACCAACTGTGACATTGGACACCATCATGTGTCAGCACCTCACAATGGTACCTATCAGCTTGCCACCGCAGAACGGCGTCCCCTACGGAGAGTCTGGCTTCGGTGCATTCCCCATCAACAGGATGTCACCAGATAGAGACTCGGGGCTCTTTACTTATGGCTCTGATACCAACTGTGACGCCCCCAAAACAGGTATACATCACCCATTCTAAGTCGCTAAATACATGGTACAAAAATAAATACAACCTCAGTAATACAATTGTCGTGCAAAATACGACAACACATATACTGTGAGTTTGAATACAAATAGAGAGTATAAAAACTCAAAAGGAGTCCTCATTACAATTATTGATACACTATTTTATAAAATAGTGAGGACTGCTAACACCACTGACAGAAAACATCACTCCGTACCCCGACTAGTTCCTTCTATATTCTCGCCTCCTAAGAAAAATGGAACAAAAAGGGTGAGCTCAACTAGCCCAGTAAAGAATATTATGACTAAGATAATATACAATAAATTATCATTAGTATTCAACAGGGAAAAATCTGATAGAATATAATCGACAACAAGTTTTAGATCAACAACTGCAGCGGAAACAGCAATCCATTAGAAGAGTCAAGTAGAGAAAGAATTCTACTATCTTCTAAGATTTAAAAGTTCATCATCAATATTTTATCCCTGTAACATCAATCAATATACATCTTGAATTAAATATTCATCTTTGCAATATAAGCCAAAGATATTCATTTGTATCACCAGTTGGTTATGTTCATCTCAACACCTGTTCATCTTTGCACTACAGGCCAAAGATATTCATTAGGTAGTCATACATCTTTGCACTACAGGCCAAAGATATTCAGTAGTATCATCATTTTGGACAGAGGATGATGAAAAATATTTTAAAGAAACGAATTCAGTGAGATAAAAGAACAAATATTAGGGATTCGTATTACAGTTTATTCAAGTTCAATAATACTCCATAATAACCAATTTTGAAGCAGAATTCAAAAATAAAGATCAAAACATGGATACAATCAAAGATAGTAACCATAATAGACAACTTGGACAAAAAGAAAAAAATTGCATTTTTCGATAAATAGTGCCGAAATTGTGAATAGTGCTGTATACGTGAATAGTAACGTATACGTGAAAAAGTTCCAAATTTGATAAAAAGTTTCATACCAACATTTCGGTATAACGATATTAAAGAAAATATCATTTTAAGAAGAATATAACACCCCTTACCTCAAAATATCAGTACTTCTGATCGGAATATCGGTATAAGGCTGAAGGAAACTTGCACTGATGAATAGAAACTCACAAAGTATCTAAATACTCACAAAATACACTCAATAATCTAGAGAGAGAAAGAGAGAAAACTTGTTTCTGGTGTGATTTTCAATTCTAACTTAGCCCTCTATTTATAGGAAAATGTTAGCACGCCGAAGCAGACTTAACCTGCAACCTGATGGCTTTACCTGCTACTATTCTCACTCACCACATTTGAATAAAAATCTCAGCATATTTTCACCAACCAAAAGTGGGACCCACCAATTCTAGAATTTATCACCAAAATAATAAATTCCGAAACTTCAACAATTTCTGAACCAGTCATCTCTTAAAATTCATAACAAATCATACGTTCATTTTTAACGGTTCAAAATTTGTGGCTATATACTCAACTTATATATGTATAACATATCCAAAAATTACAACGATCCAACGGTTGGATTAAAAATTATAACCCCCGCAATATATCTCAAAAACCCTGATTGATTTTTAATACCTCCATTTCGACAAAAATATTGATAAAACACCTGAACATTAACTCCTTCATTTTTAACCACAAAATATATCCAACATTTATATTCACATAAAATAAATATTTCTTTATCATATGAATCAATAATTAATTATTCACAATTAATATTACAGAATCACATTTATGACAACCAGGCCGTTCCCAGGAAAGAGGGGTCTTTCCAATAAAGATTTCTCCTTACTGGCGCGCAATTAGGTGACCAAACATCTCCTTAGACAGAACTTTCTAGACATTGCCAATAATGCTATCTAATAATATTATTCAAATAATATGAATTATTGATCTGATAATGGGAAATACTGTGCAGTGACAATTATTGAAACAACAATAATATAAAATATCAATGTAGCAATTATTGAATCAATAAAATAAAATATTGAACAGTAACTACTGTAACAATTATTGAGTAGTTCCTTCCTTCGTAGGAATCAATAATTCAAAAATATTGTGCAATTCTTGTGCTACTGTGCAACCACGCGTATAACTGTATTTTAACCACCGGGTATTCCAACAGTGTTAACGGTAACAACTACATCGTTATTTATAAAAACGTAATTTTTGTTGTTATCTTCATCTAACCATTTTCCGTTTTGGGGCCCACAAATGGCTGCGCCGTCGTACGAATATTCCCCGACAGAAAGAATATTCCACGACCAAACGAATATTCCCCGACAACAATGAATATTTTATAACCACTTGTTTATTTTGCAAAAATTGCACATTTCACCCATAACCAAAATATTATATCAAATTAACACCTTATTATTCACAATAATAATTAGAGAAAATTTGATTTTATTCATTAATAAGTTGGGGTCTTACATAGAAGATAGAATTGACAGTACAAATAATTCTTGTTTATTGTCGAATTATGTTGAGAAATGTCCTAGCTAATCATTCTGGCTATACGAACATTTGTTAGAACTTGATAGATTCGAGAAGAGAATTCAATTATTATTGGCAGATCGATGCCAATTATTTCGGATAGATCGAGAAGTAATTAAAAATTGAAATCACAGTATTTCGTTGTTAAATCAAAATCTTGATTCTGCCAATAATAATTAACAACCTTTTATATAAAGGGAATATTTTATTGGTTGTATATTCGACCTTTGCGCGCGATTAAGTATTATGCATAATATAGGGTATACTGAAGCTGATCACTTTATATACTTGCAGAGGGGTATGATTTAATCTTTATAGTTATCTGATACACCGGGTATATCAAAGTATAACTTTGATAGTTACTCGAGAAGAGAAGTTCAAGATCCAATGGACCGCTCAGTATAAATCTGGAAAACATTCCGCTTTGCTATTTCGTAGAATTAATTCTTGATTATTCATTTGAATATCGTAGAAAACCTTGAAAGCGTTGTACTCTTTCATTATCGAATTATTATTGTGTAGAATGTGAGAAGGTTTGATATTGATTCCAATATCTTTATTGTATCTCTTAACTTGCGGGGTAAACTTGTTGCTCACCCTTGCTAAATAAAACTTTTCAGTTAGGGACGAAGTTACAGAAGGTGCTGCGAAGAAGAACAAAGGAAAAGGCATTGTGATAAATTAGTATAATGAATATTATTATTATTATGTTGTATTGTAAACCCTTTTTGTATATCTAAAGGGTATGTCTGTAATGTTAAGGTTAGAAAACCTGGGACAAATGTATTAAAAATCTCTGTTAATGACTTATGTATTAACAACATATGTTAATGAGTTATATATTCCTATTTATATTTAAATGGATAGTTAAATGTTATTATATTGTGGATCGTGAGCACCAAACTCGGGGGTCAGGTAACCCGAATTTTGGAGCGTCACAGGTTGGTATCAAAGCTGTAGGTTATAAACCATAAGTGGGGTGGGGAAAACCCTAGGAATATAACCATGAGCGAGATAGAAAATACTCATTTAGAGTACTAAGTGAGGGATTACAGAAGCGTATCAATGGTGAGATAAGTGGACACATAGTGTGAGAATTTTGTACTGGTGAAGTATTAATCAAGTTATTTAAACTGATTGTAGGATGTCTGGAGAAGATAAGATGAGTACGGAGATGCCAGCAGCTGTCGCACCAGTACCAGTAGTCGAGGTGCCAACACAGAGCGAATCAGTGGAAGAAGTAGGAAAAGATGAACCCATGGTCAATCTCGGGAGTGACCATGATGATTATCCCGAGATGTATCTGACTAGTGATGAGGAGGCAGAGTATAAAGAAGCTAAGGTGGAGTTAAAGAATAAGATCAAAGTTGGAGAACAAGATTAGCTATCTACAAAAGTTCAAGAGCTCCGGAGTAAAGTGTTTCTCTTGGAGGAGCTGTGGAAGACGGAGCGGGCGTTACGCGAAATGACTGAAGAACGAAACGAGCTGAAGGCGCAGGTGGAAAGAATGAAGACTGAAGGTGGTGGATCGTCTAAAGGAACCAGCAAGAAGGACAAGAAAAAGAGAAAGAGGGCAAAAGACAGTGAAAACTCTGAAAATTCAAACCCGAAGAAGAAGCAAGCCTGTATCAAATGTGGAAAGACTCACGCTGGAGAATGCATGATGTGGAAGAATGTTTGTTTCAACTGTAAGCAGGAAGGACATATTTCTTTGCATTGTCCTAAGCCGAATATGAGGAAGTGTTTCTCATGAGGGAGAACGGGTCACGGATTCAACAAGTGTCCCAACAAGAAGAAGACTGGTGAAGGGAGTGGTCGGTAGACAACTTAGATATATGTGATAGTGTCTTTTGGTAGAAGTTTCTGATATTAAGTGTTGTAATATCGAGAATGATGTTTAAGCATATGTAAATATATATGTTTTATGAATGAAATCTTTATTTTCTATATGAATATAAGATTAATATTAATTTGTGTGTTCTTAAAACTCATACTTATGGTAAGTTAATGACTCATGATTATATGAAATGTTCTGAACCCCTCAGCGAATGGACGCCAAAGGTCTGACTAGGATAAGTTCATACGCTCATATAATTGTGGCAAGTTCCTGAACTCATAAGTGTGGTAAGTTTGACGAACGAGTAATAGCTATGTTTGATTGGAGAATTACAACTTTTTGTGTAAAGTTGTGTATGTTAAATCCTAGAAATTATTTTTTTTAAAAAGGATAGTAAATGTGTTAAGTACTAAATGTACTATGTGCTATTTGAATAAATATGCGATTATGTGAGAAATATGTGTTGAATTCTTATTGTGTTAAGAATATGTGTAGAGAAAGAGAATTAATATAAGATTTTCATTTCAATCAGATCATGCCGCCTAGACGACAGAATCGAAACCAACGAGAAGAACAGTCAGTGAATAACAAAAGAAGGTCAAGCAGACCCAATGCAGAATTTCGTAGATATGATAGTCGAAGCTATGGAAAATAGGGCTCCAACAAGAGGAAGAGCGAGAAATCAGCCAGCTGATAGATTGGCTAACTTCAAGGACTTTAAAGCAGTAGGACCGCCTGAATTCAAGGGAACCACAGATCCGATTAAAGCCCAAACATGGGTGAAGGAGATGGAGAAAGCATTCGTCAATGCGCGAGTGGCGGAAGAGCAAAAGACGACTTTTGCAACTTATCTGATGAAGGGAGAAGCTAATTATTGGTGGGAGACTAATCAGGCCAGAGCTGGTACAGCAGTGGTGTTATGGACAAGATTCAAGGAGTTGTTCTTTGAGAACTACTTCTCGCCGAGTATGCAGTCCAGGATGGAAGTTAAATTTCTAGAATTGAAGTAGGAGAACATGTCGGTAACAGAATATGCTGCCAAATTCAACGAGTTGGCTAGATTTGCACCTCATCAGGTGGACACCGAAGTAAGAAAGACGAGAAGATTTGAGAATGGACTAAAGCCGAGGATATTCAATAAGGTAGCAGTATTACAAATCAATACATTCGCGACTTTGATGGAGAAAGCATTAATTGCTGAAGGAGGGAGCGAAGCTGCATCTCGATTCCATCAGGATAAGAAGAAGAAGACAAATGGCGGAGGAAGCAGTGTTGGTAGTAACCCTAATAAGAGGAAGTGGAGTGAGAATACTCAATCGGGTAGCAAAACTGAAGAGAATAGGAAAGGGAGGGAACCATGCGCGACCTGTGAAAAGAATCATTCTGGAGTTTGCCTAAAGAAGAAGGGAGTTTGTTATAACTGCGGACAAGAGGGGAACATGTCGCCCAATTGTCCCAATCCGAAGAAGATACAAGGTTGCTTTGCCTGTGGATCAACTGATCATATGGTTCGGAATTGTCCGAAGAGAAATGCGGAGAAGGAAAGTGTCAACAATGGACCCGGTGGCAGAACCTTGGCAATTCGAGGACTTGCACAGCCAGGAAGATTTCGTTGGCAATTCGAGAAATGTGTAGGATGCAGTGGCTACTCAGGAGGTGGTAGCAGGTAATGATTTCGTTTGGAAATTTAATTACGTGAGTAAATTGAGTTAGATAACTATTGTGAATGGTTTTCTTTTATGGATACAAATCATAGGTTAGAATTTGAAACACAAATTAATATTGTGTTGATAAAAAAAATTATGAATTGATGATACAACTTTAAAAGATTGTAGAAAATAAGAAAGCGGTGATTCCGAGGACGGAATCCTTTTAAGGAGGGGTGATTGTGATAACCCGAGATTTCGAGTAATCAAAATTTTACGAAATAATTTTTTTTTATTAATATTAATATTAATTATCAATATTGTGTTGTGTATCTGTGATACGAGTCTCGAGATTTAGTAAAATTGTGTATGGCCTGGTAAATTAGAGTAGAGTTGTGCTTAACAGCTTTAGAAACCCTAATCCTAATTTTTGGATAGGGGTTCGATATAAAATATAATTAAAATAATTATATTAATGAGTACGTGTTTGTAACGTATAGAATTTTTGATCAATGATTGATCGGATAAGGTTTAAAATTTATAAACCCTAATAAGAGATTAAAAACCTTAACCTCAGGATTAAAAACCCTAACGTACGGTTAGAAACCCTAATCGAAAGTCGTGAAACCCTAATTTTAAATTTAGGAATCCTAAATCCTAATTAGGAAACCCTAGTCCTAATTGGCAAGCCTAATGTGTTTATTAAACTTAAATATGATTAGAAAATCCTAATTATATTTTTAGTATCTTAATTTCTATTTTACAAACCCTAATTGTAATTTGGAAATTTTATTTTTCTAATTAAAACCCTAATTTAGAAATTGTAGAAACTAATTATGTAAAATCCAAGTGTTGGGACCTTAGGGTTAAACCCTAAGGGTTTGTACAAATTCCAAGTATGCCAATAAATTTATTTTGTAAATGACCAATATGCCCTTTTTATATTCTTTAAATGGTAACTTGTAAAAATACCAATACCTTTAGTTGGTGAACCACTAATTTGACTTTGGGACATAAATCTCCAGCAATGCCAGCCGAATTTATCAGATCCAAAGCAACATATTACATTATATAAAGATTTGGGAGAGAGAAAATCACATAAACTAGCCATTTTGCTCTCTTACTCTCACCAACTCTCTCTCTCTCTCACCAAGACATCCGAAAATAGATAGTAGATCAGTCCTAAAAATAGCCCTGGATCAACCAATATCACATTAGGAAGATCAAGATCAAGATTTGAACAAGAAGGTATAAATCCTAAAATCTAATTTGATCTTGTATGCTAAGAAAGTTTTTGTGTTTAAGTGTTTAGATCTTTGCTAGTGGATGTTTTATGTTGATCTATGATGATCAAACATATATCCATAGCATCAAAGTGCCTGAAAATGGTGTTTTTCAAAATCTGTCCAAGAACAAAATTTGTGGTCTGACAAACTAATGTCAGGAGCCACAGATTCTTGTTCGTTTGTTGTTTTTGATGTTTTAAGGTTGTTATATATAGCTTGGTATGAGGTCTTTATTCCGCAAAAGAAATCAGAGTCATTAGATGTCTGGATTGGAAGATATAATCGGTCAAACCCCATTGACCGACGTTGACCTAGCCAAATCTGGGTAACCCAGAAAGGCTAAATCAATGTCTGACAACGTTTTGTATGGTCCAGATCTGTCCGTTTTGATGTTTATTATTGATATGGTTGTAACCAGGTTGTAGTATGTTGTCTGGCCTTTAGATCCATGCTTTAAGATTCCTTATATCACTAACAGAATCGAAGTAAGGCGTGGTCAAACTAGGCCCTCGACACTGACTTGCCGTTTCTGGAAAAACCAAGAAATTTGATGAACAAATTGTCTGACAAGGTTTGACCGAGGCATATATTTTGGATACGATGTTGTCAAACAATGATGTTGCTTTATACATGTTCCTTGACATGTGAACTATAGATATGAACCAAGAAACCACAATTACAATGATCAGAACTAACCTAAAATTGAACCACAAAGTGGTATCTAGCGACTATCTGGGTTTCTGGGTTACCCAGAAAACCCAGATTAAGTCTGACAGTAAGTTTAAGGAGCTGGATCTTCATAGTTTATGATTGTGTGATATATATGATGATTGATGCATGTAGTGTTACATAGATACTACATAATCAATGTTTAAACAAGTCCATAACATGCATGGATTGATAGATAACGTTGGTCAAACGAGCAACCTTGATCAGAGAGTTGTCAGTGTTCTTGAGGCTTAAGAACACCAACAGCGACGCTTAGTGTCGCTAAAGGTCTACAGCGACGGTTTTATTTATTTTATTTTTTGAATATTCTGAAAATTAATTACAAATAGGAAATAAATTACAAAAATTACAAAAATGGTTTTAAAAATTATTTTAAATTCTGAAAAATAACTTTTAATTATTTGGGACATTTTTCTTTAATTATTATAATTATTTGAATAAAAATGATATTTAATTTATTTAATTAGTATATTAAATAAATTAGAGAAAAATAATTTAATATTATGAAAAATTATTTTAAATAAGAATAATGTATTTAAAAATATTTTGAGTTATAAAATGTAACTTTTAATATTTTTGGAGAATTTTCATTAATAAATTAATATTAATGATATTAAATTTAATTAATTATTAAATTAAATAAATAAGATAAAACTGATTTTATTTATTTAAAAATCATTTTAAATGAGAATAAAGTGTTAAAAAATATTTATAATTATAAAATATTATTTTCAATATTTTTGGAGAATTCTCATTAATAAATTAATATTAATGATATTATATTTATTTAATTGTTATATTAAGTAAATGAATTAAAAATAATTTTATTGATTTAAAAATTATTTAAAAATGAGAAAAATATTTTAAAAATATTTTAAGTTAATAATTAATGACTTCTAATATTTTGATAATAATTACATTAATATTTAAATATTAATGGTGATGATTTAAAAATGATTTTAATTACTTTAAAAATTATTTAAGTAGAATATTAATGATTTAAAAATATTTTAAGTTATTAACAATAACTTGAATATTGTGACAGGTATAACATTAATATTTTTATATGATGAAATATTAATGATAATAAGATTATTTGTTAATTAAATCATTTAAAAATGATTTAAGTGTTTGAAAAATTATTATAAATTATAATAATTATTAAAAGCTTCCGAAAAATATTGTTAATGATAATTGACTTATCTAAAATAATATTGAAGCTTAGAGACCGAGTTTAATTGACAATCAATGTGTTAATTGTCGGCTAGGGTGACCAGAACACCGAGAATGGACCGAAGTCCAACCACACCGAACTAGTTAGACTTGATAAATGTTTATATAGGTTATAAATACTAATGTGGCTATGTGGTAATGTGTCTAGGAGAAGTTTGACTGTGGAATATAGTGTTGTGTGTTATGAAATATTGTGCTAATTGTGAGACCGATATTATTGGTTATAGGTCTTTCAAAAGCAGATAAGTTTATTGTGTAGCTGTAATCAGCGAAAGAGGCAAGTTTCCTAACTCAACCTTGAGTTATATTCATTCAATTATTATAGTGATTAATTATTGCTAATTATACCATGTCTAGGGAATTTATTGTTGATTATTCACAATTAGTGCATGTTTCATAATTCAAATTGAATTACTGATTCGGAAAATATACATTTGTAGAATAACTGTTGTTGAATATTCATATACGTAGAAGATAGAATTGACAGTACAGATAATTCCTGTTTATTGTCGAATTATGTTGAGAAATGTCTTAACTAATCATTCTGGCTATACGAACATTTGTTAGAACTTGATAGATTCGAGAAGAGAATTCAATTATTATTGGCAGATCGATGCCAATTATTTCGGATAGATCGAGAAGTAATTAGAAATTGAAATCACAGTATTTCGTTGTTAAATCAAAATCTTGATTCTGAGACTGAGAAGAACAACCTTTTATATAAAGGGAATATTTTATTGGTTGTATATTCGACCTTTGCGCGCGATTAAGTATTATGCATAATATAGGGTATACTAAAGTTGATCACGTTATATACTTGCAGAGGGGTATGATTTAATCTTTATGATTATCTGATACACCGGGTATATCAGTATAACTTTGATAGTTACTCGAGAAGAGAAGTTCAAGATCCAATGGACCGCTCAGTATAAATCTAGAAAACATTCCGCTTTGCTATTTCGTAGAATTAATTCTTGATTATTCATTTGAATATCGTAGAAAACCTTGAAAGCGTTGTACTCTTTCATTATCGAATTATTATTGCGTAGAATGTGAGAAGGTTTGATATTGATTCCAATATCTTTATTGTATCTCTTAACTTGCGGGGCAAACTTGTTGCTCACCCTTGCTAAATAAAACTTTTCAGTTAGGGACGAAGTTACAGAAGGTGTTGCGAAGAAGAACAAAGAAAAAGGCATTGTGATAAATTAGTATAATGAATATTATTATTATTATGTTGTATTGTAAACCCTTTTTGTATATCTAAAGGGTATGTCTGTAATGTTAAGGTTAGAAAACCTGGGACTAATGTATTAAAAATCTATGTTAATGACTTATGTATTAACAACATATGTTAATGAGTTATGTATTCCTATTTATATTTAAATGGGTAGTTAAATATTATTATATTGTGGATCGTGAGCACCAAACTCGGGGGTCAGGTAACTCGGATTTGGGGGCGTCACAGCGTTCATGTTCATTCTTATATGTTTCTTGTTATTTCGTGTGTAGGGTGGTTGGTGTGGTGAATGATAAGAAAAGGAGGCATTTGGAGCATAATTGGAGCAAGTATAGAAATTATCCAAAGTCAATTAGCAGTAAGGTAGCCCGCCGGGGCCGGCCTATTTTGCGTGTACACTCCCGCTGGGGCGGGGGGTCCCGAATTCTGGCTCTTGTAGTTTGGGTCGAACACTGCTGGAAAGAGGATTGAAAGACTTGGATAGTTTTGGGAGTTTATTTTACATGGGATTTTGGCCAGAACTTTGTGGTGGATACATAGTGCTCAACAAACAACAAAATGATGATGATGAAAAGCAATTGACATCTATTAATTATTCAATTTCATAGCTAGTAACGGGGTGAAGAGTTTGAAGAACAATCATATCGGTTGCAAATTGAGACTAGAGTGAAGGGTGTTCTGCGTTATTTCTTCTACTTTAGTTTATTTCTGTAATTGAGAAGATGATGTCTTTGATTTATTCAGTTTTTAATTCATTTATGATGAACTAATTACTTTTCAGGCTTAAGACGAATCTTTAAGTGGGACGATGGTTATGTAATCTTGGATTTTAGTTTAATAAGCTATTACCCGGTTTATCTATATTAATTTGAGCGTGAATTTATGAATTGCTTGATCAATGATTCTTTGTGGACTTATATGAACTCGAGAGATGCAATACATTCTAGACTTAGTTGATATAGCATGCGTTCTTGATTTATGTGAATGAACAGAATCTTGATGAATGTTAGGGTAGAGATATGCTTGACATCTCATGGAATCAGATAAAGAACTTAAATTTTAACCTTCTTTAATTATAATTCACATAGAGATATAGTGAGTTAGTAGATTAAGGTGTTTAATTTAATTCTATCTTAATTGTGGATTTGAGTTAATACGGTACTAGTACATCGAGAGGTGGTTAGTACTACTTATGTGATTTTGATTAATAAACTGAGATAGTGAGTTAAACTGGAATAATGGTGTAATAATCTGAGTGATGCTTAAAGTGAAGTCGAAAGCCTAATTCTCTATTATTTGTTTGAAAATTCAGTTTTTAGCGTTTATAGATTATGTGGTGATTTTAATAGTTTAATAATGTTAGTTACAAACTGGAAATTGATTAGTTTAATAAAGTTAGGATTAATAGGAAATTGGTAATTGTGAAGTTAAATTCTTTCTAAGTCTCTGAGGGAACCATACTCTACTTACTATTATATTACTTGTTGACCACGTATACTTACGTATTGTGCGTAATTTGATTTTACCCAACAAGTTTTTAACGCCGTTGCCGGGGACTTTAGTATAGATTTTATTATTTTGCAATATCAGTTTAATTAGTCCAGTTTTACTTAAATACTTTTTGTCTTTGTTTTGTTCATCTTATTTCAGGTTTTTGAAGTTTGTTTATGCAAACTCGATCCAAAAATCCAAACTTGCTTCCTTTTGAGGATGACATTGAGAGAAGGTTTCAGAGGTTAAGTAAGTGGATCGAGGAAACAAGGGACGACTTCAAAAATTTTGATTTTGAAGAAGCAATGGCTGCCGAAGACCAGAAAGTGTTGAGGGATTTTGCTACACCCAAGGTGACTGAGCTGTAAACGAGTATCACCAGGCCTGCTATAGCTGCGAATACATTTGAGATCAAGCTTGGGACTATTCAAATGATACAAAACTCGATTCAGTTTGGGGGACTTGCAAATGACGATCCGAACGAGCATTTGATCAGCTTTCTGGAAATATACGACACTTTCAAGTACAATGGGGTGTCGGATGAAGCAGTTAAACTTCATTTGTTCCCATTCACTCTGCGGGACAAGGTGAAGAGTTGGTTACACTCTCTACCAGCGGGTTCGATAACGACATGGGATGACCTCGCTCAGAAAGTTCTAGCAAAATTTTTCCCGCCAGCGAAAACTGCAAAGATGAGGAACGAGATTACCATGTTTGATCAGCAACATGGGGAGTCATTGTACGAGGCATGGGAAAGATACAAAGAATTGCTCCGAAAATGCCAACATCATGGATTGCCTAAGTGGTTGCAGATGAATACATTTTACAACGGACTACATGGGAATCTCAGGATCAGTATTGATGCAGCGTCGGGGGGAGCTTTTATAGCTAAGAATTATGATGAAGCATATCAGTTGATAGAGACAATGGCTGCTAACAACTACCAGTGGCCCACAGCAAGAATGACACAACTTACAGTCGCTGGAGTGTTAGAATTAGATGGAGTGACAACAATAACAGCATAGATTTCAGCACTCTCTAAGAAGTTTGACGCTTGGTCAGGGGGACAGACATAGCAAGTTGCAGTTATTTATGAATTGTGCGCGGGTGAACATACTACGGATTAATGCACAATCAACCCAGAGTTAGTACAATTTTTGAGTAGCTACAACAGAATTCCTCAGAATACGTACCCGAATGCATATAATCAGGGGAATAGGAATTTGATGTGGAACAATAATCAGAATCAAGCCCCACGACCATCATATCCCCTAGGTTTTCAGAAATATCAACAACCAGTTCAACGTCAAGAGAGGAAATCAGATTTAGAGGAGCTGCTATCAAAGTATATAACAAGCAATGAGGTAGCCATGAAAAACCAAGCAATAGCCATCAAGAATTTAGAAAATCAGATGGGACAGATAGCATTGGCATTGAATAACCAACCTCAAGGAACATTACCAAGTGATACAGAGAAAAATTCGAAAGGTAATCATGAGCAATGTCAGGCAATAATGTTGTAAAGTGGAAAACAGCTTGAAGGTCAGAAAATAGAAAATTCAGATGCAAAAGGAGTTGAGATAGACAGTGAGAATAAAGTGGTTGAGGATAGACAGGAGGAAGAAAAGCAAGTAGAAAAGAGTACACTAGTTCATGCACCGATTGTCTATCCTCTCCCACCTTTTCAATAAAGAGTTCAAAAGCAGAAATTAGATAAGCAGTTTGCAAAATTTTTGGAAGTTAAGAAACTTCATATTAATATCCCATTCGCAGAAGCCCTAGAGCAGATGCCAAGTTATGCGAAATTTATGAAAGGGATTTTGTCCAGGAAAAAGAAATTGGAAGATTTCGAGAAAGTGGCATTAACAGAGGAGTGTAGTGCGATTTTACAGCGAAAGTTGCCACCAAAGTTAAAAGATCCGGGGAGTTTCACCATTCCATGTACGATTGGGAATATGTCATTCAACAAGTTCTTGTGTGATTTGGGGGCAAGTGTGAACCTTATGTCATTATCAGTTTATACAGAATTGGGTTTGCCAGCTCCAAAGCCTACAAATATCTCATTACAGTTGGCAGATAGATTAGTCACGTATCCGAGAGGCATTGTAGAGGACATATTGGTCAAGGTTGACAAGTTTATATTCCCTACAAATTTCATCATTCTAGATTTTGAGGAAGACAAGAACATCCCAATTATCCTAGGGAGGCCTTTCTTGGCTACGGGTAGGACACTCATCGACGTACAAAAAGGCGAACTTACAATGAGAGTCCAAGATCAAGAAATTAAATTTAACCTGTTTAAGGCCATGAAATTCCCTACGGATGAAGAAAGAATGTTTCAGGATGGATATTATTGAGCAGATAATCAGTGAAGACATGGGCAAGAGTTTGGTTAACGATCCATTGGAAACAACATTATTGGGGGATGAATTTCTTTCTTTACATTATTGGAAACAACATTAATCAAAATTTCTTTCTTTACAACTTCCTTCATAATTGGGTTGAGTCGTCGTTGTTGCTCCACCGTCGGCACGTGCCCATACGGCATATTTGCATTCAGGAGAATGTCGTTTGGCTTGTGTAATGCACCCGCTACCTTCCAGAGGTGCATGATGGCCATCTTCTCAGACATGGTGGAGAAAAATGTGGAAGTCTTCATGGACGACTTCTCTGTCTATGGGGATGATTTTGATGCATGTCTACAGAATTTGGTAATGGTCTTACAAAGATGCATAGACACGAATTTGATACTTAACTGGGAAAAGTGTCACTTCATGGTAGAAGAAGGCATAATTTTGGGGCACAAGGTCTCGATTCAAGGATTAGAGGTTGATAAGGCGAAGCTGGAAACAATTGAAAAACTTCCTCCACCAAGTTCAGTTAAGGGAATTCAAAGTTTCTTGGGACATTTCGGGTTTTACAGAAGATTTATAAAGGACTTCTCTAAAATTGCAAAACCTTTATGCAGTCTTTTAGATAAGGATTCAGTTTTCAAGTTTGATGAAGAGTGTAAATTGGCATTCGAGTTGCTGAAGAAGAAATTAACCACAACTCCCGTTATCGTTGCGCCGGATTGGATAATGCCCTTCGAGTTAATGTGTGATGCAAGCGACTATGCGGTTGGGGCTGTTTTGGGTCAACGTCGAGAAAAGGTATTTCATGCCATATATTATGCAAGTAACACACTCACGGAGACACAAATGAACTCTACAACTATGGAAAAGGAATTGCTTGCAGTAGTATATGTGTTTGATAAATTCCAGGCGTACTTGATCGGGACAAAGGTAGTAGTTTATACAGATCACTCAGCCATTCGGTACTTAATTTTAAAAAAAGATGATAAACCACGCCTTATTAGATGGATTCTCCTTTTACAAGAGTTTGACTTAGAAATAAAGGATAGAAAGGGGATGGAGAACCAAGTCGCCGATCATTTGTCTAGGCTGGAAAATTAGGGTAAACAGGAAAAGGACAAGTGTATAATCAACAAGTCATTCTCGGATGAACAACTATTTGGGTTAAATGCAGAATTTCCATGGTATACGGACTTCACGAATTATTTAGTGAGCAACATGCTTCCCCCCGACCTTACACGACAACAGAAAAAGAAGTTTCTTCATGACATCAAGTGGTATATGTGGGATGAGCCTTACTTATTCAAATAGTGCACCAACAAGATGATTAGAAGGTGTATCCCTTACAGTGATGTGCATAACATACTGCAGGAATGTCACTCATCGGCATATGGGGGACACTATGGTAGCGAGAGAACATCGACAAAAGTGCTTCAAGCCAGGTTTTATTGGCCGACATTATTTAAAGATGCCCACCAATTTGTTAAAACTTGTGATAGATGTCAACGGGTGGGCAACATATCGAAACATAATGAGATGCCACTACAAACAATTTTAGAAGTTGAGATTTTCGATGTATGGGGCATAGATTTCATGGGACCATTCCCTTCCTCATTTACTAATCAATACATATTGCTTGCGGTTGACTACGTTTCAAAGTGGGTTGAAGCAGTTGCACTCCCGACTAACGATGCCAAAGTGGTTCTCAAATTCTTGCAAAAGAACATTTTTACGAGGTTTGGCACGTCGAGAGCTATTATAAGTGATGAAGGTAGTCACTTCTGCAACAAAGCATTTGCAGCTCTCTTGGTAAAGTATGGGGTCAACCATAAGGTGGCTACAACGTATCATCCCCAAATAAATGGGCAAGCAGAGGTTTCGAACAGGGAGGTAAAGAAAATCCTAGAAAATGTAGTGAATCCGAATCGAAAGGATTGGTCTCTCAGGTTGGATGATGCACTATGGGCTTACCGAACTGCGTATAAAACACCGATTGGTATGTCACCATACCAATTACTATACGAGAAAGCATGTCACTTGCCTGTGGAGTTACAGCATAAGGCCTACTAGGCTATTCAGAAATTGAATTTCGATCAAGCAGCTGTGGGGGAAAAGCGACTACTGCAATTAAATAAGCTTAACGAATTTTGACTTCAAGCCTACGAGAACTCTAAGCTATACAAGGAAAAGGTCAAGAGATGGCACGACCAGAAAATCATGCAAAGAATATTTGAGCCGGGGCAATCAGTCCTATTGTTCAACTCACAGTTGAGATTGTTCCCAGGCAAGCTTAAGTCAAGATGGTCGGGACCATTCACCATCAAAAGAGTTTACTCTCATGGCGCCGTTAAACTCTACAGTCAGAATCCATTAGAAACTTTCAAAGTCAACGGTCAACGATTAAAACACAATTGGGGTGGCAAGTCCAACACAAATGTCATCGCCATCACATTATCCGACGTACCATGAACAGGAAGTAGTCAGGCTGAACAACTTAAAATCAAGCGCTAATTGGGAAGCAACCCAATCATACTTTTATTTTTCTTATTTTCAATCATAACTGTTAGATTATAGTTTAGCATAATTAGTAATTTATAATAAGTTCATTAAGTAGTTATTATATTGTATGAGTCTTGTTAATCTCTCAACCATGCTCAAATTGATCAACAATCTAATAACTTTCATGTTTCATGGCTTGCAGGATGGGGAAATGTACATTAAGTGGCATAGCATGAAGAAAAGAAGAGAAAATGGGTCAGTTTGCAGAGTGTATGCCCGCCGGGGCGGGCCCCTAAAGCACCAACACCCCCGCTGGGGCGGGGGTTCCCCAAGTCTAATAGCAGTGAGCATGCCCGTCGGAGCGGACTTCCTAAGCTTATTACCCCCCACTGGGGCGGGGGTCCTGGAGTTCAACAGACAAATCAGTTACTCCTTCGCAACCCATTTCCCCATTTCCTCAGTACGCACGGACACTTTCCCAATTGCTCTTGACATAAACTACCAACTCCCATCAATTCTCTCCCACGTTCTAGCAACTTCAATTCCATCGCCCCACCACTCCAATCCATTACACCATTACTTCACCCCACCACCTTACATCACAACACCATCTCTATATATATACTCATACCCTAACAACCCTTCAACTATATCTCACAAGGCTACGAATTAGGGCTTTTAGTGCAGCAAGTGTAAAACAACTACAGCTAAGGACTTTGTGTTCCAATTCCTCACCTCCAAGTACCATAATAGATCAAAGTTTCAAGTTTTGTGGAGGTTGAATCACTGTGCACACCAAGTGTTCGACGGTTTGTGTGAACCAAGTTTGGGGGGAAGATTTTGTTATTAAGGCATCCGAGAATCAATGGCATCTCAACCAACATCCAAACGACAACGGGGAGAAAGTTCAAGGCCAACTCCACCATCACGAACCTTTGACCGACACAAATTCAAAAGTGTCGCCGCCGCCGACCGATACGACTACATGGTTACAAAGGCTCTTACACCTGAGTGGGGGTTGGCACCGGATGCTCACGATGGTGAAATGATGTAACAGATTTATCAAAAAGGGTGGACCAAGTTCACTGAGGAGCCCGAGGTTACCACTGTCAACGTGGTCAAAGAGTTCTATGCTAACGCCGAGGACAAGACACCTTTCAACGCTTTTGTGTGGGGTCGTTTGGTCTCGTTCAGTGCCGATGTAATCAACACGTATTATCAGTTGCGGGTGCCTAGACAGTGTTAATATGCTCACTTAAGGGATTTTGACCCTGACTTTGAGGAGGTCCTCAAAGAAATGACTAAGCCAAGAACAACATGGATAAAGGGTCAAAAAGGAGGCACGGTTTTTCATAGCAAAGATCTTAGTCGGTATGGGAAGATTTGGTACGCCTTCATATGTGCAAAACTGTTTCCATCCACGCATACCTCAGATGTCACCAAGGAGAAGGCACTACTTCTATTTGCAATTGTGCAAGACTTCATCATCGACGTCGGAGCAATAATTAATTTTTCTATTCGCCGATGCCTATGGGGTAATTTTTCAGGCGGCTTGCCACACCCATCACTCATTTATGGGTTGTGTCGCCAAGCAGGTGTGCGTTGGTCTAATGATGAACCCACCCAGATGCCACTGCAGCTACTAGACTCGAGAATGATAGCGCGATATTCGGTGTAGGCCAGAGGTGAATCACATCCTCGAGGTTTAGGTTTTGTATTTCCATTAGCTTTGGAAGACGAAGCTGACGCTGAAGACACCTTGGATGATGAGGATGCGAATATGGGAGAGCAAGGAACTGAGGCAGAACCATCTTTTGACGCCATATCTAACCCTCAATTTCTTATATTTTAACAACAAATGGAGGAGCACAACAAGGAAGCACGCATGGAGATGGGGAGGTTCGCCGC
The DNA here is from genome assembly GCA_016801055.1 of Panax notoginseng. Classification (NCBI taxonomy): domain Eukaryota; kingdom Viridiplantae; phylum Streptophyta; class Magnoliopsida; order Apiales; family Araliaceae; genus Panax; species Panax notoginseng. The sequence continues at coordinate 115,808,902 of CM029012.1, forward strand.
AAGACAAGACCATATGTTTGATGCAATGAACATGTCGTTCGCATCATTGAACACGATGCTACAAAGCCTCAATCCTAATACCCCATTTTCATATCAGCAACTGGGTCTAATGCCACGCTTCCACCAAGTGATTCAGAGGGAGAAGATAGACACAACACACCACCACCCCAGGCCTAAAGTGATTACAGGGAAGTCCTCCAATTTTTACTTCTATATCTATCCAATGAGGGCATTGTAATTTTTAAGTTTGGAGGAGTAGATTATTTTTGCATTTTTTGTTTGCGTGCATTATGTCATTAGTTAGGTTTGCATTTAGTATTGCATTTTGGATTTGCATATTTGTTTTAGCAGTTATGTAATCATATAGTTGCATAGTAGCTTAGGTGCATAGTTAGTTTTTTTTATTTATTTAAGTTGGTGTATGTTTGCATTCGTGTCATGTTTGCCCTATATATATCAGGAAAAAAAATTAGTTAACTATTGTGTTCATTGTAGATATGTCCAGCAGTGTTGTAGCTTATTTGATTTTGGCCAATGATGAGATTGAGATTAAAGTAGATAAATACAGCACTAATTTTTAGAACTGTGATGTAGTTTTGAATCATGACTCGGATCTCGTGCTTGTTTGAAACTGGTATAAAAAGGGTAGCACGTAATAACGTATGTGTTGATTGATTAACTAAAATCAATACATAAATAGTTTCTAAAGGATAATGCTAGTATAGATAAGAGAATAACAAGAATAGGCAGTGAAGACGACAAATTAGGCAAGAACCTAAGTTGGGGGAAAGAGTAGGGTATATAAGCTTCAGAAAAAAAAAGGGGAAAAAAAGAAAAGAAAACAGTATATATCGTGACTAGTCTTGTTTCGGGGCCTTTGTTACTTGAGCAAGTATGCCTGTAGGGGTGTCTTAACACCTAGCGGCCAAAGGTCTTTTATGGTCTGGGAGTCGTTGGTTGAAAGCTCGCTAAGGGGTAGCACTGTTAGCCTAATGGAATGAGGCATTGCACAGTCATCTATAAAAAAAGAGAAAAATAAAAATAAAGAGAAGACGGGAAATAAAGGCAAAGAGCCCCCGTAAGTGGAAAAAGAAAGCATGAATACCCTATACGGACCCCTAATCATGGTAATTATTTGATCTTAGTTCGAACTTGTTTGTTTTTGAAAATTTTGAATTTATTATATATAATTCCTAATAAGAGATTGGTTATGTGTTGAATTTAAATTAATATCAGTTAGCATAGATGTTGATCACACACACACTATATCAGTGATGACGGTATAAGATTCGAGGATTGATACGAAGTTATTGATGTGTTCTATTATGAAGTGTTGTAGTGTTTGCTTGATTATTATGAGGCCAGAGGAATAAATTTGATTATGCGATACTATTGGATTCGTAATCACATAGTTAGATACGTTACATATCAATGCATTGCATAGCATGTAGTTTGTTTTGTGCTCGAGGACTAGCACAGTTTAAGTTTGGGGAATTTTGATAAATGGATTTTATATCCACGAATCGATGTCCATTTTAAGCATGATCGTTGTTAATTCTTTGTGTTCATGTTCATTCTTATTTGTTTCTTGTTATTTCGTGTGTAGGGTGGTTGGTGTGGCGAATGATAAGAAAAGGAGGCATTTGGAGCATAATTGGAGGAAGTATGTAAATTATCCAAAGTCAGTTAGCAGTAAGGTAGCCCGCCAGGGTGGGCCTATTTTGCATGCACACCCCCGCCGGGGGGGACGGGGGGGGGCGGTCTCGAATTCTGGCTCTTCTAGTTTGGGTCAAACACTGCTGGAAAGAGGATTAAAAGACTTGGAGAGTTTTGGGAGTCTATTTTACATGGGATTTAGGCCAGAACTCTGTGGTGGATATATAGTGCTCAACAAACAACAAAATGAGGATGACGAAAAGCAATTGACAGCTATTAATTACAGAATTTCATAGCGAGCAACGGGGTGAAGAGTTTAAAGAATAATCATATCGGTTGCAGATTGAGACTAGAGTGAAGGGTGTTTTGTGTTATTTCTTCTACTTTAGTTTATTTCTGTAATTGAGAAGATGATGTCTTTGATTTATTTAGTTTTTAATTCGTTTATGATGAATTAATTACTTTTTAGGCTTAAGACGGATCTTTAAGTGGGACGATGGTTATGTAATCTTGGATTTCAGTTTAATAAGCTATTACCAGGTTTATCTATATTAATTTGAGCGTGAATTTATGAATTTCCTGATCAACAATTCTTTGTGGACTTGTATGAACTCGAGAGATGAAATACAGTCTAGACTTAGTTGATATAGCATGTGTTCTTGATTTATGTTAATGAACAGAATCTTGATGAATGTTAGGGTAGAGATATGCTTGACATCGCATGTAATCAGATAAAGAACTTAAATTTCAACCTTCTTTAATTGTAATTCACATAGAGATATACTGAGTTAGTTGATTAAGGTGTTTAATTTAATTATATCTTAATTATGGATTTGAGTTGATACGGTACTAGTGCATCGAGAGGTGGTTAGTACTACTTATATGTTTTTGATTAATAAACTGGGATAGTGAGTTAAACTGGAATAAGGGTGTAATAATATGAGTGAAGCTTAAAGTGAAGTCGAAAGCCTAATTCTCCATTATTTGTTTGAAAATTCAGTTTTTAGCGTTTATAGATTGTTTGGTGATTTTAATAGTTTAATATTGTTAGTTACAGACTTGAAATTGATTAGTTTAACAAAGTTAGGATTAATAGAAAATTGATAATTGTGAAGTTAAATTTTTGATAAGTCTCTGAGGGAACGATACTCTACTTACTATTATATTACTTGTTGACCACATATACTTGTGTGTTGTGCGTAATTAGATTTTACCCAACAAATATCCTTGAGTTTTGCGCTTCATCCAGTATCGTTTCGTTGGAATATTGATCTGAACTTTCTTATTAAATATCAATATTTTCACTGGGGTACTATTCACAGGTTACTATTCACCTGGTTACTATTGACCTAATTACTATTCACTTAAATATTATTCACTTAAATATTATTCACTCTGGTATTCAGGGCACTTTTCATGTCGGGGTACTATTCACAAGGTACTATTCCCGAAGTACTACTCACTAAAAAATTTATTTCTTTTCTATCTAAATTATTTTTGATATATGGATATTATTTCTTGAATTTTACTCCACAAAGCAGTATCATGTTGACAATTTGGACATTATTGAATTCTGGATAAATTAAATTATAAATCTTTAAAATTTATCGCGTGCTTTATTTTAATTGAATTCTTATATCATTGTCATCATCCTCGTGCTTATATTGTGATGAAAGTCATCTTTGGCTTACGTGCATAGATGGACTGTTGATTGGTATGATTATGACCATTGATCATTTAGTATAATCATGACCCGTAATGTTACAAATGATAGGGTAAAAATCCTCATTGGCCTGTAGTGCATTGATGGACAGTTGTTGGTATGATTATGACTAGGGATTATTCGGTATAATCATGACCATTGATGATTACATGAATATCTTTGGTCTGTAGTGTAGGGATGATTCAATGATGTGGTTTATTTATTACGTTGAGTCTCAACGATAAAGTTGATGAAAACCTTTTTAAATCATAGAAGATAGTAGATATCATGCTCTACTTGACTCTTCTAATGGATTGCTTATTCCGCTGCAGTTAAACTTGTTGTCTATTATATTCTATCAGTTTAACATTGTTGAAGGCTAATGATAACTTATTCTGCATTATCTTAGTCATAATATTTCTTACTGGGCTAGTTGAGCTCACCCTTTTGCTTTCGTTATTCTCTTCAGGAAATGAGAACATAGCTGGGACTAGTCGGGGAATGGAGTGATGGTCCGAGATGACTATTTTAGTAATCCTCACTATTTAGTGTGATAATAAATGTAATGAAGATTAAATTTGAGTTTGGATATTGTCTATGAGACAATATTCGTGTAAAAACTCTCAGCTCTTGTTGTATAATTAAGTTTGTATTTGTATTCTATACCATGTATTTGGTGACCCAAGATGGGTGACGTATACCTATTTTGGGGGGCGCCACAACATCAGCGACCACTATTAGCGATCGATATATCTGCGACCGATATTAGCGACTGAATTCATAATTTCAATCGCTAAACTGAGTCAGTATGGTTCATGGCCAAAGGCTGACGTGGTCCACGTGTCAGCGACTACTATCAGCGACCGCAAGCGATCGCTGATATCCACAAATGTTTAGCAGATTTGAAAAAACTGAAAACCAGATTTTTGTTGTTTTGTAGAATTCCCAAAAACCTGTACCTATTTTGTACCTGCTTTATCCCAACACACATACACAACAATATAAACATCGTATAAAATAATGTAAACATCAATCGTCCACTGACACATACACCAAACTAGTATATAAACCATATAAACCTTTATAAACCAATATGAATTGAATAAATATAAACAAATCTAATGTTTAAGTAACATGAATGAATATAAAAGTACAAAATTCTCAAAGAACTACAAAACAGAGCTATATCGATCGTCAAGCATCATTATCTTGATTAGCTTCTCCTTGATCACCCTGTAATTAACAAAATAATAAAATAAGTTACAAATATAGTAACTATGTTGATACTGGTATTACAATAATATACAACAAATTGATTACCTCGTCGCCATCCCCATGTTGTGCTGCTGCTGCTGCTACCACTACTGCATCAACTAACTCATCAGGACTCAGAGCCGCTAGATGCCTGCCCAGTATCTTCAGAAGATCTCGATCTCGACATATAGCTCTCACACAGTCAGCCAGAATATGAACAGCTGGATGACTCGATTACTATGAAGACTGGATAGCAGAGCTGCCTAAGCCACTGAAGGATGGGCGTCATCATTGTCCTTGACCTTTAATGTAGTTCTTCTTCAAAACAGACACCCTCTCCCACAACTCTTGATCAATTGGCGGACGTGGAGTGCCTTCAGGATAACGCTCATTCAATAAACGTTTATAAGCATTATGTCATCATGTTAACAATTAAATAGTTAAAAATAAATTCTGTAAGCATTAATAAACAAGATCAAGTTGTTAAAACTTATTACCGCTATTTGGATAGCATCAGGCAGACCATCACGGGTGGCCACGTACACATCCAGCCAATGGATAGGCTGACCTTGAGACTGAGACTCCTATACAAAAAAGATGCCAATATTACTAAGTAAAAATGTGATATATTTTCTACAATTCATGATTGTAAACATATTAAAACTTGTAAATGCGTACCCTGATAGTGATATGCTGTAACTGTGAAATACTGCCGCCCTTATATGTTCCTTTAGCCTTTTTGCCATCGAGTACACCCGAGGATCTGTTTGTGGCAGTAGTTTTTCGTCTTTTCACCTAGCTCTCAGCTCTCCATTGGGCATACATCTCAACCCATATGGATTGGGTGCACCACCAGGGGCTATGCTCGTGCATGTAATCCTCTCCCTGGCCTGAATGGTCGATCGATGCATTGTGAAGGGCTTTTTGTCGTTCTTTATTCAAATTGTCTTTGGTGCGGACCGCCTACTTCTGCCAGAATAATGTATGTATCACTGAAGCCTGCGCGTCCTCCCATCTATACCTTTTCTGCAAATAAAACAACAATAATAACATTACTAAATAATTATCCTTAGAATATTATATTGGCCTGTCATAATTAAAAAAAACATACCTAAAATTCAGCCCAAACAGCATCCTTGTGGGCGATAGGTGTGCTCGCCCACGTAATCACAAGTGTAGGTCAATTCTGTAAACACAACTGTGATATGCACTTGACGATCTTATTTTCTGAAAAATCACTATAATATACAACAATTTACATCAATGATAAGTAGATATATTAAAACAATTTACATCTAAGTTCTATATATCTTGTATAAATGGAATTAAAATTCTTATATATAAATTATGCGGGACGTACGTGCTATTCGGAGGAGGGCTAATCTGAATAAGAATCCAATCATCTGGATTAGTAGGGGCCTTAGGCACATGATTAGGCCCCCTACCCAAGCCGCGCGTTTTCTGCGCTGCTTCAGAAGCCATCTGTATATTACAAATTTTAAGATGTTATTATGAGTTATATTTGATTACATGTATATATGAATATATAAAATGACAATAAACATGACAGTGATATAAACATGTATATATATGAATATAAAATGACAATAAACACAAATTGCATTTAAATAGTTAAGTACATAAACATGACAATGATATAAAAAACATGTAATGCTAAACATACATTTCATTGGTTCAAGTGTCAATGTCTAATTCAGAATCATCTTGTATGCGTATTGCAGATTCATAACCATCATCTGCTTCAGATTCAGTGTCAGATTCAGTCAATAACTCTTCCTCCTCAGTATCAATATCATCTGACACAAGTATTGACTCATGATCTAATTCATGTGGTTCATCTCCACCATCTAACTGGATTACTTCATTGTCGTCCTCCATATTTATTATAGTTTGACTATGAAGCATCTGCTCTTGGTAAATCTCCCCATCAACTACTTCTACATGACTACACGCGAGAGTATGAATTACAACTTTCCAATCTGTTGGCAGTTTATCCCTTTTCCTAACAGGACTAGGAGTGTAGTATACTTGTACTGTTTGAGTTGGTAAAACAAATGGTTTGTTGGAGTACGCAGACCTATGGAGGTCAATATTGACGATTCCATGTCTATCAACACGTATCCTTTTTTCTGAATCAAACCAACGACACTTGAACAAGTGAATATGACCCCCGTACGTGCCCTTGTACGACAACTCTACGCTTTCCTCCAACTCCCCATAAAAGGCATGATCAAGCTCATTTTAACAATCTCCTTGGACACACACTCCAGAGTTCGTTATTTTTTACCGCGCCCATATGCCTTTGTATGAAATTCACAACCATTTATTTTGTAACCATTGCGGCTGACTTGGTCCCTGTCTGGTCCCATAGCTAGGACTTGTACATTAGTCGAAATCGTTTATCCCTCAATCAAAGCCTACAAAAACTCCATCTTATTAAATAAAGTCATAGTTAATATGGAGTGTATATATATATATATATATATATATATATATATATATATATATATATATATATATATATATATATATGTCGTGCTTAAGAAATTGAACTTACTTTGTCCTTTAGCCAAAGTGCAAATTTTTTATCACGATTGATTTGAATATCTTTATCAGTTATGTCGGGATGCTTCACTTTTAACTCGTCATCGTACAATCTATACAATGTTATATACATTAACATATTGGAATAAATTTTTAACTTAAAAGATAAATTATCAAGTTTACATGTCTACCTCACAAATTCGTCAATCTCCTCACAATTGAGAAGAATGTAAGTATGTGGAGCATGTAATTCTTGCTTAGAGAGAAATATGTGCCTCTCTTTTTCATAAAGGCGGCCCGATAGACCAAATACAGAGAGCCGACCATTTAGTTCAGCATTTCCCCCATCATCATGTTTCGATACTCGATTGGCCTTTGTCAAGACTTCGTCCGGAAAATAGTCTGAGATAAATGTAGATATCTCATGGAAACTGTATGCCTCACATATCGACCCCTCGACATAAGCTCTATTCTTCACCTTCCTCTTAAGGTTTCCCATCACCCTCTCAAAAGGGTACATCCATCTATATTGAACTAGACCCCCAACACGAGCTTTATAGGGAAGATGGATATGCAAATGCTCCATGGAGTCAAAAAAACCAGGTGGGAATATTTTTTCCAGTTTACACGTGATATCTATGATGTTATTCTCAAGTACAGACATGTCATTCTCATTTAATGTTTTTGAACATAAGTCTTTGAAGAAACGACTAAGATCCGTCAAAGCATCCCATATTGGTTTATCAAGAAGATCCCGAAATGCTATAGGCATGAGTCTCTCCATGAACACATGACTATCATGACTCTTCATCCCTTGCAATTTCCCACCCGTAACATAGCTTGCAATGTTTGACGCATATCTATCTGGTAGTTTCAGAGACTTAACCCATGTGCACACATCTTCAACTTGCTTTTTGGACAATGTGTACCTTGCATGCGGTTTGACAATCTTACCATTAGGAGATTCATAAAGTTCTAATCCAGGACGCTTACAAATATCTTTCATGTCCAAACGTGCCTTATCATTATCTTTTTTCTTCCCCTTAACATTCATCACGGTGTTAAACACATTGTCAAACACATTCTTCTCAATATGCATCACATCTAGATTATGATGAATCAAATTTATAGACCAATAAGGCAGTTCCCAAAAGATGCTTCTCCGAACCCAGTTATTAGATTCGCCAAATCCATTGATTATGTTTGTGGCATCAATCTTACCAAATGGGATAACTGGCAATCTCATCACACGATCTCGCATCTCCGTTCCCGACAATTGCGGTGTAGGCATATCATTGTCTACTTTCCCTTTCCTAAAGTGTTCTCAATTTCTTCGAAACGGGTGATCTACAGGCAAGAACCGACGATGACAGTTAAACCAGCAAGGTTTTTAACCTTTTGATATATTGAAAGACTTTGTATGCTCCATATAATACGGACAAGCCAACTTCCCGTGTGTACTCCATCCAGCTAACATACCATAAGCTGGGAAGTCACTTATAGTCCACATAACCGCTGCCCTAAGGTTGAAATTTGTTTTCGCTGCAACATCCCAAGTATGTACTCCATCTTCCCACAATACCTTCAACTCGTCTATAAGAGGTCTCAAGTAAACATCTAAGTTCTTTTCAGGACTCTTAGGACCAGGAACCACGAGTGAACAAGTATGGCTGTTTCATACACATCCAAGGAGGCAAGTTATACGGAGTAACAATCACAGGCCAACATAAGTACGGATCAGCTGAGTGGCCAAACGGATTGAAACCATCGGTGGACAATCCAAGCCTCACATTTCTAGGTTCCAATGCAAACTCAGGATGTGCTAAGTTGAAATCTTTCCAAGCCTGCCCATCTGCGGGATGATTTAGTTCTCCATCTTTAGCTGGAGATTTCGCATGCCAACTCATATGTTCAGCTGTTCTTGAAGACATGTACAATCATTTTAGCCGATGTGTTATTGGAAAATACCTTAGAATCTTAAACGGTATACTTGATTTTTTTTGTAGTCACACCCTCTTTATTAGGCCTCAACCGATCATGACTGCAAAACGTGCACCTTGTCATCTGTTCATTTTCCTTATAAAGCAACATGCAATCGTTGAGACATGCATCGATCTTTTGGTATCCAAGACCCAACTTCTTCACCATTTTCTTACAAATGTAATGGTTACCAGGTAATTTCTCACCGTCAGGCAATATACTCTTCATGGCCTTCAAGAGAGACTCAAAACACTCATGGCTCATGTTGTGATCAGCCTTGATGTTAAGTAATGTCGCCACTGCAGAAAATATAGTGTGTTTGGTGCAACCATGCCACAATGGCTCGCTACCCTCGTCTAACAACTTAAAGAAGTTTTTGGCATCAGAATTCGTAGGTTGATCTCTGCCTTATTCCCAATCAAAATTTGGCCCTGCAATATCATGAACCAATTCATTCATACGATGAGTACTACTGTCCGAATTGTGTACTTCTGTGATTCCACCATTTCTTCTCTGCCCATGTGCCCACCAGCATTCTTCGTAATTTTTCATGAACCCAGAAACAAGTAAATGATAGTTTACCACTTCTCTGTCCATATAATTTACATTCTTACACTTCAAACATGGACATCGTATCTGCGATTGACCATTCATACATTTCGGGTGACTATACGCATACTCCAAAAACACTTGGCAACCAGCTCTAAATTCAGTTGTAGCACCTATCTGGGCACTTGACTTTCGTCGTGCCTTCCAACTACGGTCTGAATAGAGGTCCATGATACCACGGTACCTACTACAGACAACATTATAAATGTTAACATATGACTTGTGCATACTTGTAACCATATAACTTGAGGATACTTGTAAGCATATGATTAATATGTAAGCATACTTGTAAGCATATGACTTGAGCATACTTATAATCATATGACTTGAGCATACTTATAATCATATGACTTGAGCATACTAGCTAGTAAGCATATAACTTGAGCATACTAGCTAGTAAGCATATAACTTGAGCATATTTGTAAGCATATGATTAGCTCGTTAATATTATAAATGTTCACAACTGCACGACCAACAAAAAAATTTCGCCAGAATCTCCCCTATAATATGGACTAGCCACATGAACGACGGCATGCATATATGGTCATTTCTAGGCACCCAAGACACAAACCAAGAGAAATATATAAATTCCCAATATAATAAGACCAATCATAAACCATAAGTTGAGTCTTATCTATAAAATCAAAGAAACAATAATTGCTACCCTAAGGCAAGTGTGAAAAGGATTTGCTCCAAGAAAGTAGTATAGCATTAACTTGTATTTGTATTTATATGGAAGAAATTATTTTTATTAAAAAAGGAAGAAAATTAATGCTGACCATATGTATGGTCTGTGGTGAAACCGTACACAAGGTGTACATGCGCTTGTTCAGTCTAATCAGTATGGTATTATGCTTTTAGTGAGACAGGGTTTAAAATGTAATTTTCCCAAAATTAAAGATACATTCATATTATAGAAAATAAAGTCGCATGAAATTTTTAACATGTCATTGCTTATATACTAGAGTATTATACTACTACATTTCTAGCAGAATACTAAGAGTGTATTTGGAAAAGTGAAATTTTCCTTAGAAGTTGTCTTTTAGAGATGTATATCTAATTTGTGGAAGTAATATAATCTGTCAAAGACACGGAAGTATGACTATTTAACTGATTTAATCCCTTCATACAATGTTCAACTTGTCCACTGTTAAATGCCAAATTTCAATTCTTTTCCAGTTCTATCAACGTTCCTCCAAAAACCTGTCTACATTTACTTATTATGTATATTATGATAAAAACTAGTTTGATACTTAAATTTTCTTACGAAGTGGAAACCACAGCCACTACCCTTAGGGTATGTCCACTAACCATCAAGTGCACATAATACCCCACTAATCAAGCATAGCAGGTAATTCCATAGTAAACTATGTGTGGGTGACCAGAGGATATATTACTTTTGTAGAGTATTGAACACATGACCTATGCTTTGAAAAGACCTTTTCAGTAGGGTTTATTATCACTTGAGCTAACAACTTGGGGTTATTGGTTTGATAGTTTATTGATCTCGTCTGCCTTAGTTAAATTACAAGAAAGTAAGAAAAGTTTTATGAGTACTTGAAGGTAGATAAAGAATATGACGCCAACCATATCTAGAAGTTCAAGCATAAAACCAAAAAGAAAATTGAAAATGGATAAAACACTTTGTCCCACTGGTGGTAATTATTAATAACCAAAATAACAGATAGATTTAATATGGGTGGTGATATGTGCACACCCAAATACAAGTAAATGCCTAATTTTTCCTTACTAAATAAGATAATTATAAGTAAGCTAGGCTTTCTTCTAATTAAACACAATCACCATATCTCAACATAACCAAAAAAATACATTTAGTGAGTAACTAAAGTAGGATATGTATGCTTGTGTTTGAGAGACATTATACAGATAAGCATAATTCAAATCCCATTTGGAAATACATATATGAATTGTAAGTAGAGAATTATCAGTATGTATGAGAGGAGAGAGAGAAAATACGTGGATGAGATCGGCTATGAAGAAGAAAACCCCACCAGTCGCGCGAGGAGTAGTTAACACCAATTGAAGGAGTAGCAGCAACCAATTAAAGGAGTGGCAGCAACCACCAGTCGTGCGAGGAGTAGCAACAACCACCAGCCCCTTCTCCCCCTTCTCCCTCTTCTCCCTTTTCGGTCTCCCTCTTTCTTTTTCCTTTCTAATTCTACTACTGTCGAGGGAAAGACTGATAGATTAAATTGATCAGCGACTGGCATCAGCGACCGCATGCGGTCACTAAATTTTAATGATGTGGAAGTATTAGCGACCGAAGGCGGTCGCTGATGGTGAGAGGTCGCAATAAACCAGCGCGCCAACATTTCGTGCCAATTTTTTTGGTGGTAAAATTGAACCAACGTCCAACTAGTGACCGTAGACGGTCGCTAACATAATCTTGCGACTATATTCAAGATCGGTCGCTACTGTCGGTCGCGACTAATCCTACCTGCGACCGTAAGTGCGGTCGCTAATTTTATTGGTCGCTGTTAGAGCATTTTCTTGTAGTGTGTCCAAACATCATGTATCTATCTACCCATAATAAATGAAAAATCATAAATAGATAGAAATAAATCCTCTCCTTATGGAGTTATAACATCTGAATGTAAATACATCAATCCCAGGTCATACTAATCTTAAATCTCATTTGCGAAAACATAAACAAATATTAAGTCTTACACAACTTAAACATAAGTCTAAAATATAACATAACAAATAAACAACAAGTCTTCATCACTTGTTAACTTTGCCCTTGCCTTTGCTAGTAGAAGGCTCGTCGGACCTTTCGTTCTTAACTGCAATGTTATTATTACACAAGAGTGAGAACGATTGCCCACAAGTATAATAATATAACAATAAAATAATAGCATGCGAATGAATCAAAGACTTCTGAAATAAGAAAACTTAGATTTTGAATCAAGAATGAATAACAAGAATCAAAAGAACTTCTAAGGGTCATAAGACCTTGGACTACGTCCTAGGTTGTCAAGTGTTTATACTTGAAACCTTTAACAGTCATAAGACTATGGACTCTTCTTCTCGTACTTAGGGGGATCAACCTTTAGTACCATATTGTGCACAATATCTTAACACTAAAGCATAATTAATTCCCTATAACAGGGTTGTCCATCTCAGTTTGACATTAGAGTCCGCACACAAAGGAAGTTTGGTTTAGATAAGCTCAACAATGGTTCTGAAATTTAGAACGTTCATCAACTATGGACTAGTCGAATCAATAAGGGTTCGCTAGTCTTACAAGGTTCAACAATAATTGATATTCAATTTGAATAATAAAATTCAATATGCATGCAATCAAATAAGTATTGTATAACAGGAATCATGCTTTTAAAGAATGATAACATCTAATATGAAATCTTGACTTGAACAATAATAAACAAGATAGAATAAGGAACTTACTTTATGTAAAGAAACAAGGTTTAAGAACTTGCATCGTGCGTAGGCTAAACGATTACTACTTCCATTCACCACAAATCCTACACACTTACCATATGTATTCACGACATTCATTAGTTAGATTTTCACTTAATTATTTAAAATAACTACACTTTATTTAACAAATCATTACCCTTCTAATTTAATTACTTAATTAAATTAGAATATTTATTTCCCTTACTATTATTACACTCGAATAAATTATTTCATAATAATTTTCATCGAATATTTATTTTATTCCATAAATATTTCAACTAAAATATTTATTTTATTTGATAAATATTTTAATAATAATTTCCATCAAATATTTATTTTATTCCATAAATATTTCAACTAAAATATTTATTTTATTTGATAAATATTTTAATAATAATTTCCATCAAATATTTATTTTATTCCACAAATATCTCAATTAAAATATTTATTTTATTTTTTAAATATTTTAATAATAATTTCCATCGAATATTTATTTTATTCCATAAATATCTCAATTAAAATATTCATTTTATTTGATAAATATTTTAATTAATAATTTTCATCGAATATTTATTTTATTCCATAAATATCTCAATTAAAATATTCATTTTATTCGATAAATATTTTAATTAATTATTATTTATTTATTTATTTTATTTTATTTAATTAATTAATTTTTTATTTTTATTTTTTTACCCGTCGGGGCAGGGTAATTTAGTTGGTAACGCCTGCCGGGAGCGGGGTTACCCAGACTCAATTTCTGTAGTTTCTGCAGTTCGCAAACATAACAAGGCCAATTTAGGCCATAAAATCTCTCACAAGTTCAACTATACGTTCTGTGAATAACACAGAATATGGCCATAACTTCCAATTTTCTTGTTCATACGTTAATTTAAGCATACCCAAATACTATAATTCATATATGATCATTACCCAACCTTTCTAACATGATTTTAACAACTTAATTCATATAATTACTTGAATCAAAACACATAATTTCACAGTTTTTATGAAAAACTCCATTTTTCACATTATTAACGAAATCAACTATCGTGAACTCGTTTTTCGACCAAATCAGTCCGTTTAAGTTTCGTTCTTTTCGTTCTTACATGTATAAACAAAATCATTCATCAATTTATCGATTACTATGAAATTTAAACATAAATTTTTGTACTTACAAGCCATATTCATATATTTTTCTCTGTAAACTATAAAACTCCAATTAACCCATAATTACTTGAATTTAATCATTGTGATTCATGTATACATGATATATAACATGTTATGAACAATTTGTAATACATATATAGACATATAATCAGAAATTATAAAATTTCTCATTCACAGAGAACTAAGTTCGGAGAACAATATAATACGTGAAATATTAAAACTAGATTAGGGTTCGCCCTTGCTTTCTCTGTTTGAAGGCGATACCAACTTGAATTCTCCAATTCTCTCTGATCAGTTCTCTCAAAGCTCTCTCTTTTCTCTCTAATCTTTCTGACTTCGGTTTTAGGAGAAATGAGAATGCATAAAACAAAGAACTGATATATGCGCACAGATAACTGGCGCAACATGGTGTCATGGTCGGTTAATCCCATAGTGGGTTAACTGGCCAACTCCCTTTACGGCCATGTTTGGCTAACTTAATAATCTTTTTTAATTTATTTTAATTAACTTATTTATTATATAGTTTAATAATGTCACACCTAATTAAGAAATTAGTCAAATATCTTATTTAATTCAATTAAATATAATAATTCCACATTAAATCTCATAGTCACATAATTAAATTCTCATTTATTAATTATGTCAAATCATTAAATCTCTAATTAACTATTAAATTAATTAAAATAATATTATGCTTATTAAATAATTCATTTAATCAAATATGCTCAATTAAATATATACTTTTGAATAATAAAATTATCCACATTAATTTAATCAATGTAACACATATAATAAATTAATCTACAACAAACTCATCAATTAATTATTTAACCCAATAATTAAATCATCAAAAAATATTTATTTAATTTAATAAATATTCAAATTAAATTAAAAAAATCTCGTTTGTCGCATCTTTCCCCCCTTAAAAGGATTCTGTCACCAGAATCGCGACTCAATCAATTCGTCCCGTTACATTCTCCCCCTCTTACAAAGATTATGTCCCCAAAATCGCTTACACATAAATTAAGCAAATAAATGAGGATAATTCTTCCTCATATGCTCTTCGAGTTCCCACGTAGCTTCTTCAGCTTTGTGGTTCCTCCAAATTACCTTAACAGAAAGTATTATTTTATTTATGAGAACTTGCTCTTTCCTGTCAACAATCTGAACAGGAACTTCTTCATAGGTTATGTCTTTCTCAAAATGCAGGGATTCATATTCAATGACGTGTTTGTAATCGAGTTTGTAGGGTAGTAAAACAGAAACATGGAAAACATTATGGATATGCTCTAAGGCTGAAGGTAAGGCTACCTCATAGGCAACTTCACCAATTCTCCTCAAAACTTCAAAGGGTCCAATGAACCTCAGGCTCAATTTCCCTTTTTTACCGAATATGATCTTTCCTTTCTAGGGAGAGACTTTCAAAAATATCAAGCTGCCCAATTTGAACTCAACATTCTTACGGTGTGGATCAGCGTATTTCTTCTGCCTATCCTGAGCTACTACTAGTCTTTCCCGTATTACTTTGACTATCTCTGCTATTTGTTATACCAATTCTAGCCCTAGTAACTGTCTCTCGCCAACTTCATCCCAGTAAAGTGGAGTTCTGCACTTTCTGCCGTACAACGCTTCATAAGGTGGCATGCCAATACTAGCGTGGTAACTGTTGTTGTAGCCGAATTCTACAAGCGGTAAGTGATCATCCCAATTTCCCTTAAAATCCATGATGTATGATCTCAACATATCCTCTAATGTCTGAATCGTTCTTTCGCTCTGCCCATCTGTCTGAGGGTGATATGTCATACTCATTCTCAATTGCGTCCCCATGCACTCCTGTAGTCACTTCCAGAAGTTTGATGTAAAGCGCGGATCCCTATCTGAGACAATTGACCCAGAACTCCGTGCCTCGAAACAATCTCTTTCACATATAACCTTGCCAACTGATCTAAGTTGAATCTGATTTTAATCGCAAAGAAGTGTGCAGATTTCGTCAATCGATCAACAATAACCCATACTGCGTCATATCCTTTCTGAGTTATCGGTAGGCCAACCACGAAATCCATCGTAATATGTTCCCATTTCCATTCTGGGATCTCTAAAGGTTGTAGCAACCCACTCAGCCTCTGATGTTCTGCTTTCACTTTCTGACATGTCAGACACTTGGCAACACACTCTACAACATCTCGTTTCAAATTCGGCTACCAAAAATGTTGTCGAAGATCTTGATACATCTTAGTACTACCAGGGTGAATCGAATATCGTGAGCTATGAGCCTCATTCAAAATGTCTTCCTTAATCTCTGGCACTGGCGGTACCCAAATTCTACTCTCAAATCTTAGTAATCCCTCACTGTCTATTTTGAATCTCAGTTCAGTCCCTTCAGATATCTTCTTTTTCACTTTCTCACATTCTTCGTCCTGAAGTTGAACCTCCTTAATTTTATCCAATAAAGTTGTACCAGCTTGCATCTGGAACAGCTTCTCGTTAATCTCCATAGGATACTTCACTTCCAATTTCAGCTTTTCCATTGCTAAAATTAGCTCCTCTTGAGCGGTCAACACATCAATTTCTCTCAACCCTTTCTACTTAAGGCGTCGGCAACCACATTTGCTTTACCCGGATGGTATAAAATCTCGCAATCATAGTCCTTCATTAACTCTAACCACCTTCTTTGGCGCATTCAAGTCCTTCTGTGTAAAAATATACTTCAGACTCTTGTGGTTTGTATATATTTCACACTTCTCCCCATAGAGATAGTGTCTCCAAATCTTCAAAGTGAATACCACCGTAGCTAATTCTAAGTCATGATTCGAATACCCCTTCTCATAGTCCTTCAATTGTAATGACGCATACGCAATGACCCTGCCGTTTTGCATAAGCACACAACCTAGTCCTTTTATGCGATGCATCATTGTAAACCACAAAATTTCCTATGTCATCCGGAAGAGATAACACAGGTGTTAAACTCAACCTCTTCTTAATTTCTTATACACTTTCCTCACACTTCTCCGTCCAAACGAATTTCACCGATTTCCTAGTCAAATTCATCAATGGAGTCGTGATCTTGGAAAAGTCCTGAATGAATCCTCTATAATAACCTACCAATCTAAGAAAATTTCTTACTTCTGACGGCGCCTTGGGCTGATCCTAGTTCATCACAACTTTGACTTTAGAGGGGTCTACCAAAATTCCATCCTTATCGATCACATGTCCAAGAAATTATACTCTTTCAATCCAGAATTCACATTTCAAAAATTTTGCGTACAACTTCTCTCTTCTCAACGCCTTTAACGTTACTTTCAAATGCTCTACGTGTTCTTCCTTGGTCTTCGAATATACCAAAATGTCATCGATAAAGACCACTACGAATTTGTCCAAAAATGGTTTAAATACCCTGTTCATCAAGTCCATAAACGCTACAGGAGCATTTGTTAGACCGAATGACATCACCAGAAATTCGTAGTGACCATATCGAGTCCTAAACGTTGTCTTTAGAACATCCTTTGGCCTCACCTTCAACTGATGATAACCACTCTTCAAGTCTATCTTTGAAAAGTATCACGCTCCTTTTAATTGATCAAACAGGTCGTCGATCCTCGGTAATGGATATCTATTCTTAATCGTGACCTTATTCAGTTCTCTATAGTCGATGTAGAGTTGCATCGTCCCGTCCTTCTTCTTTACAAATAACATCAGCGCTCCCCACGGCGATACGCTAGGTTGAATGTATTTCTTGTCCAGTCACTCTTGCAATTGTACCATTAATTCTTTCATCTCTACTAGAGCCATCCAATACGGTGCCTTAGATATTAGAGTCGTTCCTAGCGCCAAATCGATCACAAACTCAACCTCTCTGTCTGGCGAAAGTCCTGGCAGATCATCTGGAAATACATCTACGAAGTTTCTCACTACTGGTATCTCCTCTATTTTCGGGTTCTCTTTACGACTGTCGACTATGTAAGCTAAATTTCCTACACAGCCTTGTCTTAACAGTTTCCTGGCCTGCATCATCGTCAGATAACTCGCTTGTCTAGGCAACTTGCTACTATAAAACACAACCTTTTACGGAGTCATAAGGCTAATACGCTTCTTTTGGCAATCAATTACAGTCCCGTAATTGAATAGCTAATACATTCCCAAGATAACGTCAAATTCCCCAAGTTTGATAGGGATAAGGTCTATATTCATAATGTTACCCTTAATATCCACCCTACAGTTCTTGTGTACATATTTAACAGGGATCACTTCTCTATTCGCAATTTCTATGTTCATGGGGTATTTTAACTCATCTTTAGGCAATTCTAAGTTCTTAACAAAGTCATCGGATACAAATGAACAAGTAGCACCCGAATCAAATAATATATATACATTAACTTTATTGATCAGAATGATTTCTGACACCACATCGCGAGTCTGCTGTAGACACTCGAAATTTTCTGTACACCTGTCACTAACATTGCAGGAGAGCAGATTCGTCTTTTAAGAGGGAACCCTGAAAGACGATCCATATCCATGCCGGATACTACCGGAAGTTCAGCATCAACCCCGGATCGCAATCTGGGAATAACAATTCCAATCTCGGAGATAACCCCGAGGCATGCAGATCAATACCGAAACACACACCGGAGAAGATCGATTAATCTCAGAGATAACCTCGAGGTATCCACTCTCAGTCCCAACCATAGGAATAGCCACTAACCTTGGTGATAACCCCAAGGAATTCAATTTCGCCAATAACCCCAGAAATGCTTGTTACAAATGCAACCAGCTTCAATCTCGACGCTCACAACGAGATACACTGTACCAGCCCGGCGATAACATCGAGAAGACAGGCACACCTCAAAGATGACAATAAAGACCTTCAACAAATTACAGTAGTCCAATCTCAGCAAAGCTGAGCAATATCTGATTTATCAGCCCAATCCGGCGATAACACCGGTGAGGGGCAACATCGTCATCTGACCAACACGATGCCACGCCACGTCGTCTCAACATCTCTACGCAACAGTGTCCCACAAGACTAACCAATCCCGAATGACTATTGTGCGGGGTAACAGATGAAATTTGAGGCTTGAAGACCGGAGGGAACCGTCCCATCTTCAATGACTTCGCACAAACTCTAATCCCATGCCATCGTACAACTCTCGACAACGACGGTCCGAAATAGGTCCTGTATACCTCAAACGGATGCCCGTATTGCACTTCTGAAAGTCCGAGTGGACATTACAGTGCCTGAGTGCACGTACTTCGAGACGACCCGACCCGACCCGAAAAACCCGGGCCAACCCGGGTTGCCTCTGGTCTACCTACGGTCGAGCCGCACCTGCGGCTCCACCCTCTATAAATAGAGGGCTTGGGGTGGCCATTTTGGAAGAGAAAACGGCGAGGAAGCCCTGCCCAATTTGCTCTGTACTCACCCCAGACTGAGTGCTTTCCCATTTTAAACACTTGTGAGCTCACATATAGCTTATTTTATACCTATAAAAGCCAGTGTTTACCCACTTTAAAGATATTGAAGTCTTCTTTGGCAGCCCACTGTAAGCCTTCTTTCACACTTTAAAGTTTTTCTCTTCATCTTTGCACACACCCTTCTACACGTTGAGAGTCGTGTTGCACACTTTTGCCCGAACTTCAGTTCGTGGTTTATTTTTAGTTTGTATATACATATATATATATAAGCAATTAAACGCTCCAGACCGAAGTCTAGGCTCAATCGAGGCATAACTTGATAATGTTAGTCCATATATATATATATATATATATATATATATATATATATATATATATATATATATATATATATATAACTGCGTGTCGAACTCTGTTCGATGAGCCTAGACTTATGTCTGGTTCATTTAATGGCTTTCTTATATATATAATTATATATATGAACTGCTATCGAACTCTGTTCGGTGAGCCTGGATTTCACATCCGGTGCGTTTACTGCTTTAATATATATATACTTATATATATTAACTGTTGTTGGACTTCGTCTGATGAGCCTGGATTTTATATCCGGTGCGTTTACATGCTTTTATATATATATATATATACACACACATTTCGTCCCACCTGGAGTTTACTTCGTGGTGGTTGATCGTTTTTACAGCTTTCTGTACATTTCGTCCCGCCTGGAGTTTCCTCCGTGGCGGTTGATAGCTTCTACAACTTTATTCATATTTCTGATCCACCATGGATGTGCTCCGTGGCTGGTGATCATGTATGTATATATATATTTATGGCTTTTGTATATATACCTGTTTAATGTTTTTATATCAATTGCGGCATCATGTGAGCCTAGGAATCATGTGATCACAGATTTAGTCCTCTGAATCTAGATTCGGTTCCCGTGATGGACCTTTTCAGCTGTAAGTAGCTTGTAAATATATCTGTGATGTTTAGATTTCCTCAGATGGTTTTAATACCCACGAGGAATTCAGCACCTTTTTATACATTATTTTCGTACGGATGCTTCGCATCTGTCAAATAAAATCAATCCAGCCGAATACGGAATAAAATGGGAGTGTAAAAGGTCTCAATTACTATTGAGCATCAGGGTTTGAAAAACCTCTTTTATTAAACATCACTGCCATATCTTGCTTAAAATTAAATTTTTATATAAAATTCAAATCATGTGTATATAGGTGCGAACGATGCCTCGTACTACTTTCAAATAACAGCACATTGACCCACACACACACACATATTCAGATAACAGTTTCTTGAAAAGAGGCGGTCACCGTGGTAACACGGATGTCGGGGGGTGCCTAACACCTTCCCTCCGCATAATTAAGTCCCCGGACCCTAATGAATCTCGGTTTCACCGACCCGTTTAACAGTGTCATATCACTGGGTCAATGTGCAAACTTTTTCTCGGTTGTGTTGGTATAACCAGTTAAAAAACCAACTGGCGACTCTTATAGTCCAATCGTCGACATTATACATGTCGGACCTTTTTCACTTATTTTTTCAAACAAATCTCACCTAAAATGAGAACACCAAAGAACAAGTAACGGAAAGGGACAATTAAAAATCCCGACGTCGACAGGTGGCGACTCTGCTAGGGACTCCAGTAAGAGGACTTAAGCTGCTATTACAATTTTTTCAAAATTGTTATCTGCTTGTGTGTGGATGTTACATTTACATTTTATGATGAATGTGTACGAATGCATTTCCTTACTTAGTGCTTCGCACTATAAACTGCTTGTGATATTAGTGCTTCGCACCATATCTGCTTGTGATATTAGTGCTTCGCACATGTCATCATTTTTATGCGGTAAGATGCGATGTACGTGAATGTATGTTGTGTGGTCCCTCCACCAGGAGGCTATCCCGTCGGTGTTTGATTACTGAACTCGTGAGAAGACTAATTCTCCGAGGCTCAGGAAAGGCACCACCCAAATTCGCTCCAATTGAAAGACCGGATTAACTTCCCGTCAAGTTGATTGCGATGATTTGGGAACCTTCATGCCAAAAAGCCGTGAGAGTAACCTAACATAGGTCAGCCTCTTATAAACCCAAAACGGAGGAAAGTCTCTTCATGCTCTCATTTCAATTACTTGTAATTATCTTCCATATCTATCTCCATGTAATGAGAAATATGAAGAAATGTGTACACATACATGCTACAAACAGCTGACATCCGTTTTGCAGGATAAAATTCCTAAATTGGACACATCACATAGCATGTTATTATCCACCTTCCCTGAAGACTAAACTATGCAAGTCTTTTGCAGGGAATCAATCGGACCTACCACCCGTTCAAAGTCCAAAAAGGCAACAGACCTACAGTCAATCATGTCGTCATCCGACCAGACCGAACTTAATCCAGTTTCTCGCAAAGAATTCGATGGATTAAACAAACAGATTACAGATTTGGCTGTTCTACTAAAAGAATTACACCAGTCTACACAGGGTCAGAAAATATACGTACATGCTTAATCCTCCACACAAGGAGGAACCCAGGTCATTACAATACCTGAACTGCAGTTGGATCCGACCAACAAAACTCATGATGCTGCCCATCCCACTGGAGATCCAGACACTAGTGACATTAAAAAGAAAGTCCTCCAAATGGAAGAGACTCTTCGCACTATCAAAGGAATTGGAACACACGGGAGTGTTTCATATGCCGATTTGTGTATTTTCCCTGGTATTCATTATCCAGAAAAATTTAAGACTCCTGACTTTGAAAAATATGACGGGTTAGGAGATCCTTACACACATCTAAAGGTGTTTATTGGAGAACTGGGATCTTATGCAGAGGATGAAAAACTCAGAATGCAACTGTTCCAAAAAAGTCTAACTGGAGAAACCCGTCCGTGGTACACAAGATTAGACAATTCAAAGATCCATAGTTGGGAAGAGCTAGCACACGCTTTCCTCACCCAATACAACTTTCAATCTCAAATGGCTCCTGATCGGTATCAAATTACCAAGATCAAGAAACAGTCTAATGAGTCTTTCAGAAAGTATGCTCAGAGGTAGAGACGCCTGGCTGCCCAAGTTAGTCCTTCCATGACAGAATCAAAGATGGTCATGCCTTTCATAGACATACAAGAAGCACCTTTCTATGAAAGAGTTTTAGCCGGCATCGGCAAACCATTTTCTGAAATAGTCAAACATAGGGAGATGGCTGAAATGGGATTGAAATCCAAAAAGATTCAAGACCTAGCTGCACTCAAAGCTGTTGCTGATCACATCTAATCTGGCTGAAATGGGAACAACCCCCGGAGGGTCCATAAAAAGAAAGAAGAGGATGTTTTACTGATACTACATGGTCAAAAAGGCAGTCAAAACATGCCTATCCAGAGGAGAAATTACACTCTCTTTCAAGCACAGTCTTCAAACCCTCCAGTACCAAAAGGTGGAGAAGTCAAACGACCTCGAGTATTCACACCCTTAGGGGACACCCTCGAGAACATTCTCAATCTTCTAACAACACAGAAGAAAATCATGCATCTGCTTCCACCAGCCAGCCCTAATGGACGGGGTTTTAATGCTGCTTAGAAATGTGCTTATCATGCCGGGGCACCTGGACATGATACTCAGGATTGTTGGGCCTTGAAACAAAAAATCCAAGACCTGATAGACAAAGGTGAAATCGTGGTCGCCAAACCCGATCAGCCTCACGTTCAAGACAACCCTCTTCCTCAACATAAGGAAGAAGAGGTCAACAAGATCAATTGGAGCAGCGGACAGAGTTCCAATTTCAGCTGTGACTCCTCCCAGACCCCTAAAGATGGTGATGACAGATGGGATTATGCTAAGTTCCAATTCACAATGGAACGAAAGATGAAAGCTCTCTGTAAACAAATTGAGCAATTGGCGGAACTGGTGACTTATCAGCATCAAGTGACTCGTCAGCTAATCAGCCAGGAGCATGCCAGTCTCCTACCTATTGTCATGAATATTCCCTCTTCACTTTTAGAAAATGAAATGCTGGAAGACAAAGTGACGAAGAGAGCGAATGCTAAGGCCCGTCGGGATTTTTCTAACAAAAGGGAATTCACATATTTGGGCCAACCTATGGAGGAAATCCTTCATATGTTAATCAATGAACGAAGGATTAGTTCCCTTCTACCTTCAATCAACCCCCGTTCAGGACGATATAACTCTGAGGGAGTATGTCAATATCATTCTCAATCTCGCGGTCACAGCACAGAAGAATGCTGGGCACTCTGCCACCTTATTCAAAATTTAATCGACAGTGGCGTACTGTGTCTGGCAGATAACGACACTGTGTTACGGGTAAGTGAGGATTCGTGTCCTACTAAGTGGAAGAGTGTAGTAGCAGTCATATCCGCTGAAAATGATGGAGTTAACAAATCACTTGTCATGTCAGTAATTCAACTCAAGGGAATCAACAATCCTTTGAAAGTGACTGCTCCCGAGCCAATCAACTTGTCGTGCAGAGCACACTATCCTATTGTTAGCTTGCGCGCAGTTCCATGGAATTATGGAGAAGGTGAAGGATCCACCTCGCATATAACTGCTGTAGTGTCAAAGGAGACTCCACTGTATCTTCCCCAACGGGTAATGAAGCCTGTCATCAAGTCTAAGGGGAAAGTACCCATTGAGAAGATTGAAAATTTCCTCCGCACTATGGGTCATAACAAAGCCAAGGTGGTTTTAAGCTTGAAAGAAGCTCCACAACAGATATCAATCTTGGACTTGGTCCTGACTTCCGAGAATCACCGGAAGGTCTTGTTAAAGGTTTTAGAAGAAGCCTATATACCGACATCAGTTGATACGGAAAAGTTTCAACATCTGGTTGATCACATTTTCAACAACAATGTGATATCCTTCACTAATGATGACATACCGCCCGAAGGGACCGGTCATCGCAAACAGTTGCACATTGCGGTCTTGTCCTCCGGATATATGGTGGCTAGAGTTTTAATAGATGGAGGTTCCTCTCTGAATATCTGCCCATACGCTACTTGGTGAAGATGAATATCAATCCCAATTGAATTCGGAGTAGCCATACCATTATCAAAGCTTTTGATGGAGCCCGCCGTAACTCGGTCGGAGTAGTTGAGCTGCCAATTGAGATTGGTCCTCATACATTCTGCGTATCCTTCCATGTGCTCAAGATAGATTCGGGATACAGCCTGCTCTTGGGATGACCATGGATTCACATGGCAGGGGTAGTCCCCTCCACTCTTCACCAACAGTTAAAATACATCATCAACAATAGCCTGGTCACAGTCAAAGCTGAACCGGAGATTCCTAAGCACGGGGACATACCACTCATCAATGCCAATAAGGATGTTGAGCCAATTAGTTTTCATGCTTTGGAAATAAGCAATACCCAATACCATGCTATTGGAACGCCACTGCCCGAACCCCAGATTTCTGTCGAGGTAATGTCGGCCACGCAAGAAATGATGTCGTTGGGTCATAAACCGGGATAAGGGTTGGGTAAAGATTGCCAGGGTATCAAGTACCCTATTCGCTTAACCAAGCAAATTGGGACAGCTGGACTAGGCTATTCTGCCAGCTCTAGTCACAGGAATCCTCATAAGCATCATCAGATTCCTTCAGCTTCAACTATGCGGCGTTTATCTTCGCCTTCAAGCTCCGAGTCCGCACAACCTCTCGTAAAGGTGCCAGCCAATATAATGGCAATGTTATTTCCCAAGCCGGTACCGGTGAAGGAGAAAGAAATCTTCGTTCCAGATCCCGCAGTGGAGGAAAAGGAATGAAGAATCAAGCAAGATGTCATACGGATGATGTCCAGCATACGCATCATCGTTCATGATGAGCATACCAACAAATACACCTCAAACGATGATTGCCCAGACGTAATGGTTATCATTCGGGACAGGGAAGATGATGATAATCCCTCTATCACATTGGTTCACCCGAAATTTGCTCTTGCCAATTGGAACAACATTCCTTGCATTGGTCGTCAAGGGTAAAGCGGGCGGAAACTCTTTCTGCCCTGTAGATATAATAACTGCTTACTTTTCTGTACAGTATTAGCGGTTTATTTTGCCAGTATATGCTAACACTGTGTATGATCAACACATTTCATATATACTAAGTGAAAGCATATTTTGTTTCAGGACTCTGAATTTAGATGTGCCGGTACTTACTGATACGGTGCCTCTTCTCCACAAGGATTGTACCTTTGATGTAGAGATGAATTCAGCCTTGGTGGATATACAGGATGACATTGAGGTGCCTCCAGAAATTCAAGAATGGGTCAAAGACAAACCCAAACCCAACCTTGATCAAACCACTCCTTTCAATCTCGGAACCTTAGAAAACCCTAAGTTAATCCAGATTGGTTCAGACCTTACCCCAAATAGACATAATGACATGGTTACGCTACTAACCCAGTTCCAGGATGTGTTTGCATGGTTTCATGAGGATATGATGGGTTTGTCCACTGACATTGTCTTTAATCGCCTTCCCATTAAAGAGGGATTTAAGCCACTCAAGCAGAAGCTCAGGCGATTGAAACCTGAATGGAGTTTAAAGGTGAAAGAAGAAATTGTGAAACAATTTCAAGCCGACATCATAATGGTGTCTACATATCCTAAGTGGATATCCAACATCGTACCCGTACCTAAACCTGGAGGGAAGGTGCAAGTTTGCGTGGATTACCGGGACTTGAACAAAGCTTGCTTAAAAGATAGCTTTCCCGTGCCATTTATCCACATTCTCATTGACAATACTGCGCAATACGACATGTACTCCTTTGCAGATTATTTTGCGGGGTATCATCAGATCATGGTTGCCGAGGAAGATCGTCAAAAAATTGCTTTCATCACTCCTTGGGGAACTTTTTGCTATAGATAGTTGTCATTCGGCCTCATCAATGCTGGAGCTACCTATCAACGAGCTATGATGGCTCTTTTCCACGACTTAATGCATAAGGAGATCGAGATCTACGTGGATGACATTATTGTCAAATCCCGGAAGGAGGATGACCATATAGACCATCTCAGGAAGTTGTTCAACAGGTTGCGTAAGTACAACTTGAAGTTGAATCCAGCTAACTGCGCCTTTGGCGTTAAATCAGGCAAGTTGCTAGGATTTCTAGTCAGCCACAAAGGAATAGAGCTGGATCCTGCCAAAATCCAAGTCATCACGAAAATGCCCATTCCTCAGACAGAAAAGGAAATACGGGGATTTTTGAGAAGAATCAACTTCATTAGCAGATTTATCTCTCAACTCACAACAACCTGTGAGCCTATCTTCAAGCTATTAAGGAAGAACTCCTCCATGAAATGGAATGAGGAGTGCCAGAATGCTTTCCTTACAATCAAGAAACAGTTAATCAAAGCTCCCATCTTGGTACCACCTAGGGATGATGTTCCCCTGTTTATGTATCTGTCCGTAAGTGACAATGCCATGGGCTTCCTGCTGGGACAGAAGGATGATAGAGGCCTAGAACGAGCTATCTATTACCTCAGCAAACGATTCAGCAGCAGTGAACACAAGTACACTCTGATCGAAAAGACGTGTTGTGCTTTAGCATGGGCTGCCATGAGGTTACAACATTACCTCCATGGGCACACAACCCATCTCATATCCCGCGAGGATCCTCTCAAGTACGTGTTCAGTAAACCCATACTGAATTGTCGGCTATCCAGATGGCAGTTGATCCTACAACAATTTGACATCGTATATGTGACTCAAAATTCCATCAAAGGTCTAGGAATTGCGGATCAACTGGCCGCCGCACCATCAGGGGATTTCAAACCGTTGGAAACCTACTTCCCTGATGAAGGAGTAATGACAATTCAGCAACACCATTAGTACGATACACGCCAAACGTGGAAGATGTATTTCGATGGAGCTGTCAATATGGAAGGTTCTGGAGCTGGAGCAGTTCTAGTATCTGATACGGGGAAGCAGTATCCCGTCGCCGTCAAATTACAGTTTGTCAACACCAACAATTCGGCTGAGTATGAAGGCTGTCTTATGGGGCTAAAACTTGCCCATTCAATGGGCATCAGGCGGTTAACTGTCCTTGGAGATTCGGAGTTGGTAATCAGACAATCCACCGAAATCTATCAAACCAAGGAACTAAATTTACATTTGCTGCCTTACCATCGGCAGGTTTTAAAGATGGCTTTGGGATTCGAAGAAATATCCTTTCTACAAATTCCTCGTAATAGGAATGATTTCGCAGACGCGTTAGCAACTTTGGCCTCCTTGATTCGCATATCAGACAAGGAACACTTGCCAAGCATCACAATTTTCCTGCACAAGGCCCCAGCCTATGGGAATTACGTTGGAGAAGTATCGGATAAGTTACCTCCCATCCAACATCCTTGGTATTAGTATATCAAGGAATATCTACGAGATAGATCTACACCCGCTGAGGCGAGCCCGACTGAGAAAAGGCGGATCCATTCATTTGCTATGAAATTCTACCTGAGTGGAGATGCGCTCTATAAAAGAGATGCAGGATTAGGTCTCCTCAGATGTTTAGACAAAGATAAAGCCCAAAGGCTTATGGATGAAATCCATGGCAGAGTCTATAGCCCCCACATGAGTGGCCCCCTCCTTGTCAAGAAAGTCCTCAGTACAGGACATTATTGGCTATCTCTCAAAGCTGATTGCAATGACCATGTCAGGAGATGCTATCAGTGCCAGATTCATGGGAATGTTATACACGCCCCTCCACGGGAACTTCACAATATGAGCCTAAAGCCAGTAATGGTCATCGATTTATCTTCACCATGATCGACTATTTCACCAAGTGGGTAGAAGCAGTCTCCTTCCCCAGGGTTACTAAAGAAGTCATCATTGCTTTCATCAGAAACAATGTCATTTGTCGATATGGACAACCAGAGGTGATTGTGTCCGACAATGCCAAGAACCTCAACAACAAAATGATGGAGGAATTATGCAGTAAATTCCACATCAAACATCTCAACTCAGTCATCTATCGTCCGGAGATGAATGGTACTGTTGAAGCGGCTAACAAGAACATCAAGAAGATTATGCAAAAGATGTCCACCAATCACAAAAATTGGCCTGACCTATTGCCTCTGACTCTGTTAGCCTACAGAACCTCAATGCGCACCTCCACTAGGGCAACCCCCTACGCATTAACCTATGGGATGGAAGCAGTGCTCCCTATAGAAGTTGAGATGGAATCCCTCAGAGTATTGATAGACGCTCAGTTGGATGAAGACCAATGGGTACAAGATAGGTATCACCAATTGTCTCTAATAGACGAAAGGCGAACCGCGGCTATCTTTCATGGTCAGTTATATCAGCAAAGGATAGCCCGATCCTACAACAAAAAAGTCCGGCTACGGTAATTCAGACAACATGACTTGGTTTTGAAGAAAATCCTGGACAACCAAGATCAGGTTAAGGGAAAATTCGCTCCTAACTGGGAAGGCCCATTTATTGTCAAGGAAGTATTGACAGGAGGCGCTCTCAGGTTGCAAGAAATGGACGGTGATGAATTTCCGCAACTCATCAACTCAGACGCTGTGAAACGGTACTATGTCTGAAGAAATTCGCAAGCACCCTGGTGTGGAACCATCATATCACCAGTCATTCTGATTCTTTAAACCTTTACCACAAACAACTTTTCTACACTTTGCCCCTCAGGGAAACATACCTTTCAAGTCAGCAGCCTGGCTTTCTCCTTTGCGTTCCTACAACTTAGGTCATCCCACCGTGGATTGAACCTCTTGCGTTTATAGTTTGGCTACCCATACCTGGGATCAAACTTCTCATACCTACAGTTTATCCTCAACCTAGGATTAAAACTTTCTCCTCCCTGCACTCTGACCTGCACATGGGATTACGCTTTTCATCTCGCCCTGAGGGGCGAACTACGTCGACCTGATCTCCTCTTCAATAGAAGTACGTAGGCAACCATTTCATATGGCCCGGTCGCAATAAAACAAAAACAACAAAAATATTTCCACCCTTTTCCTTACAAAAACAAAAATAAAACAAACATTCCTACACCATTCCTGCCACATACAGCGTTAAACCTCTTACACCAGGTTCGAACTATGCAGACCTGATCTCCTCTTCAATAGGAGTACGTAGGTAGCCATTCATGGTGCGGTCTCACCCCCTACCAAAACATAAACCCTTGTCAGTTGGTATTGGGATCATCCTTTAATCCACTACATTTCATTCGGCTTCAGACCAAAGGGGTGGAATTACATGAACTCCTCCCAACTAGGAGATTCGACGACCATCTAAGCTGCGGTCATACCTTGAAGAGCAACACCAATCCATAAGAGATGGAATTAACTAGGCTTCTCCTAAATAGAAGTACTGGCGACCATCTGTGGTGCGGTCAATCTCAGAGAGGAAAGCCACACTCCTCTCCTCATTTCCATACAGAAACCAGTCCCAAGACACTGAGAGATGGTAGGGATACATACAGATCGATGATCCATTCTGAACTATCCAGAGGCAACTCAATGTCCATCCACCCAGGAGGAATTCAGAATACATCAAGATCACAAGCCCTGAAGCAGCAGACAAAATATCACGCAAGTAGTAAAGCATATCTAAAAGGGAAGTGACCAAAAATATATTTCCCTGTCATATATATAATGTTGTTTGATATACACAATATAAACTATACATGATAAAATGGCTAAGCTAGTCTGTGCAGAAAAATACAAGATCATTTACAAATCAGGGTATATGCGAGCTAACAAGCCCAACATGGCGTCCCTCTCAGAAGATGGAGGTGAAGTTGTGGTCTCCTGTATGAGAATATCCACACGACCCAACAGATCTGTAGCCATCTGCATTGTGACCATATGATCATCAATATATGAGCTCATCTCTGCGATCATGCCAGTGGTAAGGGACCTCACTGCAGTACTATCTGTGACGGCTACATCCCGGGCAGATATGGCGATATCCCGCTCAACTATCACTGCATCTCTGGCTGATATAGCCTCATCCCGCTCAACGACCACGGCATCTCTACGAGCCAATGCCTCGTCTCTCTCCAATAGAGCGGCCTCCCTCCCATCAAGAGCAGTCGACATCATAGATCGAATCTGATCTCTCTCAAAGGTCATCAGATGAAGACTCTGCTCTAAGTACTGTGCTGAGTGCTGAATCACAACAGTACTGGTACTAGGAGAATTCAAAAGAAATGCTGACAACCTAGCAGTGGGCTCCTCCTCGATGTAGGTATCAATGTCCTCCATGGGCTCTAGATCATCTAACTCGCGCTCCGGTACTGTAAATACTGCTACAGTCGATAAAATCTCTGTCTCCATCCACGCGGAATACTCTGCGGAATAACCAGGATGACTGACAGAAAAAGCCGCTATCTCGCGCTGATCCCAGCAGGCGTATACCCGAGATCGGTCCTCTGCGGAGAGGTACCGAGAAGCTGAACGCTGACCTGTCGCCCCCTCAAAAGGATGAAAATCCTGAAACTGGTCGAACTGCGACATCACGGCCAATGGGTGATAAGTGGTCACTCCCCTCAAACCAACCAAAGGGAGATAGTCCATGCCCAGAGCATGAGTAATGAAGCTGTATGGTGAGCTAAGCCCCGAACACGGCAATATGCTGACTGGATCTCTGATATCTGCCAAGAATGTGGAACAGGACAGAGCATCTATACACTCTGATGGCTGAAAAGAGTATGACATAGCTACATCATGGGTGAAGCAGTACCCATGTCGTCTAAGAGTGTCAATCGGTCTCAAGTGTGACATGAACCACACATATAGCATGACTGAACTCCCAGTGAACACTCCTGTCGGATAAGTGCAGCAGTAGGATGCCGACCGCAGGGTCTCTGCTACAATCATAGGTACAATGGTACGACCCTCCCTGAGAGCTCTCACGGCCATGACAACGCCTATATCTATCTCATCCATATACCGCGGCATATACACATATGACAATACACATTGCATCAGTACGTCAACTCTGGCCAAACGCCAATGATCTTCCGATGCGGTGAAATCCCCAGAATGTCATGAATAGCTATCCTCCGAGCCAAATCTGTCGTATAGAAAGAGCTGGGATATCACGTGGCCAGATGTCAACTAATCATGTACCACTCTGCGCCTCAATCCTGTGAGAGTCATGAATCGTCTGCTCATGTCTCCCAAAGCCAAATGCACGCAAGGTCTGTCTAAAGGCAGCATCATCAAACGTGCATACTCCTCCATAGTAGGAGTCAACTCATGGGTGCCGAATCGGAATACCTGCCTATCCGGTAGCCAATGCTCTATCATCCCGTCCACAAATCCTGCGGGAACCTGAAAAGTCAAAAAGGTCATGGTATGCTGCAATAAATGATCTACAGTCACCCTGTCTGGTGGTGACATGCTATCATACCACGATCTCATACCCGATGCCACCATTGACGGTAGGGTATGATCTATATGGCTAACTGTCGAAGAAGACATTTGTGCGGGCCGTGTCATAAGACCATCCAGGGTCAATGCCGAATATCTCTGGACATACATACATATGCATAACATGCTACATGCATAACAGATAATAGATGGCAATATGATATAGGGAATGGAAAAAAACAGTGCATACATTCCTAAGTATATCATCATCTAATACATCATCTCTGCACAGCTACAAATACAGGGAAATGGGGCACAGACGCCCTACTACTGATAGAGGCCTATCAAAAGATATAGCGAGAATGGGGCACAGCCACCCAATATCTAGCAGAGGTCTATCAAAAGATATAACGAGAATACACATCAGAAGAAGACAATGGTGTCGATGTCCACATCATCAATCCTGTCCACCTGATGTAACTCCTCATGAGTCACTAGATCTCTATCAACAGGGATGTCAGGCCTATATAAAGGAGGATCCGCGCCGACAAAATTGAATGGGTCACCTGAGGGGCCAGCACCTGAGCTGGAAGGATCAAATGAAGCCGCCTCTGCCGGATCTCTGCCCAAATACCGGATAAATATCTGTGGCTGGTCCAACTGCCGGGTCAAACTATCAATCTGGGTCATATGAGTCAGATCTCGAACACAAGCTATCCATTCCATCATCATCAAGGATCCTGAAGCCATATCCCCCATAAACTGTGTGGCGCGGGACTGAGCTCCAATAGTGTGAGGGGACCACCACCGATGGAACGTCTCCTGAGTACATGAACCCTCTGACAATACAAAATCGTCAACCCCCAACAATGGGATATCAGTGACGGGTGACTGCGATACAGACCAATAACGCCTGGCAGAAGGAAAGATATGTATATGAATCTCCCCTGTAGTGCTCCTAATAGCACGCTCTCCTAAATAGAGCTCCCAGCCTCCATCTGTGAAGAAAGGGACTCTCCTGGTGGAAATCACATACTCGACTTCAGTTGGGTATCCATCCTCAAAACCCACGGTCAGGTGTTCCCCGGAATAAGGAAGCCATGTGATGGTGTCGGCCGTCAGCAACTCCAACTGCATACGGCAATGAGTGAATCCCTCAGCTACAGGGACCTCTGGCAGAATCGAATGATGTCATCGTCGTCCTCGTGGATAGGTGTCTAAACCTAACACACTCACGGGACGCAAGCATGGAAGCCTCTCATAGGCCCAAAACTGCCAACACAAAGGCAAACATTTGCTGTCAGTTAACACTCTTAACCTATACATGGTAAATGAAAAGAGAAATACTCACCAGCAGAAATGGGTAAAATCCTAGCCAAGCCTCGGTCAAACCCTGTGAGCGCATATGCATGCCCCGGAGGAAATAGGCAAAGGTGTAGGAACCCCAATCATACTCTCCAATACGGTCCACATCACGTGTAGCGCTGATCAAAGTGAAAGATTCCGTGGAAGAGTTATCTGCTATGAAGCAGCCTCGAATGATCATCAGGAACAATCGCCGCAGAACGCGATCCCTGATTCTGACATCATCAGACATAGGCTCACTCAATAGCCCGCTCATAGCATCTATGCTCAAAGGACCTGAACGGATAGTCCTGCCTTTGAGCGCCGCCGCCGGAACTCCTAATAGGGATCTAACGGCAGTAGGGGTAATATTTGCCATGCAAGGCACTGGCTCCCCTCCGAACTCCATACCTGTGATAAATCGACAATCCATAGGCGTCAATCTAGCAGATGGAGTGACTGAGTCTGATGAAACCATCGCTCAGACAATGCCCTGAGATAACCCTAGGGACAACGACGGGGAAGGATGGAGAAAAATGTCCCAAATCCCCACTCATGCACTACCGCTCTATAGTCAGGATGAAGCACCTGATACATGGAGTGAATGCTGAACCAGTTCCCTCGAGGCTGTGTAAAACCAGGAACCTGCATGAAATGCAGATCAACATCAAAACTTTTAATCCTCATCAATAGGAAAGAAGGAAGATCAAAGTCTAACGCCATACCTCGTTAGCATACAAATACATCGATGGATGTCTGTCCAAATCACCCAATAACTCTAGATTCACCACCTGAATGCTCGGAAGCTCCATGCGAGGGACATGTGCAGCAGGAGCGGGATCCTCTATCGGAATATCCGCCTCCTCGTCCTCAACGTCTGGAACATCTACCTGGACAGGACGTATCACGGCCTCCACCAACCGACAAGGCTGTCTGACAGAACGGGGACGAGGCACTTCAAAAGCCCTCCGCCGTACGCCAAAAGTGGTCCTATAGGAATTGCTCAGCTGATCCGGATCCATAGTATCTGGACAACAAGTCTCCAAATCACCTCAGAAAGGGTGTGGCATTTCCTTACCTGGAGCTTTCTAGAATGCATTTTATGATTATATGCATGCATGCATTTACTTTAACATATAATAGAGTTAAAATGCATGACTACCCAATGCCTACATTCGAAAAAAATTTGCCATAGTCCCCTTTGAAAATAGGACTATCCACATGCATACAGGCATGTCTAGGTGGCCATTCAGTAGCACACCTGCCCCAAAATCATATACATAATATATGCATTAAAAATTAAAATCATCAAGCATAAGGCCAACCTCAATACTAGGAGTACTTTGCCTTGCTACCTTATGCTCATTGGACCTCAAATAGGACAAAAAAATAGCAGAAAAAGGTTCCAATTTGACTATCTCAAAAGTTAAAATTTTCACATCATTATGTTCAGCATGGTTTAATACCAACATTTACTATGTTGAATATTTTTTATCTAGTCATTTGTGCATACATAATCACTACTATGTGTTTAGATGCATTTCATGCGATAACTCAAAATCCAACGGACAGAAATGAGAGAAAATACAGGCATATGTTACCAGGATAGTGTACAACACTCGTACGGTGACAGAATTTGCAGAAAGCAGCCCGAACTCAGCAGATCTGACGATGGCTAGTGGTTTTCTCTATGCGAATCAAGTTGAATGTGACTTGTGAGACCAACCTGCTAGATTATATCATCCACGGTTGGCCACAGGCCCATCTGCGGCTGCAATAGGTGCACATGCGGCACCCCCATGCGGGTCCCATCCCTCTGGCTTGGTCCAGTTCGAGTTGCAAAGGAGTTCTTACAAGCTGAAAAGGCGAAACCAGGGATAAAAATGCTACACGATTGAGCAGAATAGCCTAAAACCTTGGTTTTTCTGGATTCAACTGTGGCTTTCTTTTCATCCATTGGTATTTTCCCGAACACAGGGTTTACTATACCGATAATTTAAGTCTTTGCATACCACATTCGGCAATACCGTACAGAGGTCCGATGCCGCCAGCGTAAGGGTTGTACCCCAATCTTTTCACAAAAGAGGTCCCCGGCGGGGGTTACAACGCATGCTCATCCGTTGACACACAAATCAACGAAGGTCAAGCAGCCTTGACGTTGTTTCAATCGATGGCAAGTAAACCCATCGAAGCATGGAAAGTTGTTCAATCATTGCGTACGTTTATATTCATCACTCCCCAGTGGATCCCCGACAGGGGTTACAATATGAAGTCACGGCAGGGGGTTACAACGCATGCTCATCCGATGACACACATATCAATGAAGGTCAAGCAGCCTTGACATTATTACAGCCAATAGCGATTTAAACCTATCAGAGCTCTAAAGCTATTCGAGGTTTTCACACCCCACCGCTCGTATTCCCCAGCGGATCCCCGGCGGGGGTCACAACGCAATGTTTCGGTGATCTACACGACAGTGGAGGTCAAGCAACCTTCACAGTATATCCCACAGGATTTTTCAGCCGTTGATTCACATGTCGGTGAAATACACGACAACGAAGGTCGGGCATCCCTGACAGCATTTGCTGTTGGCAGTAAATCCAACAGAATCGTGACATGTCCTGACAATACAAACCAGGAGATTGTCATCAAAGAGGATCGATGATGGAATATGTTATACACATCTTCAAGCAGATCAAGCTTCATCCCCATAGATCTCTCACACATAAGAGGTACATCTTCGGGATCAAGTCATAATCAAAGACACAGGACTTTGGTGATAACTCCAACATCAAAATCCTAACAGATTCGGATTACACATCAAATCTGGTCATCGTTGCCAATCCCCAGTTGAAGCAACATGGAGCCAACAATCATCCCTAGCGTATTGGGCTACAACCCCGTACACATGCATCGTACATTTACATCATGTTGTTGTCCATAGTACCATGTTCGTCTTGTTACGTTTCAAGTGTCTAGGATTCTTTATCCTAATCATGCATCTCCATGCATGAGTAAGATAAAGAGGGGCATCTGTAGACACTCAAAATTTTCTGTACACCTGTCACTAACATTGCAGGAGAGCAGATTCGTCTTTTAAGAGGGAACCCTGAAAGACAATCCATATCCATGCCGGATACTACCGGAAGTTCAGCATTAACCCCGGATCGCAATTTGGGAGTAACAATTTCAATCTCGGAGATAACCCCGAGGCATGCAGATCAATACCGGAATACACACCGGAGAAGACTGATTAATCTCGGAGATAACCCCGAGGTATCCAGTCTCAGTCCCAACCATGGGAATAGCCACCAACCTTGGTGATAACCCCAAGGAATGCAATTTCGGCAATAACCCCGAAAATGCTTGTTACAAATGCAACCAGCTTCAATATCGGTGCTCATAACGAGATACACTGTACCAGCCCGGCGATAACATCGGGAAGATAGGCACACCTCAAAGATGACAATGAGGACCTTCAACAAATTACAGCAGTCCAATCTCAGCGAAGCTGAGCAACGTCTGCTTTATCAGCCCAATCCGACGATAACACCGGTGAGGGGCAACATCGTCATCTGACCAACATGATGCCACGCCACGTCGTCTCAATGTCTCTACGCAACAGTGTCCCACAAGACTAACCAATCCAGAGTGACTATTGTGCGGGGTAACGGATGAAAGTTGAGGCTTGAAGACCGGAGGGCACCGTCCCATCTTCAATGACTTCGCACAAACCCTAATCCCATGCCATCGTACAACTCTCGACAATGGCGGTTCAAAATAGGTCCTGTATACCTCAAACAGATGCCCGTATTGCACTTCTGAAAGTCCAAGTGGACATTACAGTGCCTGAGTGCACGTACTTCGAGACGACCTGACCCGAAAAACCCGGGCCAACCCGGGTTGCCTCTGGTCTACCTGCGGCCCAGCCGCAGGCACCCTCTATAAATAGAGGGCTTGGGGTGGCCATATTGGAAGAGAAAACGGCGAGGAAGCCCTGCCTAATTTGCTCTGTACTCACCCCAGACTGAGTATTTTCTCATTTTAAACACTTGTGAGCTCACATATAGCTTATTTTATACCTATAAAAACCAGTGTTTACCCACTTTAAAGATATTGAAGTCTTCTTTGGCAGCCCACTGTAAGCCTTCTTTCACACTTTAAAATTTTTCTCTTCATCTTTGCACACACCCTTTTACACGTTGAGAGTCGTGTTGCACACTTTTGCCCGGACTTCGGTCCGTGATTTATTTTTAGTTTGTATATACATATATATATATATATATATATATATAGACTAACATTATCGAGTTATGCCTCGATTGAGCCTAGACTTCAGTCTAGAGCGTTTAAATGATTATATATATATATATATATATATATATATACATTTATATATATGAACTGCGTGTTGAACTCTGTTCGTTGAGCCTAGACTTATGTCTGGTGCGTTTAATGGCTTTCTTATATATATAATTATATATATGAACTGCTATCGAACTCTGTTCGGTGAGCCTGGATTTCACATCCGGTGCGTTTACTGCTTTAATATATATATACTTATATATATTAACTGTTGTTGGACTTCGTCCGATGAGCCTGGATTTTATATCCAGTGTGTTTACATGCTTTTATATATATATATATATATATATATATACATTTCGTCCCACCTGGAGTTTACTTCGTGGTGGTTGACCGTTTTTACAGCTTTCTGTACATTTCGTCCCGCCTGGAGTTTCCTCCGTTGCGGTTGATAGCTTCTACAGCTTTATTCATATTTCCGATCCACCATGGATGTGCTCCGTGGCTGGTGATTATTTATGTATATATATATATATATTTATGACTTTTGTATATATACCTGTTTAATGCTTTTATATCAATTGCGGCATCATTTGAGCCTAGGAATCATGTGATCACAGATTCAGTCCCCTGAATCTAGATTCAGTTCCCGTGATGGACCTTTTCAGCTGTAAGCAGCTTGTAAATATATCTGTGATGTTTAGATTTCCTCATATGGTTTTAATACTCACGAGGAATTCAGCACCTTTTTATACATTATTTTCGTACGGATGCTTCGCATCTGTCAAATAAAATCAATCCAGCCGAATACGGAATAAAATGGGAGTGTAAAAGGTCTCAATTACTATTGAGCATCAGGGTTTGAAAAATCTCTTTTATAAAACATCTCTGTCATATCTTGTTTAAAATTGAATTTTTACATAAAATTCAAACCCTGTGTATATAGGTGCGAACGAGGTCTCGCACTACTTCCAAATAACAGCACATTGACCCATACACACACACATTCAGATAACAGTTTCTTGAAAAGAGGCAGTCACCGTGGTAACACGGATGTCGGGGGGTGCCTAACACCTTCCCTCCGTATAATCAAGTCCCCGTACCCTAATGAATCTCGGTTTCACCGACCCGTTTAGCAGTGTCACATCACTGGGTCAATGTGCAAACCTTTTCTCCGTTGTGTTGGTACAACCAGTTAAAAAATCAACTGGCGACTCTTATAGTCCAATCGTCGACATTATACATGTCGGACCTTTTTCACTTGTTTTTTCAAACAAATCTCACCTAAAATGAGAACACCAAAGAACAAGTAACGGAAAGGGACAATTAAAAATCCCGACGTCGACATCTGCACAGCATCCTGCACTGTCATGTTAAATGTCCTGACGGTCGGTCGGTTGGTTGCGGTTGGTCCTGTGATAGTTAAAGAACTTCCACCGCTGTTTCCCCTGTTCCCTCCTGATCCTGCCCCTCCAGATCCCTTCTTAGGACAGTCCCTTTCCAAATGGTCCTTTGAGACGCAAGTGAAGCAGGCGCCCTTCTTTGGGTTAGGACAGTTAGGTGCTATGTGGCCTTCCTGACCACAATTGTGGCACACCCATTTTCCCTTCATATAAACCCCCAGGTGAGATTTCCCGTAGGTCGGGCATGCCTCGATTCTCTTCTTCTGACCTCCTTGCTGATTTCCAGTCGATGAGTTATCAGTCCACCTCCTCTTCTGATTGTTACTTCCTCCCGTGTTACTGCCACTAGCTTTGTTATTTCCTTCACTTTCACTCTTCTTCTTTTTCTGATCTTGGTTATACCTGGTTACCGCATCGCTTCCACCTTCGGTGAGCATGGCCTTCTCTATGACCCCAGCAAAAGTGTTCAATTGAAACATTAACACTTTGCTATATAACCAGGGCTTCAGTCCCTGTTTGAATCGCCTAGCCTTTCTCTCGTCAGTATGCACTTGATACGTGGCAAACCTAACCAACTCGTTGAATTTTGCTGCATAGTCTGATACGGACATATTGTCTTGCTTTAATTCTAGATATTGTACCTCCATTTGGTTATGTGAGCTTGTCGGGAAGTATATCTCGAAGAACATCTCCTTACACCTCTCTTAGGTGATCACACCTTCTCCTCCACGGACCTTATTTGCTTGCCACCAATAATTAGCTTCTGATTTCAACATGAACGTTGCATAGGCAGTTTTCTGGTCCTCTCTGACTCTGGCAACGTCAAAAACTTTTTCCATCTCCATAACCCAAGTTTGAGCTTCTATCGGGTTCATGGAGCTTTTAAACTCTGGCGGTCCCACCGCCTTGAAATCCTTGAACGTTATATTTGGTGGAGCTTGAGGTTAATTATTAATTGCTCCAACCAGTAAATTCACCAACTGTTGAACAGGGTCAGCATTGGCGTTGTTGTTGTTGTTATTCGTTGACCCTTCCTGGGCTGGTCGACGATTTGGTCGTCTTCTTGGCGGCATATTTTTGTTAAGAATATACGCTTATTAGGTCTTTATTCAATCCCTTAAATATTTAAGGCTTAACTAAAACATTTAAACATAATCACTTAACACATTATCTTAAATAAACTTTGATATTTTATTCAAATCGAAAGTTTTAACATCATACGATAGCATCACTGCTATTTAAATCATCTATCCCGAGATAAAGAATCTTCAAGATTAAATCATCATAATATTCCTTTGTTTATAAGCACATCGTAATTTACATTTTTAACTAACATAGATATTCACATAATTCATACTATTCCTATCACGGCCTATTAAGACGTCGAGTAGCTTCTCTGCGCTCTTCTTCCATGATACGAAACATTGTCCTTCAATCCAGCATGTACGAAGGTAAGTCCTCGAACTGAATTAGATAGTACATAACTCGATCCTAAGCTTTGTTCACTGCAGCGTTGAATGCGCAATCCATTTCCACCATCTTAACCTTCTTTGCTTGTACCTCTTCCTCGGCTGCATCTGCTCGCTGAGAAGCCTTCTCATAA
The DNA here is from genome assembly GCA_016801055.1 of Panax notoginseng. Classification (NCBI taxonomy): domain Eukaryota; kingdom Viridiplantae; phylum Streptophyta; class Magnoliopsida; order Apiales; family Araliaceae; genus Panax; species Panax notoginseng. The sequence continues at coordinate 115,849,708 of CM029012.1, forward strand.
GCATCTTCCGCTCTGGCTCGTTTGGCGGATTCCTCTTTCAGTTCATTCTTCAACTCCTCTATTTCCTCTTACTTCTGCTCGATTTGGCCCTTCTCATAAACCAAATCCCACTCTACGTTTTCCAGACGTGTGTGAAGAGCCTCAACCTCTCTATCCCTCTACTCGATGGTAAGTTGTTGAATAATCGTCCGCTCCCTCAGCTCCTGAACAGTATCTCGTAACTCTATGTTACGATCATATAGCTCATCGTACATTTCGGTACTGATAGAGTTCGGTGGGAACTCATCTTCCTCCTCTTCATCCTCAGGGTCCTCCTCTAGATCAGACTAAGGCTCATGCTCCTGACCAACAACAGTGATCAATGGAGATGGCTCTCTCTCTGTACCAACTGCTCCCGAACGACATGAATGTCTCCGGGCTTCTCCTCTCTAGGTACTCGGGGTTCCTCCTCCCCAGCTAGACTAGATCATCCAACATGCGACATCCTGACAACACAATTTTTAAGTTTTAGTTACTAATCGATACTCACGAGCACATAAGTTTATCACATAAGCACATAAAGTCTTTTATTATCTTCAATGAATTAAGGAATTCATTTCTTAGAACTCGATAAGAGTTTACCACCACTATGTTATCTATCTCCTATAAGGCTACTACCTGAGGTTGTTCCCCCACCTAAGGTTCATAACCTACAGCTCTGATACCAACCTGTGACACCCCCAAATTCGGGTACTTCAATTCCCACGAGATTTGGTGTTCACTGTCCAAACATCATCTATCTACCCATAATAAATGAAAAACCATAAATAGATAGAAATAAATCCTCTCCTTATGGAGTTACAACATCTGAATGTAAATACATCAATCCCAGGTTATACTAGCCTTAAATCTCAAATGCGGAAACATAAATAAATATTAAGTAGTACACAACTTAAACATAAGTCTGAAACATAACATAACAAATAAACAACAAGTCTTCATCACTTGTTAACTTTGCCCTTGCCTTTGCTAGTAGAAGGCTCGTCGAACCTTTCGTTCTCAACTGCAATGTTATTATTACGCAAGAGTGAGCACGATTGCCCATAAGTATAATAATATAACAATAAAATAATAACATGCGAATGAATCAAAGACTTCTGAAATAAAAAAACTTGGCTTTTGAATCAAGAATGAATAATAAGAATCAAAAGAACTTCTGAGGGTCATAAGACCTTGAACTGAGTCCTAGGTTGTCAAGTGTTTATACTTGAAACCTTTAACAGTCATAAGACTATGGACTCTTCTTCTTGTACTAAGGGGGATTAGCTCTTAGTACCATATTGTGCACAATATCTTAACGCTAAAGCATAATTAATCCCTTATAACAAGGTTGTTCATCTCAGTTTGACATTAGAGTCCGCGCCAAAAGAAGTTTGGTTTATATAAGCTCAACAATGGTTCTGAAATTTAGAATGTTCATCAACTATGGACTAGTCGAATCAATAAGGGTTCGCTAGTCTTACAAGGTTCAACAATAATTGATATTCAATTTGAATAATAAAATTCAATATGTATACAATCGAATAAGTATTATATAACAGGAATCATGCTTTTAAAGAATGATAGCATCTAATATAAAATCTTGACTTGAATAATAATAAACAAGATAGAATAAGGAACTTGCTTTATCTAAAGAAACAAGGTTTAAGAACTTGCCTCGTGCGTAGGCTAAATAATTACAACTTCCGTCCACCACAAATCCTACACACATACCATATGTATTAACGACATTCATTAGTTAGATTTTCACTTAATTATTTAAAATAACTGCACTTTATTTAACAAATCATTACCCTTTTAATTTAATTACTTAATTAAATTAGAATATTTATTTCTCTTACTATTATTACACTCAAATAAATTATTTCATAATAATTTTCATCGAATATTTATTTTATTTGATAAATATTTTAATAATAATTTTAATCAAATATTTATTTTATTCCATAAATATTTTAATTAAAATATTTATTTTATTTGATAAATATTTTAATAATAATTTCCATCAAATATTTATTTTTTTCCATAAATATATCAATTAAAATATTCATTTTATTTTATAAATATTTTAATAATAATTTTCATAAAATATTTATTTTATTCCATAAATATCTCAATTAAAATATTTATTTTATTTGATAAATATTTTAATTAATAATTTTTATCGAATATTTATTCTATTCCATAAATATCTCAATTAAAATATTTGTTTTATTTGATAAATATTTTAATTAATTATTATTTATTTATTTATTTCAAATTAATTAATTTATTTTTTATTTTTATTTTTATTTTTTTGCCCGTTGGGGCGGGGTAATTTAGTTTGGTAACGCCTAGCGGGAGCGGGGTTATCCAGACTCAGTTTCTGCAGTTTCTGCAGTTCGCAAACATAACAAGACCAATTTAGGCCAAAAAAATCTCTCACAATTTCAACTATACGTTCTGTGAAGAACACAGAATATGGCCATAACTTCAAATTAACTAGTGCATACATTAATTTAAGCATACCCAAATACTATAATTCATATATGATCATTACCCAACCTTTCTAACATGATTTTAATAACTTAATTCATATAATTATTTGAATCAAAATACATAATTTCACAGTTTTTATGAAAAACTCTATTTTTCACATTATTAACGAAATCAACTACCGTGAACTCGTTTTTCGACCAAATCAGTCCGTTTAAGTTTTGTTCTTTTCGGTCTTACATGTATAAACAAAATCATTCATCAATTTACCGATTAATATTAAAGTTAAACATAAATTTTTGTACTTACAAGCCATATTCATATATTTTTCTCTGTAAACTATAAAACTCTAATTAACCCATAATTACTTGAATTTAATCATTGTAATTCATGTATACATGATATATAACATGTTATGAACAATTTTAAATACATATATAGACATATAATCAAAAATTATAAAATTTTCCATTCACAGAGAACTCAATTAGGAGAAAAATATAATACCTGAAATATTAAAACTAGATTAGGGTTTACCCTTGCTTTCTCTGTTTGAAGGCGATACCTAATTGAATTCTCCAATTCTCTCTAATCAATTCTCTCAAAACTCTCTCTTTTCTCTCTAATCTCTCTGACTTAGGTTTTAGGAAAAATGAGAATGTGTAAAACAAAGAACTGATATATGCGCATAAATAACTGGCGCAACATGGTGTCATGGTCGGTTAACCCAATAGTGGGTTAACTGGCCAACTCCCTTTAAGGCCATGTTTGGCTAACTTAATAATCTCTTTTTAATTTATTTTAATTAACTTATTTATTATATAGTTTAATAATGTCACACCCAATTAAGAAATTAGTCAAATATCTTATTTAATTCAATTAAATATAATAATTCCACATTAAATCTCATAGTCACATAATTAAATTCTCATTTATTAATTATGTCAAATCATTAAATCTCTAATTAACTATTAAATTAATTAGAATAACATTATGCTTATTAAATAATTCATGTAATCAAATATGGTCAATTAAATACATACTTTTGAATAATAAAATTTTCTACATTAATTTAATCAATGTAACACATATAATAAATTAATCTACCACAGACTCATCAATTAATTATTTAACCCAATAATTAAATTATCGAAAAATATTTATTTAATTTAATAAATATTCAAATTAAATTACAAAAATCTCGTTTGTCACAGCTTGGCCAGGGTTGAACCAAGGGAGAAGCTAGGTTATGGCATGGATTGGCTTAGGGTTGAACCATGGCTCAAGCCATAAAGACTTGGAGCCAAAGTTTGATATGTTGGTGTTTATCCTATGTGGGATAAACACTTGATGACTCATTCCTTATCCAAGTATGATGAGGGGCAAAATGGGGCAAGGGTGGCTGGATTTTTTTAGGATAAGGGGACCAAATGGTGAGTCATCTAACATGACTCACCTTATCTAGACAAAGCATTAAGTGTTTGTCTCCCTCATTAAGATGTCTTAACCATTAAGTGGCTTGAGTTAGTTTTAATTGTGGTTTGATTAGGCTAACTTTAGAGATGATTAGTAAGTTTTAAAACATGAGGGGAAAGGCCTTAGAAGACTTTAGTTGGGTGACCAACTTATAAAGAATGGAAAATAGATTTTATATAAGCAAAATCCAAAGTGTCATCTCTATTCACTTGGTATTTGCAATTATTAATTCTAAGCATTAAGAGAGAGAGCTCAAGAACCTAGAGAGGAAGAGAGAGGGCCAGATCTAGGAGGGAGCTCAAGAGATTAAGATCTAGGTGGTCAAAGCTAGAAGGAAGAAGAAGAGCAAGAACAGAAAAGGTATGCTTAGAACTCAAACTCCTTTATCTTTTATTTTTATTTTTTTTAAAGTAGTTGTTGGTGGTTGATTATAAGTGAAGTTCATGGTGGATCATGAAGTTATAAGGCTGTTTTAAAGGAGTTAATCTCATTAAACTACCCTAAAGATGCATGACAAGTGAATCAAAGTATAAAACTTAAGCCAATTACCCTAAAGATGCATGACAAGTGAATCAAAGTATAAAACTTAAGACAAAGCATGAGGATGGAAGAGCCAAATAATAGAGGACTATAAATGGACCAATATATGTGTTTAATATATGTTGTGCTATGATTTCAGAAGATGAAATCATTGCTAAGTGGTGGAAATATTCCAAGTGGAATGGAGGAAAAATATGTTATAACGAAGTTATAGCGAAATTTTCTGTAAAAGGGTGTCAAATAAGAGAAAACCTAGCTTAGTACTCTTTTGAACCAAGTCTACGGGTATTTAATGTCTCCAAAAGATTTTTTCTTTCCGAGAGATATGTACTTGGGTGAACATGTGAGTTGTGGGCTCAAGAACGAGTTCAATCGAACTTCGAATGATCAAGTTATGAATGAACAAAATAAATGCGTCGAAATTAGAAAAATCTAAAATTTTGAAAAAAATGAGGACCAAAAACCGTGCCAGGGTAGCGCGGGGCATGCCATAGGGGCACGGGGTGCGGGGTGCGGGGTGCGCTGGTCTGGCAATAAGGTTTGACAACTTTGACGTCCTTTAGTAAATTGGATATAACTCTTTCGTCCAAACTCTGATTGAGGCAATTCAAGAGGCTACGAAAAGATAAGGAGTAGAACTACAACTTTTATTCTTTAAGTTTTGAGATTTGAGGTAGGGATCAAGTCCTAAAATGGGTGTCATTAGGACTGTTGTGCAATAGAAGGCAAACCGTGATGGTTTCTTTTAACCATTGTGGTGTCAAACTCTGTTTGACTAGTATTTCTGAGTTCTAAGCATTGGACAATGGAAATATAGTCTAAGGAAAGTTTAAACTAAGGTTGGGTAGGTATATGGGATGTGTTAATCATACACAGTAACGTATCAGTTAAGCATTCGAGATAGAGAAGTCGGGCGTACAACGTACGAACGTCGAAACGCCAAGTCAAAAGTTAGTAAACTTAAATAGTGTTCCAATTCTTATGAGACGGACATTATAAAACATGTAATAGAGTTAAAGTAAACCATAAGTAATGTATATATGTAACTAATTGATATTATTGACCTTAATAATATAAATAGGTCGTTTGAGGAGCGATTGGATAGCATTTCAGTAAATCGCGTAAAGGAAAGTTTCTTAAAATTACTCTGATTTTATTGAGCAAGTTTTTTGACTACATTCAAATTATTGAAATGAATACAATTTTCATGTTTTGTGTAAATAGATTACATTTGTACAAGTTGTTGAGCTGTAAATTGTGTTGGTTGCCAATATATGCACTTATGTGCTTTAGTGGAAGAAATGTTATGTTTTTGAACTGTTTAAGTTGTTACAGTTCTGTTAATGCATGAATTGCAATATGATTAAGTCCATGGTAATTGTTTTAGATGGACCAATGTTAAGATGTTTATGGAAACAAACACAGGTTGTGTTATGATAAAGATATAGACATTGTTGGTGTCAGAAAGCGTAAGATTTAAGAAAGGATAAAGGTAAAAGTCGGTATGACTACCTAAATGTTATGGTGTTAACTAATTGGATGTTTGATAAAAACTGAATGAAATTATTCTGAATCTGAATGAGCTGAATGAAACTGAATACTGAATGAAAAAAGTTGTTTGATAATTTATATGTCTGAAACATCTGAATAACAGATTTTTATTATTTTATCCTTTGAAAAAATCAAAATTATTGAAATTTATTTAATATTACTTAATATAATAGTTAATATTGTAAAAAAATACTTCATTCAGCAGCCCATTCAGCCAAAAAATGAAACTAAATCATTCAACCCAAATCATCTGAATGGCTGACTAATTTATCCATTTAGACGATTTTTTTTCAAAACAAACACACTGAATGACTGACCGATTCAGCCATTCAGCCATTCAATGCATAACAAACAGCCCTTAAGTTTAACTTGTGAGTGCAGTCACATGTTGTTTAACCGTTGACATGTAGCTAATGAGTAGAACAACGCCTTTATATGGGCAGGGGATTTTTGACCACTCAGTTCACTACATTGATATCTTTTGAACACTTGTGATGTACTGTTTTTATGTATATGTTGAGAATGTGATTCTTTTCACATATATATAATTGTATAGGCTAAGTTGAGTCCTAGACTTGTTATTTAAGAAGATTGTCTTTAGTAAGTATGAGAAGATAGATAGTTTTAGGTGATTGTGATTAAGTAAATGATGATGAACTTGTGGTGGAAGAATTAAAAAGAGTGTTCTTTTAGAATGGTAATGAATGTGCTATATAATAGGAATCTAATTTAATTCCTATTTATTCAAGTTGCTTCATAACTCTTTTTTGGTTATTAAAGTTTTCAAGAAATGATAAATTGTTCATGACCTTATTGTTTATTCAACTATTATAACTTGTTGGACAATTAAATGCTCACTCTTGCAAAACTCTAAAACTTTTACAGCTAAAGCGAATGGACTTGATTAGTCAGGTGATATTAAGAGAAAATGAATTCGTTAAAACTGAACTTTTATACAAAATTCAAACCCTTTGTATATAGGTGCAAACGAGGCATAGCACTACTTCTAGATAATTGCACATTGATCTACACACACACATTCAGATAATGGTTTAAATTGAAAAGTGGCGGTCACCGTGGTAACACGGATGTCGGAGGGTGCCTAACACCTTCCCTCCGCATAATCAAGCCCCCGAACACTAACGAATCTCGATTTCACAGACCAGTTAAATAGTGTCACGTCACTAGGTCAATGTGCAAACCTTTTCTCGGTTGAGTTGATACAACCATTAAAAAATACCAACTGGCGACTCTTACAGTCCAATCGTTGACATATACATGTCGGATATTTTCACAACTTATTTTTTCAAACAAATCTCACCTAACATGAGAACACCAAAAGACAAGAATAGAAAAGGGACAAATAAAAATCCCGACGTCGACATTAGCGATTCACAATTTGCTTAGAAAAAATTCATTTTCATACTTAATTTCAAGATCTTTAGCGATAAGGTAAAAACTCAGCGAATACGAGTTAAGCGGCAGGCTCAATGAGCATCCAATTTCATGAAATTTAACTTACGACTCATTAATAAAATCATACTAATCCTTATATTGAATCTATCCCCGACGGCCCGAGCCCTCAAGCTTTTGGCGCATTTTGTTATTCGTCTGATGTGTAGGATATTGCTCACCATTGGTAACTTCACGTGGTCAACAAAGCAAGTTTCTTATATGAATCCCCAGTAACAACATGCGAAAGCGCTGGTGCATTTTTGCGATTCAATGAAATGAAAGGAGTCTAAGGCGGGACCAAGCTTCTTATCAAAAAAAATGAGAGGACTCTTGAAAAAAAATTAGGACGACATAAGTTTGCTACAACAAAAGAAAGGAAAAATTCCCAAAAGAATCCTTAACTCAAAAACAATCGCCTCGTCGGTAAAAACAGTATCACAAGACCACACAAGGGTCAGTTCTAACTGATAATTTCTAAATTCAAAATGATGATATATAAAGCATGCATCATGATGGATAATAGTAGAACATATACGATAAATGCCTAAGCATCATCATATATATGTACGAATAGTACATCATTTTTCATATCAACATCATCTATATACATATGAAAAGACGAAAAGAAAAAATAGAATAGCAGGGCAAAGGAGCCCAACGACTAACAAAAGGTCTAGCAAATGAAATTTACAGTATCAAACATTTCAACCTGCGCCAAGTCCTTCTAAGTTGAGGCCTCTGCACCGAAGTGTAAATCTGGGCAGTGAAAGGATGGGTCGCATCCTCTAGGGAAGTTAGCGGCAACCGGGTCATCAATCAAGCCAATTTCTTATCTAATGGGGTCACAAGTAAAAAGTTCTCCCCTTTTATTATCAATGTTGAAATCCATTTGAGACAATATCCGGTGAAGGCGTTGAAGATAATACCCGATGGTGTAATCCGTTGGAGTCAATACCTGGCGAAGGCATCGACAACAATACCCGGTGATGCAATCTGTTGGAGTGAATACCTGGTGAAGGCATCGGCAGCAATACTCGGTGGTGCAATCTATTGGAGTCAATACCCGGTGTAGGCATCGACAGTAATACTCGATGGTGTAACACCTTAGAGTCAATACCTAGCGAAGGCTTCGGTAGTAATACCCGATGATGTAATCCATTGGAGGCAATACCTGACGAAGGCATCAACAACAATACTCAGTGGTGTAATCCGTTGGAGTCAATACTTGGCAAAGGCATCGATAGTAATACCTGGTGGTGTAATTCGTTGGAGTCAATACCCAACAAAGGCATCTGCAGCAATACCCGGTGGTGTAATCTGTTGGAGTCAATACCCGATGAAGGCATCGACAGTAACACCCGGTGGTGTAATCCATTAAAGTCAATACCCGAGAAAGGCACTGACAACAATACCCGATAGAGCAATCCGTTGGAGTCAACACCCGACGAAGGCATCGACAACAATACCCGATGGTGCAATCCATTGGAGTTAGTACCCGACGAAGACATTGGCAGCAATACCTGGTGGTGTAATCCATTCGATTCAATACCCGGCGAGGGCATCGACAACAACCCCCAATGGTTAATCAAACCACTGAAAACAATACCCAATAACAGTAATACAACAATCATCCTCCCCAGCAGACGAGATCAATCATTTAAAAGTTAACACTTATATATCACTGCATACTTTACACATGGCATTGCATCACTTAATATACATTGTCATGCATCGGGGGTCTAGTATATTTGTCATGTTTATTTCATTGTAATACATAAAATGACAAAGAGAGACATCTGTAAACACCCAAAATTTCACTTTCCTTTCATTAACCCTACAGGAGGGTAAATGTAACACCCCTGAAACTCGATCTATCTTCAAAGCTGAGTTCAATGTGTCACGGTGCTACCCATCTAGTAGATTATTAAGACATAGTAATTAATATATTATTACAACATATCACTGCTAACCATAGGTTCTAAGACCTTTACATATTCAAATTATAATATTAATGAATATTACAACATAAAAACATTACAATCGATACTATTTTCCTTCCCGATCTTGTGCGTTAATATTATCATGTTCTAGCTTTAAAATATTATTTAATGTTAAAATAACTAAAAATGCGGAATAAATTTTTTTTTCTTTTCATTCATTCATTCTGTGAATCGCAACCTTTAAAATTCTTCTTTATACTAGAATCATATTTTATTGTATGATTTATATAATCTGTGTAAACGTATTAAAAGCTTAAGTCTCAATACTTTATATCCTTTCTATCAATGATTCATCTATTTTAGAATCATATTTATTCTCATTTCAAAATAAACATTCTTTATCCATTCAACATTTCAAACTATACATAATTGCCAATTACATTTGACAAAACTATCAATCATAAATTTATACCATTTCTAATTCAAGGAAATGTATTCATTTTGCACATCGTTCAATCTTCATCACTTGTATAGCAAGTAATATCGCTTAACATTATTAACCTGCAAAAAGTTTGTGTTTGCAAGATTGAGCTTGACATCCCAGCAAATTTAATAGTCTATCATGTTTCACATAGCACACAATCCCATATGCACTACATTTCCTTTACTATGCATATCCGCATGCAACATATATTCATTACTATGCATATCCTACATGCATCAATAATTCCTTACAAAGCATACATTCATGCATTATACATTTCTAATTTATCGAGTTACATCATACACATATGCTATCACATATCACGTATAAATTGAGTTTCATAACCCAATTAACTTAGTCATATTTTGACTATAACAATTCATAAAGCATGGTATGTAACTCACCACATAATCACATTTAATCCGCAAACATAATAGAACTGAAAAACTTGCCTTTGATTACATAAATCGATATACGCTCATCGAGCATCCTTCATGTATTCTCATTTGTTGAATTACCTCGTCCGATCCTCAATCGCCTTTGTATAATCTATATATAGCACATTGAATTATAATATACTTCATAATCTTATTTGAAACTTAACGCATAACTAAATTGATTTATAATCTTTAGTTTGCATAACGCGTCATTATCGACATTCCACATACCAACTTCATATTTTTAAGATCTTGACTTCTTAAGATTCCATCTTGTTTTAGATTAACTAACCAATCTTTAATTCGTTTCAAAATGAATTTCATTACGTTGTTGCTGATTTGCATCATTAATATCATATGTATTACCTATGTAATAAAGCTTATAGCTTAATATGTAACACGTTCTTTGGTTTAACCAAAACTTGAATACATCTAGATTAACAATTTGATCTCTCATTATTAACCATATTAGGTTAATTAGTTCCATTCAAAGGTTATTTATATCTCTAATATCTTGCGCATGCTTATGTGATGTAATTAAAGTCATTACATAGCTTTACGATAATATATTCTACAAATATGGTTTAAATTTCCATATTTCAAAGGTTAATTTTATAATCTTAACTTAGTAATCATGTTAGATTATTAGCATAATTTATAGATTAACTTATGTATTAAAACATGTTTTATTATTAATTTTTAACTAATTAAACACTCAGGGGCAAAACTGTAATAACTTAGTAATTAAACACTCAATGGCAAAACTATAATAAATCAGAAATAAAATCTGGAACATGGGGCTGCCCAGATTTCCAGATTGTTTTGTAATTTCTTGGCTACTTTGTGATTTTATATCTCACAATCTACTAATCTAATTGCTTCCAAATTTTGATATGTTATACTTGGTACTACATACCATTTTTAAAAAAAATATAGCATGAACAATTTGGGTTCATTAAGATGATATTACAGAAGCTCCAATATGCCCCCCTCACCTCAGCTTTTTTTTCATTCAATTCAAGTTTTTTAGAAATTCTTTAAAACTTGATTTGAGCTGGATTTGATTCACTCAATCAACTTAGTTAACATCATAATACATATATAAAGGTTACCTAGCCCCAAACTTTGCTTAATTTTCGATTTTTAAGCATTAATTTTCATTGAGGCAAATTTTCAAATACCTTACACGCATAAATAATTTTTCAAATTTTCATAAGCTTTTAAACATGGTTTAGCCAAGAATTTTCAAAATTCTTCATCCTTATCACTCTAAGCATCACTTACCATCCATATCACATCAATTCTCATAGTCCAAGCACAACAATTTTATAAATATAAGACGTTAATACTCTAATTTTTATGAACTTTAACAAATAAAGGCTAATACCTCTTGTTTGATGTTCTTATTTGAATTCTTGTTTCAATCCTTGCTACAAACTTCTTGTTGATTGAATCCAATCTCCCTTAACAGCAATTTGATGCAATACTCCCTTCACTTCAATTACTAATTTCAATTCCTAAAGAGTTTAGGTAGTTTCTTTGTTTATGGGGAGAGAGCATATCAAATTGGAAGAGGAAGAAGAATGGAATGGACGGGAGAGAAAAGTGAGGGTTGAGAAGTGGGTTTATTTGTAGCTGATAATAGTCTAGTCTAGCATTCCCAACGTCTTTGTTAATTATCAAACTTGGTTTCTAAGTGTCATCCTAATATCCTAATGATATGCCACCTCCTGCTGTAGCCCCTAATGACTCACCCATAAGGCTTATTCTCATTACTTTAATTCTCAGCAAAGTGAACTTAGCCTTTTAATACATATTCAACATCATTACTTGGTTAATTAAACACTTGGTTAGTTGTTTAATGACCCAACACGCCACATTCTCATATTATATAGATAGTATATCTACCTATTAAAAAAATAGCAACCAAACATGTTGGGTCAATATCACATAACAATTGAGAGCACACATGCTGCTCTGCAGCGACTGCTGCTGCTGCCATGGATAGCAGCCTTGCATACAACATGCTAACTTCTTGACTTCATTCCTTCTAGCTCAAATGATGGATTACAACAAATTTTAGACGTCTTATATCTAGCATCTGAGACTATATTTAAAAATTATAAACTCCCCATTTCAGATTCTTTAAGCTGCCCCAAACAATGTTCTAAAGTAGCTTGTCATACTAAATTTCAACTTTTCTTTTTAGCTCATAACTTCAATTACAACCAATTTTGGATATATTGTAGACACCATATTAGGCTATATTTAGAAAATATAATCCAACTATTTCGGTCATCATAGGCAGTCCAAAACATACCCCAAATATGCTTGGTTGCAACTAGTTTTTAATTTATTTCCAGTTTTACAATCTCTCGCTAAAATAGTCATAACTAATTCGTTTTAAAACATTTTTTAGTGATTCTAGCGCCCACGCGAAGCTAACTTCCCGGGCTACAACTCTTATTATATAACCTTTTCCAAATTATGCACCCATAATTCCAAAAAATCCGCGCAAGGGGCTGGTCAGAATTTGATTTCCAGATTTTGGACAGATTCGCCACACCCACTTTAGAATGCCATAACTCCCTCCTCCGAAGTCAGAATTAGTCCGTTCCAGAGGCTACAAATAGCTGGGACGGCACAATACAAGTCCCCAGAAAATTATAATTTTCCAAAAAGTCTAACTGGCCGAAACAGTTAGCCCAAAAGTGGCCCAACACACTATCTTTTGATTTTTCGTTTTGGCTTAAAATCGCTTTTCGTTCTAGTTTGATTCCTTCAAACCTTTTTACTAACTGTATAAGATGTTCATACATGAAATCTTAACTTTGGCTTTCCCAAATTCTTGGTTTTTAAGTAAAACAGTCCATATAGGACTTTTGTCAAACATGTTGCGTGCACTATTTTAAATCACCATTCTCATAACGCTTTATTTGTGTTATCAGTCCATTTTAACCTCCTTATAACACCACACAACCAACCTATCTTCTTTATTCTATTTCAATTCATAGCAGTTCAATTATCGCTCAATTACAATTATATAATCTTAATAACCAATCAATTTATATAAACTTCATAAAAACTCATGACATACCTTCTATTTGCCATGATTTCAGTTTACTGATGCTTGATTGATGATTTTGTTGCAAATAAACTCCTTGCCTACCTTTACTTATTGTTTCAATCGACTGAAAGGAACATGACTAAATTAGGAGTGATTCGGGTGTCCTGATCTAGGCAGGGAAGGAGGACAGGGAGAAGTCGGATGGAATGAAGAATTGGTAGGGAAGGGAGAAAATTGCTCTACCTTGTTTTATATATATCCTTAGCCTTGCCCCATTCTCGCTCCTTACGAAATTCTCCTTGTTCCTTTTATTCAATAGGATTGCTGAGTTAATTTGTTTATGCAACATAGCTTTGCCAGCTCCTACTAGAATTACTTAGTCAATTTCTTATAAGTTGGTCACCCAACTTAAGTCTTTTCTAGTCTTCCCCTTTACTTTTAAAAGCTTGCAAATCACCCTCTGTCGTATTCTTAGCATATTCTCAGAATATTCTTTATTACTTAGCATATTCCTTAAGATATTTTCTTAAGTTTCAAATATTAAGTTTTTAACCCTAAGGTTTTCTTAACTCGCACAATTCTCCCTTAACTTTCATAATTCACTTCCATACTTTATTAAGTTATTTAATTACCCCATCTTAGTAACTTAATTTAATCAAATAAGTTAATACATAAATTTCCTTAATTTATTTTACCCTCTTGGAATCATATAATTTACATAACCCATCTTTGATATATAAAATATATAAAATATAACATAACATTGTAAGACCCCAACTTATTAATAAATGAAATTAAATTTCCTCTATTTATTATTTTGAAATAGAAAGGGTTGATTTGATTAATGTGGTTAGTTATGGGCAAAATGCGCAAATATTTCAAATAAACAAGTGGTTATAAAATATTCATTTTTGGTCGGTGAATATTCGTGTGGTCGTGGAATATTCTTTCTGTCGGGGAATATTCGTACGACGGCGCAGCTATTTGTGGGCCCCATAACGAAAAACGATTGGATAAAGATAACGACAAAAATTGAGTTTTTATAAATAACGGCGTAGTTGTTACCGTTATTACTGTTGGAATACCCGGTGGTTAAAATACAGTAGCACACGGTATTGCACCAATTATTGATTCTTACGAAGGAAGGCACTACTCAATAATTGTTACAGTAGTTACTGTTCAATATTTTATTTTATTGATTCAATAATTGTTGCGTTGATATTTTATATTATTGTTGTTTCAATAATTATTGCTGCACAATATTTTTCATTATCAGATCAATAATTCATATTATTTAAATAATATTATTAGATAGCATTATTGGTAATGTCTAGAAAGTTCTGTCTAAGGAGAGGTTTGGTCATCTAATTGCGCGCTAGTAAGGAGAAATCCTTATTAGAAAGTCCCCTCTTTCCTGGGAACGGCCCGGTTGTCATAAATGTGATTCTGTAATATTATTTGTGAATAATTAATTATTGATTCATATGATAAGGAAATATTTATTTTATGTGGATATAAATGTTGGATATATTTATTGTGGTTAAAAATGAAGGAGTTAATGTTGAGGTGTTTTATCTGTATTTTTGTCGGAACGGAGGTATTGAAAATCAAATTAGGGTTTTTGAGATATTTTGCGAGGGTTATAATTTTTAATCCGACCGTTGGATCGTGGTAATATTTGGATATGTTATACATATATAAGTTGAGTATATGTCCACAAATTTTGAACCGTTAAAAATGAACGTATGATTTGTTATGAATTTTACAAGATGACTGGTTCAGAAATTGTTGAATTTTCGGAGTTAATCATTTTGGTGAAAAATTCTAGAATTGGTGGACCCCACTCTTGGTTGGTGAAAAAATGTGCTGAGATTTTTATTCAAATGTGGTGGGTGGGAATAGTAGCAGGTAAAGCCATCAAGTTACAGGTTAAGTCTGCTTCGGCGTGCTAACATTTTCCTATAAATAGAGGGCTAAGTTAGAATTAAAAATCACACCAGAATTCATAAGTTTTCTCTCTTTCTCTCTCTAGATTATTGAGTGTATTTTGTGAGTATTTAGATACTTTGAAAGTTGCTATTCAGCACAAGTTTCATTCAGCCTCATATCCGATATTCAGTCAGAAGTACGGTTATTTTGAGGTAAGGGATATTATCTTCTTCTTAAATGATATTTTCTTCAATATCATTATGCCGAAATATTGATATGAACTTTTTATCAAATTTAAAACTTTTTGTGTCGGGGTTACTATTCACGTATACGTTACTATTCACGTATACGGCACTATTCATGAATACGACACTATTCACCGAAAAATAAAATGTTTCTCTTTTTGTCCAAGATATCTATTATGGTTACTATCTTTGATTGTATCCATGTTTTGATCTTTATTTTTGAATTCTGCTTCACAATTGATTATTATGAAGTATTATTGATCTTGGATAAACTGTTATATGAATCCCTACTATTTGTCCTCCTGTCTCACTGGATTCGTTTTCTTTAAGATATTTTTCATCATCCTCAGTCCTAAATGATGATATTACTGAATATCTTTGGCCTGTAGTGCAAAGATGTATGATTACCTGATGAATATCTTTGGCCTGTAGTGTAAAGATGAACAGGTGTTGAGATGAACATGACCGACTGGTGTTACAAATGAATATCTTTGGCCTGTAGTGCAAAGATGAATATTTGATTCAAGATGTATATTGATTGATGTTACAGGGATAAAATATTGATGATGGACTTTTAAATCTTAAAAGATAGTAGAATTCTTTCTCTACTTGACTCTTCTAATGGTTTGCTATTTTCGCTGCAGTTGTTGATCTAAAACTTGTTGTCGATTATATTCTATCAGATTTTTCCCTGTTGAATACTAATGATAATTTGTTGTATATTATCTTAGTCATAATATTCTTTACTGGGCTAGTTGAGCTCACCCTTTTTCTTTTTGTTCCATTTTTCTTCTCAAGAGGTGAGAACATAGCAGGATCTAGTCGGGGTATGGAGTGATGGTTCTAGAAAGAAGTTTTTGTTGTCCTCACTATTTCTATAAAATAGTGTTTGAATAATTGTAATGAGGACTTACTTGAGTGTGGATATTGTCTAGAAGACAATATTTGTATTTAAACTCACAGTATGTGTTGTCGTATTTTGCACGACAATTGTATTATTGAAGTTTAGTTTGCTTTTTGTACCATGTATTTGGCGACTCAGAATGGGTGTTGTATACCTATTTTGGGGGCGCCATAGTTGGTATCAGAGCTTAGGGATATGATCCCTGGCTGAGATGTGAGACAAGAACTAGGAGGGGAGAGATGGAAAATTCCTTCGCTAGTATGACCTGACTAAGTTTATTTGGTGTTTATTTGGTCGGTCAGAGTATAGGGATAATATATGACATGACTATTAACCCTTGTTTTATGGCAGTATTTAAGAATGGCAGCTGAGAACGTTAACAATGGAGTAAATCAGACCGTGGACACCTTTGATCACCACTCAGGGGAACGTGCAATAGGAAGGCAATGTTCCTCCTGTAAACAACGTTACCGAGCAAACGATGAATAATGGAATGTTTAGGAGCTTTTTGCAGTTCATGGAAAATCAGACGAGGGAGACACTCGTGTGCAGAATACGGGTGAAAATGATAACAACGCGCAGTTTGTCACAGCCAAGCAGTTCAAAGAATTGGGACCACCAGAATTTAAGGGAAAGCCGGATCCGATCATGGCAGAAACGTGGGTCAAGCAAATTACCAAGATATTCGATGTCTTGGGATGCACGGAGGAACAGAAGGTTCCATTCGCCACCTTTATGTTCCGCGGTGAGGCAGATTACTGGTGGGAGTCTGTGAAGCGTACCCAGCCTGACGCACTCAACATGTCCTGGGAAATATTCCAGAAACTGTTTAATGACAAGTACTTTCATGAAAGTATTCGTCATATGAAGGAGGTAGAGTTTATTAGATTGGAACAAAACAACATGACGGTGTCCCAGTACGAGACGAAGTTTGCAGAGTTATCCAGGTTTGCACCTTATTTGGTCGAAAATGAGGAATGAATGACAAGGATGTTTCTGAGAGGTTTAAAACCCGAGATTCGACAATATCTTATCTCTCATAAATTTTCTTTATATTCAGATGTTGTGAACATGGCTCAATTATTAGAGCGAGATAATGAGTATGTTCAACCGAGGGACCACAACCAGGGTTATACTGGTGACAGCAGTCATTGGAGCGATGAGAACCAGTGAGGAGGGAAAAATACAGACAAAAGTGGTAACCACTCGGGTGGTCATCGTGACCATGATAATAGGAGAGGTGAGTCAAGTGGAAATTTCAAGAAGAGAAGATTTAACGATGACATGAAGACGTCGACAGCAGCACCAGCACCAGGAACAAATTCTAGGGGAGGAGAACGACCGCCAGTTAGATGTTACAGATGCGGAGAGGAGGGACATATAAGTCCAAACTGCCCACAACAGTTCAAGGTATGTTATAATTGTGGAAAGGAAGGACATATAGCTCGATATTGTACTATAGCAAAACCAAGTCCAGTTGGGACGGTGACACCAAAGGCGGATACGGATAAAATAAAGTCGGCGGTTTCTGGAAGAGCGTTTGTCGTGACTGCCCAAAACGCGAGGAACCCGAACGAAGGTATAACGGGTTAGTTAATTATAAATTCTTGTGAAGTTTATACCTTACTAGATACCGGTTCTACCCATTCTTTTATCTCTCCTACTTGTGCTCAACGTTTAAACTTGATTCCGGAGAAATTAGACTTTGACCTATCTTTGGAGACTCCGTTAGGAGAAACTTTCATTACATCTATAATTTATAAATCTTGCTTAATCCAAGTTGGCACAATCACATTACCTATTGACCTTATCTCTTTAAAGATACTTGCTTTTGATGTGA
Organism: Panax notoginseng; assembly: GCA_016801055.1. Classification (NCBI taxonomy): domain Eukaryota; kingdom Viridiplantae; phylum Streptophyta; class Magnoliopsida; order Apiales; family Araliaceae; genus Panax; species Panax notoginseng. The sequence continues at coordinate 115,868,090 of CM029012.1, forward strand.
TTTTAGGAATTGATTGGTTAACTACTCATCATGCCAACATTGATTGTTTTCGTAAGGTTGTTAGTTTTCATATTCCTAACCAACCTGTTATGCGAATTCAAGCAACCAAACCACTAAAATCAATCGTTGTCATACCAAGCCATAAAGCCATTCGTTTATTGAAAAACGGATGTCAAGCTTTCTTAGCCCATGTCATGGACTTGAACAACAATACGTCAGATTTGAAAGATATTTCTGTTGTTAGTGAATTTCCTGACGTATTTCCTGAAGAATTTTATGGCTTAACCCAGAGCGTGATATTGAATTTTTGTATTGATCTTCAACCCGATACAAAACCCATTTCTAAAACCTCATATTGAATTGCTCCTACTGAACTTCAGGAGTTAAAAATCCAACTATAGAAGTTGGTACCCGAGCCTCTATCTGGTGACTTCCTTTGTGAAATGCACCAAAGTCAGACTCTCCGTTAGGGACTCTATATTTGTGTGGTGGTAAAACAATAGGTGCCATTGTGACGTGCTATCCAAAATTGGGATATGAATCACAATTGAGAGCAACCGAAGTCGGTGACCAAAATACGTAGCTTTCTGGGCTTAGCTGGTTACTATCGGAGATTCGTGGAAGGATTTTCTCGAATCGCTACTCTGTTAACTTAGCTGACTCAGAAAGATACAAAATTCGTATGGAGCGAGGAATGCGAGAAGATTTTCCAATAGCTCAAGAGGCGACTCATTCGGAACCTTTCCTGACCATACCATCCTGGAAAAGCGAACGTGGTAGCTGACACGTTGAGTAGAAGATTGTACGCGAGTATGAGTGCGATATTATTAAACACAAAGACCTATTATGTATAATTTATAAATGATAGAGATAGAGTTAATGATTCTAGGGACCCACGTGATGATATACGAGTAAAATCGACTTTAATCGATAACGTTAAAGCCGCTCAAGCTACAGACCTGGAGCTGATGAATATAAAGAAGAAGGTGTAAGAATGTGTTATTCTAGAAGTAAGAGTCGATGAAGAGAAGAAAGCTCAAGCCTTCGATTTATTTGAAATTCTCGATCGAGTAGGAACTGTGGCCTATAGACTCGCCTTAACACTAAGTATGTCGCGTGTTCATAACATTTTTCACGTATCGATGTTACGTAAATATGTGGACGACCCGAATCATATTATTGCGTTAGAACCAGACGAGATAGCCGAAGATTTAACGTACGAGGAGGTACCTGTTAAGATATTGGATAGGAAAGAACATGTCCTATGCACGAAGGTTATACCACAAGTTAAGATTTGTGGAGAAACCATGCTATTGAAGAAATGACATGGGAGTTGGAATCAGAAATGAAAGCAAGGTACCCTTACCTTTTCGAAACACCAGGTATGTACGTCAATTTCGAGGACGGAATTTCATAAGGAGGGGAGGTTGTAAGACCCCAACTTATTAATAAATGAAATTAAATTTCCTCTATTTATTATTTTGAAATAGAAATGGTTGATTTGATTAATGTGGTTAGTTATAGGTAAAATGCGCAAATATTTCAAATAAATAAGTGGTTATAAAATATTTATTTTTGGTCGGTGAATATTCGTGTGGTCGTGGAATATTCGTACGATGGCGCAGCTATTTGTGGGCCCCATAACGAAAAACGATTGGATGAAGATAACGACAAAAATTGAGTTTTTATAAATAACGGCGTAGTTGTTACTGTTATTACTGTTGGAATACCCGGTGGTTAAAATACAGTAGCACACGGTATTGCACCAATTATTGATTCTTACGAAGGAAGGCACTACTCAATAATTGTTACAGTAGTTGCTGTTCAATATTTTATTTTATTGATTCAATAATTGTTGCATTGATATTTTATATTATTGTTGTTTCAATAATTATTGGTGCACAGTATTTTCTATTATCAGATCAATAATTCATATTATTTAAATAATATTATTAGATAGCATTATTGGCAATGTCTAGAAAGTTCTGTCTAAGGAGAGGTTTGGTCATCTAATTGTGCGCTAGTAAGGAGAAATCCTTATTAGAAAGCTCCCTCTTTCCTGGGAACGGCCTGGTTGTCATAAATGTAATTCTGTAATATTATTTGTGAATAATTAATTATTGATTCATATGATGAGGAAATATTTATTTTATGTGGATATAAATGTTGGATATATTTATTGTGGTTAAAAATGAAGGAGTTAATGTTGAGGTGTTTTATCTGTATTTGTGTCAGAACGGAGGTATTGAAAATCAAATTAGGATTTTTGAGATATTTTGCGAGGGTTATAATTTTTAATCCGACCGTTGGATCGTGGTAATATTTGGATATGTTATACATATATAAGTTGAGTATATGTCCACAAATTTTGAACCGTTAAAAATGAACGTATGATTTGTTATGAATTTTACGAGATGACTGGTTCAGAAATTGTTAAATTTTCGGAGTTAATCATTTTGGTAGAAAATTCTAGAATTGGTGGGCCCCACTCTTGGTTGGTGAAAAAATGTGCTGAGATTTTTATTCAAATTTGGTGGGTGGGAATAGTAGCAGGGAAAGCCATCAAGTTGTAGGTTAATTCTGCTTCGGCGTGCTAACATTTTCCTATAAATAGAGGGCTAAGTTAGAATTAAAAATCACACCAGAATTCATAAGTTTTCTCTCTTTCTCTCTCTATATTATTGAGTGTATTTTGTGAGTATTTAGATACTTTGAAAGTTGCTATTCAGCATAAGTTTCATTCAGCCTCATATCCGATATTCAGTCAGAAGTACGGTTATTTTGAGGTAAGAGATACTATCTTCTTCTTAAATGATATTTTCTTCAATATCATTATGCCGAAATATTGATATGAACTTTTTATCAAAGTTGAAACTTTTTGTGTCGGGGTTACTATTCACGTATACGTTACTATTCACGTATACGGCACTATTCACGAATACGACACTATTCACTGAAAAATAAATTTTTTTCCTTTTTGTCCAAGATATCTATTATGGTTACTATCTTTGATTATATCCATGTTTTGATCTTTATTTTTGAATTCTGCTTCACAATTGATTATTATGAAGTATTATTGATCTTGGATAAACTGTTATACGAATTCCTACTATTTGTCCTCCTGTCTCACTGGATTCGTTTTCTTTAAGATATTTTTTTCATCATCCTCAGTCCTAAATGATGATATTACCGAATATCTTTGGCCTGTAGTGCAAAGATGTATGATTACCTGATGAATATCTTTGGCCTGCAGTGCAAAGATGAACAGGTGTTGAGATGAACATGACCGACTGGTGTTACAAATGAATATCTTTGGCCTGTAGTGCAAAGATGAATATTTGATTCAAGATGTATATTGATTAATGTTACTGGGATAAAATATTGATGATGGACTTTTAAATCTTAGAAGATAGTAGAATTCTTTCTTTACTTGACTCTTCTAATGGTTTGCTGTTTCCGCTGCAGTTGTTGATCTAAAACTTGTTGTCGATTATATTCTATAAGATTTTTCCCTGTTGAATACTAATGATAATTTGTTGTATATTATCTTAGTCATAATATTCTTTACTGGGATAGTTGAGCTCACCCTTTTCCTTTTTGTTCCATTTTTCTTCTCAGGAGGGGAGAACATAACAGGATCTAGTCAGGGTATGGAGTGATGGTTCTAGAAAGAAGTTTTAACTGTCCTCACTATTTCTGTAAAATAGTATTTGAATAATTGTAATGAGGACTTACTTGAGTGTGGATATTGTCTAGAAGACAATATTTGTATTTAAACTCACAGTATGTGTTGTCGTATTTTGCACGACAATTGTATTATTTAAGTTGTAGTTTGCTTTTTGTACCATGTATTTGGTGACTCAGAATGGGTGTTGTATACCTATTTTGGGGGCGTCACAGTTGGTATCAGAGCTTAGGGATATGATCCCTGGCTGAGATGTGAGACAAGAACTAGGAGGGGAGAGACGGGAAATTCCTTCACTAGTATGACCTGACTAAGTTTATTTGGTGTTTATTTGGTCGGTCAGAGTATAGGGATAATATATGACATGACAATTAGCCCTTGTTTTATGGCAGTAGTTAAGAATGGCAGCTGAGAATGTTAACAATGGAGTAAATCAGACTGTGGAGACACCTTTGATCACCACCCAGGGGAACATGCAACAGGAAGGCAATATTCCTCCTGTAAACAACTTTACCGAGCAAACGATGAATGATGGAATGTTTAGGAGCTTTTTGCAGTTCATGGAAAATCAGACGAGGGAGACTCGTGTGCAGAATACGGGTGAAAATGATAACAACGCGTGGTTTGTCACAGCCAAGCAGTTCAAATTATTAGGACCACCAGAATTTAAGGGAAAGCCGGATCCGATCATGGCGGAAACGTGGGTCAAGTAAATTACCAAGATATTCGATGTCTTGGGATGCACGGAGGAACAGAAGGTTCCATTTGTCACCTTTATGTTCCGCGGTGAGGCAGACTACTGGTGGGAGTCTGTGAATTGTACCCAGCCTGACGCACTCAACAAGTCCTGGGAAACGTTCCAGAAACTGTTTAATGACAAGTACTTTCCTGAAAGTATTCGTCATATGAAGGAGGTAGAGTTTATTAGATTAGAACAAAACAACATGACAGTGTCCCAGTACGAGGCGAAGTTCGCAGAGTTATCCAGGTTTGCACCTCATTTGGTCGAAAATGAGGAACGAATGACAAGGATGTTTTTGAGAGGTTTAAAACCCGAGATTCAGCAATATCTTATCTCTCATAAATTTTCTTTATATTCAGATGTTGTGAACAGGGCTCAATTATTAGAGCGAGATAATGAGTATGTTCAACCGAGGGACCACAACCTGGGTCATAATGGTGACAGCAGTCATCGGAGCGATGAGAACCAATGAGGAGGGAAAAATACAGAAAAAAGTGGTAACCACTCGGGTGGTCATCGTGGCCATGATAATAGGAGAGGTGAGTCAAGTGGAAATTTCAAGAAGAGAAGATTTAACGATGACAGGAAGACGTCGACAGCAGCACCAGCACCAGGAACAAATTCTAGGGGAGGAGAACGACCGCCAGTTAGATGTTACAGATGCGGATTGGAGGGACATATAAGTCCAAACTGCCCACAACAGTTCAAGGTATGTTATAATTGTGAAAAGGAAGGACATATCTCTCGAGATTGTACTATAGCGAAACCAAGTCCAGCTGAGACGGTGACACCAAAGGCGGATACGGATAAAATAAAGTCGACGGTTTTTGGAAGAGCGTTTATTGTGACTGCCCAAAACACGAGAAACCCGAACGAAGGTATAACGGGTTTATTAATTATAAATTCTTGCGAAGTTTATACCTTACTAGATACCGGTTCTACCCATTCTTTTATCTCTCCTGCTTGTGCTCAACGTTTAAACTTGACTCCGGAGAAATTAGACTTTGACCTATCTTTGGAGACTCCATTAGTAGAAACTTTTATTACATCTATAATTTATAAATCTTGCTTAATCCAAGTTGGCACAATCACATTATGACCTTATCTCTTTAAAGATACTTACTTTTGATGTGATTTTAGGAATTGATTGGTTAACTACTCATCATGCCAACATTGATTGTTTTCGTAAGGTTGTTAGTTTTCATATTCCTAACCAACCTGTTATGCGAATTCAAGCAACCAAACCACTAAAATCAATCGCTGTCACACCAAGCCATAAAGCCATTCGTTTATTGAAAAATGGATGTCAAGCTTTCTTAGCCCATGTCATGGACTTGAACAAAAATACGTCAGATTTGAAAGATATTTCTGTTGTTAGTGAATTTCCTGACGTATTTCCTGAAGAATTTCCTGGCTTAACCCAGAGCGTGATATTGAATTTTTGTATTGATCTTCAACCCGATACAAAACCCATTTCTAAAATCTCATATTGAATAGCTCCTATTGAACTTCAGGAGTTAAAAACCCAACTATAGAAGTTGGTACCCGAGCCTCTATCTAGTGACTTCCTTTGTGGAATGCACCAAAGCCAGACTCTCCGTTAGGGACTCTATATTTGTGTGGTGGTAAAACAATAGGTGCCATTGTGACGTGCTATCCAAAATTGGGATATGAATCACAATTGAGAGCAACCGAAGTCGGTGACCAAAATACGTAGCTTTCTGGGCTTAGCTGGTTACTATCGGAGATTCATGGAAGGATTTTCTCGAATCGCTACTCTGTTAACTTAGCTGACTCAGAAAGATACAAAATTCGTATGGAGCGAGGAATGCGAGAAGATTTTCCAATAGCTCAAGAGGCGACTCATTCGGAACCTTTCCTGACCATACCATCCTGGAAAAGTGAACGTGGTAGCTGACACGTTGAGTAGAAGATTGTACGCGAGTACGAGTGCGATATTGTTGAACACAAAGACCTATTTTGTATAATTTATAAATGATAGAGATGGAGTTAATGACTCTAGGGACCCACGTGATGATATACGAGTAAAATCAACTTTAATCGATAATGTTAAAGCCGCTCAAGCTACAGACCTGGAGCTAATGAATATAAAGAAGAAGGTGTAAGAATGTGTTATTCTAGAAGTAAGAGTCGATGAAGAGAAGAAAGCTTAAGCCTTCGATTTATTTGAAATCCTCGATCGAGTAGGAACTGTGGCCTATAGACTCGCCTTAACGCTAAGTATGTCGCGTGTTCATAACGTTTTTCACGTATCGATGTTACGTAAATATGTGGACGATCCGAATCATATTATTGCGTTAAAACCAGACGAGATAGCCGAAGATTTAACGTACGAGGAGGTACCTGTTAAGATATTGGATAGGAAAGAACATGTCCTATGCACGAAGGTTATACCACAAGTTAAGATTTTGTGGAGAAACCATGCTATTGAAGAAATGACATGGGAGTTGGAATCAGAAATGAAAGTAAGGTACCCTCACCTTTTCGAAACACCAGGTACGTACGTCAATTTCGAGGACGAAATTTTATAAGGAGGGGAGGTTGTAAGACCCCAACTTATTAATAAATGAAATTAAATTTCCTCTATTTATTATTTTGAAATAGAAAGGGTTGATTTGATTAATGTGGTTAGTTATGGGTAAAATGCGCAAATATTTCAAATAAACAAGTGGTTATAAAATATTCATTTTTGGTCGGTGAATATTCGTGTGGTTGTGGAATATTTTTTCTGTTGGGGAATATTCGTACGACGGCGCAGCTATTTGTGGGCCCCATAACGGAAAACGATTGGATGAAGATAACGACAAAAATTGAGTTTTTATAAATAACGGCGTAGTTGTTACCGTTAATACTGTTGGAATACCCAGTGGTTAAAATACAGTAGCACACGGTATTGCACCAATTATTGATTCTTACGAAGGAAGACACTACTCAATAATTGTTACAGTAGTTACTGTTCAATATTTTATTTTATTGAGTCAATAATTGTTGCGTTAATATTTTATATTATTGTTGTTTCAATAATTGTTGCTGCACAGTATTTTCCATTATCAGATCAATAATTCGTATTATTTAAGTAATATTATTAGATAGCATTATTGGCAATGTCTAGAAAGTTCTGTCTAAGGAGAGGTTTGGTCATCTAATTACGCGCTAGTAAGGAGAAATCCTTATTGGAAAGCCCCCTCTTTTCTGGGAACGGCCTGGTTGTCATAAATGTGATTCTGTAATATTATTTGTAAATAATTAATTATTGATTCATATGATAAGGAAATATTTATTTTATGTGGATATAAATGTTGGATATATTTATTGTGGTTAAAAATGAAGGAGTTAATGTTGAGGTGTTTTATCTGTATTTTTGTCGGAACGGAGGTATTGAAAATCAAATTAGGGTTTTTGAGATATATTGCGAGGGTTATAATTTTTAATCCGACCGTTGGATCGTGGTAATATTTGGATATGTTATACATATATAAGTTGTGTATGTGTCCACAAATTTTGAATCGTTAAAAATGAACGTATGATTTGTTATGAATTTTACGAGATGACTGGTTCAGAAATTATTGAATTTTTAGAGTTAATCATTTTGGTGAAAAATTCTAGAGTTGGTGGGCCCCACTCTTGGTTTGTGATGAAATGTGCTGAGATTTTTATTCAAATGTGGTGGGTGAGAATAGTAGCAGGTAAAGCCATCAGGTTGCAGGCTAAGTCTGCTTCGGCGTGCTAACATTTTCCTATAAATAGAGGGCTAAGTTATAATTGAAAATCACACCAGAATTCATAAGTTTTCTCTCTTTCTCTCTCTAGATTATTGAGTGTATTTTGTGAGTATTTACATACTTTGAAAGTTGCTATTCAGCACAAGTTTCATTCAGCCTCATATCCGATATTCGGTCAGAAGTACGGTTATTTTGAGGTAAGGGATATTATCTTCTTCTTAAATGATATTTTCTTCAATATCATTATGCCGAAATATTGATATGAAATTTTTATCAAATTTAAAACTTTTTGTGCCGGGGTTACTATTCACGTATACGTTACTATTCACGTATACGGCACTATTCACGAATACGACACTATTCACCGAAAAATAAAATTTTTTCCTTTTTGTCCAAGATATCTATTATGGTTACTATCTTTGATTGTACCCATGTTTTGATCTTTATTTTTGAATTCTGCTTCACAATTGATTATTATGAAGTATTATTGATCTTGGATAAACTTTTATACGAATCCCTACTATTTGTCCTTCTGTCTCACTGGATTCATTTTCTTTAAGATATGTTTCATCATCCTCAGTCCTAAACGATGATATTACTGAATATCTTTGACCTGTAGTACAACGATGTATGATTACCTGATGAATATCTTTGACCTGTAGTGCAAAGATGAACATGTGTTAAGATGAACATGACCGACTGGTGTTACAAATGAATATCTTTGGCCTGTAGTGCAAAGATGAATATTTGATTCAAGATGTATATTGATTGATGTTACAGGGATAAAATATTGATGATGGACTTTTAAATCTTAGAAGATAGTAGAATTCTTTCTCTACTTGACTCTTCTAATGGTTTGCTGTTTCCGCTACAGTTGTTGATCTAATACTTGTTGTCGATTATATTCTATCAGATTTTTCTCTGTTGAATACTAATGATAATTTGTTGTATATTATCTTAGTCATAATATTCTTTACTGGGCTAGTTGAGCTCACCCTTTTCCTTTTTGTTCCATTTTTTTTCTCAGGAGGTGAGAACATAGCAGAATCTAGTCGGGGTATGGAAAAATAGAAAAAAAATATTTTAAAGTATAATATAAATTTAAAAAATTAGCCAAAAAAACAAGAAAATAAATAAAAAATATATTTAATTATTTTTGTAATTAATATCAAATAAATTTTTATTTATAATTAAGCCATTTATAAAATAAAAATTCAAAAATATGCTAATTAAAATTAAGGGGAATGTGAAATATATTTAGGGGGAAATGAAAGAAAATTATAATAAAACCAGAAAATTTAGCAAAAAATACATGGTCGAAATTAAAAAATAAAAAGAGTTATTTAGTTATTTTTATAATTAATAGAAAATGTTTTTTTATATAATTAATAACAAATATAATTGAGAAAATTATAAAATTAAAAATATTTTAAAATTAAAAATCTGTTAATTAAAACTGTTTTGAAAATCTGTTAATTAAAACTGCTTTAAAAATCTGTTAATTAAAAGTATTTTAAAATTAAAAATCTATTAATTAAAACTGTTTTAATTCAGGAAATTATAAAAACTATAAATTAAAAATATTTTAAAATTAAAAATCTATCAATTAAAACTATTTTAATTGAGGAAATTATAAAATTAAAAATATTTTAAAATTAATCTGTTAATTTTTTTTTATTTAAAAAATTGTGTTTTGAATTATTTTTATTAAAAAATGCAATTTTTTTAAATTATTTTTATTAAAAAAAAGTTGCGTTTTAGTTTTTTTTAATATAAATAAAAAACAATTATTTTTATTAAAAAAACTACATTTTATTTTTTTTTAATAAAAAACAAATAATAAATTTTTTTATTCAAAAAAATTGCGTTTTTTATTTTATTTTTATAAAAAAAACCACGTTTGCTTTTTATTAAAAATAATTATTTTTATTAAAAAAACAAGCAATGCTCTCTCTCTCCTTCTCCGTCACAACAACGTAGTTTGGTTTTTTTTAATAAAATTAATTATTTCTTAAATTTGATTAAATTAAATTATATAATTTAAATAAAGTATAATTTTAAAATTAAAATTATTTGATAAAATTAAAATTACAATAAAAATTATTTTATAAAATTAAAATAAAAATTATTTGATAAAATTAAAAATTATTTGCATGTAAAAGTATAAATTTATTTATCCTAGTTAGAAAAGTAAAAAAAATTATCACCAAATTGACTCATTTATAAATTTAATGTCCGAATTTGAAAAGATTTTTAATTTTAAAATATTTTTAATTTTATAATTTTTATAATATATATTATACTTTAAAATATTTTTTTCATTTTCTTCATAAAAATTTTCCTATAAATCCACATAATCACTGCCACATCACACAAAGGCGCCACATCAGCTTTGTAACGGATAACTCAGCTGTTGATGTGTACTGTTCCGTTTAAATTCAAAGTTTTTAACGGTTTTTTTAACTTTTTGTTAGAAAAGTCGAGTACAATGAGTTGACTGTAAGAAAAAAAAGTTCAGTTATTCATCTGTAAGTTGACATATAGTACAGTGATTGAAAAAATATTTAACTCCAAGATATTATAATATAATATCCTTACCTCATTAACACAAATTCAACTAAGAATTTATTTACTTTCTTAAGATATTACGATAAATATAATATCTTTTCTTTATTAAATTAATTTTATATAAGATTTTATTCTAATACTCTTGGGTAAAGTATATATAAATATTTTATGCTTAACCCGCCTCTTTTTGCCTCATTACGTAAATTGTTCCCAACAATTTTATTTACATATAATAAATATATAATACCAACATATTTATTAAGCATAAACATCACATATTACATAGTTCATACCCACTTATACAATATAATATCATACAACATATTATCTAATAAGAATTTTATTTATTTAATTCTTATTTTAATATTACCCAAAAATTTGGGTTATCACAATCATCCTTTATGCACAATTATTAATTAAACGAAAAGATGAAGAATAAGAATTATACCCTTGAAGATTCGAGCTTCCTCAGGTACAAGTTCACCTCCAAACCTTTTCGCGTTCAACTTGAATCCACCAGGTTTGATTCCTTTCTTTGATCAACGCTAGCCACTCAAGTGTTTGGCCTCTAGAGGTGATCCACCAAGGAAGAAGAAAGATTCAAGAAGATGAGTATTTGACAAAATCTTAGTTTTTCTAGCTCTTATAGAAAAAGTGTACTCTCCAACAATTGGATTCACATATTTTGATATCTGATGTGACAAACGAGATTTATGTAATTTAATTTGAATATTTATTAAATTAAATAAATACTTTTTGATGATTTAATTATTGGGTTAAATAATTAATTTATGAGTTTGTGGTAGATTAATTTATTATATGTGTTACATTGATTAAATTAATGTGGAGAATTTTATTATTCAAAAGTATGTATTTAATTGAGCTTATTTCATTAAATGAATTAATTAATAAGCATAATGTTATTCTAATTAATTTAATAATTAATTAGAGATTCAATAATTTGACATAATTTGGGACGCACCCAAAACAGGTATACATCACCCATCTTGAGTCGCCAGATACATGGTACATAAATTTAAATACAACTTAATTACACAACAGTCGTGTAAAATACGACAAGACATAGCTGAGAGTTTAAACAAAAATATTGTCATCTAGACAATATCCACACTCAATGGTGTCCTCGTTACAATTATTATCACATTATTCCGTAAAATAGTGAGGACTACTAAAGCCATTTATCCTGGACCATCACTCCATTTCCCGACTCGTCCCAACTATATTCTCATTTCTTGATGAGAACAATAAAAGAAAGGGTGAGCTCAACTAGCCCAGTAAGAAATATTATGACTAAGATAATGCAGAATAAATTATCATTAGCCTTCAACAGTATAACAACTGATAGAATATAATAGACAACAAGTTTTAGATCAAAAACTGCAGCGAAAATAAGCAATCCATTAGAAGAGTCAAGTAAAGTATAAAATCTACTATCTTCTATGATTTAAAAAGTTTTTCATCAACTTTATCGCTGAGACTCGACTTAATAAATAAAATCGAATCATCCCTGCTCCACGACCAAGGAAATTCATGTAATCATCAATGGTCACGACTATACCGAATAATCCCTGGTCATAATCATACCAATAACTATCCACCAATGAACTACAGGCCAATGAGGACTTTTACCACATCATTCGTCACATTACGGTCATAATTATACCGAATAATCCATATTCATAATCACACCAAGTCCATCTATGCACGTAGGCCAAAGATGACTTTCCTCACAATATAAGCATGAGGATGATGACATAATAATTCAATAAAACAAATTCAAGAATAAATTTTAAAGATTTATAAATTAATTTATACAGGAACCAATAACATCCAAATTGTCAACATGATACTGCTTTGTAGAGTAAAATTCAAGAATGCTCAGAAGAATATTTTCATGAAAAGATATTGGATGAAGCGCAAATATCAAGGATATTCCACTAATTTCATGGAGTATAGAAGTCAAAGCTTTAACCAACTGAGTATAATAGAATATATGAAACTACAAATGGATTTTCGTTCGCCATGCGGTAATCCACGTAGACAGATCATTTCCACAATTTCATGCATGTGAAAATCCACATAGACAGGTTATTCCACAGAATAATAAAGAATGGAACCAGGTCATGCGTAATTCGCATAAACAAGATATTCCAACAGAATAATAAAGAATGAAATATCAACAGAATTCACCAGGCATGCGATAGACCGCACAGACAGGTTATTCCAACAGAATAATAAAGAATGAAATAACAGAAGAATTTTACCATGTATGCGGTACTTCGCATAAACAGGTTATTCTAACATAATAATAAAGAATGGAATAACAATAGCTCTCTTCATGAATACGAAAGAAATAATGCCCCTTACGAGTACAACAAATAATATCACTTACCTTAGAAAAATTGAATATTAGAGTAGTGAAGTAGTAGAATACTTTTCTTCTTTCTCTCTATAGTTTCTCTATCTAGAGTTTTAGTGAATTCGTAAAAAATAATGAAGGAATGAACTTCTATTTATGGAAGAATTGAAAGTAGCTCTTGGTCTTAACGAAGGATCAAAATGACTCTTGGTAATATTGAAGAGACAACTACTATTTGCGAAGGGGCAATTAACTCTTGGAACACCGAAGAGACAAGTAACTCTTAAAAAATCAAAGGGACAAGTTACTATTAAAACTTTAAACCAACGATCCATATTAATTTACTATTATAATTTCAACCAACTGTCTGAAAAATTATCACATCTTCTCATGGAATAATATTATACTCAAAAATGATTTAGACCGAAAATAAATATATTTTTTGGGTGAATAGTACCTCGTGAATAGTACTTCGAGAATAGTATCCCGTGAATAGTACCCCGATATGAAAAGTGTCCCAAATACCCGAGTAAACAATACTAGAGTGAATAGTAACTGGATGAATAGTAACCCGTTAATAGTACTCTGACACGAAAAGTGCCCCGAATACCCGATTGGTCACTATAACCTCCAGACATCAATTATTATCAAAATAAATATCGATTTCTACTAACACTAATAATTCTCACACAATGAAACTATCAATTTCATCTTTAATCAACACGAACTTATTCATCATTAATATTATAATTCACAATATTTAACAACCAGGTCGTTCCCAAGAAAGGGGGCTTTCCAATAAGGAATTCTCCTTATTGGCGCGCAATTAGGTGACCAAACCTCTCCTTGACAGAACTTCTAGACATTGTCAATATTGCAAATAATAATATGAATAACTTTGTCGTCTCAATTATTGATTTAATAATATAACATATTATATAAATGATACTGTGACAATAATTGAATCAATAATATGAGAGATATGATGCAGCAATTACTGTAGCAATAATTGAATATAACTGAGTGACTTCTTACATAAGCATCAATAATCAATACCGTGTGCCACTATACAACCACGCGTATTACTGTACTTTTACTACCGGGTAGTTCAATAGTTTTAACGGTAACACTTTCGCCGTTATTTATATAAAAAGATAATTCTATCGTTTTCATACTACGACAATACTTCCGTGGTGGGATTCACCAATGATTGTGTCGTCGTACGAATATTCCCTATTAAAACGAATATTCCCCGACCGATCGAATATTATATAACCACTTGCTTACTTTACAAAATTTGTAAATATTATCCACAACTATAATATTATATCAAATCCACACCATAATATTAAAAAAAATATTTCGAGAAATTTAAATCTTTATTCATAAAATTTGGGGTCTCACAATCTCCCCTCCTTATGAAATTTTGCCCTCGAAATTTACGTACGTACTTGGTATGCCGAAGAGATGAAGATACCTTGACTTCATTTTAGATTCTAACTCTTGAGGTATAACCTTTGAGTGTTGAATATGATTCTTCTTATCCAAGATTTTAACACGTATCTCCTCATACGTTAAATCTTCTACTTTCTTGTCTAGTTTTAATTCAATAATGTGGTTCGGGTCGTCCACATATTTACGTAACATCAATACGTGAAAAACATTATGAACACGCGACATACTTGGCGGTAAAACTAGTTTATAGGCCACAGTTCCTATTCGATCGAGAATTTCAAATAGGCCAATTAAATCGAGGGTTGAGATTTTCTCTATTCATCGACTCTTGCTTCTAGAATAACGCCCTCTTAAACCTTCTTCTTCACATTCATCAGCTCTGAGTATGTAGCTTGAGCGGCTTTAACTTTATCGATTAAAGTCGATTCTACTCGTATATTCGCTATCTTCACGTGGGTCTCTAGAGTCTTTAACTCTATGTTTATCATTTGTAAGTTATACGAAATGAGTTTTTGTGTTAATAACTTCGCACTCGTAAACTCATACGATCTTCTATTCAACGCGTCAGCTACCACGTTCGCTCTTCCACAATGATATTGAATGGTAAGATCGTAATCTTCAACAGCTCAAGCCAATGTCTTTGGCGCATAATACGTTCATTCGGTTGAAGAAATATTTAAGGGTTTTAGAAATGAGTTTTGTACTGGGATCAATACAAAATTCAATTTCACGCTATAAGTAGACTAGGAAGTCTTTAGGGATACGTCAAGAAATTTATTAACAATAGAAATATTATTCAAAACTGTGACTCTCATCCAAGACTTGGATAGCACGTCACTTTGATACCTATCAACTTGCCACCGTTATTCACAGCGTCACCTACGAAAAGTCTGGCTTCGGTACATTCCACACAAGGAAGTCACCAGCAAAAGGCTCGGGACTCTTTACTTATGGCTTGATATGACAATGATTGACTTTAGTGGTTTGGTTGCTTGAATTCGCATAACAGGTTGGTTAAAAATATGAAAGCTAACAATCTTATAAAAAGCATGATGAGTAGTTAACCAATCGATTCCTAAAATCACATCAAAGGCAAGTATTTTCAAAGAGATAAGATCGACAGGTAACGTGAAAGTGTCAATTTGAATCAAACAAGATTTATAAACAGTGGAGGTAAAGAAGGTTTCTCCTAACGGAGTTTCAACCGATAAGTCAAAGTCTAATCTCTCCGGAGTCAAATTTAAACATTGAGCGCAAGCAAGAGAGATAAAAGAATGGGTAGAATCGGTATCTAATAAGGTATAGACTTCGCAATAATTTATAATCAACTAACACGTGCAACTTCGTTCGGGTTACTCTCTTTTTGAGAAGTCACGAAAAACGCTCTTCCTAAAACCACCGACTTTATTTTGTCTGTATCCGCCTTTGGTGCCACCGTCCCAGCTGGACTTGACTTTGGTGCACGACAAAATCGGGCTAGGTGACCTTCTTTTCCATAATTGTAACATGCTTTGGACTGCATCACCCAGATTGGACTGATATGTCCCTCCCCTCCGCATTTGAAGCATACAATTGGTGGTCGTTCTCCTTCCTTGAAATTGGGTGTTGGTGCTGCTGTCTTTCCATCATTGTTGAACCTTCTCTTCTTGAAATTTCCACTCCTATTATCTTGGCCATGATTACCACCGAAGTGGTTACCATTCTTAGCATGATAATTTACCCCACGATGGTTATCATTGTTCTGATGGTCGTTGCCACCGGTATGATTATTATCGTGTTGTTGGTCGTTGCCTTTTGGTTGTGCTGACTCATTATCGCGCTCCAATAATTGAGCCCTATTCACAACATCTGAATATAAACACAATTTGTGAAAAATGAGGTATTGACGTATTTCGGGTTTCAAACATCTTAAAAACATTCGCATCATTCGCTCCTCATTATCAACCAAATGGGATGCAAACCGGGATAACTCCATAAATTTAGCCTAGTATTGCGACACGGTCATATTGTTTTGCTCCAACTTGATGAATTTCACCTCCTTCATGTGACGAATACTTTCGGAAAAGTACTTGTCATTGAACAGTTCTTAGAACTTCTCCCAAGACATCTTGAGTGCGTCAGGCGGGGTACGCTTTACAGATTTCCACCAATAATCTGCCTCTTCACGTAATGTAAAGGTGGCGAATGGAACCTTTTGCTCCTCTGAGCATTCCAAGACATCAAATATCTTGGTGATCTACTTTAACCACGTCTCTGCCTTAAGTGATTCTAGCTTTCCCAAAAACTCTGGCGGTCCCAGCTCCTTGAACTGCTTAGCGGTGACCATCCAAGAGTTGCCAGTGTTTCCACCTGCATTTTGAACATGAGTCTCTCTCGCCTAATGTTGCATGAATTGCATAAAGCCTCTGAACATCCCATCGTTCATCATCTGATCGGTGTTGTTGTTTACCTGAGGATTATTGTCTTCTTGTTGCACATTATCCTGGGTATTGATCGTTGGTGACTCAACGGTCTCATGTGCTTCATTGCTTATCTCAACATTTTCGGATGCCATTTTCTAATACTGTCACAAAACAAGGGTTAATTAGCATATCACATATTATCCCTATACTCTGACCGACCAATTAAATACCCAATAAACTTAGGTAGGTTATACTAGTGAAGAAATTTCTCGTCTCTCCCCTCCTAGTTCTTGTCTCACATCTCAGCCAGGGATCATATCCCTAAGCTTTGATACCAACTGTGACGCCTCAGAAACAGGTATACATCACCCATCTTGAGTCGCCAGATACATGGTACATAAATTCAAATACAACTTAATTACATAACAGTCGTGTAAAATACGACAAAACATAGCTGAGAGTTTAAACAAGAATATTGTCATCTAGACAATATCCACACTCAATGGTGTCCTCATTACAATTATTATCACATTATTCTGTAGAATAGTGGGGACTACTAAAGCCATTTATCCTGGACCATCACTCCATTCCCCGACTCGTCCCAGCTATATTCTTATTTCCTGAAGAGAACAATGAAAGAAAGGGTGAGCTCAACTAGCCCAATAAGAAATATTATGACTAAGATAATGCAAAATAAATTATCCTTAGCCTTCAACAGTATAACAACTGATAGAATATAATAGACAACAAGTTACCCTCGTACATGCTGGATCGAAGGACGATGTTTCGTATCATGGAAGAAGAGCGCAGAGAAGCCATTCGACGTCTTAATAGGCCGTGATAGGAATAGTATGAATTATGTGAATATTTATGTTAGTTAAAATGTAAATTCTGATTTGTTTATAAACAGAGGAATATTTTGATGTTTTAAATCATGTAGATTCTTTATCTCGGGATAGATGATGTAAATAGCAGTGATGCTATCGTATGATGTTAAAACTTTCTATTTGAATAAAATATCAGAGTTTATTGAGATAATGTGTTAAGTGATTATGTTTAAATATTTTAGTTAAGCCTTAAATATTTAAGGGATTGATTAAAGACCTAATAAGCGTATATTCTTAACAGAAATATGCCGCCAAGAAGACGATCAAATTGTCGACCAGCCCAGGAAGGGTCAACGAATAACAACAACAACAACGCCAATGCTGACCTCGTTCAGCAGTTGGTGAATTTACTGGCTGGAGAAATTAACAATCAACCTCAAGCTCCACCAAATACAACGTTCAAGGATTTTAAGGTGGTGAGACCGCCAGAGTTTAAAGGCTCCATGAACCCGATAGAAGCTCAAACCTGGGTTATGGAGATGGAGAAAGTTTTTGACGTCGCCAGAGTCAAAGAGGACCAGGAAACTTCCTATGCAATATTTATGCTGAAATCTGAAGCCAGTTATTGGTGGCAAGCAAATAAGGTCCGGGGAGGAGAAGGTGTGATTACCTGGGAGAGGTTCAAGGAGATGTTCTTCGAGATGTATTTTTTGACCAGCTCGCAGAACCAAATGGAGGTCCAGTTTCTAGAGCTGAAACAGGGGAACATGTCCGTATCAGACTACGCAGCAAGATTCAATAAGTTAGCTAGGTTTGCCACATATCAAGTGCATACTGAAAAGAGAAAGGCTAGGCGATTCGAGCAGGGACTGAAGCCCTGGTTGTATAGCAAAGTTTTAATGTTTCAATTGAACACTTTTGTTGGGGTGCTGGAGAAGGCTATACTCGCCGAAGGTGGAAGCGATGCGGTAACCAAGTATAACCAAGATCAGAAAAAGAAGAAGAGTGAAAATGAGGGAAATAACAAAGCCAGTGGCAGCAACACGGGAGGAAGTATCAATCAAAAAAGGAGGTGGACTGGAAATCAGCAAGGAGGTCAGAAGAAGAGAATTGAAGCATGCCCAACCTGCAGGAAAGCTCACCTGGGGGTTTGTATGAAGGGAAAACGGGTGTGCTATAATTGTGGTCAGGAAGGCCACATAGCACTTAACTGTCCTAACCCAAAGAAGGGTGTCTGCTTCACTTGTGGTTCAAAGGACCATCTGGCAAGGGAATGTCCCAAGAAGGGATCTGGAGGGGCAGGATCAGGAGGGAACAGGGGGGACAGCGGTGGAAGTGCTTTAACTATCACGGGACCAACCGTAACTAACCGACTGACTGCCAGGACATTTAACATAACAGTGCAGGATGCTGTGCAGTCTCGCGATGTGGTGTCAGGTATCATTTCGATCAATAAAGTTAATACTTATATATTATTTGATTTGGGTGCTACTTGTTTATTTATATCTGACGACTTTGCTAAGAACTTAGAATTGCCTAAGGATGAGTTAGAATACCCCATGAACATAAAAATTGCGAACAGAGTAGTGATCCATGTTAAATACATACACAAGAACTGTAGGGTGGATATTAAGGGTAACATTATGAACGTAGACCTTATCCCTATCAAACTTAGGGAATTTGGCGTTATCTTGGGAATGGATTGGCTATTCAATTACGGGGCTGTAATTGATTGCCAAAAGAAGTGTATTAACCTTATGTCTTCGTTAAAGGTTGTGTTTTATGGCAGCAAGTCGCCTAGACAAACGAGTTGTCTGACGATGATGCAGGCCGGAAAGCTGTTAAGACAAGGCTGTGTAGGATATTTAGCTTACATAGTCGACAGTCGTAAAGAGAACCCAAAAATAGAGGAGATACCGGTAGTGAGGGACTTCGCAGACGTATTTCCAGATGATCTACCAGGACTCCCGTCAGACAGAGAGGTTGAGTTTGTGATCGATTTGGTTCCAGGAACGGCTCCAATATCAAAAGCACCGTACCGGATGGCCCCAGTATAGATGAAAGAATTGATGGTACAACTTCAAGAGTTACTGGACAAGAAGTATATCCAACCGAGCGTATCACCGTGGGAAGTGCTGGTGTTATTTGTGAAGAAGAAGGACGGGACGATGCGGCTTTGCATCGACTACAGAGAACTAAATATGGTCACGATTAAGAATAGATATCCATTTCCAAGGATTGACGATCTATTTGATCAATTGATGGGAGCAAGATATTTTTCAAAGATAGACTTAAGGAGTTGTTATCATCAACTGAAGGTGAGGCCAGAGGATGTGCCGAAGACAGCATTTAGGACTCGATATGGTCACTATGAATTTTTGATGATGTCATTTGGTCTAACAAATGCGCCTGCAGCATTTTTGGACCTCATGAACAGAGTATTCAAACTATTTTTGGAGAAATTTGTAGTTGTCTTTATCGATGACATTTTGGTATATTCGAAGACCAAGGAAGAACACGTAGAGCATTTAAAAGTAATGTTAGAGGCGTTGAGAAGAGAGAAATTGAATGCCAAATTTTTGAAATGTGAATTCTGGATTGAAAGGGTACACTTTCTTGGTCATGTGATCGATAAGGACAAAATTTCGATAGACCCCTCTAAAGTCGAAGCTATGATGAACTGGGATCAGCCGAAGACACCGTCAAAAGTAAGAAGTTTTCTTGGATTGGCAAGTTATTATAGAAGATTCATTCAGGACTTTTCAAAGATCACGACTCCGTTGACGAATTTGACTAGGAAATCGGTAAAATTTGTTTGGACGGAGAAGTGTGAGGAAAGTTTCCAAGAGCTTAAGAAGAGGTTGAGTTCAGCACCTGTGTTATTTCTTCCGGATGACACGGGAAATTTTGTGGTTTATAGTGATGCGTCGCATAAAGAACTTGGTTGTGTGCTTATGCAAAATGACAGGGTCATTGCGTATGCGTCACGACAATTGAAGGACTATGAGAAGGGGTATCCGACCCATGACTTAGAATTAGTTGTGGTGGTATTCACTTTGAAGATCTGGAGACACTATCTCTATGGGGAGAAGTGTGAAATATATACAGACCACAAGAGTCTGAAATATATTTTTATACAGAAGGACTTGAATCTGCACCAGAGAAGGTGGTTGGAGTTAATTAAGGACTATGATTACGAGATTTTATAACATCCAGGTAAAGCAAATGTGGTTGCCGACGCCTTAAGTAGGAAGGGTCGGAAGAAATTGATGATGTTGACCGCTCAGGAGGAGCTAATTTCAGTAATGAAAAAGTTGGAATTGGAAGTGAAGTATCCTATGGCGATTAACGAGAAGCTGTTCCAGATGCAAGCTGGTACAACTTTACTGGATAAAGTTAAGGAGGCTCAACTTCAGGACAAAGAATGTGAGAAAGTGAAAAAGAAGATATCTAAAGGGACTGAACCGAGATTCAAAATAGACAGTGAGGGACAACTAAGATTTGAGAGCAGAATTTGGGTATCGCCAGTGCTAGAGATTAAGGAAGACATTTTGAATGAGGCTCATAGCTCACGATATTCGATTCACCCTGGTAGTACTAAGATGTACCAAGATCTTTGACAACATTTCTGGTGGCTGAATTTGAAACGAGATGTTGTAGAGTGTGTTGCCAAGTGTCTAATATGTCAGAAAGTGAAAGCAAAACATCAGAGGCCGAGTGGGTTGCTACAACCTTTAGAGATCCCAGAATGGAAATGGGAACATATCACGATAGATTTCTTGGTTGGCCTACCGACAACTCAGAAAGGCTATGACGCAGTATGGGTTATTGTTGACCGATTGACGAAATTCGCACACTTCCTTCCGATCAAAATCAGATTCAACTTAGATCAGTTGGCAAGGTTATATGTGAAAGAGATTGTTTCGAGACACGGAGTTCCAGTGTCAATTATTTTCGATAGGGATCCGCGCTTTACATCGAACTTCTGAAAATGACTATAGGAATGCATGGGTACACAATTGAGAATGAGTACGACATATCACCCTCAGACAGATGGGCAGAGCGAAAGAACGATTCAAACATTGGAGGATATGCTGAGATCATGCATCATGGATTTTAAAGGAAATTGGGATGATCACTTACCGCTTGTAGAATTCGGCTACAATAACAGTTACCACGCTAGGCATGCCACCTTATGAAGCTTTATACGGCAGAAAGTGCAGAACTCCACTTTACTGGGATGAAGTTGGCGAGAGACAATTACTAGGACCAGAATTGGTACAACAAAAAGCAGAGATACTCAAACTAATCCGAATAACACTAGTAGTAGCTCAGGACAGGCAGAGGAAGTATATCGATCCACACCGTAAGAATATTGAGTTCGAATTGGGTAGCTTTGTATTCTTAAAAGTCTCTCCCTAGAAGGGAAATATCAAATTTGGTAAGAAGGGAAAACTAAGTCCGAGGTTCATTGGACCCTTTGAAGTTTTGCGAAGAATTGGTGAAGTTGCCTATGAGATATCCTTACCCCCGTCTTTAGAACATATTCAAAATGTTTTCCGTGTTTCTGTTTTACGACCCTACAAACCCGATTACAAGCATGTTATTGAATATGAACCCCTTCATTTTGAAAAAGATTTGTCCTATGAAGAAGTTCATGTTCAAATTGTTGACAGGAAAGAGCAAGTTCTCAGAAATAAAGTAATACCTTCTGTTAAGGTAATTTGGAGGAACCGTAACGCTAAAGAAGCTATGTGGAAACTCGAAGAGAATATGATGAAGAATTATCCTCATTTATTTGCTTAATTTATGTGTAAGCGATTCTAGGGATAAAATCTTTGTAAGAGGGGGAGAATGTAACGGGACGAATTGATTGAGTCGTGATTCTGGGGACAAAATCCTTTTAAGGGGGAAAGATATGACAAACGAGATTTTTGTAATTTAATTTGAATATTTATTAAATTAAATAAATATTTTTCGATGATTTAATTATTGGGTTAAATAATTAATTGATGAGCTTGTGGTAGATTAATTTATTATATGTGTTACATTGATTAAATTAATGTGGATAATTTTATTATTCAAAAGTATGTTTTTAATTGAGCTTATTTGATTAAATGAATTAATTAATTAGAGATTCAATAATTTGACATAATTAATAAATGAGAATTTTAATTATGTAATGATATGATTTAATGTAGAATTATTATATTTTATTTAAATTAAATTAAATGAGATATTTGACTTATTGCTTAAATGAGTGTGACATTATTAAACTATATAATAAATAATGTAATTAAAATAAATTAGAAGGGATAATTAATGTTCTTGCCAAACATGGCCTTAAGAACATGGGATCAATTAAGCCATATGCGCTTAACTGATACCCATGTTGTGCCAGTTATCTGTGCACGCATTATATCAGTGTTCTACGCCTTTATTTTCCTAAAACCTAAGTCTGAGAAAACAGAGAGAGCTTTGAGAGAATTGATCAAAGAGAATTGAAGAATTCAAGTTGGTATCGCCTTCAAACAGAGAAAGCAAGGGTAAACCCTAATCTAGTTTTAATATTTCACGTATTATATTTTTCTCCCAACTGATTTCTCTATGAATGGGAAATTTTATAATTTCTGATTATATGTCTATATATGTATTACAAATTGTTTATAACATGTTATATATCATGTATACATGAATCACAATTAATGATTAAATTCATGTAATTATGGGTTAATTGGAGTTTTATAGTTTACAGAGAAAAATATATGAATATGGCTTGTAAGTACAAAAATTTATGTTTAAATTTCATATTAATCTGTAAATTGATGAATGATTTTGTTTATACATGTAAAAATGAAAAGAACGAAACTTAAACAGACTGATTTGGTCGAAAAACGAGTTCGCAGTGGTTGATTTCGTTAATAATGTTAAAAATAGAGTTTTTCATAAGAACAGTGAAATTATGTGATTTGATTCCAGTAATTGCATGAATTAAGTTGTTAAAAACATGTTAGAAAGGTTGGGTAATGATCATATATGAATTATAATATTTGAGTATGCTTAAATTAATGTATAGACAAGGAAATTGGAAGTTATGACCATATTCTGTGTTCTTCACAAAAAGTATAGTTGAACTTGTGAGAGATTTTTTTGGCCTAATTTGGCCCCTGGCGGGTGTTATCAAACTAAATTACCCCGCCCAGGCGGGCAAAAAAAATAAAATAAAAATAAAATAAAATAAAATAAACTAAAAAATAAATAAATAATAATAATTAATTAAAATAAATATTTTAATTGAGATATTTATGGAATAAAATAAATATTCGATGAAAATTATTAATTAAAATATTTATCAAATAAAATAAATATTTTAATTGAGATATTTATGGAATAAAATAAATATTCGATGGAAATTATTATTAAAATATTTATAAAATAAAATAAATATTTTAATTGAGATATTTATGGAATAAAATAAATATACGATAGAAATTATTATTAAAATATTTATCAAATAAAATAAATATTTTAGTTAAAATATTTATGAAATAAAATAAATATTCGATGGAAATTATTATGAAATAATTTATTTGAGTGTAATAATAGTAAGGAAATGAAAATATTCTAATTTAATTAAGTAATTAAATTAGAAGGGTAATGATTTGTTAAATAAAGTGGAGTTTATATTAAATAATTAATTAAAAATGTAACTAATGAATGTCGTGAATACATGTGGTATGTGTGTAGAATTTGTGGTGAACGGAAGTAGTAATCGTTTAGCCTACGCACGAGATAAGTTCTTAAACCTTGTTTCTTTACATAAAGCAAGTTCCTTATTTTATCTTATTTATTATTGTTCAAGTCAAGATTTCATATTAGATGTTATCATTCTTTAAAAGCATAATTCATGTTATACAATACTTATTCGATTGTATACATCTTAAACATTATTATTCAAATTGAATATCAATTATTGTTGAACCTTGTAAGACTAGCGAACCCTTATTGATTCGACTAGTCCATAGGTGATGAACGTTCTAAATTTCACAACCATTGTTGAGCTGATCCAAATCAAACTTCCTTTGGTGCGGACTCTAATGTCAAACTAAGATGAACAACCCTGTTATAGGAGATTAATTACGCTTTAGCGTTAAGATATTGTGCACAGTATGGTACTAAGGGCTGATCCCCCTAAGTACGAGAAGAAGAGTCTATAGTCTTATGACTGTTAAAGGTTTAAAGTATAAACACTTGACAACCTATGACATAGTTCAAGGTCTTATGACCCTCAGAAGTTCTTTTGATTCTTGTTATTCATTCTTGATTCAAAAGCCGAGTTTTCTTGTTACAAAAGTTTTTGATTCACTCGCATGTTATTATTTTATTGTTGTATTATTATACTTGTGGGTAATCGTGCTCACTCTTGCGTAATAATAACATTACAGTTAAGAACGAAAGGTCCGGCGAGCCTTCTACTAGCAAAGGAAAGGGCAAAGCTAATAAGTGATGAAGACATGTTATTTAATTTTAAGATTTTTTATTGTCAAAACTTGATGTTGTTTAAGACTTATTATTTGTTTATGTTTCCGCACAAATGTTTAAGGTTAGTTTGACCTGGGATTGTATTTATTATTCAGATGTTGTAACCCCATATGGGGAGGATTTATTTATATCTATTGCATGGTTTGCATTTATTATGGGTAGATAGATAGATGATATTTGTACAGTGAACACCAAATCCCGTGGAATTGAAGTACCCAAATTTGGGGGTGTCACATCTGATATAAGACTCCTCTTATAAAGATATCAGTTAACCCTTCTAATGTAATTAGAAAATAGGGTGTTATTTAATTAATTAAATTCCTTTAATTAATTAAGCTCCCTAATCTTATTAGAGATAATTAATTAAACTCTTTTAATTAATTTACCCTCCTAATTTTATTAGGAATATATGAGAGTACTTTTATTAATTAATTCCCAAACTCCTTTAAAAATTAAATAATAATAATTGTAAGACCCCAACTTTTATGAATAAAGATTAGTTTTCTCTAAATGTTATTTTAAATAATAAGGTGTGGATTTGATATAATGTTATAGTTATGGGTAATATTTATAAATTTTGAAAAGTAAGCAAGTTGTCATAAAATATTCGTTTTATCAGGGAATATTCGTACGACGTCACAATCATTGGTGGACCCCACAACGGAATTACTATCAGAGTTAGAAAACGACATAAATAACTTTTTATAAAAATAACGGCAAAAATTTTACTGTTAAACTGTTAAAATACCCGGTCGTAAAAGTATAGTAATACGTGTGGTTACATAGTAGCACACAGTATTGTATAATATCTTTGATTATTGATGCTTACGTGAGAAATCACTCGGTTATACCTAATTATTGCCACAGTAATTGATGCATAGTATCTCACATTATTGATTCAATTGTCACAATATTTTATATTATTAAATCAATAATTGAGACGATAAAGTTATTCATATTATTATTTATATTATTGACGATGTCTAGAAAGTTCTGTCGAGAAAAGAGGTTTGGTCACCTAATTACGCGTCCATAAGGAGAAATCCTTATCGGAAAGCCCCCTCTTTTTTGGGAATGATCTGGTTGTTAATATTGCGAGTTATAATATTAATGATGAATAAATGTTATTAAAAATGTGTTTAGTGAAGCCAAGTGAATTGAGATAAATGGAGGAGTTTTTTTTTATAAAGTATTTGTTGTAAATTTAACTTATTACATAAACCCTCACTTTCTCATTTTTCAAAATCGTCGGGAGAAAGGTATCTCAGTTTTGTTTTATTACTTATATATATATATATATATATATATATATATATATATATATAATAGAATATATTATATTTTATTGTTTGCATAGTACTGTATAGTGCTGCATAGTGCAGCATAGTAAAATCAAATTTTTTAAAAGTTTCGTCCGTAAACGTTCGCCCGTGAATTTTTTTTCCTACTGTGCAGTCATTGATTTTATTTTCTAAATAGTATCATGTCATTCTCCTATAAATAAAATGCTTAGTTTAGAAATGAAAATCACACAAGAATCAGAGAATTTTTCTTCTATTATATTGAGCGTATTTCTTTAGAGTTTAAGGAAGCTTTGAGTGCAGAAAACAGTTCAAGTTTTCTTCAAGAATTTTCCCGCCATACTAGTCAGAAATACTCTCCTTTTAAGGTAAGGAATATTATTGTTGTTCAATACTCGTATGAAATAATATTTTATTCCATACTCTGTAATATGTAGGTAATATTATTTCGTTTCGTATTTCTAATACTACACTCATGTTGATAAGTATTGTTTCTATACTCCTTAAAATTAGTAGAATATCCTTGAAATTTGTGCTTCATCTAGTATCTTTTCACAAGAATATTTTTCTAAATATTTTTGTTAAATTTGATCTTTTCATGTCGGGGTACTATTCACGGGGTACAATTCATAAATTACTATTCACGAGGTACTATTCACATGGGGCACTATTCACGACAAAAATTGATTTCTTTTCTGTCCAAATTATTTTTTGATACATGAATATTATTCTTGAATTTTACTCCACAAAGCAGTTATCATGTTGACAATTTGGACATTTTTAAACTCTGGATAAATTAAAAATCTTTAATATTTATCCTTGATTACGTTTGATCGATGCTTATATCATTGCCATCATCATCATGTTTATATTGTGATAAAAGTCATCTTTGGCTCGTAGTGCATAGATGTACTGTTGATTGGTATTATTATGACTATGTATCGGTATAATCATGATCTGTAATGTTACAAATGATGTGGTAAAAGTTCTCATTGGCCCGTAGTTCATTGATGGACAGTTGTTGGCATGATCATGACCACTGGTGATAATAACGAATATCCATGGCCTGTAGTGCATGGATAATTCGTGAATGTGATAATAATGAATATCCTTGGCCCATAGTGCATGGATAATTCATGGGTGTGATACTAACGAATATCCTTGGCCCGTAGTGCATGGATAATTCGATGATGTGGATTATTTAATGAGCTGTGTTACAGCGATAAAATATTGATGATGAACTTTTAAATCGTAGAAGATAGTAGATATCATGCTCTACTTGACTCTTTTAATGGATTGTTTGTTCCGCTGCAGTTAAACTCGTTGTTTATTGTATTCTATCAATTTTACACTGTTGAAGGCTAACGATAATTTATTCTGCATTATCTTAGTCATAATATTCTTTACTAGGCTAGTTGAGCTCACCCTTTACTTTCATTGTTCTCTTCAGGAAATGAGAACATAGCCGGGAATAGTCGGGGAATGGAGTGACGGTCCGAGATGGTGGTTGTAGTAGTCCTCACTATTTTATAAAATAATGTGATAATAGTTGTAATGAGGACTCCATTTGAGTTTGGATATTGTCTATGAGACAATATTCGTATTAAAACTCTCAGCTTACGTTTGTCGTATTGTATTAATGAAGTTTGTATTTAAATTATGTACCATGTATTTAGCGACTCAGAATGGGTTGTGTATACCTATTTTGGAGGCATCACAGTTGGTATCAAAGCTTAAGGATATGATCCCTGGATGAGATGTGAGGCTAGAACTAGGAGGGGAGAGACGGGTAAATCCTTTTGCTAGTATGACCTACCTAAGCTTATTTGTTATTTAATTGGTTGGTCAGAATATATGGATAATATGTGGCATACCAATTAACCCTTGTTTTGTGGCATTGTTTGAAAATGACATATGAAAATGTTGAGATAAGCAATGGAGCTTATGAGACCGTTGGGTCACCGACGATCAATAACCAAGATAATGTGCATCAGGAAGGCAATAATCGTCAGGTAAACAACAACACCGACCAAATAATGAACGATGGGATGTTCAGAGGCTTTCTGTAATTCATGCAACATCTGGCGAGAGAGACTCCTGTGCAAAATACAGGTGGAAACACTGGCAACTCACGGATGGTCACCGCTAAGCAATTCAAGGAGCTGGGACCACTAGAGTTTTTTGGAAAGCCAAAACCACTTAAGGCAGAGACGTGGATTAAGCAGATCACCAAGATATTTGATGTCTTGGGATGCTCCGAGGATCAAAAAGTTCTCTTTGCCACCTTCATGTTGCGAGGAGAGGCAGATCATTGGTCAAAATCTGTAAAACGTACTCAGCCTACCGCACTAAAATGTCTTGGGAGAAGTTCCAAGAATTGTTCAAAGACAAGTACCTTCTCGAAAGTATTCGTCACATGAAGGAGGTAGAATTCATCAAGTTGGAGCAAAATAATATGACCGTGTCGTAATACGAGGCTAAATTTATGGAGTTATCCTGGTTTGCATCCCATTTGGTAGATAATGAGGAGCGTATGACGCGAATGTTTCTAAGAGGTTTGAAACCCGAAATACGTCAATACCTCATTTCTCACAAACTTTGCTTGTATTCAGATGTTGTGAATAGGGCTCAGTTATTGGAGCGCGATAATGAGTCAGCCCAACCAAAAGATAGCAGCCGGTAAAACGATAATACCAGTGGTAGCAGTCATCGAAGAGGTGACAACAAACGTGGAGGAAATCAACATGCCAAAAATGGTAACCACTTCGGTGGTAATCATAGCCAAGATAATAGAAGTGGAAATTTCAAGAAGAGAAGATTCTATAATGATGGAAAGACAGCAGCACCAGCACCCGTTTTCAAGGAAGGAGAATGACCACCAGTCGTATGCTACAAAATGCGGAGGGGAGGGACACATCAATCTAAACTGTACGTAGCAACCCAAAGCGTGTTACAATTACGAAAGAGAAGGTCACCTAGCCTAATTTTGTCGTGTAGTGAAGTCAAGTCCAGTTGGGATGGAGACACCAAAGGCCGTCCTAGATAAGTCAAAGCTGGTAGTTCAAGGGAGAGCGTTTGTCGTGACCTCCCAAAAAGCTATCACAAGTAAGCTAATCATAAACTCTTGTGAAGTCTATACCTTATTTGATACCGGTTCTATCCATTCTTTTATTTCACCTACTTACGCTCAACGTTTAAATTTGACTCCAGAGAAATTAGACTTTGACTTATCTATCGAAACTCCGTTGGGAGAAACCTTCATTACATCCACTATTTATAAATCTTTTTTGATTCAAATCGGCACCCTCACATTACCTGTCGATCTTATCTCTTTGAAAATACTTACATTTGATGTGATTTAAGGGATTAATGGTTAACTACTCATCATGCTAAAATTGATTGTTTTCTTAAGGTTGTTAGCTTTCATATTCCTAACCAACCAATTATGCGAATTCAAGCAACCAAACCACTAAAGTCAATCACTGTCATATCAAGCCATAAAGTCATTCGTTTATTAAAAAATGGATGTCAAGCTTTCTTAGCCCATGTCACGGATTTAAACAAAAATACGTCAGATTTGAATGATATTTCTATTGTTAATAAATTTCCTGACGTATTCCCTGAAGAACTTCTTGACCTACCCCCAGAGCTTGAAATTGAATTTTATATTGACCTTGAACCCGGTACAAAACTCATTTCCAAAACCCCTTATCGAATGGCTCCTATTGAACTTCAGGAGTTAAAAATCTAACTGCAGGAATTGTTAGACATCAGTTTCATTCGTCCTAGTACGTCTTCTTGGGGTGCTCTTATTCTATTCGTAAAAAAGAAAGATGGAAGTATGTGACTTTGTATTGATTATAGGGAGTTGAATCATGTCACCGTAAAAAATAGGTACCCGTTGCCTCGCATTGATGACCTGTTTGACCAGTTACAAGGTGCTAAATTCTTTTTAAAGATCGATCTTCATTCCGGATATCATCAGTTAAAGATTAAAACTGATGACATTCCAAAGACTGCTTTTAGAACTCGATACGGGCATTACGAATTCCTAGTCATATCTTTTGTATTGACTAATGCTCCTGCTACCTTAATATATATGATAAACCGAGTATTCAAGAAATATTTAGATCATTTTGTGGTTGTCTTTATTGATGACATCCACATATACTCTAAAAGCCGTGAAGATCATGAGCATCACTTGAGGCTGATACTCCAAAAGCTTTGTGAAAACAAGCTATACGCCAAGTTGAAAAATGCGAGTTCTGGCTTAAGGAAGTAACATTCCTTGGGCACATGATATCGAATCACAGAATATATATTGACCTAGCAAAGATTAAAGCAATACAAAGCTGAGAGCAACCTAAGTCAGTGACCGGAGTATGTAGCTTTCTGGGCTTAGCTGGTTATTATCGGAGATTCGTGGATGGATTTTCTCGAATCGCCACTTCGTTAACTCTGCTAACTCGAAAAGATATAAAATTTGGTTAGAGTGAGGAATGTGAGAAGAGTTTTCAAGAACTCAAGAGGAGACTCATTTCAGCACCTGTTCTAACAATATCATCTAGTTCGAAGGGATTTTCCATCTACAGCGATGCTTCAGGTAGAGGGTTAGGATGTGTTCTCATGCAATATGGGAAAGTCATAGTCTATGAATCATGAAAACTCAAAGAATATGAGAGGAATTATCCTACTCATGATATAGAGTTGGCAGCAGTCGTTTTTGCGCTAAAGATCTAGAGACATTACCTGTATGGGGAGAAAGTGGAGATCTATACGGATCATAAAAATCTTAAGTATTTCTTCACCCAAAAGGACCTCAACATGCGGCAACGACTTTGACTCGAGATGTTGAAAGATTACGATCATACCATTCAATACCATCCTGGAAAAGCGAACGTGGTAGCTGACGCGTTGAGTAGAAGATCATATGCGGGTACGAGTGCGATATTGTCAATGCAAAGGCCCATTTTATATGACTTACAAAGGATGGAGATAGAGTTAAAGACTCCAGGGACCCACGTGATGATGTCAAATATACGAGTAGACCTAACTTTAATCAATAAAGTTAAAGTTGCTCAAGCTACAGACTTGGAGCTGATGTGTATGAAGAAGAAAGTGCAAGAAGGTGCTATTCCGGAAGCAAGAATCAATGAAGAAGGAATACTTCGAGTCAACTCCAGACTTTGTGTTCCTAACGACTCTGATTTAAAGTATAAAATCATGATGGAGGCACACAACACACCGTTTATAATCCATCCTGGGAGTACCAAAATGTATCGTGATCTTCGACATACATTTTGGTGGAGCAATATGAAGAGAGAGACAGCAGAGTTTATCTCAAGGTGTTCTACTTGTCAATGTGTCAAGGCGGTGCATTAAGTGCCAAAAGTTCCATTGCAACCACTTGAAATTCTAGAATGGAAGTGGGAGCACATTACCATGGATTTCGTTACTGGTCTTCCCAAGGTTTCTCAAGGCATAGATGCAATTTGGGTCATTATCGATAGATTAACCAAGTCTGCTCATTTCTTACCTATACGAGAAACTTATTCACTTGAACGTCTTTCTTATATATACATAAATAAGATTGTGGGACTGCATGGTATGCCAGTATCCATAGTTTTTGATCAAGACCCAAGGTTCACTTCACGATTTTGGGTCATTTTGCAGAAAGTTATGGGCACTGATTTACGATTTAGTTCTGCATATCATCCTCAGATGGATGGACAGTCGTAGAGGACTATTCAAACTCTTGAAAATCTATTAAGACTCTATGTCTTTAACTTGAAAGAAAGTTGGGACAAGTTCTTGCCATTAGCAGAATTCTCTTACAATAACAGTTATCAAGCAAGTATAGGCATGGCTCCATTCGATGCGTTGTATTGACGCAAGTGTCGTTCTCCAGTATGCTGGGATGAGGTGAGTGAAACAACGTTGTTGGGACCGAAATTGGTACACATGAAAATGGAAAAGATTCAAATGATACGACAATGTATAAAAACCTCACAAGATCTACAAAAAAGTTATGCTGATCTTCATCGAAGGGACGTGGAATTCAATGTTGGAGATCATGTGTTGTTACGTGTTGCTCCATGGAAGGGAGTTACGAGATTTGGAAATAAAGGAAAGCTCAATCCTCGATTCATTGGCCCATTTGAAATCCTCGACCGAGTAGGAACTGTGACCTATAGACTCGTCTTACCACCAAGTATGTCTTGTGTTCATAACGTTTTTTACATATCTATGTTACATAATATGTGTAAGACCCGAACCATATTATTGTGTTAGAACCAGACGAGTTAGCGAAAGATTTAACGTATGAAGAGTTACTTGTTAAAATCTTGGATAAGAAAGAACATATTCTACGCTCAAAAGTTATACCTCAAGTCAGAGTTTTGTGAAGAAACCACGATATTGAGGAAATGACCTGGGAGTTAGAATCTAAAATAAAAATAAGGTATCCTCACATCTTCAACATACCAGGTACGTATACCAATTTCGAGGACGAAATTTCATAAGAAGTGGAGGTTGTAAGACCCCAACTTTTATGAATAAAGATTAATTTTCTCTAAATGTTATTTTGAATAATAAGGTGTGGATTTGATATAATGTTATAGTTGTGGGTAATATTTATAAATTTTGCAAAGTAAGCAAGTTGTCATTGTGACGCCCCCAAAATAGGTATACATCACCCATCTTGGGTCGCCAGATACAAGGTACTGAATATAAATACAAACTAATTATACAACAGTCGTGTAAAGTACGACAAAACATAGGCTGTGAGTTTTAATACAAATATTGTCATCTAGACAATATCCATACTCAATGGAGTCCTCATTACATTTATTATCACACTATTTCACAGAATAGTGAGGACTACTAATGCACCATCTAGGACCATCACTCTGTTCCCCGACTAGTGCCAGCTACGTTCTCATTTCCTGAAAAGAACAATGAAAGCAAAAGGGTGAACTCAACTAGCCCAGTAAGAAATATTATGACTAAGATAATGCAGAATAAATTATCATTAGCCTTCAACAGTATAACAAATGATAGATTATAATAGACAACAAGTTTTAGATCAACAACTGCAGCGGAATAAGCAATCCATTAGAAGAGTCAAGTAAAGTATAAAATCTACTATCTTCTATGATTTAAAAAGTTTTTCATCAACTTTATCACTGAGACTCAGCTTAATAAATAAAATTGAATCATCCCTGCTCCATAGCCAAGGATATCCATGTAATCATCAATGGTCATGACTATACCGAATAATCCATGGTCATAATCATACCAACAACTGTCCACCAATGAACTACAGGCCAATGAGGACTTTTACCATATCATTCATCACATTACGGTCATGATTATACCGAATAATTCCTTGTCATAATCACACCAAGTTTATCTATGCACGTAAGCTAAAGATGACTTTCATCACAATAGAAGCATGAGGATGATGACAATGACATAATAATTCAATAAAACAAGTTCAAGAATAAAATTTAAAGATTTATAAATTAATTTATCCATGAACCAATAACGTCCAAATTGTCAACATGATACGGTTTTGTAGAGTAAAATTTAAGAATGCTTAGAAGAATATTTCCATAAAAAGATACTGGATGAAGCGGAAATATCAAGGATATTCTACTAATTTCATATAGTATAGAAGCCAAAGCTTTAACCAACTGAGTATAATAGAATATATGAAACTGCAAATGGATTTTCGTCCACCATGCGGTAATCCACGTAGACAGATCATTTCCACAATTTAATAAGGAATGAATATGAAGGATCATTCACCATGCATTTGGTAATCCATATAAACTGGTTATTCCAATAGAATAATAAAGAATAGAATAACAGAAGAATTCACCATGCATGCGATAGACCGCATAGACAGGTTATTCCAACAGAATAATAAAGAATGGAACCAGGTCATGCGTAATCCGCACAGACAGGATATTCCAACAGAATAATAAAGAATGAAATATCAACAGAATTCACCAGGCATGCGATAGACCGCACAGACAGGTTATTCCAACAGAATAATAAAGAATGGAATAACAGAAGAATTTTACCATGTATGCGGTACTTCGCATAAACAGGTTATTCCAACATAATAATAAAGAATGGAATAACAATAGCTCTCTTCATGAATACGAAAGAAATAATACCCCTTACGAGTACAACAAATAATATCACTTACCTTAGAAAAATTGAATATTAGAGTAGTGAAGTAGTAGAATACTTTTCTTCTTTCTCTCTATAGTTTCTCTATCTAGAGTTTTAGTGAATTCGTAAAAGATAATGAAGGAATGAACTTCTATTTATGGAAGAATTGAAAGTAGCTCTTGGTCTTAACGAAGGATCAAAATGACTCTTGGTAATATTGAAGAGACAACTACTATTTGCGAAGGGGCAATTAACTCTTGGAACACCGAAGAGACAAGTAACTCTTGAAAAATCAAAGGGACAAGTTACTATTAAAACTTTAAACCAACGATCCATATTGATTTACTATTATAATTTCAACCAACTGTCTGAAGAATTATCACATCTTCTCATGGAATAATATTGTACTCAAAAATGATTTGGACCGAAAAGAAATATATTTTTTGGGTGAATAGTACCCCGTGAATAGTACTTCAAAAATAGTATCCCGTGAATAGTATTCTGACACGAAAAGTATCCCGAATACCTGATTGGTCAATATAACCTCCAGACATCAATTATTTTCAAAATAAATATCGAATTCAACTAACACTAATAATTCTCACACAATAGAACTATCAATTTCATCTTTAATCAACACGAACTTATTCATCATTAATATTATAATTCATAATATTTAACAACCAGGTCGTTCCTAGGAAAGAGGGGGCTTTCTGATAAGGATTTCTCTTTATTGGCGCGCAATTAGGTGACCAAATCTCTCCTTGACAGAACTTCTAGACATTATCAATATTGTAAATAATAATATGAATAACTTTGCCGTCTTAATTATTGATTTAATAATATATCATATTATGCAGATGATACTGTGACAATAATTGAATCAATAATATGAGAGATATGATGCAGCAATTACTGTAGCAATAATTGAGTATAACTGAGTGACTTCTCACGTAAGAATCAATAATCAATACCGTGTGCTACTATACAACCACGCGTATTACTGTACTTTTACTACCGGGTAGTTCAACAGTTTTAACGGTAACACCTCCGCCGTTATTTTTATAAAAAGATAATTCTGTCGTTTTCTAACTATGATAATACTTCCGTTGTGGGGTCCACCAATGATTGTGTCGTCGTACGAATATTCCCTGTTAAAATAAATATTCTCCGACCAATCGAATATTATATAACCACTTGCTTACTTTGCAAAATTTATAAATATTATCCACAACTATAACATTATATCAAATCCACACCACAATATTAAAAAAAATATTTCGAGAAATTTAAATCTTTATTCATAAAATTTGAGGTCTCACAATCTCCCCTCCTTATGAAATTTCGCCCTCAAAATTTACGTACGTACCTGGTATGCCGACGAGATGAGAATACCTTGACTTCATTTCAGATTCTAACTCTTGAGGTATAATCTTTGAGTGCTGAATACGATCCTTCTTATCCAAGATTTTAACACGTATCTCCTCATACGTTAAATCTTCTGCTATCTCATCTAGTTCTAATCCAATAATATGGTTCGGGTCGTCCACATATTTACGTAACATCGATACGTAAAAAATGTAAGACCCCAAATTTTATGAAATGAAAGTATTCAATTTTCTTATAATTATTATTTTATTTCGTAAAAGGTTAAATTGATAAAAGGTTAAAGTTAAGGGTGATATGTGAAAATTTTTATAAAGTAAGCAAGTGGTTATATAATATTCGATTGGTCGGGTAATATTCTTTTTGTCGGGGAATATCCGTACGATGGCATAATCATTGGTGGACCCAACAACGGAGGTATTGTCGTAGTAAGAAAACGATAGAATTATTATTTTATAAAAATAACGGCGAAAGTATTACTGTTAAAACTGTTGAACTACCCGGTAGTAAAAGTACAGTAATACGCGTGGTTGCATAGTAGCACACGGTATTGATTATTGATGCTTACGTAAGAAGTCACTCAGTTTTACTCAATTATTGCTACAGTAATTGCTGCATCATATCTCTCATATTATTGATTCAATTACTGTCACAATATCATCTGCATAATATGTTATATTATTAAATCAATAATTAAAATGACAAAGTTATTCGTATTATTATTTGCAATATTGATAATGTCTAGAAGTTCTGTCAAGGAGAGGTTAGATAATCTAATTGCGCGCCAATAGGGAGAAATCCTTATCGGAAAGTCCCCTCTTTCTTAGGAATGATCTGGTTGTTAAATATTGTGAGTTATAATATTAATAATGAATAAGTTCGTGCTGATTAAAGATGAAATTGATAGTTCCATTGTGTTGGAATTATTAGTGTTAGTGAAAATTGACATTTATTTCGATAGTAATTGATGTCTGGAGGTTATATTGATCAATCAGGTAATTAACTAGATAAATGAGTAATTAATTGCTATTAATTCACATCCTTATAACTATGTGTTCACATGTGTACTATTGATTCACATGATTTACTATTAGGGGAGTTGGTGCAAGATTGATAATACTTGCATGACTAAATTAAAAATAGAGGTATAGATGAAGATACTATACAATAATTAGTTTTTTCACATAATTATACTATTGAGTCACATTAATGAACTACTAATTCACATGATTTACTATTAGGGGAGGTGGTGCAAGTTTGATAATACTTGCAGAACTAAATTAAAAATGAAGAAAGAGAGGGAGGTATTATACTGTAATATTTCGAGTCCCAAAATGTGCAATTATTGAAACTATATTTTCCTATAAATAGAAGCTCATTCTTCCTTCATTCTCACCAATTCACTAAGTCTCACAAGAGCAATTATTATAGAGAAATTATAGAGAGAAAGAAGAAGAGAAGTCTGCTACCTCACTATTCTAGTATCCAGTTTTCTTCTAAGGTAAGGGATATTATTATTATTATAGTAAGGGGTATTATTTCTTTCGTATTCATGAAGCGAGCTTCTGTTATTCCATTCTTTATTATTATGTTGGAATAACCTGTCTATGCGAAGTACCGCATACATGGTGAAATTCTTCTGTTATTACATTCTTTATTATTCTGTTAGAATATCCTATCTGTGCAGATTACGCATGACCTGGTTCCATTCTTTATTATTCTATTGGAATATCCTGTCTGTGCGTATTACGCATGACTTGATTCCATTATTTATTATTCTGTTGGGAATAACATGTCTGTGCGGTCTATCGCATGCCTGGTGAATTCTTCTGTTATTCTATTCTTTATTATTCTGTTGGGAATAACCTATCTGTGCGGTCTATCACATGCCTGGTGAATTCTTTTGTTATTTCATTTTTTATTATTCTGTTGAAAATGATCTGTCTACGTGGATTACCGCATGGCGGATGAAAATCCATTTGTAGTTTCGTATATTCTATTATACTCGTATGAGATATCATTTCTTTTGTACTCGTCATTGAATATCATTTTCTTTGGTATTTTTCTTTTACGAGTTACTATTCATGAGTTAGTATTCACCCAGTTACTATTCACTCTAGTATCATTCACTCAGGTATTCGGGGTACTTTTCGTGTCAGAGTACTATTCACGAGTTACTATTCACCCGAATATTATTCACTCGGGTATTTTGGGTACTTTTTATGTCAGGGTACTATTCACGAGGTACTATTCCTGAAGTACTATTCACGGGATACTATTTACCCGAAAAATATATTTCTTTTCTGTCCAAATTATTTTTGGTACATGAATATTATTCTTGAATTTTACTCTATAAAGCAATATCATGTTGACAATTTGAACGTTATTGATTTCTAGATAAATTAAATTATAAATCTTTAAAATTTATCCTTGAACTTGTTTTATTGAATTATTATGTCATTGTCATCATCATGTTTATATTGTGATAAAAGTCATCTTTGGCTTACTTGCAGAGATGAACTTGGTATGATTATGACCATGAATTATTCGGTATAATCATGACCGCAATGTGACGAATGATGTGGTGAAAGTCCTCATTGGCCTGTAGTTCATTGATGGATAGTTGTTGGTATGATTATGACTAAGGATTATTCGGTATAATCATGACCGTTGATGATTACATGAATATCCTTGGTCGTGGTGCAGGGATGATTTGATTTTATTTATTAAGCTGAGTCTCAGCGATAAAGTTGATGAAAAACTTTTTAAATCATAGAAGATAGTAGATTTTATGCTCTACTTGACTCTTCTAATGGATTGCTTATTTCTGCTGCAGTTGTTGATCTAAAACTTGTTGGCTATTGTATTCAATCAGTTGTTATACTGTTGAAGGCTAAGGATAATTTATTCTGCATTATCTTAGTCATAATATTTCTTACTGGGCTAGTTGAGCTCACCCTTTCTTTCATTGTTCTCTTCAGGAAATGAGAATATAACTGGGACGAGTCGGGGAATTGAGTGATGGTCCAGGATAAATGGCTTTTGTAGTCCTCACTATTCTACGGAATAATGTGATAATAATTGTAATAAGGACACCATTGAGTGTGGATATTGTCTAGATGACAATAGTCTTGTTTAAACTCTCAGCTATATTTTATCGTATGTTACATGACTGTTGTATAATTAAGTTGTATTTGAATTTATCCAACATATATCTGGCGACCCAAGATGGGTGATGTATACATGTTTTGGGGGCGCTATAAAAAATGTTATGAACACGTGACATACTTGGCGGTAAAACGAGTCTATAGGCCACAGTTCCTAATCGATCGAGGATTTCAAATGGGCCAATTAAATCGAGGGTTGATATTTTCTCTATTCATCGATTCTTGCTTCTAGAATAACGCCCTCTTGAACCTTCTTTTTCACATTAATCAGCTCTGAGTATGTAGCTTGAGCGGCTTTAACTTTATCGATTAAAGTCGATTCTAATCGTATATTCGTTATCTTCACGTGGGTCCCTAGAGTCTTTAACTCTATCTTCATCATTTGTAAGTTATAATAAATGGGTTTTTGTGTTAACAACATCGCACTCGTAAACGCATACGATTTTCTACTCAACGCGTTAGCTACCACGTTCGCTCTTTCACGATGATATTGAATGGTATAGTCGTAATCTTCAACAGCTCGAGTTGACGCCTTTGGCGCATAATACGTTCGTTCAGTTGAAGAAATATTTAAGGGTTTTAGAAATGGGTTTTGTACTGGGGTCAATACAAAATTCGATTTTACGCTCTAAGTAGATTAGGAAGTCTTCAGGGATACGTCGAAAATTTTATTAACAATAGAAATATCATTCAATACTGTGACTCTCATCCAAGACTTTGATAGTACGTCACATTGATACCTATCAACTTGCCACCGTTATTCACAGTGTCGCCTACGGAAAGTCTGGCTTCGGTACATTCCACACAAGGAAGTCACCAGATAAAGGCTCGGGACTCTTTACTTATGGCTTTATATGACAGTGATTGACTTTAGTGGTTTGGTTGCTTGAATTCGTATAATAGGTTGGTTAGGAATATGAAAGCTAACAACCTTATCAAAAGCATGATGAGTAGTTAACCAATCGATTCCTAAAATCACATCAAAGGCAAGTATTTTCAAAGAGATAAGATCGACAAGTAACGTGAAAGTGTTGATTTGAATCAAACAAGATTTATAAACAGTGGAGGTAAAGAAGGTTTCTCCTAACGGAGTTTCAACCGATAAGTCAAAGTCTAATTTCTCCGGAGTCAAATTTAAACGTTGAGCGCAAGCAAGAGAGATAAAAGAATGGGTAGAACTGGTATCGAATAAGGTATAGACTTCGCAATAATTTATAATCAACTAACCCGTGCTAACTTCGTTTGGGTTACTCGCTTTTTGAGAAGTCACAAAAACGCTCTTCTTGAAACCATCGACTTTGTTTTGTCCGTATCAGCCTTTGGTCCCACCGTCTCACCTGGACTTGACTTTGGTGCACGACAAAATCGGGCTAGGTGACCTTCTTTTCCATAATTGTAAGATACTTTGGACTGCATCACGCAGTTTGGACTGATATGTCCCTCCCCTCCGCATTTGAAGCATACAATTGGTGGTCATTCTCCTTCCTTGAAAACGGGTGTTGGTGTTGTTGTCTTTCCATCGTTGTTGAACCTTCTCTTCTTAAAATTTCCACTCCTATTATCTTGGTCATGACTACCACCGAAGTGGTTACCATTCTTGGCATGATAATTTCCCCCACGATGGTTATCATTATTTGGATAGTCGTTGCCACCGGTACGATTATTATCATGTTGTTGGTCGTTGCCTTTTGGTTGTGCTGACTCATTATCGCTCTCCAATAACTGAGCCATATCCACATCATCTAAATATAAACAAAGTTTGTGAGAAATGAGGTATTGACGTATATCGGGTTTCAAACTTCTTAGAAACATTCGCGTCATTCGCTCTTCACTATCAACCAAGTGGGACGCAAACCGAGATAACTCGGCAAACTTAGTTTCGTACTGCACCACGGTCATATTATTTTGCTCAAGCTTGATCAACTCTACCTCCTTCATATGACGAATACTTTCAGGAAAGTACTTGTCGTTGAACAGTTCTTGGAACTTCTCCCAAGACATATTGAGTGCGTCAGGCTGGGTACGCTTTACAGATTCCCACCAATAATATGTCTCTTCACGCAACATAAAGGTGGCGAAGGGAACCTTTTGCTCCTCTGAGCATTCCAAGATATCAAATATCTTGGTGATTTGCTTTATCCACGTTTCCGCCTTAAGTGATTTTGGCTCTCCAAAAAACTCCAGTGGTCCCAGCTCCTTGAACTAGTTAGCGGTGACCGTTCGAGAGTTGTCAGTGTTTCCACCTGCATTTTGGATAGGAGCCACTCTTGCCTGATGTTGCATGAATTGCATAAAACCTCTGAACATCCCATTGTTCATCATCTAATCGGTGTTGTTGTTTACCTGAGGATTATTGTCTTCCTGTTGCACATTATCTTGGGTATTGATCGTTGGTGACTCAAGGGTCTTATGTACTTCATTGCTTATCTCAACATTTTCGGATGTCATTTTCTAATACTGCCACAAAACAAGGGTTAATTAACATATCACATATTATCCCTATACTCTGACCGACCAATTAAATACCAAATAAACTTAGGTAGGTCATACTAGCGAAGGAATTCCCCGTCTCTCCTCTCCTAGTTCTTGTCTCACATCTCAGCCAGGGATAATATCCCTGAGCTTTGATACCAACTGTGACGCCCCCAAAACAGGTATACATCACCCATCTTAGGTCGCCAGATACAAGGTACTGAATACAAATACAAACTAATTATACAACAGTCGTGTAAAATACGACAAAACATAGAATGTGAGTTTTAATACAAATATTGTCATCTAGACAATATCCACACTCAATGGAGTTCTTATTACATTTATTGTAAGATCCCAAATTATTAATAAATAAAATTTAATTTCTTCTATTTATTATTCTGAAATAGTAAGGGTTGATTTGATTAATGTGGTTAGTTATGGATAAAATGTGCAAATATTTTAAATAAGCAAGTGGTCCTAAAATATTCATTGTTGTCGGGGAATATTTGTTTGGTCGTGGAATATTCTTGTTGTCGGAAATATTCGTATGACGGCGCAGTCTTGTGTGGGCCCCATAACGGAAAGCGATTGGATGAAGAAAATGACAAAAATAAGTTGTTTATAAATAACGGCATAGTTGTTACCGTTAATACTGTTGGAATACCCGGTGGTTAAAACACAGTAATACGCGTTATTGCACAGTAGCACACGGTATTGCACCAATTATTGATTCTTACGTAAGAAGGCACTACTCAATAATTGTTACAGTAATTACTGTTCAATATTGTATTTTATTGATTCAATAATTGCTGCGTTGATATTTTATATTACTGTTGTTTTAATAATTGTCACTACACAGTATTTTCTATTATCGAAACAATAATTTATATTATCTAAATAATATTATTAGATAACATTATTGACAATATCTAGAAAGTTCTGTCTAAGGAGAGGTTTGGTCATCTAATTGCGCGCCAGTAAGGAGAGATCCTTATTGGAAATCCCCCTCTTTCCTAGGAATGGCCTGGTTGCCAGTACTGTGATTCTGTAATATTATTTGTGTATAATTAATTATTGATTTATATGATGAGAAAAATATTGATTTTATGTGGATATAGGTGGAGAAAATTTTTAATGTGACAATTGTTAAAAATTAATATTTTATCTTTTTCTGATAAAATAATTCATATATATTGATGGTGATATTTTTACAATGAATGTGGGA
This sequence comes from Panax notoginseng, assembly GCA_016801055.1. NCBI lineage: Eukaryota > Viridiplantae > Streptophyta > Magnoliopsida > Apiales > Araliaceae > Panax > Panax notoginseng. Next base: position 115,911,169 of record CM029012.1, read on the forward strand.
TATATGAGTATATGAGGAGGAAGAGTATTTTTGTGGCATTAAACGATTAACACATGTTTTGTGTGTTGGTGGACACAATTCTTGACCGAAAATTTATTATTGACTGTAAAATCGCCCGTTTATGGATTTCGATCAATTTTTGTTTGGAATTTGGAAAAACTTTCTTCTGCAAAGTTGTAGAGAATTGAATTTCCTATAAAAACTCGCGAGATTCGAATTTTTTGATGAAAGGGATATTTATTATGAATTATTGAAGTTCCAAAGTTCCAAAATAATTGGTTTTTGAAAGTTTTAATTATTCTTATTTACAAAATCATTTTTTTTGCTTGGTGGGCTGCATTAAACATGTGCAATGAGCTGAAATCAGATTTCAAGAGGTAGGCTTGACAATTTTATAGATATAAATATTATTATATTCAATTTTCTGCTTTGGTGTTCTAAGTATTTTCCTATAAATAGGGTGCTTAGGTTAGAATTGAAAATTACACCAGAAACACAAGTTTCTCTCTATTTCTCTCCCTATATCGAGCGTATTCTTGTGAGTATTCTAATACTTTGAGTATTTCTACACGGTGAAAGTTCAAGTCATAGCTTATATCCGGTGTTTCAACTAGAAGTACTGTTTTTACGAGGTAAGGGATGTTATTTCTTCTTAAATGATATTATTTTCTTCAATATCATTATGCCGAAGTATTGATCTGAATTTTTTATCAAATTTGGAACTTTTCAGGTCGGGATTACTATTCATGAGTTACTATTCATGAGTTACTATTCACGAGTTACTATTCACCGAAAAATAAAATTTTCTTCTTTTTGTCCAAAATATCTATTATGGATACTAGCTTTGATTGTATCCATGTTTTGATCATTCTTGAATTTTACTCCACTATGATTGTTTATGAGGTATTTTTGGACATGGATAAACTGTAATACGAATCCCTAATATTTGTTTTTTTGCTTCACTGGATTCGTTTTCTTTAAAATATTTTTCATCATCCTCAGTCTTAAATGATGATATAACTGAATATCTTTGGCCTGTAGTGCAAAGATGAACGATTTTTGATGAATATCTTTGACCCGTAGTGCAAAGATGAACAGGTGTTGAGGTGAACATGACCAACTGATGAATATCTTTGGCCTGTAGTGCAAAGATGACTATTTGATTCAAGATATTTATTGATTGATATTACAGGGATAAAATGTTGATGATGGGCTTTTAAATTCATAGATAATCGTAGATTTCATTCTCTACGTAACTCTTCTATGAATTATTAATTTCCGCTGCGAATATTGATTTAAAACTTGTTGTCTATTGTATTCTATTAAATTTTTCCCTGTTGAAGACTAACGATAATTTATTGTATATTATCTTAGTCATAATATTCTTTACTGGGCTAGTTGAGCTCACCCTTTTCCTTGTTGTTCCATTTTTCTTCTCAGGAGGCGAGAATGTAGCGAGTACTAGTCAGGGTATGGAATGATGGTTCAAGACAGTTGTTTTAGTAGTCCTCACTATTTTGTAAAATAGTGTATCAATAAGTATAATGAGGACTTAATTGAGTATGAATACTGTCTAGATGACAATATTTGTATTTAAACTCACAGTATATGTGTTGTCGTATTTTGCACGACAATTGTAATAATAAAGTTGTAGTTATTTTCTGTACCATGTATTTGGCGACTCAGAATGGGTTGGATGGATTTGACCTATTTTGGGGGCGTCACAGTTGGTATCAGAGCTTAGGGATATGATCTCTGACGGAGATCGGAGAATAGAACTAGGAGGGGAGAGACGAGTTAATCCTTCGCTAGTGTGTCCTACCTAAGCTTATTTGTTGGTCGGTCATAATATAGGGATATTATGTGATATGTTAATTTGTTAAATTAGCCCTTGTTTTATGGTAGTATTTAAGAATGTCGACTGAGAATGTTAACAGTGGAGTAAATGAAACCGTGGAGACACCTGTACTCACCAACGAGGAGAACGTGCAACAGGATGGCAATGTTCCTCCTGTGAACAACACCACTGAGCAGACGATGAACGATGAGATGTTTAGAAGCTTTTTGCGGTTCATGCAAAACCAGACGAAGGAGATTCCTGTTCAAAATATAGGAAGAAACAATGGCAACGCACAGCTGGTCACAGCCAAGCAGTTCAAAGAGTTGGGACCACCAGAATTCTGGGGAAAGCCAAATCCGATTAAGGCGGAGACATTGGTCAAGCAAATTACCAAGATATTTGATGTCTTGGGATGCACGGAGGAATAGAAGGTTCCATTCGCCACCTTTATGTTCCGTGGCGAGGCAGACTACTGGTGGAAATCTGTGAAGCGTACCCATCCAGCCGCACTCAGCATGTCTTGGGAGACATTTCAGAAACTATTCAATGACAAGTACTTTCCTGAAAGTATTCGTCATATGAAGGAGGTAGAGTTTATTAGACTGGAGCAGAATAACATGACGGTGTCCCAGTACGAGGCGAAATTTGCAGAGTTGTCTAGGTTTGCACCTCATTTGGTGGAGAATGAGGAACGTATGACACGGATGTTTCTGAGAGGTTTGAAACCCGGCATACGTCAATATCTCATTTCTCATAAATTTTCTCTCTATTCAGATGTTGTCAACAGGGCTCAATTATTAGAGCGAGATAACGAGTACGGTCAATCGAGGGACCACAACTAGGATCATACCGGTGACAGCAGTCATCAGAACAATGATAACCAGCGGAGAAAGAAGAATACGGACAAGAACGGCAACCACTCTGGTGGTAATCGTGGCCATGAAAATAGAAGAAGCGAGTCGGGAGGAGATTTTAAAAAGAGGAGATTCAACAATGATAATACGAAGACGTTAGCACCAGCAGCAACTGGTTCCAAGGGAGGAGAACGACCACCGGTCATATGCTATAAGTGCGGAAAAGAAGGACATATCAGCCCAAACTGTCCACAACAGTTTAAGGTATGTTATAACTGTGGAAAGGAAGGACATATCGCTCGAGATTGCACTGTAGCGAAACCAAGTCCAACGGGGGTGGTGACTCAAAAAGTTATCCCAGAAAAGTTAAAGTCAACGGTTCTTGGAAGAGAGTTTTTCGTGACTGGTCAGAATGCGAGGAACCCGAACGAAGTTAGCACGGGTTAGTTAATTATAAATTTTTGCGAAGTCTATACCTTATTAGATACCGGTTCTACCCATTCATTTATCTCTCCTGCTTATACTCAACGTTTAAACTTGACTCCGGAGAAAATTAGACTTTGACTAATCTGTTGAAACTCCGTTAGGAGAAACTTTCGTTACATCCACTGTTTATAAATCTTGTTTGATCCAAGTTGGCACCATCACATTACCTGTTGATCTTATCTCTTTAAAGATACTTGCTTTAGATGTGATTTTAGGGATCGATTGGTTAACTACTCATCATGCCAAATTGATTACTTTTGTAAAGTTGTTAATTTTCATATTCCTAAGCAACCTGTTATTCAAATTCAAGCAACCAAACCATTGAAGTCAAACCTTTTCATATCAAGCCGTAAAGTCATTCGTTTATTGAAAAACGGATGTCAAGCTTTCTTAGCTATGTTATGGACTTGAACAAAAATACGTCATATTTGAATGATATTTCTATTGTTAGTAAAATTTTTGACGTATTTCCTGAAGAATTTCTTGGCTTACTCCCAGAGCGTGATATTGAATTTTGTATCGACTTTGAACACGGTACAAAACCCATTTCTAAAAACTCATATCGAATGGCTCCTATTGAACTTCAGGAGTTAAAAACCCAACTATAGAAGTTGATAACCGAGCCTCTATCTGGTGACTTCCTTTGTGGAATGCATTGAAGCCAGACTCTCCGTAGGGGACGCCATATTCGTGCGGTAGTAAACTGATAGGTGTCATTGTGACGTGCTATCCAAGATTGGGATATGAATCACAGTTGAGAGTGAACCTAAGTCAGTAATCGAAATATGTAGCTTTCTAGGCTTAGCTGGTTACTATCGGAGATTCGTGAAAGGATTTCTTAAATCGCTACTCTGTTAACTCAGCTGACTCAAAAAGATAAAAACTTCGAATGGACCGAGGAATGCGAGAAGAGCTTCCAAGAATTCAATATGCGACACCGACGTTGGCTCGAGCTGTTGAAAGATTTCGATCATACCATCCAATACCATCCTGAAAAAGCGAACGCGGTAGCTGATGCGTTGAGTAGAAGATCATATGCAGGAACGAGTGCGATGATGTCAAGTATACGCGTAGAACCAACTTTAATCGATAAAGTTAAAGTTACTCAAGCTACAGACCCGGAGCTGATGCGTATGAAGAAGAAAGTGCAAGAAGGTGTTATTCCAGAAGCAAGAATCGATGAAAAAGGAATACTTCGAGTCAACTCCAGACTTTGTGTTCCTAACAATTTTGACTTGAAACATAGAATAATGATGGAGGCACACAACACACCGTTTGTAATCCATCCTGGGAGTACCAAAATGTATCACGATCTTCGACATACATTTTGGTGGAGCAATATGAAAAGAGAGATCGCGGAGTTTATCTCGAGGTGTTTAACTTGTCAACGCGTAAAGGCGGAGCATCAAGTGCCAAAGGGTCATTGTTGATAGATTAACCAAGTCCGCTCATTTCTTGCCAATACGTGAGACTTATTCCCTTTAACGTCTTGCTAGTATGTACGTGAACGAGATTGTGAGATTGCATGGCATGCCAGTATCCATAGTTTCGAATCGTGACCCAAGATTCACTTCAAGATTTTGGGTTAGCTTGCAAAAAGCTATGGGCACAGATTTACGGTTCAGTTCGGCATACCATCCTCAAACGGACGGGCAATCAGAGAGGACTATTCAAACTCTTGAAGATCTAGTAAGACTTTGTATCCTAGATTTCAAAGGCAGTTGGGATAAGTATTTACCATTGGTGGAATTCTCCTACAACAACAGTTATCAGGCAAGTATAGGTGTGGCTCCATTTGAAGCATTGTATGGACGAAAGTGTCGCTCTCCAGTATGTTGGGGTGAGGTGGGAGAAGCAACGTTGTTGGGACCAGAGTTGGTACGAATGACTACAGAGAAGATCCAAGCGATTCGACAACGTATACAAACGGCACAGGATCGACAAAAGAGTTATGCGGATCTTCATCGAAAGGACGTGGAATTTGACATTGGGGATCATGTATTATTACGTGTAGCACCATGGAAAGGAGTTACAAGATTTGGGAAGATAGGAAAGCTCAATCCACGATTTATTGGTCCATTTCAGATTCTTGACCGAATAGGAAATGTGGCATATAAACTCGCATTACCTCCAAGCATGTCTCGTGTTCATAATATTTTTCACATATCTATGCTTCGTAAATATGTTAAAGGCCCGAACCACATTATTGAGTTAGAACCAGACGAGATAGCTGAAGATTTAACGTACGAGGAGGTACCTGTCAAGATCCTGGATAGGAAGGAGCATGTCCTACGCACGAAGGTCATACCACAAGTTAAAGTTTTGTGGAGAAACCATGCAATTGAGAAAATGACCTGGGAGTTGGAAACGGAAATGAAAGCGAGGTATCCTCATCTTTTCGAAACAACAGGTACGTATGTCAATTTCGAGGACGAAATTTCATAAGGAGGGGAGGTTGTAAGACCCCAAATTATCAATAAATGAAATTTAATTTTCTCTATTTATTATTCTGAAATAGTAAGGGTTGATTTGATTAATGTGGTTAGTTATGGGTAAAATGCGTAAATATTTCAAATAAGCAAGTGGTCCTAAAATATTCATTGTTGTCGGGGAATATTTGTTTGGTCGTGGAATATTCTTGTTATCGGGAATATTCGTATGACGGCGCAGCCTTGTGTGGGCCCCATAACGGAAAGCGATTGGATGAAGAAAATGACAAAAATAAGTTATTTATAAATAACGGCGTAGTTGTTACCGTTAATACTGTTGGAATACCCGGTGGTTAAAACATAGTAATACGCGTTGTTGCACAGTAGTACACGGTATTGCACCAATTATTGATTCTTACGTAAGAAGGCACTACTCAATAATTGTTACAGTAATTACTGTTCAATATTGTATTTTATTGATTCAATAATTGCTGCGTTGATATTTTATATTACTGTTATTTTAATAATTGTCACTACACAGTATTTTCTATTATCGGAACAATAATTTATATTATCTGAATAATATTATTAGATAACATTATTGGCAATGTCTAGAAAGTTCTGTCTAAGGAGAGGTTTGGTCATCTAATTGCGCGCCAGTAAGGAGAGATCCTTATTGGAAAGCCCCCTCTTTCCTGGGAATGGCTTGGTTGTCAGTACTGTGATTCTGTAATATTATTTGTGTATAATTAATTATTGATTTATATGATGAGGAAAATATTAATTTTATGTGGATATAGGTGGAGAAAATTTTTAATGTGACAATTGTTGAAAATTAATATTTTATCTTTTTCTGATAAAATAATTCATATATATTGATAGTGATATTTTTATAATGAATGTGGGATATATGAGTATATGAGGAGGAAGAGTATTTTTGTGGCATTAAACGATTAACACATGTTTTGTGTGTTGGTGGACACAATTCTTGACCGAAAATTTATTATTGACTGTAAAATCGTCCGTTTGTGGATTTCGGTCAATTTCTGTTTAGAATTTAGAAAAACTTTCTTCTACAAAGTTGTAGAGAATAGAATTTCCTATAAAAACTCGCGAGATTCGAATTTTCTGATGAAAGGGATATTTATTATGAATTATTGAAGTTCTGAAGTTCCAAAATAATTGGTTTTTGAAAGTTTTAATTATTCTTATTTACAAAATCGTTTTTTTTGCTTGGTGGGCTGCATTAAACATGTGCAATGAGCTGAAATCAGATTTCAAGAGGTAGGCTTGACAATTTTGTAAATATAAATATTATTATATTTAATTTTCTGCTTTGGTGTTCTAAGCATTTTCCTATAAATAGGGTGCTTAGGTTAGAATTAAAAATTACACCAGAAACACAAGTTTCTCTCTATTTCTCTCCCTATATCGAGCGTATTCTTGTGAGTATTCTAATACTTTGAGTATTGCTATACGGTGAAAGTTCAAGTCATAGCCTATATCCGGTGTTTCAACTAGAAGTACTGTTTTTACGAGGTAAGGGATGTTATTTCTTCTTGAATGATATTATTTTCTTCAATATCATTATGCCGAAGTATTGATCTGAATTTTTTTTATCAAATTTGGAACTTTTCATGTCGGGGTTACTATTCATGAGTTACTATTCATGAGTTACTATTCACGAGTTACTATTCACCGAAAAATGAAATTTTCTTCTTTTTGTCCAAAATATCTATTATGGATACTAGCTTTGATTGTATCCATGTTTTGATCATTCTTGAATTTTACTCCACTATGATTGTTTATGAGGTATTTTTGGACATGGATAAACTGTAATACGAATTCCTAATATTTGTTCTTTTGCTTCACTGGATTCGTTTTCTTTAAAATATTTTTCATCATCCTCAGTCTTAAATGATGATATAACTGAATATCTTTGGTCTGTAGTGCAAAGATGAATGATTTCTGATGAATATCTTTGGCCCGTAGTGCAAAGATGAACAGGTGTTGAGGTGAACATGACCAACTGATGAATATCTTTGGCCTGTAGTGCAAAGATGACTATTTGATTCAAGATATTTATTGATTGATATTACAGGGATAAAATATTGATGATGGGCTTTTAAATTCATAGATAATCGTAGATTTCATTCTCTACGTAACTCTTCTATGAATTATTAATTTTCACTGCGAATATTGATTTAAAACTTGTTGTCTATTGTATTCTATTAAATTTTTCCCTGTTGAAGACTAACGATAATTTGTTGTATATTATCTTAGTCATAATATTCTTTACTGGGCTAGTTGAGCTCACCCTTTTACTTGTTGTTCCATTTTTCTTCTCAGGAGGCGAGAATGTAGCGAGTACTAGTCGGGGTGTGGAATGATGGTTCAAGACAGTTGTTTTAGTAGTCCTCACTATTTTGTAAAATAGTGTATCAATAAGTATAATGAGGACTTAATTGAGTATGAATACTGTCTAGATGACAATATTTGTATTTAAACTCACAGTATATGTGTTGTCGTATTTTGCACGACAATTGTAATAATAAAGTTGTAGTTATTTTCTGTACCATGTATTTGGCGACTCAGAATGGGTTGGATGGATTTGACCTATTTTGGGGGCGTCACATTTATTATCACACTATTTCACAGAGTAGTGAGAACTACTAATGCACCATCTAGGACCATCACTCTGTTCCCCGACTAGTGCCAGCTACGTTCTCATTTCCTGAAAAGAACAATGAAAGCAAAAGGGTGAACTCAACTAGCCCAGTAAGAAATATTATGACTAAGATAATGTAGAATAAATTATCATTAGCCTTCAACAGTATAACAACTGATAGATTATAATAGACAACAAGTTTTAGATCAACAACTGCAGCGGAATAAGCAATCCATTAGAAGAGTCAAGTAAAGTATAAAATCTACTATCTTCTATGATTTAAAAAGTTTTTCATCAACTTTATCACTGAGACTCAGCTTAATAAATAAAATCGAATCATCCCTGCTCCATGGCCAAGGATATTCATGTAATCATCAATGGTCATGACTATACCGAATAATCCCTGGTCATAATCATACCAACAACTGTCCACTAATGAACTACAGGCCAATGAAGACTATAAGACCCCAAATTATTAATAAATGAAATTTAAATTCCCTCTATTTATTATTTTGAAATAGTAAGTGTTAAATTGATTAATGAGGTTAGTTATGGGTAAAATGCGCAAATATTTCAAATAAGCAGGTGGTTATAAATTATTCATTGTTGTTGGGGAATATTCGTTTGGTCGTGGAATATTCTTCCTGTCGGGGAATATTCGTACGACGGCGCAGTCTTTTGTGGGCCCCATAACGGAAAGCGATTGGATGAAGAAAACGACAAGTATATATTTTTATTAATAACGGCGTAGTTGTTACCGTTAATACTGTTGGAATACCCGGTGGTTAAAACACAGTAATACGCGTTGTTACACAGTAGCACACTGTATTGCACCAATTATTGATTTTTACGTAAGAAGACACTACTCAATAATGGTTACAGTAATTACTGTTCAGTATTTTATTTTATTGATTCAATAATTGCTGCGTTGATATTTTATATTACTGTTGTTTCAATAATTGTCACTACACAGTATTTTCCATTATCAGATCAATAATTCATATTATTTGAATAATATTATTAGATAACATTATTGGCAATGTCTAGAAAGTTCTGTCTAAGGAGAGGTTTGGTCATCTAATTGCGCGCTAGTAAGGAGAAATCCTTATCGGAAAGCCCCCTCTTTCCTGGGAACGGCCTGGTTGTCATAAATGTGATTCTGTAATATTATTTGTGAATAATTAATTATTGATTCATATGATAAGGAAATATTTATTTTTGTGGATATAAATGAGGGATATATTTTTATGGTTAAAAATGAAGGAGTTAATGTTGAGGTTTTTATCAGTATTTTTGTCGGAATGGAGGTATTAAAAATCAGGATTTTTAAGATATTTTGCGGAGGTTATAATTTTTAATCCGACCGTTGGATCGTGATAATTTTTGGATATGTTATACATATATAAGTTGAGTATATGTCCACAAATTTTGAACCGTTAAAAATGAACGTATGATTTATTATGAATTTTACGAGATGACTGGTTCAGAAATTGTTGAATTTTCGGAGTTAATCATTTTGGTAAAAAATTCTAGAATTGGTGGGCCCCACTCTTGGTTGGTGAAGAAATGTGCTGAGATTTTTATTCAAATGTGGTGGGTGTGAATAGTAGCAGGTAAAGCCATCAGGTTGCAGGTTAAGTCTGCTTCGGCGTGCTAACATTTTCCTATAAATAGAGGGCTAAGTTAGAATTGAAAATCACACCAGAAACAAGTTTTCTCTCTTTCTCTCTCTAGATTATTGAGTGTATTTTGTGAGTATTTAGATACTTTGAGAGTTTCTATTCATCAGAGCAAGTGTCTTTCAGCTTTATACCGGTATTCCGACCAGAAGTACTGTCTTTACGAGGTAAGGGATGTTATTTTATTTAAAAATGATATTATTTCTTCAATATCATTATGCCGAAATATTGGTTGGAAATTTTTATCAAATTTGGAACTTTTCACGTCGGAGTTACTATTCATGAGTTACTATTCACGAGTTACTATTCACGAGTTACTATTCACCGAAAAATAAAATTTTCTTCTTTTCGTCCAAAATATCTATTCTGGGTACTAGCTTTGATTGTATCCATGTTTTGATCATTCTTGAATTCTACTTCACTATGAATAATTATAAGGTATTTTTGGACATGGATAAATCGAAATACGAATCCTTAATATTTGTTATTTTGTTTCACTGGATTCGTTTTCTTTAAGATATTTTTCATCATCCTCAGTCCTAAATGATGATATTACTGAATATCTTTGGCCCGTAGTGCAAAGATGAATGATTAACTGATGAATATCTTTGGCCCGTAGTGCGAAGATGAACAGGTGTTGAGATGAACATGACCGACTGGTGATACAAATGAATATCTTTGGCCTGTAGTGCAAAGATGAATATTTGATTAAAGATGGTTATTGATTGTTGTTACAGGGATAAAATATTGATGATGGACTTTTAAATCTTAGAAGATAGTAGAACTCATTCTCTACTTGACTCTTCTAATGGTTTGTTGTTTCCGCTGCAGTTATTGATTTAAAACTTCTTGTCTACTGTATTCTATTAGATTTTTCCCTGTTGAAGACTAACGATAATTTGTTCTGTATTATCTTAGTCATAATGTTCTTTACTGGGCTAGTTGAGCTCACCCTTTTCCTTTTTGTTCCATTTTTCTCAGGAGGCGAGAATGTAGCGAGTACTAGTCGGGGTATGGAATGATGGTTCTAGAAGTTACTTTAGTAGTCCTCACCATTTTTGTGAAATAATGTATCAATAATTGTAATGAGGACTTATTTGAGTGTGGATATTGTCTAAATGACAATATTTGTATTTAAACTCACAGTTCTTGTGTTGTAATAATAAAGATATAGTTGTTTCTGTACTATGTATTTTGGCGACTCAGAATGGGTGTTGTATACCTATTTTGGGGACGTTACAAAGACTTTTACTATACCGAATAATCCCTTGTTATAATCATACCAAGTTTATCTATGCACGTAAGCTAAAGATGACTTTCATCACAATATAAGCATGAGGATGATGACAATGACATAATAATTCAATAAAAACAAGTTCAAGAATAAATTTTAAAGATTTATAAATTAATTTATCCAGGAGCCAATAACGTCCAAATTGTTAACATGATACTGCTTTGTAGAGTAAAATTCAAGAATGCTCAAAAGAATATTTCCATAAAAAGATACTGGATGAAGTGCAAATATCAAGGATATTCCACTAATTTCATGGAGTATAGAAGCCAAAGCTTTAACTAACTGAGTATAATAGAATATATAAAACTGCAAATAGATTTTCGTCCGCCATGCGGTAATTCACGTAGACAGATCATTTTCACAATTTAATAAGGAATGAATACGAAGGATCATTCACCATGCATGTGGTAATCCACATAGACAGGTTATTCCAACAGAATAATAAAGAATGGAATAACAGAAGAATTCATCATGCATGCGATAGACCGCACAGACAGATTATTCCAACAGAATAATAAAGAATGGAATCAGGTCATGCGTAATCCGCACAGACAGGATATTCCAACAGAATAATAAAGAATGGAATATCTACAGAATTCACCAGGCATGCGATAGACTGCACAGACAGGTTATTCCAACAGAATAATAAAGAATGGAATAACAGAAGAATTTCACCATATATGCGGTACTTCGCATAAACAGGTTATTCCAACATAATAATAAAGAATGAAATAACAATAGCTCTCTTCATGAATACAAAAGAAATAATACCCCTTACGAGTACAACAAATAATATCCCTTGCCTTAGAAAAACTGAATACTGGAGTAGTGAAATAGCAGAATACTTTTCTTCTTTCTCTCTATAGTTTTTCTATCTAGAGTTTCAGTGAATTCGCAAGAAATAATGAAGAAATGAGCGTCTATTTATAGAAGAACTGAAAGTAGCTCTTGGGCTTAACGAAGTGTCAAAATGACTCTTGGTAATATTGAAGAGACAACTACTATTTGGGAAGGGGCAACTAACTCTTGGAACACCGAGACAAGTAACTCTTGGAAAATCGAAGGGACAAGTTACTATTAAAACTTTAAACCAACGATCCATATTGATTTACTATTATAATTTCAACCAAGTATCTGAAAAATTATCACATCTTCTCATGGAATAATATTGTATTCAAAAATGATTTGGACCGAAAAGAAATATATTTTTCGGGTGAATAGTACCTCGTGAATAGTACTTCAAGAATAGTACTTCGTGAATAGTAACCTGTGAATAGTACTTTGACATAAAAAGTACCCCGAATACCCGATTGGTCAATATAACCTCCAGACATCAATTATTATCGAAATAAATATTGATTTCTACTAACACTAATAAATCCCACACAATAGAACTATCAATTTCATATTTAATCAACACGAACTTATTCATCATTAATATTATAATTCATAATATTTAACAACCAGGTTGTTTTCAGGAAAGAGGGGACTTTTCGATAAGGATTTCTCCTTATTAGCGCGCAATTAGGTGACCAAACCTCTCCTTGACAGAACTTCTAGACATTGTCAATATTGTAAATAATAATATGAATAACTTTGTCGTCTCAATTATTGATTTAATAATTTATCATATTATGCAGATGATACTGTGAAAATAATTAAATCAATAATATGAGAGATATGATGCAGCAATTACTTTAGCAATAATTAAGTATAACTGAGTGACTTCTCACGTAAGCATCAATAATCAATACCGTGTGCTACTATGCAACCACGCGTATTACTGTACTTTTACTACCGGGTAGTTCAACAGTTTTAACGGTAACACCTCCACCGTTATTTTTATAAAAAGATAATTCTGTCGTTTTCTAACTACGAGAATACTTTCGTTGTGGCGTCCACCAATGATTGTGGCGTCGTACGAATATTTCCTGTTAAAATAAATATTCCCCGACCAATCGAATATTATATAACTACTTGCTTACTTTATAAAATTTTTAAATATTACCCACAACTATAACATTATATCAAATCCACACCATAATATTAAAAAAATATTTTGAGAAATTTAAATCTTTATTCATAAAATTTGGGGTCTCACAGTCATAAAATAATCGTTTTATCAAGGAATATTCGTACGACGACACAATCATTAGTGGACCCCACAACGAAATTACTGTTGGAGTTAGAAAACGACAGAAATAACTTTTTATAAAAATAACGGCAAAAGTTTTACCGTTAAACTGTTAAAATACCCGGTGGTAAAAGTATAGTAATACGCGTGGTTGTATAGTAGCACACGGTATTGTATAGTATCTTTAATTATTGATGCTTACGTGAGAAGTCACTCAGTTATACTCAATTATTGTCACAGTAATTACTGCATAGTATCTCACATTATTAATTCAATTATTGTCATAATATTTTATATTATTAAATCAATAATTGAGACGACAAAGTTATTCATATTATTATTTACATTATTGACGATGTCTAAAAAGTTCTATCGAGGAAAGGGGTTTGGTAACCTAATTGTGCGCCAATAAGGAGAAGTCATTATCGAAAAGTCCCCTCTTTCCTAGGAATGATCTGGTTGTTAATATTGCGAGTTATAATATTAATGATGAATAAATATTATTAAAAATGTGTTTAGTGAAGCTAAGTGAATTGAGATAAATAGAGGGGTTTTTTTATGAAGTATTTGTTGTAAATTTGGCTTATTACATGAATATCCACTTTCTCATTTTTTTAAAATCGTCGGGAGAAAGTTATCTCAGTTTTGTTTTATTACTTATATATATATAAATAAATTTTATAATATATATATATATATATATATATATAGAATATATTATATTTTATTATTTGCATAGTACTGCATAGTATTTGCATAGTATTGCATAGTAAAATTAATTTTTTTTAAAGTTTCGTCCGTGAACGTTCATCCGTGAATTTTTTTTCCTACTATGCAGTCCGTGATTTTATTTTCTAAATAGTATCATGTCATTCTCCTATAAATATGATGCTTAGTTTAGAAATAAAAATCACACAAAAATCAGAGAATTCTTCTTCAATTATATTGAGCGTATTTCTTTAGAGTTTAAGGAAGCTTTGAGTGTAGAAAACAGTTCAAGTTTTCTTCAAGAATATTCCCGCCATACCAGTCAGAAATACTCTCCTTTTAAGGTAAGGGATATTATTTTTGTTCAATATTTGTATGAAAAAATATTTTCTTCCATACTCTGTAATATGTAAGTAATATTATTTCGTTTCGTATTCCTAATTCTACACTCATGTTGATAAGTATTGCTTCTATACTACTTGAAATTAGTAGAATATCCTTGAAATTTGCGCTTCATCTAATATCTTTTCACGAGAATATTTTTTTGAACATTCTTGTTAAATTTTGGTCTTTTCATGCCGGGGTACTATTCAAAAAGTACTATTCATGAAGTACTATTCACGATAAAAATTAATTTTTTTTATGTCCAAATTATTTTTGATACATGAATATTATTCTTGAATTTTACTCCACAAAGTAGTTATCATGTTGATAATTTGGACATTTTTAAACTCTTGATAAATTAAAAATCTTTAATATTTATCCTTGATTTCGTTTTGATTGATGCTTATATCATTGCCATCATCCTCATACTTATATTGTGATGAAAGTCATCTTTGGCCTGTAGTGCACAGATAGACTGTTGATTAGTATGATTATGACTATATGTCGGTATAATCATGACCTGTAATGTTACAAATGATGTGATAAAAGTCTTCATTGGCCCGTAACGTATTGATGGACAGTTGTTGGCATGATCATGACCACTGGTGATAATAACGAATATTCTTGGCCCGTAGTGTATGGATAATTTATGGATGTGATAATAATGAATATCCTTGGCCCGTAGTGCATGGATAATTCATGGATGTGATACAAACGAATATCCTTGGCCCGCAGTACATGAATAATTCGATGATGTGGATTATTTATTGAGCTATGTTATAGTGATAAAATATTGATGATGAACTTTTAAATCATAGAAGATAGTAGATAGCATGCTCTACTTGACTCTTCTAATGGATTATTTGTTCCGCTGCAGTTAAACTCATTGTTTATTGTATTCTATCAGTTTTACACTGTTGAAAGCTAACGATAATTTATTCTGCATTATCTTAGTCATAATATTCTTTACTTGCTAGTTGAGCTCACCCTTTGCTTTCATTGTTCTCTTCAGGAAATGAGAACATAGCCGGTACTAGTCGGAGAATGGAGTTACGGTCTGAGATGGTGGTTGTAGTAGTCCTCACTATTTTATAAAATAGTGTGATAATAATTATAATGAGGAATCCATTTGAGTTTGGATATTGTCTATGAGACAATATTCGTGTTAAAACTCTCAGCTTACGTTTGTCGTATTATATTAATGAAGTTTGTATTTAAATTCTATACCATGTATTTGACGACTCAGAATGGGTTGTGTATACCTATTTTGGAGGCGTCACAATAATAGTAATAATAATAATAAGACTCTTTTTATTAATTTATATTTAAATATTTCCAAAATATTAAATCATATATATTAAACTATTTAATTTATTTTATCATCATAGATTAAATTAAATACACTTAACTTATTATGATGTGACCCTTTAGGTTCTCCATATTAAACCGGTTGTGAATAAATCAATTAGAACAATTCTAATCTTATTTAAATAAATAAATTAAATTATTAATTTATTTAAATAAATAATATTTATTCTATAATAGGGATAAGTCTCCCTAGCGATCAACGACTTTTTAGATAATATAGATTTCAACATTAATCATAAAAGAACATTTGAGTAAATAGTTATCGTACAATTCAATCCTTCCACCATACAATGTCCCAACTAAATGTAAGATATACACCTGGCAAACGGGCGGGTAGGGTCGGGTCGGGCCGGGCCGAAATGGCCCGGGTTTTGGCGGCCCAAATTTTTGAGGCCCGGGTTGGGCCAGCTTCTTCCTTTAATTTTTTTTTTTGTAAAATCTTGATACACCAAAAATAGTAATAATAATAAATATTAAAAATAATAAAATAATTTATAATAAATAATAATTCTAATTATTTACATTAACTGCATATCTCAATCAATTAAAATTTTAATAGTATTATAAATTACTTTCAAACACGCTCCAACTTAAGGGGGAGTGTTAGTAGATATTCTAGAGGATTTTAGATATTATTCTAAAGGCGTGATTTGGGGATTAAATACGTAGGGGGATTGCATAATTAAGGGATAATGATTGATTTACTTTTCAAATGTATAATTAAGGGGGAGTGTTAGTAGATATTCTATATTATTGTGTTACAGATTTGGACTTGCAATCTAAAAAATTAGTGGTTGATTCGGATTATATATTGCTAGTAATTTAAAGTATATAATCAAATTTGATTTTTTAAAATTATACTTTAAAATTAATATATAGATAATTTTAAATTTTTATAATAATATTATCTAACTTAAACTAATAATTATTAGTTTTATACTTTGAAATTGAAGAACTATTTCGAAAGTTCATGCAATTGTAATTGTTTATGAGCGTGAGTAAAGATATATAGAGGATATATTGAGGGAATTAACATTTCTACCAATAAAATTAAAAGGGATATTAATAGTTGTTGTAGTTCAGTTGGTTTGAACTCTTATTTATTTACTTGCAAGTCTTGTGTTCAAGTCTCACAACCCACAAGTAGTAACATTTTATTTTTTAAAATAAAAAAAAAGTCACGGGCCACGGGCCGGGCCGAGCCAAAAATGGACCGGGCCAAAATGGCCCACAATTTTCTGGGCTGAAATATGGCGGCCCATAGCCCATGTTTTTACGGGCGGGTCGGCCCGGCCTGCGTGCCTGGGCCTAAATTGTCAGGTCTAATAAGATATGAAATTATTGTCAAGTCTTATTTTATTTAATTATATGTATTTCGACTCTTAAATGCACAACTCCAAATAATGCAAATTAGAAACTCCTTTCTAATTTCATTCTGCTTTGGCCAAGGACTACTGGGTTGTCATTTATCGAATCGCATAGGACATTTATCTTCTTTTACTAGAAGCTATAGATTCTTTATTGATCATACATTATCTCCATGTACAACTTATTATACCCAAGCATACCCTTTGATATACCCTAAGGGTCTTAAGGAATAAGTCAAAGTATAATTCATCATATACAAGATACTATGATGATCTCAAGTCCAAGAATCACTTGTACTACTATCACTACAGGAATTTTTATTGACAGGCAAGTAAAACTCCATTAAGTATTCCTTAGCGAGCCACGTTCAGTGTAATTATTCTCCAATAAGCACCTACATACTTGCTTTAGTGTCTCCACACAAATGATCATGAGATCAATCATCCTCATCCAATGAGCAAGTAACGTATGTACCAATCTATCCGGATTCACTAATCCCCAATTTAGTAATCCAACGATTGGGAACTATTTTAGTTTTAAACTTTCTGAGAATTTAGATCTCATTAGAATGATCATCATCATTATTCTAAAAGTATTGCTTAAAACTATGGATTTATCACATATTATAAACCAGCATCATGTAGATAATTAAAAACCTTTAATAAATTAATACTTTTTATTAATAAATGAATAAGATTGTTACAAAGTATATGCTTTATCATCAAACATGATTGGTTTGTGTGCATACTACTTTCAACTTTCACTTCTTGGAGAAACTTATGATGTTATTGCGGAAGAAGTAGAGTCGGATCCCTCTAACTACTATGAAGCTATTAATGATGTAGATGCATCCAACCGGAACATAGCTATGAAACAAGAAATGGATTCTGTGTACTTAAATAAAGTATGGGAACTTGTAGAAGCACCTAATAGGGTCAAACCTATAGGGTGCAAGTGAGTCTACAAAAAGAAAAGAAGGGAAAGTGGAAAGGTGGAAACATTTAAAGCACGGCTGGTAGCAAAATGTTTTACTCAAAAAGAAGGTATCGATTATGAGGAAACTTTTTCACCAATAGCTATGATTAAATCTAATACTCTTATCCATTGCAACTCATCTCAATTACGAGATATGACAAATGGATGTCAAGTTTGCTTTTCTTAATGGATATCTTGATGAAGAAATTTATATGAAGCAACCTAATGGTTTCATAGTTAAAGGCCAAGAAAATATGGTATGCAAGTTGCAAAAGTCTATTTATGGACTTAAGCAAGCATTAAGATCTTGGAATATAAGGTTTGATGAAGTAATCAAATATTATGGTTTTGAAAATAATCCAGAATAATCTTGTGTGTATAAGAAGAATAATTATGGGGTGGTGGCATTCTTAGTTCTTTATGTGGATGATATATTGCTTATGAGTAATGATGTAAGAGTATTATCTAGCGTCAAAATTTGGTTGTCTATTAATTTTGAAATGAAGGACCTAGGAGAGGCTAATTATAATCTAGGGATCAAGCTTTAGCGTGGTCGCAAGAATAAAACGTTGGGCCTATCCTAAGCTGCATACATAGATATAATTTTGGCTAGGTTCAACAAATAAAATTCCAAGAAAGGACTACTTCCTATCAGACATGGAATTCCTCTTACTAAGGAACAGTGTCCTAAGACACCTCAAGAGCAAGAGCGCATGAAGACAATCCCTTATGCTTCGACAGTAGGAAGTCTTGTGTATGCAATGTTGTGCACTAGACCAAACATTTGTTTTGCAGTAAGCCTGGTCAACAGATATCAGTCTAACCATGAACTAGAACATTGGATAACAGTAAAGCATATACTTAAGTATCTACGGAGAACAAGAGAGTATATGCTTGTCTATTCTAGTGATGATCTTGTCCTGAAGGATATACAGATTCAGATTTTCAGTCAGATAGAGACTTTAGAAAGTCAACATTTGGTTATGTGTTTACTCTTGGAGGTGGAGCTGTCGGTTAGAGGAATGTTAAACAACCTTGCATAGCTAACTCCTCCATGGAAGCTGAATATGTTGATGCTTCCGAAGCTACAAAAGAGGTTGTATGGCTCAATAAGTTCTTGTTAGAAATAGGAATGGTACCCTCAGAATCATCTCCTATTGTCATGTTTTGTGACAATAAGGGGGCAATTGGATAATCAAAGGAGCCTAAGAACCACAAGAAAGGTAAACACATTGAAAGAAAATATCACCTCATCCGAGATATAGTTCAATGAAGAGAATTAATAGTTTCAAATATAGCTTCTGCGCAAAATTTGGATGATTCTTTTACGAAGACCTTGTCTTCTAATTTTTTTGATTTACATCTTGAGGGGATGTGTACTAGACATATGGTAGATTGGGTTTAGAGCTAGTGAGAGATTGTAAGGTTTTAAGCCCAGAAAAACTCAATGTTGATATTTATTTAATTATTTTAATAATAAAATTTAATTTCATTTTGCATAATTAAATGTGTCATAAATTTTGTCCATAAATATGCATTTTATAATTTATGTATATGAATGAGTGTTATATACAGAAAACATAAATTATATGTTATGTATAATTAAAGAAATATATTATTCTCAATCTTAGATGGAAATGGACATACCATTCTAGTAGATTGTAATACACTTGATTGGATGATTTGTCTTAGTCATGTAAAGTAAATACTTTAATCAAGTGTATTGGTGTATTTTTAAAATACATAGAACTAGATCGTTATGAAAAATTATTTGTTAAATACTTTTATTATAAATAATTTTTCAATTATTATTAATGTGCAATTACTCTTAATCCTGAGAGAATAATGAACTTGATTTTATAGTGTATGCCACTTTAATATATTAAAGAGTGCAATTTTAATACAATCAATACATCAATATGTTGGGTGATATATGTTGTAAAATTAGGAATATGTATTTTTCAAGATGAAATTCTACATTCAAATTATAATATCCCCTTGATATAATTTATTTGTTGATCACCAGAATCTTGGCCAAGTATTTTAGTAATTCAAATTACTAAAGTATTAATTTAATTTTTTAAATTAATGAGTGATCAAAAGTTTATAAATTATGTACTCAAGGATATAAGCAGTAAAAGTAGTGAGATTAGTAGAGAAGTATTTTGCAAGATTCTAATAGTGGAAGGATTTAATTAATTAATTTTAATTCTATTAATTCTAGAGTGCAATTATAACTATTTAGCAGAATTATTTATAATTAATATAATTCTAATTGATTAAAAAGTTAATCAGAAGTTAGTATTATATTAGAGCTAGACTTATAGAATCCTATTTGATCCCCACTCTAGCCCTTGTTAAGATATAACAAAATAGCAGGAAAAAATATATCAGAAATGTTTTCGATTATCCTGATAAATATCAGGGAGTTGAGAACTCTATATATTCTATCATTTTACAATATTTTGAGCTCATACTCATAAAAGTACGTAATATCAAAATAAGGGTCATAGAGAGAAAGATCAGGAGGGAGAAAATTCATTATTAGAATAAGCAAAAAATTCTCCATCGTGCTACAACCAAGCATGATGTATGTAATATAATTCTTTGATTATGATAAATTACGAGAATGATCTTGGGATAATAATTTTTAAAAAGTAAAATTATTAATTTATTTGGAAATCGTTTCTTACACCAACACCCACCATCAATTCAAAAGGAAATTATTTTTCATCTTCTTCCTACCACTAGCCACAAAACTCAACTTCAGTACCACCCCTGAACTACAAAATCAATTTCACTACCACCCCTGCACCACCATAATTCCTCCTCCACCATAATGAAACTTAGATCTACAACAAATTCAAATCTATACCTATAAATTATAGACCCAAATCTACTATGAAACATAGATTTACGACATATGGTGACCCAAATTTGTAATGGAAGATGTAACACACTTCATTTATTGTTAATCATTTTCTTATCCTTCATCGAAGAAAGGTTATGGTGGTTTGACGAAGCGAGTTTCTATGGCACAATAATCTCTCACTTTATCGTTCGCACTGCGGTCGAAAATATTACAAAAATGTCACTAATTTTAATATTATGATAATATATTGAATATTTTGAAACTTACCGTCTGCACTATTAAAGTGTGGATCTTGAAGGGCATTTTGGTAATTTTGAATATACACTTTAGTTGTAAAGACTCCGCAGTGTTAAAAAATCGCAGACGGTGGATAATTTTTGTCGTTAGATCTGCAATTGGACGGTCACGATTTATTATAAGAATAAACTTAAATTTATAACGTTAACTATAGATCAGTCCTCATATATATATATATATATATATATATATATATATATATATATATATATATATATATATATATATATATACTCTTACAAAATAAAAAGTCATTAATAGAAGCGTTTTTATTAAGGATTAGAACAATCATAAAATCATGTGAAACATAAAATAATTAGCACAATCTATATAATAAAACAGAACCCATTTTGAATCTTTCATTTGACAAAGCAAAAGAACGGTTCAGATTTCATCTCTGTAACAACACGATATTTTCTATACAAATAAATTAGAAATTTTGCGAATATTTTTTTTTTTTAAATATGAGGAATATGTGTCAAGATAATGTGTATATGTATTTATGTGATAAATAAAAATATGAATAGTTACAAATAATTTTATTTTAAAATTATTGATCATTATAAATTATATTCTTATCATAATTAATTTTATAGTAGAAATGTTTTATTAATTATTTTCCATGAAGATATAATCATATATTATTTATATAATATATGAAATGATTTTTAGAATTATTATAATAATTATATTTTGATTTTTTAGTGCTATAAATATGTGCTGTATATGTGGACCAATAAGGGTTGGTCAATTATGGTGTTATGTGACAAACCCTTGTATTACTGTGTGAAACCCTAATTACAAATTTTAGGAACTAATTTTATTTTATTTTAAACCCTAAATGAAAGCTTCGTAACCTAATTATACATTAGATGAGACAATTAAATAACCTAAGGGTTATGGCAATAAAGAAGGGTTAGTATTTAATATGTATACTAACTTAAGTGAATAATCTTATTATTTCAGTGACTACTAATTTTAAACCTATTTCTAGTAAACCTAATTAGGTTATAAGTTAAAGTCACATGTATAAGAAATTAAATTTCATAAGATTGAAAAGAAAAACCCTAAATAAATAATTTGGGTAACATATATTAAAATTGTTAGACTATGTTTATTACATAGCCCAAAACAATTAAAGGAAAAGCCCAAAAGAAATAAAATGTAAGCCCAAACTTAGCCCACTTGATTAAGGATATTTTAGATATTTGATTTATCTAATTTATGCATTAAAATAAAAGCTAAATGGAGGAGTTAGTGGGCATAAATATGGCTGGCCACATTAGCCTTTTTAAGGAAAGAATATTAAGTTAATCATGTTCCATAAGTAGAAATCTTACACACAAGGACAAGTGTGTCATGCTCCCATTGGTAGAAAATTCACTTAGCAACCTTAATGGCATGATTAGGCATGATTAGGAAGGGATAAGGCTAACCCTTTTGTCCAAGGGGAAAAAGAAAGATGGAGGATATTAGCATTCCACTCTAATTCACCAACATAATATCTATCTCATTTCATTTTACTCCTCCACCATTCTTCTTCTTCTTTTATTTTCTCCCAACCCATCAAAACACAAAGCTTAGCAAGAGAGAGCGGAAAAGTTCAGATTCTAGAGAGGGAGAGGAGTTTATTGTTCATGCATCCTAAGTTTATATCATACTTTGGAAGAACAAGAAGTATAGCAAAGAAAACTAGGTGAGGATTCTCTTCCATTCTTTCTTATTCTTCTTCTATTTTGGTTTTTACCTCATCATATATAGGGGTTATGGTCTAATACTCAAAGTATCATAGTTCTACATATCATCATGTATAGAACTAAGTATCTTGAGTGTTAGATCAAAGGCTTAGAGGAAGAATATGAGCATATGTTCTCCAAGGGTGAAAACTCTTATTTTTTTTCCACTAAATCTTGTGTAACTCAAGTTTTCCAACTTAGATTTGTGATCCGTCGAAGGGGGGGTACTGGATACATGAGTTATCTAGTAAACCCAAGTGATAGAACACAAATCTAGCAAGTTTTGAAATCTTTGGGGTTGTTTTCCCCAAAACAGTCCACTTTGAATGTTAAAGGTTCAAAACCCTAAAATAGCTTATGTCCTGTTTTTCTAGGAACTTTTTCGGATAGTTCCATATCTTTTAAAATTTTGGAAATAATCACAGAGGTACCTTGAGAAGTTATCTACATGTAGGAAAAAGAACGAACACGTTTCGAGTTATAGATTGTGCGTAATGACTATTTCCGTGAAGGACTCCTAAATATTTACCTTCGAATATCTCACTGTGTATACATAGGAAAATTCCGAAATTTTTACAGTAGGTTCATATATGTTAGGAGAGCATACCCTGAAAATTTTAGATTTTTCTGAGCAAAACGCAATTTATGAAAAATGAAGCAAGATCCGAGTGTTTTGGAAACTTTAAAAATAGTAGATCAATTTCTAAAATTCCAGAAAAATTTGGGGATCCTTGTAGGTTCATATTCTGTCAAAATCCAGAAGATGAAAATTTTTAGAATCAATTTGCTATTTTTCCTAAAAATGATTATGTTGTGAATAAAAGAAAATAAATAGTTAAATGATGCCTTTAATGAGAAAATTGTGATTTTAATGTTTGAATACTCCTAATATATAATACTATGACTATTTTAGGATATTTTGGTAATTTATAATAAGAAATATTATTTATGACCTTTTATGGATATTAAATAAATAGTTTTATAAAGGGTGAACAATTAAAATAAATTGTTTATTGATCTAATAAATTATTAAAATGTTATTATGATATTAATAATATTAGAATATGATATTGTTAAGTAAATAAAAATATTAAGATTAAAACTTTATTAAAATATTGTTAAATGGTTAATCATATTTGAATTAAAATATTAATAAATGATTAAAGTATTATTAAATGATTAATAATATTAGATTAAAATATTAATCTTAGATTAAAATATTATTAAAAGATTAATAATATTAAATTAAAGTATTATTGGATGATTAAAATATTATTAAGTAAATAATAATATTCGAGATTAAATATTATTAAAAACGTAATAACATTAGTAAATGAATAAAATATTATTAAATGATTAATAATATTAGTAAATGAATAAAATATTATTACTATTGGTAAATAAATAAAAATATTATTAATAGTTTAATAATAATTAAATGATAATAGAATTATTTGATATTTAAATCATTTAATAATAATTTCGGTGTTTGAAAATTTATGATAAATTAATAAATGTTTATTAAGTCATTTAAAATAGTATGACTGATACTTACGGATATTAAACGTTGGAATAGATTCTTAGACTCGATAATTACCTGATAAAGCTGTCGGTACACCGACATATTTCAAAAATTGATCTGGACTTAGATATTTTGACTATATTAATGTTTGTTTGTAAAGCAATGACTGTTGAACATGTGTGATAATGCGATTAGATTATGTGCTGACTGTGAAATGCAGTACTATATGTTATAGTATATTATTCTAATCGAACGAATGATCTGATTAATGATAGGTCGTGATATAAAAGATTAAACTAAGTTGCGTATTGTAAGCAGCGCATCAGGCAAGTATCCTACCTTTGTATTTTCTTTATGCCACGGACATGAGTAAGAATGTTTTAGAATTATATTATTACTGTACAGATTATTAACCCTATATTATATACGCTCATTGATTATCAACATGTTAGTATATAGTAATTCAGATATATATTCTGTTCGATAATTTCTATAAATGATTATACAAGTGTCCCCACTTGGATAATCATTGCATTTAACCACATGTTGATACACCTTTGTTAAATACCCGTATATATATATGTTGAATTATAGATTATTGTTGAACAAGATAAAATCTTATTATTATCCAACCGAATTGCTTTGGTTTGGAACCCCGACAAGTATGAACATCCCTTACACGGGAAAACTTTTATGCGCCCAAGGCGGACAGAGTGAACGATCCTATTGTTCTTGTATGCAGTATTGATCAATACAGGGTACAACGGGCTGATCACCCCCGTGCCCGTAAGTTATGACGGTTTACAGATGAAGTTTTGTTTAACCTTTTTGAAAAAGAAAATAATGTTCATAGTATGTCACTTTAACCCTATTTACAGTCAATACGTAGTTTCAAAATTTTGAAAGAAGGTTGTTATGTTATTATTATCGGTTCAGATTACTTCACAACTATTGATTTGTTGTAGAAGGGTAGTATAACGAAAACATTTAAATTCTTTCAGCTTATATATATATATATATATATATATATATATATATATATATATATATATATATATATATATAATTGTTATTACTTGTTGGGCACTCAAATGCTCATCCTTGCTTAATTTAAATATTTTCAGCTAAGTGTGAACAATCTGAAGGCTCTGCTAGAAACAAGGGAAATTGAAAGATTGCTGAATGATTTCAATGATATCTTATGTAATAGTTTAATATTATTAAGACAGTGTTATATATTTATTATCATGTATTGTAAGGAATGATTAAAAGTTACGTACTTGGGAGCTAGACTTTGATAGTTATGTAAATTAAGTTTAATATGTATATTATTGTTATTATTATTAGTGCTATTCTGCTTATAGAAATGGTATCGTGAAGCACTGAATTCGAGTTTCAAGTACCCGGATTTGGGGACTTTACAGGTTGGTATCAAAGCTTTAGGGTTAAAAACCTTAGGTGGGATAGACCTTGGGCTATAACCTTAGAATAGAGGGAAACGTTGAGAATATAAATAACTCATATAGAGGTTATAAAGAGATGAATTGACTAAATTCATCGTCAAACAAAATAAAAGATAACTTATATAAAACTATTATTTGTTATGTGTATATACTATATGCTTATCAGGATAATTTATGTGTGTAGATGTCTGGTGGAAAGGGCTTGTTATATGCTTATAGCATGAAGAAGGATCAAATCCATACCCCCGAGCTAATATCGAAGCCAATAGCTGAAATAGAGGCTCACAATGAAAACAACTCAGACGAAGTGGTTATTGTAGAAAACGTAGTACCAGATTCAGAGATGGTGGAGCTGACAGATAGTGATTCGGACACTGAAGTTGAAGCTGAACAAGCATCAACAGAGGTGCAGGATCTGAGGAACAAGGTTTCTTCTCTAGAAAAGCTGTGGGAAATACAAAAGCTGTTAAATAGTCAACTACGTCAGGCGTTAATAAAAATAATGGAAGAACAAGATAAGCTTAAAATCCAAATTGATCAGATGGGAGCCACAAGCAACACATCGTGTGCAGCTCCGAGCAAGAAGGGGAAAAGAAAGATAGAAGGCCATGACTTAGGAAAATTCGATAAGAAGAAAGGGAAAAGAATATATTACCTTTGTGGCTATGAGGGACATACCACTCTGTATTGTCCCGACTATAAATCAGGAGCATGTTTTATCTGTGGGATAGAAGGTCATCAGGCGAGAGGTTGTCCAAGAAAAAGGCGTAGTGAATAGGTAGTATAGGTTCTTTTGTGTAGGTCTATTTAATGTTAAATATGTCTGTGTAATGTAATGTTCCTAACTTTTGGTATTAGTCAAGGCTGTAAATCCCGACTTTTGTAGTCACAAAGGGATGAATGATGTTTAAAGCAGTATGTGCTATGTTATGTAAAGTATTCGCTAAATGAATATGAATCTAAGTTTGAGTAATGAAATGAGTTAATATACTAAACTTACATGATAAGATTTAGAATGTAAAGAATAATATATGGTTTTACTTAACCAGATAATGCCGCCAAGACGTCAAACTCGAAACCAAAAGGCAGAAGAGTCTGTCAATAACGTTGAGGGACAACAACAAGTAGACCCGATGCAGCATTTTGCAAACATGGTAGCACAAGCTATGCAGCGAGGAATGCCAGTCGCAGGGAACCAGCCGGACAACCAACTAGCTAACTTTAAAGATTTCAAGGCTGTGGGATCGCCTGAATTCAAAGGGACAACTGACCTTGTTGAAGCCCAGACTTGGGTTAAAGAGATTAAAAAAGCATTCGTGATTGCTAGGGTAACTGAGTGGCAAAAGACAGCAAATCAGGCGAGGGCAGGAGAAGGTGTAGTTACTTGGGATAGGTTTAAGACACTGTTCTTCGAGAACTATTTCTCGTCCAGTATGCAGGCTAGGATGGAGGTGAAATTTCTAGAATTGATGCAGGAAAACATGACGGTGTCAGAATACGCCCAAAATTTAATGAGTTAGCTAGGTTTGCCCCGCATCAAGTTGATACGGAGGCTAGGAAAGCGAGAAGGTTTGAGCTGGGATTAAAATCCTGGCTCTACAACAAGGTGGCAGTGTTTCAGATCCCTACATTTGCAGCACTCATGGAGAAAGCGATTATAGCTGAGGAGGGAAGTGAGGTCATGAGCCTCTACAACAAAGAGAGGAAGAATAAGGGTAAGACAGAAGGAGCTAGGAAGGTGAAAATTAATAGTGGGAGCAGGATTGGAGGTGGCAAGAGGAAGGGGAGCAATTTTGGGAATGTGCAGGTGAAGCAAGAAGGTGTGAAGAAGCAGATGGTGCCGTGTAAGACTTGTGGAAAGAAACACTCTGGGGAATGTTTGGAGGGGAAGTTCGTGTGCTACAAGTGTGGGTAGGAGGGCCATATCTCTCCTAACTGCCCCAATCCTAGGATGAACAGTGGGTGTTTTCTGTGTGGATCGACTGAGCACAAGGTGAAGGATTGTTCAAAGAGGAGGACGGAGGCAGGGAGTGTGAATACTGGCAATGGCAGTGGAACTCTGGCAATCACGGGACCAACGTCATCCAGGAAGCCGACGAAATCAACAGCAAAGGTCTACAACATGACGGTCCAGGATACCATAGCAACTGGTGGTGCAATTTCAGGTATTATTTGTATAGCTTTTATTTTCTTTTGCATGATTTTCATATATATAGTAAATTATTTTATAAAAAAATTTTGAAGAAGGAATTTGAGTTCTTTTAGAAATCAAATTTCTGTTTAATACGATAGACAAACTTTACGTGAATAGGTTAAAGATCAATACGATCAATTATGATCAAGATCTACTTGCAATGATTGTATATGCTACGTACACTTGTATGTGTAGGTTTTAAAACGGTGATTCTGGGGACGGAATCTTTATAAGGGAGGGTGAATGTAACAACCCGATATTTTCTATACAAATAAATTAGAAGTTTTCGAATAATTTTATTATTATTATTTTAAATATGCGGAATATGTGCCAAGATAATGTGTATATGTATTTATGTAATAAATAAAAATAAGAATAGTTACAAATAATTTTATTTTAAAATTATTGATCATTATAAATTATATTCTTATCATAATTAATTTTATAGTAGAAATGTTTTATTAATTATTTTCCATGAAGATATAATCATATATTATTTATATAATATATGAAATGATTTTTAAAATTATTATAATAATTATATTTTGATTTTTTAGTGCTATAAATATGTACTGTATATGTGGACCAATAAGGGTTGGTCAATTATGGTGTTATGTGACAAACCCTTGTATTACTGTGTGAAACCCTAATTACAAATTTTAGGAACTAATTTTATTTTATTTTAAACCCTAAATGAAAGCTTCGTAACCTAATTATACATTAGGTGAGACAATTAAATAACCTAAGGGTTATGGTAATAAGGAAGGGATAGTATTTAATATGTATACTAACTTAAGTGGATAATCTTATTATTTCAAGTGACTACTAATTTTAAACATATTTCTAGTAAACCTAATTAGGTTATGAGCTAAAGTCGCATGTATAAGAAATTAAATTTCATAAGATTGGAAAGGAAAATCCTAAATAAATAATTTGGGTAACATATATTAAAATTGTTAGACTATGTTTATTACATGGCCCAAAACAATTAAAGGAAAAGCCCAAAAGAAATAAAATGCAAGCCCAAACTTAGCCCACTTGATTAAGGGTATTTTAGACATTTAATTTATCTAATTTATGCATTAAAATAAAAGCTAAATGAAGGAGTTAGTGGGCATAAATATGGCTGGCCACATTAGCCTTTTTAAGGAAAGAATATTAAGTTAATCATGTTCCATAAGTAGAAATCTTACACACAAGGACAAGTGTGTCATGCTCCCATTGGAAGAAAATCCACTTAGCAACCTTAATGGCATGATTAGGCATGATTAGGAAGGGATAAGGCTAACCCTTTTGTCCAAGGGGCAAAAGAAAGATGGAGGATATTAGCATTCCACTCCAATTCACCAACATAATATCTATCTCATTTCATTTTACTCCTCCACCATTCTTCTTCTTCTTCTATTTTCTCCCAACCCATCAAAACACAAAGCTTAGCAAGAGAGAGCGAAAAAGTTCAGATTCTAGAGAGGGAGAGGAGTTTATTGTTCATGCATCCTAAGTTTATATCATACTTTGGAAGAACAAGAAGTATAGTAAAGAAAACTAGGTGAGGATTCTCTTCCATTCTTTCTTATTCTTCTTCTATTTTGGTTTTTACCTCATTATATATGGGGGTTATGGTCTAATACTCAAACTACCATAGTTCTACATATCATCATGTATGGAACTAAGTATCTTGAGTGTTAGATCAAAGGCTTAGAGGAAGAATATGAGCATATGTTCTCCAAGGGTGAAAACTCTTATTTTTCTTCCACTAAATCTTGTGTAACTCAAGTTTTCCAACTTAGATTTGTGATCCGTCGAAGGGGTTTACTAGATACATGAGTTATCTAGTAAACCCAAGTGATAGAACATAAATCTAGCAAGTTTTGAAACCTTTGGGGCTGTTTTCCCTAAAACAGTCCACTTTGAATATTAAAGGTTCAAAATCCTAAAATAGCTTCTATCCTGTTTTTCTAGGGACTGTTTCGGATAGTTGCATATCATTTAAAATTCTGAAAAAAATCACAGAGGTACCTTGAGAAGTTATCTACATGTAGGAAAAAGAACGGACACGTTTCGAGTTATAGATTGTGCTTAATGACTATTTTCGTGAAGGACTCCTAAATATTTACCTTTGAATATCTCACTATGTATACCCCGGAAAATTCCAAAATTTTTACAGTAGGTTTATATATGTTAGGAGAGCATACCCTGAAAATTTCAGATTTTTTTGAGCCAAACTCAATTTATGAAAAATGAAGCAAGATTCGAGTGTTTTGGGAACTTCAAAAATAGTAGATCATTTTCTAAAATTCCAGAAAAATTTGGGGATCCTTGTAGGTTCATATTCTGTCAAAATTCAGAAGATGAGAATTTTTGGAATCAGTTTACTATTTTTCCTAAAAATGATTAAGTTATGAATAAAAGGAAATAAATAATTAAATGATGTCTTTAATGAGAAAAATGTGATTTTAATGCTTGAATACTCCTAATATATAATATTATGACTATTTTAGGGTATTTTAGTAATTTATAATAAGAAATATTATTTATGACTGTAAGACCCCGAATTTTATCAAATAAAAGTATTCAATTTTTCTTATAATTACAATTCAGTAAATGGTTAAATTGATAAAAAGTTAAAGTTATGGGTGAAATGTGAAAATTTTTCAAAATAAACAAGTAGTTATAAAATAATCATTGTTGTCGGGGAATATTTGTTGGTCGTGGAATATTCTTTCTGTCGGGGAATATTCGTACGACGGCATAACTATTTGTGGGCCCCATAACGAAAAATGGTCGGATGAAGATAACGATAAAAATTGAGTTTTTATAATTAACGACGTAGTTGTTACCGTTAACACTACTGGAATACCCGGTGGTTAAAATACAGTAATACGCGTTATTGTACAGTATTTTTGAAATTATTGATTCTTGCGTAAGAAGGCACTACTGAATAATTGTCACAGTAATTACTGTTTAATATTTTATTTTATTGATTCAATAATTACTGAGTTGATATTTTATATTATTGTTATTTCAATAATTGTTGCTGCACATTATTTTTCATTATCAGATCAATAATTCATATTATTTGAATAATATTATTAGATAACATTATTGGCAATGTCTAGAAAGTTCTGTCTAATGAGAGGTTTGGTCATCTAATTGCGCGTCAGTAAGGATAAATCCTTATTGGAAAGCCCCCTCTTTCCTGGAAACAGCCTGGTTGCCAGTACTTTGATTCTGTACTATTATTTGTGAATAATTAATTATTGATTTATATGATGAGGAAAATATTGATTTTATGTGGATATAGATGGAGAAAATTTTTATGTGACAATTGTTAAAAATTAATATTTTATCTTTTTTTTGATAAAATAATTCATTTAAATATATTATTATATTTAAATGAATGGTGATATTTTTATAATTAATGTGGGATATATAAGTATACGAGGAGAAAGAGTATTTTTATTGCAATAAATGATTAACACATGTTTTGTGTGTCGGTGGACCCATTTCTTGACTGAAATTTGATTATAGCCTGTAAAATCGCCGTTTATGGATTTCGGTCAATTTCTGTTTAGAATTTGGAAAACTTTTCTTCTGTAAAGTTGTAGAAGAATGGAATTTCCTATAAAAAACGCGAGATTCGAATTTTCTGATAAAATGGCTATTTATTATAAATTATTGAAATTCCGAAGTTCCGAAATTATTGATTTTTGGAAGTTTTAATTATTTTTATTAAGAAAAACGTTTTTTCTTACTTTTTCTAGAAGGTTAGCATGTGTTTATGGCTGAATTCAAGTATCTAGAGGTGGACTTGAATTTAATTTTCTGCTTTGGTGTTCTAAGCATTTTCCTATAAATAGGGTGCTTAGGTTAGAATTGAAAATCACACCAGAAACTGAAGTTTTCTCTCTATTTCTCTCTCTATATTATCGAGTGTATTCTTGTGAGTATTTTGATATCTTTAGTGTTGTTATACGATGCAAGTTCGTTCAGCGTTATTCCAGTCAGGAGTACTGCTCTTTTGAGGTAAGGGATAGTAAGGGATTTTAAGGGTTGTTATATTTTTCAATTTCGTAATTTTTCTGACCTTCAAAAATTCTAGAAAAATTTAAAATGATAATTTGATGAGTTTTATTGATTGTGTCCAAAAATAGTAATTTTTGGATGTATAGATTAAGAGTTGTGAATTTTATGAGAAAAGACTATTTTAAAAGTAAACCCTTATAACTCATTGTGGTTAACTCCAAAATTGGTAAAATTTTTATTGGAAGTACATGTATATGATAGAAGTATACTCTGTAAATTTCGGAATTTTTGGATGAAAGTACAAATTTTGATAAATATCTAAATATTCGGCTGTTTTGGTCATATGAAAAATAGTAAATGATTTTTAAAAATTCTGAGAAAAATATATGTTCAATATGGGACTATATTCTACTAAATCTCAAAAAAAAAAATTGTTTGTACTGATTTGGTATTTTTCATGAAAATGGACTAGTTATGAGTAAATGAATTAAATATGTTATGTGAAGTAAGAAATTTGAAAAATAAGATTTTATGGCTTGAAAATCCTATATGAGGTATATGCAGATTTTTTATGAGGGTTTTAGTTATTGGTGATGAAATCTTATGAGTTTGGCATTTTTGGGTGATTAAATGCATTGTTTAGTAAAGTGTAACAATTAAATTAAATTGTTTATAAGTTTAAGAAATGTTATTTCAATATCATTATACCAAAATATTGGTATGGATTTTATTGTAAAATTTCTATCTTTTTGTGTCGGGGTTACTATTCATGAGTTACTATTCACGAGTTACTATTCATGAGTTACTATTCACGGATACTATTCACGATAAAAATTGGTTTCTTTTTCTGACCAAATTATCGTTGATTTATGATTGTTGCTCTTGAAAATAAATGCAGTTGTTGATCATTTTATTTTTATTATCATATATAACATTTTTATAACCCTAATGTTGAATTTCTCTTTCACTTGAGTGTAAAGATGGGTAAATTATTGGTATGATCGTGACTGAGAAATATCTTTGGCATGTAGTGCAAAGATGAATTGTTAACTGGTATAATCATGACCATTGAATTTATAATTGAATATCTATAGCTTGAGTGTAAAGATGAAATGATTAACATGGTTATAATTATTGTTTATATAAATTCTGAAATGATTATATATTTCTTTGAGATATGAATATATTTGGCCTGTAGTGCAAATATGAACTGTTGAGGAATATCTTTGGCTTGTAGTGCAAAGATGAATTGTTGATGAATATCTTTGGTGCGTTGTGCAAAGATAATCTGTTGTTGAATATCTTTGGCCTGTAGTGCAAAGATGGTCTGTTGATGAATATCTTTGGCCCGTAGTGCAAAGATGAATTTATTAATATGATTATAAACATGAACTGTGATTTGGTATAACCATAATTTTTGATGTTTCAGGTAAAGACAGGTGATGAAAATTATCTTCGTTTTGGATGCGAAGAGGAATTTAGAATCACAATTATGATTATAAATTATTCATATAATTGTGGAAAGGAACTGTTGATTGATGTTAGAGGGATAAAACATTGTTGGTGGACTTTTAACATGGAGAAGATAATAGACTTTATGGTCTATTTGACTCTTCTAATGGATTGCTCGTTCCGCTGCAACTATGGTTGACAAGTTTTATTATCTACCATATGTTCTAAATCTCTGATTTATTACTGATGAAGTCTATTGATAATGTAATTATCTTTAGTCATAATATTCTTTACTAAGCTAGTTGTGCTCACCCTTTTGCTTCACAATTCCTTTCAGGTAATAAGAGTGTAGCTGGGTCGAGCAAGGGTAACAGGGAAATAGAACGGTGGTCTCTAGCTGTGGAGGTTCTCCCGAAGCAGTATAGAAAAGTTCATTTAGTAGTTATATTTGGTGAATCAACTAGGGTGAGGCGAACCTAACGTTGGAAGGGTGTGTTGCCACTATCATACAAGATGTCTAATGACATACAATCTCGTGTTATCATAAGACAAGGTTATGCACATCCACTTGTTGAGTATATTTACGAGCACTACCTATATAATCTTGGTGTTTGTTTGAAGTATAATTCTCAATTATAGACAGTGGAGATAATGATAAGTCAAGAGAAGACTCACCATTGGGAAGAATATGATAGTAATCTTCTCGTTTTTCTTTGGGGTATATTGGGTCAACCAAGGATAATTCTGTGGCCATATGATATCTATCACAACCTAGAAGTATGGCCTCCTATGTACAAAGGTTTCCTTGAGCACTTTTCAAAGATTCTAATTTCTAAAATAGTTTTTGACTATACCTTTATGTAAGGTGTCATTGTGAGGTGCTGTCCACTGTTGAGACATGAGTCACATTTGGTATATATTTATATCCAAACTCACAGCATATGTGTTGTTGTATTTTGCACGACAATTGTTGTAATAAAGTTGTAGTCATTTTCTGTACGATGTATTTGGCGACTCAGAATAGGTTGGATGGAATGGACCTATTTTGGGGGTGTCACAATGACCTTTTATGGATATTAAATAAATAATTTTATAAAGGGTGAACAATTAAAATAAATTGTTTATTGATCTAATAAATTATTAAAATGTTATTATGATATTAATAATATTAGAATATGATATTGTTAAGTAAATAAAAATATTAAGATTAAAACTTTATTAAAATATTATTAAATGGTTAATCATATTTGATTTAAAATATTAATAAATGATTAAAGTATTATTAAATGATTAATAATATTAGATTAAAATATTCATCATAGATTAAAATATTATTAAAAGATTAATACTATTAAATTAAAGTATTATTGGATGATTAAAATATTATTAAGTAAATAATAATATTCGAGATTAAATGTTATTAAAAACGTAATAACATTAGTAAAGGAATAAAATATTATTAAATGATTAATAATATTAGTAAATGAATAAAATATTATTACTATTGGTAAATAAATAAAAGTATTATTAATAGTTTAACAATAATTAAATGATAATAGAATTATTTGATATTTAAATCGTTTAATAATGATTTCGGTGTTTGAAAATTTATGATAAATTAATAAATGTTTATTAAGTCATTTAAAATAGTATGACTGATACTTACGGATATTGAACGTTGGAATAGAGTCTTAGACTCGATAATTACCCGATAAAGCTGTCGGTACACCGACATATTTCAGATATTGATATGGACTTAGATATTTTGACTGTATTAGTGTTTGTTTGTGATGCAATAACTGTTGAACATGTGTGATAATGCGATTAGATTATGTGCTGACTGTGAAATGCAGTACTATATGTTATAGTATATTATTCTAATCGAACGAATGATCTGATTAATGATAGGTCGTGATATAAAAGATTAAACTAAGTTGTGTATTGTAAGCAACGCATCAGGCAAGTATCCTACCTTTGCATTTTCTTTATGCAATGGACATGAGTAAGAATGTTTCAAAATAATATTATTACTGTACATATTATTAACCCTATATTATATACGTTCATTGATTATCAACATGTTAGTATATGGTAATTCAGATATATATTTTGTTCGATAATTTCTATAAATGATTATACAAGTGTCTCTACTTGGATAATCATTACATTTAACCACATGTTGATACACCTTTGTTAAATACTCGTATATATATGTTGAATTATAGATTATTGTTGAACAAGATAAAACCTTATTATTATCCAACCGAATATCTTTGGTTTGGAACCCCGACAAGTATGAACATCCCTTACACGGAAAAACTTTTATGTGCCCAAGGCGGACAGAGTGAACGATCCTATTGTTCTTGTATGCAGTATTGATCAATACAGGGTACAACGGGCTGATCACCCCCGTGCCCGTAAGTTATGACGGTTTACAAATGAAGTTCTGTTTAACCTTTTCGAAAATAAAAATAATGTTCATAGTATGTCACTTTAACCCTATTTATAGTCAATATGTAGTTTCAAAAATTTGAAAGAAGGTTGTTATGTTATTATTATCGGTTCAGATTACTTCACAACTATATATAATTGTTATTATTTGTTGGGCACTCAAATGTTCATTCTTGCTTAATTTAAATATTTTCAGCTAAGTGTGAACAATCTGAAGGCTCTGTTAGAAACAAGGGAAAGGGAAAGGTTGCTGAATGATTTCAATGATATCTTATGTAATAGTTTAATATTATTAAGACAATGTTATATATTTATTGTCATGTATTGTGAGGAATGATTAAAGGTTACGTACTTGGGAGCTAGACTTTGATAGTTATGTAAATTAAGTTTAATATTTATATTATTGTTATTATTATTAGTGTTATTCCGCTTATAGAAATGGTATCGTGAAGCACTGAATTCGAGTTTCAAGTACCCGGATTTGGGGGCTTTACAATCTCAATTCTTCCAACTTAAACTAAAGGCTCACATTTCATCTCACACTAAAAATTCCCGCCCAAATTAAATTCACCCCTAAAAATTCCCGTCCAAATCAAATAACAATAATAATAACAATAATGATAATAATAATTATAATAATAATAATAATAGTTATATAATAATAGTAATAATAATATTTACTATTATAATAATAATAATATTTATAATAATAATAATAATAGTAATAATTAATAATAGTAATAATAATATTAATAATTATAATAATAATTATAATATTAGTAATAGTAATAATTATTATTATAATAATAATAATAATAATAATAATTATAGTAATAATATTTATAATAATAATATTAATAATATAATTATAATTATAATAATAGTAATAATTATAATAATAATTATGATAATTGTAATAATAATAACAAAAATAATAACAATAATAATAACAATAATAACAACAACAATAATAATAACAATAATTATTATTATAATAATAATAATAATAGTAATTATTATAATAATAATTATGATAATAATAATAACAATAGTTATTATAATAATAATAATAGCAATTATAATAATAGTAATAATTCTAATAATTCTAATAATAATAATAATAATAGTATTATTATTATTATTATTATAATTATAGTAATAATAATTATAATATTATTATAATTATAATAGTAATATTAATAATATAATTATAATAATAATAATAGTAATAATTATAATAATAATTATGATAATTGTAATAACAATAACATCAACAATAATAACAATAATAATAACAACAACAATAATTATTATTATATTAATAATAGTAATAATAATAACAAAAATAATTGTTATTGTGGTGTTGTGAATTATGAAAATTGTTATTAATGATTTGTAAGTTTTGCAGACAGATTTAGATTTTTTTGGATATCTATTTTTAAAGGAAAATTAATTATCGTGGTGGTGTGGTGAATTATGATAATTGTTATGTGTGATTGTAAGTTATTTTAGGTTGTAAAGAGTTTTTAGATAATGTAATATTTTAATATATTTCGAATTTTAATCTAATTTTTTGTTACGTCGTGCCTTCAGGCACGAACAATTACTAGTATTATATATGTTGACTCGACATGAAATAAATAGACCTAATGACAAGCAAGTAAATATAATCAAATTGGATGGCTATTAATTCATGCGTCTACTTATGACACTTGATACAAATAATTTTGTAAACTATTTTATCTGTTTGATAATGTTGTCACAATAGATATGTTTAGGGGAGTGGGGGGTCGGGGATGGGGCGTTGGGCGGGGGGAGTGGGGGAATGACAAAATAATTCTCTCTCCTCTCTTCCTTCTCCTAGTCTCTCTCTCCTTTCCTATTCCCCATATGTTCTGAGAGGGAGGGGGAGAGGGAGTAGGGGTGGGGCAGAAGAAGACGAAGATCTATTCCCTCTTTCTTGGAGCTAGCTAGGGCAATAAATATAATAATAAATAATTAATTTCATTCTAAAGAATGACGGATCGAAGCGTGCCATTGCCCAAGTTTGGAGAATGGGATGTCGATAACCCGGCCTCGGCCGGAGATTTCTCGGTAATATTTGACAAGGCTAGAAATGCTAAAAAAGCAGGGCGGCGCAATAAATTCGATCCTGAATCGCCAATTTTTAAAAAGGACCGAGAAACCACCCCCTTGGCGACGAAAAAGCACAATGCCCAGCGTTCTCGAAAGCTTCCCTTCAATTATAGGAGATGGTTTTGCTGCTTCAATCAGCCTACAGGTTATGCAAAATCTTAAGGAGAGAAAAAAAAACATAAATATTTTCTGCCCTAATAACAAGGCTTCATTTGGTTTAATTTAATTTTATGTCCTAATTAAGGCCTTTATCTTATATAAATTGGGCATATTATTATTTGAAGCCTAAATTATTATTTTTTTGTTGGGTACCGATATTCTATTCTTGAAGCTTTATAGTCTGATCAAGAAACATTGTATTGCATATTGTATGACTTTGCTTCTTTATGATGATCTGTATTATTAGGGACTTTCGGTGTTTATATAATGCGTTATAAAATTTATTTAATGTTAAATCTTTGTAATATAATAATTTTTACGCGAAAATTTCAGATATAATACAACTTTTAATTGTGTAGCATCTAAGGGCATGGGAAAATATGAAGCTTATAATATATATATATATATATATATATATATATATATGGGAAATGATACATAATATTTATTTGCTATGAATGAAAAATTAGCAAATAAAATCTCCATCATACATTACATAATTAAGGGCTGAGATTTAAATATCTAATACGTCTTTTGCTAGTTCAACTAGCGGACACATTTAAAAAAAAATTCAGACAAGTACGCCCCTATATCAAGCCATTTACGCCTTTGTTTTGGGAGCAATTTGATTAAGGGTATCTATCGGCTAATTGAACTATCAAGTCATTTAGGCCTTTGCCCCTCACTGCCAATCAAGCCATTTACCTTAGGGTCTGCTAGTTGAACCAGCGGAAGAAGAATTATCTCCCAAATATATTATGCCATTCACCACCGAATAGATCATCGTCTTTGGATTACCATGCTATATTATGCCAATCACTACCGAATAGATCATCTCCTTTCGATTACCATGCTATCACAAAAATATTATGCCAATCACCGAATAGATTTGCCAATCACCCAATCACCTACGCCTTTGGATTACCGATCGAAATCGCACAGAGAATTCGCTTGAAATCGCAGCAGGAGAGGAATCGCAAATATATTATGCCAATCACCACCGAATACCTTTGGATTACCATGCTATATTGCTATATTATGCCAATCACACCGAATAGCTGGAGGGTTTGTGAGAGGAATCGCAGCAGGAGGGTTTAATTGCTCGGACGCTAGTTGAACTATCGGACGAGTATTTCCCAAAACAAAGGCGTAAATGGCTTGATATGGGGGCATACTTGTCCAATTTTTTTTTTAATTGTGTCCGTTAGTTGAACTAGCGGAAGACGTATTAGAGATTTAAATCTCAGCCCTTAATTATGTAATGTACGGTGGGGATGCTATTTGCCCATTTTTCATCCATAGCAAATACATGCTATGGATCATTTTCCTATATATATATATATATGAAATTTATATTTTCACAATTTTTGATATTTTCACGACAAAAGTATCGTTATAGATGTATAATGACGGTGAAAAACGTCATTATAAGATCTATAACGACGATTTTATTTTTATTGAGGAAATATTATTTTTTGTTGTGAATAATTTTTCTCTGTAAATAATTATAATAATATTTATACTTATAATCTCAATATGCTTATAAAATAATGCTACTATCACATAATGGTAGTTCACATAATGCTCACATACACACATACATATTTGTGAGCCCCACATGTCAAGTAAGGGTCCACAATATGTATTTGTGTGTATATAAGTATTATGTGAGCCTTTTTTATATAATAATAACATTGTTGGAATATGTCCCTAATGGAGACAAAATCCTGGATGAACTAGGTACATCTTTACAGCGGCGGAACCAGAACAAAATTTGAGGGGAGTCAAAATTTGAGAACGGTTACCGGAGGTCCAGAGCAACGAAGTGTAGATTACAGCGACAAGGGAACGAAGTTAAGGTCATTGGGTTTGATTTTGACCTAGATTAAAAAAATATGAAAAGTATATTAACATTACTTGAAAAAAATTTCTTGCATGTTATACCACACAATTCATTATAAAATGAGAGTCATCGTACACAATTGTTGGTGAGTTAATTAAAATTAATTTTAAATAAATTGTGTTTAAACTAACAATATTGTTAGATGTTTTTAGACTCTAAAAACTCCAAATCAGTCATGCACTAATAAATATTGTCATTTCTCCTCCGCTGGACCAAAAAAACAGAAAAAAGCTCTAAAAAAGATTAATTCATCCTTATATTTAACATGAACCAAATATATAGAGTATTTATCACGTAACATGCTTTCCTTTTTTTTCCTAAATAAATAATTTTAATTCACTTGCTACAATTTTGTTGGTGTTAAAGGGTCACACTTTTATTTAATTAAAAAGTTATGTCCTATTTTTAAATTTTAATACTCTTACTTAATAAAATGCAGGAAAAAAAACATAGAGTAACGATGATGTTACATTTTTGAAAAGATTGGGAATGGGCAAATTGGTAACTATATCAAATAGATTAGAAGGTGAGTGAGAGATTTACAGGGAGTACAATTATCTCTATCCCTTATTAGCAATTACAGTTGACGGAGGAGAGAGAGAGAGCAAATTAATAATTACAGTTCACGGAGGAGAGAGAGAGAGAGAGCAAATCGGAGAACCGGAGTGAAAAAATGGTATGCAGTGCTTCATATCTTTGATTGGCTTCATGTATATACATCGTTGCTCCAGTTGAGTATTCCGGCAGCCATGGACGGCAGCCATGGACAGAGGGCAATTACCCCCTCTGCCCCTAAGGTGAATCCGCCCCTACCTTTGCCGCCGGAAGGTGAATCCGCCCATGCCCTTACTGCCGGAGATTCCAGGGGGGTCATATGCCCCCCCTCGACCCCCCTGGTTCCGCCTCTGCATCTTTACATGCCCTTGTAGGCATGCACAAAAGGCCCAAAATCCGAAAATGAAACCGAGCTTGACCTGAAAAAAGACCAGAAAAAGTTTGGCTTGAGGCCGTGCCTGAGTCGATCAAGCCTTATCTTTTTCTTTAACCCTGACATAATTAGAGACAAAAAAAAATTAAGAACCAAAAAACTCTGTTTTATAATAGAAATATAAACATTTTATTTTATAATAGAACTCTAAACATGTTGCGTCTTTTATGTTGAGTACCATTACACCATAGTGCATGGTCATCTAGTTATCAACTTTAATGATTAAAGACAGCTAATTAATTTAAGAACAAAATGTGAGTTTGATTTAAATAAATATTTGTGAATAAGATACTTCATGATGAAAATATGTTAGAAATTAAATTAGCCTATCAATTTATTTACTTGTCAAAATTTAAGCATATTTTCTCCTTGATATGCAGAAAAGGGGTGCT
This sequence comes from Panax notoginseng, assembly GCA_016801055.1. Classification (NCBI taxonomy): domain Eukaryota; kingdom Viridiplantae; phylum Streptophyta; class Magnoliopsida; order Apiales; family Araliaceae; genus Panax; species Panax notoginseng. Next base: position 115,952,947 of record CM029012.1, read on the forward strand.
CCTAGGTGTATGTTGGGGTTGTTTTTTTATATAATAATAATAAACTAATTTGTTTATGATGAGGAAAAGGGTGGTAACTGATTACATACTTTACTCCAAAAATAATGATCAAAATTATGTCATTTTTGTATTATTTTTTTTTGTGATAATTCAGTGGTACAGATACAAATATCATGCAAAAATATAAAACTAGATACATTTTCATAAAATTCAATAATGTTTGTTCACGAATAATAAAAAATAAATAAAATACGATATGTTGAAAAATACATTTGTTTTATATGGTTAAAATAATGGTAAAAAATGACGAAAATATGATATATTACTTCGTAATAAAGCAATTGATCACTTTCATTCTGCGCATCTTTATATTTTACTCCATCCGTTCTTAAAAGAATAATTTAAGATATAATTTTTTTTTTGTACTCAAAAGGTGAGAATGAGATAATGTACTTAGTATATTATTTAGTGAAGTTTATTAGTATAAAAAAATAAAATATTCATCACTTTATATAATCATATGAGATTACTAAAGAAAATTTTGAATTTTTTTTACTCTCTTTCCTCTATTTTACCTTTTTTAATAAAAAAATGATATATATTGTGAATATTTACGTCGACTATACGTGGATAAGTATTAGTAGTAACTTTTATATAGAGATGTGTAATAAGTGGAGTACTTCTATAGTTTCTACCCATCTCATGTATCGATAAATTTTACAATTATAATTCGATATAAATTTATCAAAATACATATTGTTATCAAAATATATATATATATATATATATATATATATATATATATATATATATATATATATAACTTATCTTGTAGAAAAAGTTTTGTCAAGGCTAGTACTTGGTACTATGTCCTTAAGACAATTATGCCATCCATATGGTGTTCAGAGTTGATAGCACTTGTCTCCCAGGATACAATAACACCGTATACTTTAGCAGCACTACAAAATGTATACTCTACGAACCAAAAATAAATGCTCTAACTCTCTCTTTTTATAACTACGAAACTGATGAAAAAACTGAAGACTAAAATGAATAATAATGATTAATTACTTGTGAATGAGTGAATGAGAAGGTTGCCCCCTCCTATCTATTTGTAGGAGGGGTTGGTGATCCTTCGAATGAGCACTTAACTCTTGAAAAAGCATGGGATGCTACTGAAAAGACATGTCATAACATCCTTTGGTCAAAACGACGTAGTTTTGATCATTTGCAGAATGGGCGTGTCTATTCGGACCTATAAAACGACGTAGTTTTAGCATTAGCAGAACCAAAACTACGTAGTTTTAGGCTTAGAAGAAAAGGCGCGACAAAATAATGTAGTTTTGGGCCGTCCGTTTAGACTGAGACCCTTTCAGCAGATACCGCTTCTCAAAATGACACAATTTTGATAATATAATAAATACCGTTTATCAAACCGACACAGTTTTGATAATATAATAAATACCGTTTATCAAAACGACACAGTTTTAATAATAGAATTAAATAAATAAATTTTAATTAAAAATTTAAATAAATTTGGTCTAAAAAATTATATACAAGGACCCAGACCCAGACGGTCGGCGGCGGCGCGCGTGTGGGTTCGAACCAAATCTTGACTAGGTCCTCTCCCTTCCACAAAAGTAGGGTGCCCCTTAGGGCCCAAACCCAATAGCAATTTCCTTGTATATAAACTCATTAAAAGTTTAATTCTTAACCTATGTGGGACTTGACTTTTTCCCACATGTATTTGTTATCATTTATCATTTTCAAGTGTGATCTTTGGGAGTTAATATCTCATTCATTACTTCATGGATTTGAGCTTTCAAATACTTAATTTAATATACTCATGGAGTAGAACACATTAATATATAAAATCATTAAAAATAATTAATGACACCCACATTAATTTAGGCTCAAATTTTAACATGCAATCTTTCACATAAATGATATTGACTGTCAAACTTATGCAAATGTTATGCAGACTCTGAGAGAGAGAGAGAGAGAGAGAGAGAAAGAGAGAGATGGAGAGAGAAAATTAGAAATCATCTGTATCGCGAGAGGTAGCTTTTGGCTTTGAACATTCCCTTGTGAAAGACTATCGGGTTTACTGATTGTCCAATGAACGTGATGTCTTGAACTGTCCAATTATTTGTGTAAATCAAGACAATAGTAATTCACACAGAATCTTTCCAGATATTATTTGGTTCTCATGATTTTGTTCATTTTGGCCCCGAACAATCCCGGATTTATGAGTGCTTTAGAGAAGTATAGCCTTATCTTTCTCATAGAATTGGTCTAGTTCACACTCACATAGGCGATTCTTAATAAGAGTATCCTGCCATACTCCATATGTTTATTAAGATTTAAGAATCATTAAAAACATAGCTTATCCTGTAACCGCTACAGGTATCACTATCTCGTATCATAGGAAAGAGCAGAAGAAATTAACTTTTTTTATTGTGATTTGGCTGAATCATTCACAATTTAGTTGTCCATTTGAACTTAGATTTTGGGATCTCCAGTCAACTAGGTTGGGTTTCTATCATGACGATCCTTGTTTATAGGCTTTAAACTCATTCCCGTCGAAGTTATTTTTACTTGCTCTCTAGTCAATCCTTTAGTTAACGGATCCGCTATATTTTCTTTCAACTTTATGTACTTAATAGACATAATGCCGTTAGAGAGCAATTGTTTTATGGTATTGTGTCTACGACGAATATGTCTAGACTTACCATTATACATGTGACTCTGTGCCCTTCTAATTGTTGATTGATTATCATAATAGATACAAATAGGCGACATAAGTTTAGGCCACATAGGAATATCTTCTAAAATATTACAAAGTCATTAAACTTCTTCTCCAACCTTATCCAAAGCAATAAACTCTGATTCCATCGTTGATAGAGCAAAGCATATTTGTTTAGAAGATTTCCATGATACTGCTCATCCACCTAGTGTAAACACAAAATCACTTGTGGATTTAGAGTCTTTTGTATCTGATATCCATTTCGCATCACAGTATCCTTCATGTACTGCTGGATATCTTCAGTAGTGCAATCCAAAATTTTGAGCGTATTTTAAATACCTTAAAACTCTTATAATCTCTTTCCAATGATCTTGTCCTGGATTGCTTGTAAATCTACTCAATTTATTGACAGCTTGTACTATGTCAAGTGTAACAACCGAGAAAATCGGATTAAATGTAAAATAATTTTATTTGAATAAATAATGAATAAAATTATAATATATGTTATTTATAACGAGTAAGCGTGATGAAGGTTATTCTATAACCTAAAAGAGGAATAATATCGTAGTATTCTGGCTAAGTGCTAGAATTAAAGTGTTTGAATTTCCAAGACGAAAATAAAAGCTTTCCGAGAAATTCTTCGAAAAACACTATTCATTCATTTCTGCTCAGGAATTATTTTTGAATTTCTGGGAAATACGTAACGATAGAATGATAAGGAAGGATGGATTATCTAATAATAATTTAAATGTGACAAACGCAGTTTTTTGCCCGCGTACTAAATTCGAGAATGTTAAGGAAAGTGAAAATTTGAATAAATAATGGTCGTGTAATAAGAAAGTTATTATACGAGACGATGAATACGAGTATAATACAAGGTATTATACAAGTATATACGAAAGATAATATAATGTATACGATGAATGTTATACGAACTAGTATACGAGAAGGATACAAAGATTATACGTTAAAAGCCTAAATCATTATTAATGAACTAGTAGGATTTGGTTATGAATTTGGCAAGCCCAAGTGAAATATGTTAAGGCCCAAAGATAATTAATTCAAGCCCAACGTTAGGCCCAAAGTTAATTAAACCTAAGCCCGAACCAAGAACCGAACTCGTGGATCGAACCGATAGGTCACCGGGTGAGAAAAACCTATGGGGCAACCCATGTGGGCCCCCCATGGTGAGTCATGACTGGCCACTTGGTGGCCAAGTAAAGGAGGTGGCTTTATTAGCAAGTATTGAATAGTAAGGAGGTGAAATAGTAAGGAGGTGGGTGGCCTTTTTTACTCTTTTGCCCTCACTTTGTAAAGCTTATAAATAGAGAGCTATATTGGTCATTTGTAGCTTGTTCAAAATCACCAACACCTAGAGCAATAATATTGAGAGAGAAGTGAGAGTTATTTCAACTAATCAAGGAAGAAGAATCAAGTTAGAACATCAAAGGTAATGAAATGTTAACCTTTAATCTTCATCTCTTCATTTATAGTTTGATAGAGAAGTGGATATTGGTAGAGCATGTATCATAAGGAGTAACAAGGATAACTATTAGTGGACTTAAACATTAATAATCATGTTACAAGTGTAATCATAATTATAGAGATATGAACTAATGAAGAACACATGAGTATTTATCATATGTTATTGATGGACAAGTTTAAAACCTTCGTATATAGGATTAAATGATATATGTTTGTTTAGTACGATGGATGTATGGACAATGTAATGAATCCATTTTGAACGGAGTAAAAATCTCAAGTAACGAAGTTATGGCGAAATTTACGAGATTAGATGATAATCGTCGAAATCGTGAAATTCTCGGAATGAAAGTCAAAAGTCGCCGTTTAACTCTAAAACCTTAGTTTTCGATGGCATATCGTAGAACTTTGCATTCAAGAGTTGTGGACTCAAGAATAGTCAAATTCCGACTTAAGACGAAGAAATGAGCTATGAACGTTCACAAACGTTTAACGAATGCGTAATAAGAAATTTAAAACAGTGAATTTAAGGTTAACGAATTCGGAAACATAAGTTGTCCTAATGAAATTGTAATATACAAGATATGTGAGATAACATATAAGACCCCAACTTTTATGAATAAAAATAATTTTTTTCTCTAAATATCATTTTTGAATATTAAGGTGTGAATTTGTTATAATGTTATAGTTGTAGGTAATATTTATAAATTTTGCAAAGTAAGCAAGTTGTTATAAAATATTTGATTGGTCGGAGAATATTCGTTTTAACAGAAAATATTCGCATGACGACACAATCATTGGTGGACCCCACAACAAAATTACTGTCGAAGTTAGAAAATGACATAAATAACTTTTTATAAAAATAACGGCGAAAGTTTTACCGTTAACTTTTGAAATACCCGATAATAAAAGTACAGTAATACGTGTAGTTACATAGTAGCACACAGTATTAATTATTGATGCTTACGTGAGAAGTTAATCAATTATATTCAATTATTGCTACAGTAATTGCTGCATAGTATCTCACATTATTGATTTAATTATTATCATAATATTTTATATTATTAAATCAATAATTGAGACGACAACGTTATTCATATTATTAATTATATTATTAACGATATCTAGAAAGTTCTGTCGAAAACAGGGGTTTGGTCACCTAATTGCGCGCCAATAAGGAGAAATCCTTATCGGAAACCCCCTCTTTCCTGAGAATGATCTGTTTGTTAATATTGCAAGTTATATTATTGATGAATAAATATTATTAAAAATATTGAGGGAATTTTTATGAAGTATTTGTTGTAAATTTTGCTTATTATTTGGACCCCTACTTACTCATTTTTCAAAATAATTGGTAGGAGGTTGTAATATATATATATATATATATATATATATATATATATATATATATATATATATTATAAGTTTTATTTTTTATGAAAAATAGAATATATTATATTTTATTATGCATAGTGTTTACATAATGTCTGCATAGTATTTGTATAGTAAAATCAAAAAAAATTCAGCCGAACGCCTGTGAATTCGTCGAATCCCACTGTGCAGTCCGTAATTTTTTCCTAAATAGTATCTTTCCATTCTCCTATAAATAGGATGCTTAGTTTAGAATTAAAAATCACACCAGAATCAGAGAATTTTTCTTCTATAATATTGAGCGTATTTCTTTCGAGTTTTAGAAAGCTTTGAGTGTATAAAACAATATAAGTTTTCTTCAAGAATATCCCCGCTATACTAGACGAAATACTCTCCTTTTTAAGGTAAGAGATATTATTTATTTCATATTCATTTACGATATTATTTTTCGTATTCGTAAAGAATTTTATTTTCGTTTAATATTCGTAAAGAATATTATTTTCGTTCAATATTTGTAAGGAATATTATATTCGTTCAATATTTGTAAGAATATTATTTTCGTTTAACAGTTATAAGGGATATTATTTTTGTTCAATATTCGTATAAAATAATATTTTTTTTTCATACTCTGTAGTATGTAAGTAATATTATTTCGTTTCAGATTCTGAATTCTACACTCATTTTGTTAAGTATTGCTTCTATACTCCGTGAAACTAGTAGAATAACCTTGAATTTTGCACTTCATCTAGTATCTTTTCATGAAAATATTATTCTGAGCATTCTTGATAATTTTTAATCTTTTCATGTCGGGGTACTATTCACGAGGTACTATTCCTGAAGTACTATTCACGAAATACTATTCACTCGAGTACTATTCACCTGGTGTACTATTCATGACAAAATTTGATTTCTGTTCTGTCCAAATCATTTTTTATATAATATTATTCTTGAATTTTACTCTACAAAGCAGTATCATGTTGACAATTTGGACATTATTGAATTCTGGATAAATTAAATTATAAATATTTAAAAATTTATCCTTGCTCTCATTTAATTGAATTCTTATATCATTGTCATCATCCTCATGCTTATATTGTGATGAAAGTCATCTTTAGCCCGTAGTGCATAGATGGACTGTTGATTGGTATGATTATGACTAGGAATTATTCGGTATAATCATGACCTGTAATGTTACAAATGATGTTGTAAAAGTCATCATTGGCCCGTAGTTCATTGATGGATAGTTGTTGGCATGATCATGACCATTGGTGATAACACGATTATCCTTGGCCCGTAGTGCATGCATAATTCGTGGATGTGATACTAATGAATTTCTTTGGCCCGTAGCACATGAAAAATTCAGTGATGTGAATTATTTATTGAGTTGAGTCTCAGCAATAAAATTTATGATAAACTCTTAAATCATAGAAGATAGTAGATACCATGCTCTACTTAACTCTTCTAATGGATTGCTTGTTTCACTGTAGTTAAACTTATTATTTATTGTATTCTATCAGTTTAACACTATTAAAAGCTAGCGATAATTTATTCTGCATTATTTTAGTCATAATATTTCTTACTGGACTAGTTGAGCTCACCCTTTTGCTTTCATTGTTCTCTTCAGGAAATGAGAACGTAGCCGGGACTAGTCGGGGAATGAAGTGACGGTCCGAGATTGTGGCTATAGTAGTCCTCACTATTTTATAAAATAGTGTGATAATAATTGTAATGAGGACTCTATTTGAGTTTAGATATTGTCTAGAAGATAATATTCGTGTTAAAACACTCAGCGATATTTTGTTGTATTTTACACGACAATTGTATAATTAAGTTTGTATTTAAATTTTGTACCATGTATTTGGCGACTCAAAATGGGTGATGTATACCTATTTTGGGGGCATCATAGTTGGTATCAAAGCTTAGGGATATGATCCCTGGCTGAGATGTGAGACTAGAACTAGGAGGGGAGAGACGGGTAAATTCTTCGCTAGTATGAACTACCTAAGCTTAATTGTTATTTAATTGGTCGGTCAGAATATAGGGATAATATGTGACATGCAATTAACCCTTGTCTTGTGGCAATGTTTGAAAATGACATCTGAAAATCAAGAGATGAACTCATATAGAGTTTTAAGTGATGTGTGACGCCCCCAAAATAGGTATACATCACCCATTATGAGTCGCCAAATACATGGTACAAAATTTAAATACAAACTTCAGTTATACAATACGACAAAAGCGTAGCTGAGAGTTTTTACATGAATATTGTCTCATAGACAATATTCAAACTCAAATGGAGTCCTCATTACAATTATTATCACACTAATTTATAAAATAGTGAGGACTACTACAGCCACCATCTCAGACCGTCACTCTATTCCCTGACTAGTCTCGGCTACGCTCTCATTTCCTAAAGAGAACAATGAAAGCAAAAGGGTGAGCTCAACTAGCCCAGTAAGAAATATTATGACTAAGATAATGCAGAATAAATTATCGTTAGCCTTCAACAATGTTAAACTTATAGAATACAATAAACAACAAGTTTAACTGCAGCGGAACAAGCAATCCATTAAAAGAGCATGATATCTACTATCTTCTATGATTTAAAAATTTTATCATCAATTTTATCGCTGAGACGCAGCTCAATAAATAATCCACATCACTGAATTATCCATACACTACGGGTCAAGGATATTCATTAGTATCACATCCACGAATTATCCATGCACTACGGGCCAAGGATATTCGTGTTATCACCAATGGTCATGATCATGCCAACAATTGTAAGACCCCGAATTTTATGAAATGAAAGTATTCAATTTTTTTGTAATTATTATTCTATTTAGTAAATGGTTAAATTGATAAAAGGTTAAAGTTAAGGGTGATATGTGAATTTTTTTGTAAAGTAAGCAAGTTATTATAAAATATTTGATTGGTCGGGGAATATTCGTTTTAACATGGAATATTCGTACGACAGCACAATAATTGGTGGACCCCACAACGAAAGTATTGTCGTAGTTAGAAAATGATATAAATATATTTTTATAAAAATAACGGTGAAAGCTTTACCGTTAAACTGTTGAAATACCCGGTAGTAAAAGAATAGTAATACGCGTGGTTTTATAGTAGCACACGGTATTGATTATTGATGTTTACGTGAGAAGTCACTCAGTTATACTCAATTATTGCTATAGTAATTGCTGCATAGTATCTCTCATATTATTGATTCAATTATTGTCACAGTATTATCTGCATAATATTTTATATTATTAAATCAATAATTGAGACGACAAACTTATTCATATTATTATTTGCAATATTGACGATATCTAGAAAGTTCTATCGAGGAGAGGTTTGGTCACCTAATTGCGCGCCAATAGGGAGAAATCCTTATCGGAAAGCCCCCTCTTTTTTGAAAATGATCTGGTTGTTAAATATTATGACTTATAATATTAGTGATGAATAAGTTCATGTTGATTAAAGATGAAATTGATATTTCCATTGTGTTGGGATTATTAGTGTTAGTGAAAATCGATATTTATTTCGATAATAATTAATTTTTGGAGGTTATATTGACCAATCGGATAATTAATCGGATAAATGAGCAATTAATTACTATTAATTCACATGTTTATAACTATTTATTCACATGTATGTACTATTGATTCACATGCATGTACTATTAGGGGAGGTGGTGCAAGATTGATAATACTTGCATGACTAAATTAAAAATAAAGGTATAGATGAAGGTAATATACTGTAACTATTTTTTTCACATGTATAGAACTATTAATTCACATGAATGTACTATTGATTCACATGCATGTACTATTAGGGGAGGTAGTGCAAGTTTGATAATATTTGCAGGACTAAATTAAAAATAAAAGAAAAGATGAAGGTAATATACTGTAATATTTCGAGCTCCAAAACGTGCAATTATCGAAACTATATTTTCCTATAAATAGAAGCTCATTCTTCTTTCATTCTCACCAATTCACTAAGACTCACAAGAACAATTATAAAGAGAGAAGCTATAGAGAGAGAAGCTATAGAGAGAGAAGAAGAGAAGTCTCCTACTTCACTATTTCAGTATCCAGTCTTCTTCTAAGGTAAGGGGTATTATTTCTTTCTTATTCGTAAGGGATATTATTTTATTCAGTATTCATAAGAAATAATATTTTCTTCCATACTCTATAATATGTGAGTAATATTATTTCGTTTCGTATTCCTAATTCTACACTCATTCTGTTAGAGTATTGCTTCTATACTCCGTGAAATTAGTAGAATATCCTTGATATTCGTGCTTCATCCAGTATTTTTTCATAAAAATATTATTCTGAGCATTATTGATCTTTTCATGTCAGGATACTATTCACGGGATACTATTCACAAAGTACTATTCACGGGGTACTATTCATAAAGTACTATTCATGGGTACTATTCACAAAGTACTATTCTCAGATACTATTCACAAAATACTATTCACAGGTACTATTTATGAAGTACTATTCATGGGTACTATTCACAAAGTACTATCCTCAAATACTATTCACAAAATACTATTCACGGGTACTATTTATGAAGTACTATTTATGGGGTACTATTCACTGGGGTACTATTCACCTGAGGTACTATTCATGACAAAAATTATTTTTTTTCGATCCAAATCATTTTTGATACAATATTATTCTTGAATTTTACTCCACAAAGTAGTATCATATTGACAATTTGGACATTATTGAATTTTGGATAAATTAAATTGTTAAAGTCTATAATATTTATCCTTGATCTCGTTTGATTGAATTTTTATATCATTATCATCATCCTCATGCTTATATTATGATGAAAGTCATCTGTGGCCATAGTGCATAGATGGACTTGGTATGATTATGACTAGAGATTATTCGATATAATCATGACCGTAATATTACAAATGATGTGGTAAAAGTCCTTATTGGCCCATAGTGCATTGATGGACAGTTGTTGGTATGATCATGACCATGCGTTCTCTTCGGCCAAGGGTGTAAAGATGAATTATTTTATGGTGTGATCATGACCGTTGATGAAAACACGAATATCCTTGGCCCGTAGTGTATGGATAATTCGTGGTTGTGATACTAATGAATATCCTTGGCCCGTAGTGCATGGATAATTCAGTGATGTGAATTATTTATTAAGCTGAGTCTCAGCGATAAAATTGATGATAAACTTTTAAATCATAGAAGATAGTGGATATCATGCTCTACATGACTCTTCTAATGGATTGCTTATTCCGCTGCAGTTGTTGATCTAAAACTTGTTATCTATTATATTCTATCAGTTGTTATACTGTTGAAGGCTAAGGATAATTTATTATGCATTATCTTAGTCATAATATTTCTTACAGGGCTAGTTGAGCTCACCCTTTTCTTTCATTGTTCTCTTCAGGTAATGAGAATATAGTTGGGACTAGTTGGGGAATGGATTGACGGTCCAGATGGTTATTTTAGTAGTCCTCACTATTCTGCGAAATAGTGTAATAATAATTGTAATGAGATTGAATTTGAGTGTGGATGTAACATTCTATAATTTTAAATTATTATAATAAATATTTATTGATTTATATAAATATTTAATGGATAGGTTTATTGATTGAATAATTAATTGTTTAATTTGAGTGATGTAGTTTATTTAATTATTTGTTGAATAAATAATTAAATAGTAGATATTAAATATTTATTGTCAATATTAAATATTTATCGAATTATGGCAATTGGAATTGATGTAATTTAATTAATTATTTATTGTGTAATTAATTAAGGAGCTAAATAAATTAGTTGTTATGAGATTTATAATAATTAATTTAATTAATAAGCTAGAGAGCTTATAGTGGTTTTAAATAAATAATAATATTTTAAATGAGAAATTATAGTTTAAAATATTAGTTGGTTAAATGAAATTATAATTATAAAAGAAATTATAATTATTTATGTGTTAAAATAATTTAATAGATTAATGTTTTAATTGATTTATTTAATTAAATGAATGTGTGATTAATAACCTTATTATAAAGGAGTTATTAAAATAAATTAAAAGAGTTTAATTTAGTTTTGCCAAACATACCTTATTGTATAATAAGTCTTTAATCTATTAGGATTTTAGCAAACAAGGTATAAAGATTAATCTATTATGTTTTAATTCAATTTACCAAACAAGGAGTAAGGATTAATAGATTATTTTTATTTAGACTAGCCAAACAAACCTTTTGGCTTTTAAATTTTAAAACTCCTATAACTGATATATTTATATCAGTACTTATATTATATCATTAATATATGTTATTATTATTATTACGTTATAATATTATACGTAAGATAGAAGAGAGAGAAAGGAGAAAAAGAGAAAACTCAGAGGAAGAAGAAGAAGAAAAGAAGAAAAAGTAAGAAGAAACTAGAGAGAATTGAGAGTTTTTATAGGTTTTGGAGAAAAGCTTGATAATCAAAGAGTTAGAGTCATCATCTTCTTCATAATCCAAGGTAGGCCATCTTTTCTTTTGTAAAACTCTAAAATTTTTCTTCTTCCCAAAAAGTCTCTGTGAAAAATTTTATAAACGAAATTTTGTTGTTATGATTATAATTTTGTATGATTATCAATTGTATATGTGTTTCATGAGTTATGCATGATCATAGAGAAATTAATTCACGTAAGTATGTAATTTATGAAGAAAATATTTTATAGAGAGTTTTTATGTATGAATATGACTTTAGTTAAAATAGAAATTAAGGTCTAATTGGTTGTGGTATTGATAAATTGACTGTTAGAATTGCTAGAGTATGTAGAATCATAATCATGATGTGTAGAAATTTCTATTTTGATTTAATAACAAAGTCACAGTGTTAATTTTCATGGAAAATATCAAAATATGGAGTTTTGCCAAAAACAATGAAATTGGATGTTGTATAATTGATGTTTATGCTAATTGATGGATAGAAACATGTTAGGAGTACTCACAATATGTTTATATGATGTCTATATGCAATTTTCATGATAATCAGTCTATTAGATTCGAGCTTTTTGGCCAATTTGGCTTTTTCTTTCATGGTTGCCGAAGCTGTCAGTCGACGCTGACAGTTCGCGCCGCGGCGCGGCCCAGCAGTTCATTGCTGGCGCCGCAGCGCCATCACCATGACGTAAGCGACCTGTTGCACAATCACTGCGCCGCAGCGCCGGCTCGTAGTATAATCGCTGAGCCACAGCGCCGACTCAGCGCCGCAGCGCGAGCCACAGTACAAACTGTGGCGCCGCGGCGCGGCTTGGCAGAACTGTCTGACAGTTTTGTTTAAATGTACAAAACTTGAAAAATAAATGTTATGTGTTTATTATAATAATGTTAAATGATAATTTCAGTATTATTAGACAATGAAATATCATGTTATTAAGTATTATCTACCTGAAATATAATTGATTATGTGAATGGGTAATTCAACCCATATGATGAATGTAATTGTTTATATAAATGTACAATATTGGTTAGGACTAATTATGTCAATATGACATATGTTTAGGGTATCAATTCAAGTGGTAAAAGTGTAGCTTGTGCTAAAGGCAAGTTTCCTAAACCTACATTTTACACTGAGCAAGTTTCTAAGTCTTAACTTTTGATATTTAGCAAGTTCCTTATTGTATAAGTTTTCTAATCATTGGTGTTATCGAACTAATTATTGTTTCAATTTCGATTATCATATAATGGTGTAAATTTATTTGGAGCAAGTTATTCTTGTACTTAATTTGTGGTTTAGCATGTACAATTATATACATGTTGTGGATGTTTATTATTCAATTAACCTTGTCTTATTATTGTTCAAGCAAGGTAGGTTATAATTATTCAAATTGTATGCTATTAGATTATCCCTAAAGCATGATGTCAATCTATAAACATCAATTAAACTATGATTATTCCATAGTATACAGTTATGTCATTTGTAATCAACTAAACCCTAGTTGATTACCGTTGAATTCTAAATTACCCCATGATGTATCCAAACCAAACTCACTTTGGTACGGACTTGTATTCTAAATACTGAGAAGAACAACTCTTTTATAAGAGGTTACGCTTAGCGTTGAAATGATTGTGCACAATACATTGTACGAAGGGTTGATCCCCCTAAGTACGTGAAGTCCTTATCGTCTTATGACTGTTAAAGTTTAAGTTGAAAGATTACTTATAACTGTGGACATGATTCGTGGTCATTAGACCCTCAGTAAATGTTAAAGTTTTCAGAAAGTAATAGAATTTATTGTTCAGTTCTATTAAACTTAATATTGGCAAATGATGTAAAGTTAAATGATTTATCTATTATTATTTCAAGTGGGCTTTGTTTGCTCACTCTTGCCTGTAAACTTTCTTACAGTTAAGGTTGAAACTGGTGATGTACCTAGCACCAGTAAAGGGAAAGGAAAGATGAAACAATGCTGAAGACCTGTAATAGATTGAATAGTTTATTTTCAGACTTGTTTAAAGATTGTAATGAATGTTATTTTAATTATTCCGCATGAATGAATGAATGTTTGTAAAGGTTAGATAACCTGGGAGATTTATTTAAATTTAGTCCTGTATGGGCAGGTTTTATTTATTCAATTTTATTATAATTGGGTAGTTGGAAATGAATGTTTTGATTGCGTGAAAACCAAATCTTGAGGAAATGGAGTACCATGATTTGGGGGTGTCACAGGTTGGTATCAAAGCTTTAGGTTATGAACCTTAGGTGGGGGAAAAGCCTTAGGAAGTAACCTTTGAAAAGATAGTGGAGTTAACTCTTATCGAGTTTTAAGAAAGAAGTAATAAAACACTTATGTGCTTATGTGTTTATAACTTATGTGCTCGCGAGTGTCGAGTAGAATGATTAATAACTAAAACTTTAAAATTTTGTTATCAGGATGACTAATGTCGGAGAATCCAGTCAGGTTAGGGAGGAGGGACCTCAAATGCCTATAGAGGAGGAGCCTCGCGACATTCAGGTAGTTTGGGAACAACTACTGCCACGGGAGTTACCGTTGGTCACAGTAGTTGAAGATGAGGAGAATGATGTGGAGACAGATGAGGAGGATGAGGAAGAAAGGATTCCACTTAACTCGATAGCAGGCCATATTTACGATGAGGTGCATGACTGCAACGTGGAACTTCAGGATACAGTTGAGGAGTTGCAGGAGATAGTAGCTGAACAACAGACTACAATTACACAAAAAGACGGCGAGATCCAGGATCGTGAAGAACGACTGACTAACGCCGAGGAGAAATTAATACAGACTGAAGGAGAGAAAGAACAATTGATTGAGATGGTTGCTGAACTGGAGAGCAAGCTGAGAGAAGAAGCTGCTAAGAGGGCAAGAGCTGAAGATGCATACGAGGAAGCTTATCAACGAACTGGAAGAGCAGCGAGAGACGCACAGGCAAAAAGGATGAAGATGGAAGAGATGGATAAAGTATTTAACACCGCAATTAATCGAGCTCAAGATCGGGTCATGGGATATCCGATTCAGTTCGAGACACTGCCATCATTCGTGTTAGATCGCAGAACAATGTTTCGAGTCATGGAGGAAGAACGTGATAGGGCTACGAAGTACCTTAATAGATCATCGTAGAAAATGGGTCGGTAATGCACGTAATATGTATTAAATAATGTGTAAATCCCTAGTGTTAAGTAACCATGGGATATGATAATAATGGTGTTGTCCTGAAACTTTTGTAGTTCAGAAAAGGAATGTAGATAGCAGAGATGCTATTGTGTTATATTTTCAGAAAGTTTATGAATAAATAAATGTTATTATTTTGTTCAAAGTGTGATGTGCTATGTGGGTATTTCTTTTATAAAAGCAAGTTAATTAGAAATACTTAAAGAAGTTGAGTAATGGTCTAATAGGTGTTTTATTTTAACAAAAAATGCCTCCCAGACGTCAGCCAACACAACAGAGAACCACTGAAGGAACTAACAATAACGACAATGTTGATGCGAATCCCGTTCAACAACTAGTGACACTATTGACAGGAGCGTTGCAGAATCAACCTCAAAACCATGGTACAACGTTTAAGGAGTTTAAGGCGGTTGGACCACCTGAATTCCGTGGGTCCATGAATCCAGTTGAAGCTCAAACCTGGATTATGGAGATAGAGAAGGTGTTCGATGTCGCTAGGGTAGGGGATGACCAGAAGACGGCTTTCGCAACTTTCATGTTGAAAGCAGAAGCTAGTTATTGGTGGCAGGCCAATAAAACTCGTGAAGGGCCGGGAGTGATGACCTGGGATAGGTTTAAGGAGTTGTTCTTCGAGACCTATTTCCCGGAGAGTTCGAAGAGTCAGCTGGAGGTACAGTTTCTGGAGCTGAAGCAAGGGACGATGTCGGTATCCGAGTATGCCGCAAAATTTAATGAATTGGCGAGGTTTGCGCCATATCAGGTTAGCACAGACGAACGCAAGGCGAAGAGGTTTGAACAGGGACTGAAGCCCTGGCTGTACAGTAGGGTTTCCCTGTTTCAGTTGAAGACATTTGCAGCAGTAATGGAGAAAGCAGTACTCGCCGAAGGTGGAGGCGAGGCGGTAACAAAATTCAACCAGGAACAAAAGAAGAAGAAGAATGAAAATGAGATAAAGAGTGAAGGTGGTAGCGGTGGAAACAACAACAACAACTTGAAGAGAAAGTGGAATGGAAGTATGGGTACTGGAAACCAGTAGGGTAACCAGCAGAATAAGAAGTTTGAAGCGTGTGCGACATGTGGGAAGTTTCACAAGGGAGCGTGTTTGATGGGGAAACGAGTTTGCTACAAATGTGGCCAAGAAGGTCACATCGCCCCAAATTGCACTCAATCAAAGAAGAATGTGTGCTTCACGTGCGGATCTAAGGATCACTTTGCTCGTGAATGTCCTAAGAAGAAGGAGGGAGTGACAACCAGAAACAATGGAGGAGGTAACAATGGAGGTACGTGGGCTATTACAGGACCTGCAGCATCAAACAAACCCACAGCCAGAACCTTCAACATGACTGTGCAAGATGCTGTGCAATCAAAGGATGTGGTGTCAGGTATTATCCCAATCAATGATATTGATGCATATGTATTATTTGATTCGGGTGCTACTTGCTCGTTTATATCTGATGAATTTGCTAAGAGGTTAGAATTGCCTAGAGAAGAACTGAATTTTCCTTTGAACATAGAAATTGCGAATAAGGAAATAATCCCTGTTAGGTTCGTTTACAAGAACTGTAGGGTGAACATTAAGGGGAATATCTTGTTAGTAGATTTAATTCCGATTAGACTCGGGGAATTTGATGTAATTTTGGGAACATTAAGGGGAATACTTGCTCGTTTATATCTGATGAATTTGCTAAGAGGTTAGAATTGCCTAGAGAAGAACTGAATTTTCTTTTGAACATAGAAATTGCGAATAAGGAAATAATCCCTGTTAGGTTCGTTTACAAGAACTGTAGGGTGAACATTAAGGGGAATATCTTGTTAGTAGATTTGATTCCGATTAGACTCGGGGAATTTGATGTAATTTTGGGAATGGATTGGTTGTTCAATTATGGAGCAATAATTGACTGCCAAAAGAAGTGCGTAAACCTTATGACTCCGTCAAAGGTAGTATTTTATGGTAGCAAGTCGCCAAGACAAATGAAATGTCTGACGACTATGCAGGCCAAGAAGTTGTTGAGTCAAGGTTGTGTGGGCTATTTAGCTTACATAGTCGATACTCAGAAGAAAGGTGTGAAATTAGAAGAAATACCGGTAGTGAGAGAATTCGAAGACGTGTTTCCAGAAGATTTGCCAGGACTTCCGCCGGACAGAGAAATTGAATTCGTGATCAACTTAGTGCCGGGAACAGCACCGATATCGAAGGCCCCGTACAGAATGGCTCCGGTAGAAATGAAGGAACTAATGGTTCAGTTGCAAGAGCTGCTGGACAAGAAATATATTCAACCAAGCGTATCGCCGTGGGGAGCGCCAGTTTTATTTGTAAAGTAGAAGGACAGGTCAATGCGTCTTTGCATTGATTATAGGGAGTTAAACAAAGTCACTATTAAAAACAAATACCCGTTGCCAAGAATAGATGACTTGTTTGATCAACTGAAGGGTGCTAAGTACTTTTCGAAAATAGATTTGAGAAGTGGTTATCACCAATTGAAGGTAAGAAAGGAGGATATACCACGAACGACATTCAGAACTCGGTATGGACATTACGAGTTTCTGGTGATGTCTTTTGGTTTAACCAATGCACCTGCTGCGTTCATGGATTTGATGAACAGGGTGTTTAAACCATTCCTAGACAAGTTTGTAGTGGTATTCATTGATGACATTCTAGTGTATTCCAAAACTCAAGAAGAACACGTGGAACACTTACGTCTGACATTGGAGACACTAAGAAAGGAAAAACTGTACGCGAAGTTCTCTAAGTGCGAATTTTGGCTCGATCGTGTACAATTTTTGGGGCATGTGATTGACAAAGATGGGATCTCAGTGGATCCGTCGAAAGTGGAAGCAGTAATCAATTGGGAACAACCAAAAACACCGTCAGAAGTGAGGAGTTTCTTGGGACTGGCTGGTTATTATAGAAGATTTATTCAAGAGTTTTCTAAGATAGCCACTCCGTTAACAAATTTGACAAGGAAAGCTGTAAAATTCGTGTGGACGGAGAAATGTGAAGAAAGTTTTCAAGATTTGAAGAAGAAGCTAAGTGTAGCACCTGTGTTGACGTTACCAGACAATACAGGAAATTTTGTGGTGTATAGTGATGCCTCACACAAAGGGTTGGGTTGTGTTCTTATGCAGAATGACAAAGTTATTGCGTATGCATCAAGGCAATTGAAAGATTATGAGAAAGGGTATCCGACTCATGATTTGGAATTGGCTGCAGTTGTGTTTGCTCTGAAGATATGGATACACTATCTTTATGGAGAGAAATGTGAGATCTACACAGACCACAAAAGTCTGAAGTATATTTTCACTCAGAAAGATTTGAACATGCGTCAGAGAAGGTGGATGGAACTGATAAAAGATTACGATTGTGAGATCTTTTATCATCCGGACAAAGCGAATGTGGTAGCTGATGCTTTAAGCAGGAAAGGTAGGGAGAAGTTGATGCTGATTACAACTCAGGAGGAGCTCATTTCAGCAATGACAAAACTGGAGTTGGAGATCAAATTTTCAAAGGAATCTGACGAACAATTATTTCAGATAGAAGCTGGTCCAACTTTAATGGACAAAGTGAAGAGTGCCCAACTACAAGATGAAGAGTGTGCGAAAATCAAAGAGAATTTGATTGAAGGCGGTGATGTAAAATACAAGATCGACACCGAAGGGTTACTACGGTTTGAGGGAAGGATCTAGGTTCCAACAACACCAGAACTGAAAGAAGAAATTTTGATCGAAGCTCATAACTCAAAATATTCAATTCATCCAGGGAGCACGAAAATGTATCAAGATTTGCGCCGACATTTTTGGTGGCCAAATATGAAAAGGGACGTCGCAGAATGTGTAGCGAAGTGCTTAACATGTCAGAGAGTAAAGGCCGAACATCAAAGACCCAGCGGGTTACTTCAACCGTTGGAAATACCAAAATGGAAGTGGGAACACATCACGATGGATTTTGTGGTGGGTCTTCCAACTACTCAGAGAGGATGCGATACGATTTGGGTGATAGTGGACAGACTGATGAAGTCAGTGCACTTTTTACCAATAAAGATTAGGTTCAGTCTTGATCAGTTGGCAAGATTGTACATTAAGGAAATCGTTTCGAGATATGGGGTGCCAGTATCAATAGTGTCTGATAGAGATCCGCGGTTTATATCAAATTTCTGGAAGAGACTACAAGAATGCATGGGGACTCAATTGCGAATGAGTACGGCTTATCATCCACAAACAGATGGCCAAAGCGAAAGAACGATTCAGACATTAGAGGATATGCTGAGAGCATGCGTCATGGATTTTAAAGGAAGCTGGGAAGATCAACTACCATTGGTGGAATTTGCTTACAACAACAGTTATCACGCGAGCATCGGCATGCCACCTTACGAAGCATTGTACGGCAGAAAGTGCAGAACTCCACTGTGCTGGGATGAAGTCGGTGAACGCCAACTGTTAGGACCAGAACTGGTACAACAAACTGCTGAAGTTATCAAACTCATCAGAACAAGGTTGGTAGCAGCTCAAGACAGATAGAAAAAGTATGCTGATCAACACAGACAAGATCGTGCATTTGACGCAGGAACTTTTGTATTCCTAAAAGTTTCTCCCTGGAAGGGAAAAATTCGTTTTGGTAAGAAGGGAAAACTAAGCCCGAGGTTTATTGGACCATTTGAAGTGCTGCGAAGAGTGGGAGAAGTGGCTTACGAGGTAGCTCTACCTCCAGGGTTGGAAAACATTTATAATATTTTTCACATTTCTATGTTACGACCATATAAACCCGACTACAAGCATGTGATCGAGTATGAACCGTTGCAGTTCGAGAAAGATTTATCTTATGAAGAGGTTCCTATCCAGATAGTAGACAGGAAAGAACAAGTGCTCAGGAATAAGGTGATACCTTCTGTGAAGGTGATTTGGAGGAACCACAACGCTGAAGAGGCTACGTGGGAACTCGAAGAGAAAATGATGAAAGATTACCCTGAGTTATTTATTTAATCCGTGTCTTCGATTCTGGGGACAGAATCTTTGTAAGTAGGGAAAAATGTAACGAATGATTTGCTTGAATTGTGATTCTGAGGACAGAATCCTTGTAAGGAGGGAATGATGTAACATTCTATAATTTTAAATTATTATAATAAATATTTATTGATTTATATAAATATTTAATGGATAGGTTTATTGATTGAATAATTAATTGTTTAATTTGAATGATGTAGTTTATTTAATTATTTGTTGAATAAATAATTAAATAGTAGATATTAAATATTTATTGGCAATATTAAATACTTATCGAATTATGGCAATTGGAATTGATGTGATTTAATTAATTATTTATTGTGTAATTAATTAAGAAGCTAAATAAATTAGTTGTTATGAGATTTATAATAATTAATTTAATTAATAAGCTAGAGAGCTTATAGTGGTTTTAAATAAATAATAATATTTTAAATGAGAAATTGTAATTTAAAATATTAGTTGGTTAAATGAAATTATAATTATAAAAGAAATTATAATTATTTATGTGTTAAAGTAATTTAATAGATTAATGTTTTAATTGATTTATTTAATTAAATGAATGTGTGATTAATAACCTTATTATAAAGGAGTTATTAAAATAAATTAAAAGAGTTTAATTTAGTTTTGCCAAACATACCTTATTGTATAATAAGTCTTTAATCTATTAGGATTTTAGCAAACAAGGTATAAGGATTAATCTATTATGTTTTAATTCAATTTACCAAACAAAGAGTAAGGATTAATAGATTATTTTTATTTAGACCAGCCAAACAAGCCTTTTGGCTTTTAAATTTTAAAACTCCTATAACTGATATATTTATATCAGTACTTATATTATATCATTAATATATGTTATTATTATTATTACGTTATAATATTATACGTAAGATAGAAGAGAGAGAAAGGGCAAAAAGAGAAAACTCAGAGAAAGAAGAAGAAGAAAAGAAGAAAAAGTAAGAAGAAACTAGAGAGAATTGAGAGTTTTTATAGGTTTTGGAGAAAAGCTTGATAATCAAAGAGTTAGAGTCATCATCTTCTTCATAATTCAAGGTAGGCCATCTTTTCTTTTGTAAAACTCTAAAATTTTTCTTCTTCCCAAAAAGTCTCTGTGAAAAATTTTATAAACGAAATTTTATTATTATGATTATCAATTGTATATGTGTTTCATGAGTTATGCATGATCATAGAGAAATTAATTCACGTAAGTATGTAATTTATGAAGAACATATTTTATAGAGAGTTTTTATGTATGAATATGGCTTTAGTTAAAATAGAAATTAAGGTCTAATTGGTTGTGGTATTGATAAATTAACTGTTAGAATTGCTAGAGTATGTAGAATCATAATCATGATGTGTAGAAATTTCTATTTTGATTTAATAACAAAGTCACAGTGTTAATTTTCATGGAAAATATCAAAATATGGAGTTTTGCCAAAAACAATGAAATTGGATGTTGTATAATTGATGTTTATGCTAATTGATGGATAGAAACATGTTAAGAGTACTCACAATATGTTTATATGATGTCTATATGCAATTTTCATGATAATCAGTCTATTAGATTCGAGCTTTTTGGCCAATTTGGCTTTTTCTTTCATGGTTGCCGAAGCTGTCAGTCGACGCTGACAGTTCGCGCCGCGGCGCGGCCCAGCAGTTCATTGCTGGCGCCGCAGCGCCATCACCATGACGTAAGCGACCTGTTGCACAATCACTGCGCCGCAGCGCCGGCTCGTAGTATAATCGCTGAGCCACAGCGCCGACTCAGCGCCGCAGCGCGAGCCACAGTACAAACTGTGGCGCCGCGGCGCGGCTTGGCAGAACTGTCTGACAGTTTTGTTTAAATGTACAAAACTTGAAAAATAAATGTTATGTGTTTATTATAATAATGTTAAATGATAATTTCAGTATTATTAGACAATGAAATATCATGTTATTAAGTATTATCTACCTGAAATATAATTGATTATGTGAATGGGTAATTCAACCCATATGATGAATGTAATTGTTTATATAAATGTACAATATTGGTTAGGACTAATTATGTCAATATGACATATGTTTAGGGTATCAATTCAAGTGGTAAAAGTGTAGCTTGTGCTAAAGGCAAGTTTCCTAAACCTACATTTTACACTGAGCAAGTTTCTAAGTCTTAACTTTTGATATTTAGCAAGTTCCTTATTGTATAAGTTTTCTAATCATTGGTGTTATCGAACTAATTATTGTTTCAATTTCGATTATCATATAATGGTGTAAATTTATTTGGAGCAAGTTATTCTTGTACTTAATTTGTGGTTTAGCATGTACAATTATATACATGTTGTGGATGTTTATTATTCAATTAACCTTGTCTTATTATTGTTCAAGCAAGGTAGGTTATAATTATTCAAATTGTATGCTATTAGATTATCCCTAAAGCATGATGTCAATCTATAAACATCAATTAAACTATGATTATTCCATAGTATACAGTTATGTCGTTTGTAATCAACTAAACCCTAGTTGATTACCGTTGAATTCTAAATTACCCCATGATGTATCCAAACCAAACTCACTTTGGTACGGACTTGTATTCTAAATACTGAGAAGAACAACTCTTTTATAAGAGGTTACGCTTAGCGTTGAAATGATTGTGCACAATACATTGTACGAAGGGTTGATCCCCCTAAGTACGTGAAGTCCTTATCGTCTTATGACTTTTAAAGTTTAAGTTGAAAGATTACTTATAACTGTGGACATGATTCGTAGTCATTAGACCCTCAGTAAATGTTAAAGTTTTCAGAAAGTAATAGAATTTATTGTTCAGTTCTATTAAACTTAATATTGGCAAATGATGTAAAGTGAAATGGTTTATCTATTATTATTTCAAGTGGGCTTTGTTTGCTCACTCTTGCCTGTAAACTTTCTTACAGTTAAGGTTGAAACTGGTGATGTACCTAGCACCAGTAAAGGGAAAGGAAAGATGAAACAATGCTGAAGACCTGTAATAGATTGAATAGTTTATTTTCAGACTTGTTTAAAGATTGTAATGAATGTTATTTTAATTATTCCGCATGAATGAATGAATGTTTGTAAAGGTTAGATAACCTGGGAGATTTATTTAAATTTAGTCCTGTATGGGCAGGTTTTATTTATTCAATTTTATTATAATTGGGTAGTTGGAAATGAATGTTTTGATTGCGTGAACACCAAATCTTGAGGAAATAGAGTACCAGGATTTGGGGGTGTCACAGTGGATATTGTCTAGAAGACAATATCCGTGTTAAAACTCTCAGTTATGTTTTGTCGTATTTTACACGACAGTTGTATAGTTAAGTTGTAGTTGTATTCTGTATCATGTATTTGGCGACTCAATATGGGTGATGTATACCTATTTTGGGGGCGTCACAACAACTGTCTATCAATGCACTACAGGCTGATGAGGACTTTTACCACATCATTTGTAACATTACAGGTCATGATTATACCGAATAATCCCTGGTCATAATCATACTGATCAACAATCCATCTATGCACTACGGGCCAAAGATGACTTTCATCACAATATAAGCATGAAGATGATGACAATGATATAAAAATTCAATTAAATGAGAGCAAGGATAAATTTTAAAGATTTATAATTCAATTTATCCAGAATTCAATAATGTCCAAATTGTCAACATGATACTGCTTTGTGGAGTAAAATTTAAGAATAATATTATATCAAAAATAATTTGGACAGAAAAGAAATCAATTTTTGTCATGAATAGTACCCCGGCATGAAAAGATTAAAAATTATCAAGAATGTTCAGAATAATATTTTCGTGAAAAGATACTAGATGAAACGCAAATTTCAAGGATATTCTACTAATTTCACAGAGTACAGAAGCAATACTTTAACAAATGAGTGTAGAATTCAGAATCTGAAACGAAATAATATTACACACGTACTATAGAGTATGGAAGAAAATATTATTTCATACGAATATTGAACAAAAATAATATCCCTTACCTTAAAAGGAAAGTACTTCTGACTGGTATAGCGGAGATATTCTTGAAGAAAACTTATACTATTTTTTATGCATAAAGCTTCCTTAAACTCTAAAGAAATACGCTCAATATTATAGAAAAAGAATTCTCTGATTCTGGTGTGATTTTCTTTTCTAAACTAGGCATCCTATTTATAGGAGAATGGAAGGATACTATTCAAGAAAAATCACCGACGCACAGTAAAAAATTCGGACGAAGTTCACGGTTCCAACGTATCAGTATTTCTTTTCAAGGTGTTGGCCAATGAGGAAAAACTAACATATGTCAATATGGAAGCCTTGACCAATTAGAAAGCACCCTAATTCACAAGTTATCAAATAGTAATGCATAATAAATCTTCAAGGGTTTGAATAGTCCTCTCCGACTGCCCGTCCATCTGAGGATGATATGTCAAACTGAATCGTAAATCCGTGCCCATAGCTTTTTACAAACTGACCCAAAATTATGAAGTGAATCTCGGGTCTCGATCAGAAACTATGGATACTGACATACCATGCAGTCTTACAATCTCATTTATGTATATACGAGAAAAACGTTCAAGTGTATAAGTTTCTCGTATAGTTAAGAGATGAGCAGACTTGGTTAATATATCAACAATGACCCAAATTGCATCTATGCCTTGAGAAACCTTGGAAAAACCAGTAACGAAATCCATGGTAATGTGCTCCCACTTCCATTCGGGAATTTTAAGTGGTTGCAATGGACCTTTTGGCACTTGATGCTCCGCCTTGACACGTTGACAAGTTAAACACCTTGAGATAAACTCTGCGATCTCTCTCTTTATATTGCTCCACCAAAATGTATGTCTAAGATCACGATACATTTTGGTACTCCCAGGATGGATTGAAAACGGTGTGTTATGCGCCTCCGTCATGATTTTATACTTCAAATCAGAGTCGTTAGGAACATATAGTCTGGAGTTGTCTTGAATTATTCCTTCTTCATCTATTCTTGCTTCCGGAATAGCACCTTCTTCCACTTTCTTCCTCATACGCATCATCTCCAGGTCTTTAGCTTGAGCAACTTTAACTTTATCAATTAAAGTCGGTTCTACTAGTATATTTGACATCATCACATGGGTTCCTGGAGTCTTTAACTCTATCTCCATCCTTTGTAAGTCATATCAAATGGGCCTTTGCGTTGACAATATCGCACTCGTACCCGCATATGATCTTCTACTCAACGCGTCAGCTACCACGTTCACTTTTTCAGGATGGTATTGAATGGTATGATCGTAATCTTTCAACAGCTTGAGCTCCTTTTGGGTGAAGAAATATTTGAGGCTTTTATGATCTGTATAGATCTCCACCTTCTCCCCGTACAGGTAATGCCTTTAGATTTTAAACGCAAAAATGACTGCTGCCAACTCTAGATCATGAGTAGGATAATTTCTCACATATTCTTTGAGTTGTCGTGAGGCATAGGCTATGACTTTCCCATGTTGCATGAGAACACATCCTAACCCTCTGCCTGAAGCATCACTATAGAAGGCAAATCCCTCCGAACCAGATGGTATTGTCAGAACAGATGCTGAAATGAGTCTTCTCTTGAGTTCTTGAAAACTCTTCTCCAATTCCTCACTCCAACCGAATTTTGTATCTTTTCGAGTTAGCTGAGTTAATGGAGTAGCGATTCGAGAAAATCCTTCTACGAATCTTCGATAATAACCAGCTAAGCCGAGAAAGCTACGTACTTCGGTCACTGACTTAGATTGCTCCCAGCTTTGAATTGCTTCAATCTTCACTGGGTTAACAGATATTTCGTGATTTGATATCACGTTCCCAAGGAATGCTACTTCCTCCAGCCAGAACTCGTATTTCTTCAACTTGGCGTATAAATTATTTTCACGAAGCTTTTGGAGTATCAGCCTTAAGTGTTGCTCATGATCTTCACGGCTTTTAGAGTATATGAGGATGTCATCAATAAAGACAACCATAAAATAATCCAAATATTCCTTGAATACTAGGTTCATTATATCCATGAAGGCAGCAAGAGCATTAGTCAATCCAAAAGACATGACTAGGAATTCGTAATGCTCATACCGAGTTCTGAAAGCAGTCTTTGGAATGTCATCAGCTTTAATCTTTAACTAATGATATTCGGAACGAAGATCGATTTTTGAAAAGAATTTGGCTCCTTGCAACTGGTTAAACAGGTCATCAATGCAAGGTAACGGGTACCTATTTTTGATGGTGACATGATTCAACTCCCGATAATCAATGCAAAGTCGCATACTTCCATCTTTCTTCTTTACGAATAGAATATGAGCACCCCAAGGAGACGTACTAGGACGAATGAAACCGATGTCTAACAACTCCTGCAGTTGGATTTTAACTCCTGAAGTTCAATAGGAGTCATTCGATATGAGGCTTTGGAAGTGGGTTTTGTACCGGGTTCAAGGTTAATACCAAACTCAATTTCATGCTCCGGGGGTAGGCTAAGAAGTTCTTCAGGGAATACGTCAGAAAATTTATTAACAATAGAAATATCATTCAAATCTGACGTATTTTTGTTTAAATCCGTGACATGGGCTAAGAAAGCTTGACATCTATTTTTCAATAAACGAATGACTTTATGGCTTGATATGACAATGATTGACTTTATTGGTTTGGTTGTTTGAATTCTCATAATAGGTTGGTTAGGAATATGAAAGCTAGCAACCTTATAAAAATAATCAATTTTAGCATGATGTGTAGTTAACCAATTAATTCCTAAAATTACATCGAATGCAAGTATTTTCAAAGAGATAAGATCGTCAAGTAACGTGAGGGTGCCGATTTGAATCAAATAGCACTTATAAACAGTGGATGTAATGAAGGAGTTTCATCAGATAAGTCAAAGTCTAATTTCTCTGGAGTTAAATTTAAAAGTTAAGCGCAAGTAGGAAAAATAAAAGAATGGGTAGAACCGGTATCAAATAAGGTATAGACTTCATAAGAGTTTATGATTAGCTTACCCATGATAACTTCATTAGGGTTCCTCGCTTTTTGGGATGTCACAACAAACGCTCTTCCTTGAACTATCGGCTTTGACTTGTCTGGGACAACCTTTGGTGCAGTTTGGACTAATGTGTCCCTCCCCTCTGCACTTGAAGCATACGATCAGTGGTCGTTCTCCTTCCTTGAAAACGGGTGCTGGTGCTAACGTCTTTCCATCATTATTGAATCTCCTATTCTTGAAATTTCCACTTTTATTATCTTGGCCATGATTACCACCGAAGTGGTTACCATTTTTGTCATTTTGATTCCCTCCATGTTTGTTGTCACCGCTTTGATGACTGCTACCACTGGTATTATCATTTTACCGGCTGCTCTCTCTTGGTTGGGTTAACTCATTATCGCGCTCCAATAATTGAGCCATATTTATAATATCTGAATACAAATACAGTTTGTGAGAAATGAGGTATTGATGTATTTCGAGTTTTAAATCTCACAGAAACATTCGCGTCATTCTCTCCTCATTATCAACCAAGTGGGATACAAACCGGGATTACTCGACAAACTTAGCCTCGTATTGCGACACGGTCATATTATTTTGCTCCAGCTTGAGGAACTCCACCTCCTTCATGTGACGAATACTTTCGGGAAAGTACTTATCGTAGAACAGTTCTTGGAACTTCTCCCAAGACATCTTCAGTACGGCAGGTTGAGTACGTTTTATAGATTCCCGCCAGTAATCTGCCTCTCCTCTCAACATGAAGGTGGCAAAGGAAACCTTTTTCTCCTCGGAGCATCCCAAGACATCAAATATCTTGGTGATCTGCTTTATCTACGTGTCTGCCTTAAGTGGTTCTGGCTTTTTCAAAAACTCCGGTGGTCCCAACTCCTTGAACCGCTTACCGGTAACCATCCGTGATTTGCCAGTATTTTCACCTATATTTTGAACAGGAGTCGCTCTCGCCTGATGTTACATGAATTGCATAAAGCCTCTGAACATCCCATCATTCATCATTTGGTCGGTGTTGTTGTTTTCCTAAGGATTATTGCCTTCTTGATACACATTATCCTGGGTATTTATCGTTGGTGACTCAACGGTCTCATGTGCTTCATTGCTTATCTCAATATTCTCGGATGTCATTTTCAAACACTGCCACAAAATAAGGATTAATTGACATGCCATATATTATCCATATATTCTGATCGACCAATTAAATAACAAATAAGCTTAGGCAAGTCATACTAGTGAAGGATTTACATGTCTCTCCCCTCCTAGTTCTAGCCTCACATCTCAGCCAGGGATCATATCCCTAAGCTTTGATACCAACTGTGACGCCCCCAAAATAAGTATACATCACCCATTCTGAGTCGCCAAATACATGGTACAAAATTTAAATACAAACTTCAGTTATACAATACGACAACAGCATAGCTAAGAGTTTTTACATGAATATTGTCTCATAGACAATATCCAAACTCAAATGGAGTCCTCATTAAAATTATTATCACACTATTTAATAAAATAGTGAGGACTACTACAGCTACCATCTCGGATCGTCACTCCATTCCCCAACTAGTCCCAGCTACGTTCTTATTTTTTGAAGAGAACAATGAAAGCAAAAGGGTGACCTCAACTAGTCCAGTAAGAAATATTATAACTAAGATAATGCAAAATAAATTATTGTTAGCCTTCAACAGTGTTAAACTTATAGAATATAATAAACAACAAGTTTAACTGCAGCGAAATAAACAATCCATTAGAAGAGTCAAGTAGAGCATGATATCTACTATCTTCTATGATTTAAAAAGTTTATCATCAATTTTATCGCTGAGACTCAGCTCAATAAATAATCCACATCACTGAATTATCCATACACTACGGGCTAAGGATATTCATTAGTATCACATCCACAAATTATCCATGCACTACGGGCCAAGGATATTCGTGTTATCACCAATGGTTATGATCATGCCAAAAACTGTCCATTAATGCACTACGGGCCAATGAGGACTTTTATCACACATTTGTAACATTACAGGTCATGATTATACCTAATAATCCCTGGTCATAATCATACCAATCAACAGTCCATCTATGCACTACGGGCCAAAGATGACTTTCATCATAATATAAGTATGAGGATGATGACAATGATATAAGAATTCAATTAAATGAGAGTAATGATAAATTTTAAAGATTTATAATTTAATTTATCCAGAATTCAATAATGTCCAAATTGTCAACATGATACTGCTTTGTGGAGTAAAATTCAAGAATAATATTGTATTAAAAATAATTTAGACAGAAAAAAAATCAAATTTGGTCATGAATAGTATCCCGTGAATAGTACTTCAAAAATAGTACCCCGTGAATAGTACCCCGAAATAAAAAAATTAAAAATTATCAAGAATGTTCAGAATAATATTTTCGTGAAAAAATTCTAGATGAAGCGTAAATTTCAAGGATATTCTACTAATTTCACGGAGTATAGAAGCAATACTTTAACAAATGAGTGTAGAATTCATAATCTGAAATGAAATAATATTACTTACATACTACAGAGTATGGAAGAAAATATTATTTCTTACGAATATTGAACAAAAATAATATCTCTTACCTTAAAAGGAAAGTACTTCTGACTGGTATAGCGGGGATATTCTTGAAGAAAACTTATACTATTTTCTACGCTCAAAGCTTCCTTAAACTCTAAAGAAATACGCTCAATATTATAGAAGAAGAATTCTCTGATTCTGGTGTGATTTTCTTTTCTAAACTAAGCATCCTATTTATAGGAGAATGGAATGATACTATTTAAGAAAAATCACGGATGCACAGTAAAAATTTCGGACGAAGTTCACGATTCCAACGTATTAGTATTTCTTTTCAAGGTATTGGCCAATGAGGAAAAACTAACACATGCCAATATGGAAGCCTTGACCAATTAGAAAGCATCCAAATTCACAAGTTATCAAATAGTAATGCATAATGTGAAAAGTTTGGCCAATAAGGTGTAAGCTTTGAAAAAATCATTTCATCACCTGCCAAATAAAGCAGATGACATCCTTTGAAAGAAATTGAGCCCCCCTCCCTTCATAAATTAATGTACATACTTAAAATCAAATAGATCAAATACTAGTTTAACAAGATAATTGAACAAACATCTTCCACTTGTCAATTATTATTCTTATCTTTAATCAACACAATTTTTCAATAATTATTCAGTATTAATATTATAACTCACAATATTAACAACCAGATCATTCCCAGGAAAGAGGGGCTTTCCGATAAGGATTTCTCCCTATTGGCACGCAATTAGGTGACCAAACCCCTTTCCTCGACAGAACTTTCTAGACATTGTCAATAATGTAAATAATAATATGAATAACTTTGTCGTCTCAATTATTGATCTAATAATATAAAATATTATCACAATAATTGAATCAATAACTTGAGATACTATACAACAATTACTGTAGCAATAATTGAGTATAACTGAGTGACTTCTCACGTAAGCATCAATAACCAATACCGTGTGCTACTATGCAACCATGCGTATTACTATACTTTTATCACCGGGTATTTCAACAGTTAATGGTAAAACTTTTGTCGTTATTTTTATAAAAAGATATTTATGTCGTTTTCTAACTTCGACAATAATTCCGTCGTGGGGTCCACCAATGATTGTGTCGTCGTTCGAATATTCCTTGTTAAAACGAATATTCCCCGACCAATCAAATATTTTATAACAACTCGCTTACTTTGAAAAATTTATAAATATTACCCACAACTATACATTATATCAAATCCACACCATAATATTAAAAAATATATTTCGAAAAAAATTAATCTTTATTCATAAAAGTTGGGATTTTACATAATGAATCGAGGAGATTCATTTAAAGAATAAAGATTGGAGTATAATATTTTTTTATAACAAAGATTTTATTGGGGAGTACTAATTAAGTTATTAAACTTGATTGTAGGATGTCAAGCGAAGAAGAAATTAGAGATATTCATGTGGTGAGTGAAGAATTAATAGTTGTACCCGAGCTAGTCGCACAGGTAGTAGCTGAGAGTGAGGAAGAAGAGGAACCTGAGGAGAATTTATTAGGAGAACTTTATGATCGAAATGTAGAACTGCAAAATCGTATTCATGAGTTAGAAGAGCAGGTTGAAGAACAGTAGGCGGTCGTGGAGCAAAAGAATGTAACAATTCAAGCTTGTGTTACCCGATATGTGATGCTTGAACAGAAGCACTCTTTGGCAGAGTATAAGATGATAAACCTGGAATCTGAGAATTTAAATGTCAAGGATTAGCTAAAAGAAGAAACAACTGAACGAGTGAGAATGAAGGATGCATGAGTAAAAGCCGCACGACGCGTTGATATTGTGGAAAGAGAAGTCTGATCCAAGAAGGCTAAAATAGATTATATGTATTTCTCTTTTTGGACAGTAATTGGGAGAACCCAACATCGAGTTTTGAATTAACCTGTACATTGCGGTCAACCCTAATTTAATATAGATTGTAGATTAATGATTCAGATCATGGATCAGGAGAAGCAGTTGAGGGTGGAATATACCCTATAGCGAAAGTCAATTCCGCGGTAATGATGACACCAAAGGCTATCCCAGACAAGTCAAAATCGGTGGTTCAAGTGAGAGAACTTTTTGTAACTTCCCAAAAAGTGAGGAACCGAACAAAGTTATCACGGGTAAGCTAATCATAAAATCTTGCGAAGTCTTTACCTTATTCAATACCGGCCGGTTCTACCCACTCTTTTATTTCTTCTACTTGCACTCAACGTTTAAATCGACTCCGGAGAAATTAGACTTCGACTTATCTGTTGAAACCCCATTAGGAGAAACCTTCCTTACATTCACGGTTTATAAATCTTGTTTAATTCAAATTGGAAACCTCACATTACCTGTTGATCTTATCTCTTTGAAAATACTTACATTTGATGTGATTTTAGGGATTGATTGGTTAACTACTCATCATGCAAAAATTGATTATTTTCGTAAGGTTGTTAGCTTTCATATTCCTAACTAACCTATTATGCGAATTCAAGCAACCAAACCACTAAAGTCATTCACTGTCATATCAAGCCATAAAGCTATTCGTTTATTGAAAAACGGATGTCAAGCTTTCATAGCCCATGTCACATATTTAAATAAAAATACGTCAGATTTGAATGATATTACTATTGTTAATAAATTTCCTGACGTATTCCTTGAAGAACTTTTTGGCCTACCCCCGGAGCGTGAAATTGAGTTTGGTATTGACCTTGAACCCGGTACAAAACCCATTTCCAAAGCCCCATATCGAATTGCTCCTATTGAACTTTAGGAGTTAAAAACCCAACAGCAGGAATTGTTAGACATCGATTTCATTCGTCCTAGTACGTCTCCTTGAGGTGCTCCTGTTCTATTCGCAAAGAAGAAAGATGGAAGTATGCGACTTTGTATTGATTATCGGGAGTTGAATCATGTCACCATCAAAAATAGGTACCTGTTGCCTCACGTTGATGACCTGTTTGACCAGTTGCAAGGCGTCAAATTCTTTTCAAAGATCGATCATTGTTCCAGATATCATCAGTTAAAGATTAAAACTGATGACATTCCAAAGACTGCCACTACTACAAAATTGTAAATAGATAACGCGGAAAAAACGTTGTGGTTTCAGTCAAAAAAACGTCGTGGTTAAGGGTGCCATCTATTTGACACCCTTACACAACGTTTTTAAAACGTTGTAGTTAAACACAATACACAACGTTTTTTAGAAAAAAAACGTTGTAAATTTGTTTTCCAATAATTAGCAGATACTTAAAAACGTTGTAAAAAGTATGATTCCACAACGTTTTTTGGATAAAAATGTTGTTGTTTATACAAATATACAATATTTTTAAAATGTTGTAGATAAAAAAAAAGGTTGTGATTCACCTATATTACCAATGCACTTGCAATATGCTAATGCCATGATATATAGCTAAAATTACAAAAAATATTAATACCATACAATACGTTTACATCCCAATAATTCTTTGTAATGTCAATTATAGAGAATATTAATACCATACAATACGTTTACATCCCAATAATACCAAACTATCCATACAACTCAAATTCACTTTTCAATATAATTACTACTATATTGAATTGTGAATTTGACTACATCCACAAAATATACCAAACTATCCATAAAATTAAACTACTACCTAATTAAACTATCCATAAAATATAATACTTCTAATGTACAAAAAACCCCAACCAAATTGCAAGGCAAAAGCTTAAATAGGCCTTCTTGCTCTCAGCCAGAAGTTCTTCTGCAACAAGGAAGCAACACCATTGTTTCCAAGTGAAATTCCTGCACAAGGTCCATTTATTCTTTTTATGTTTTCCTAATTGTTGTATATTTTTCTCAATAATATCTACTCAAACTAAAATTTACCTGAAATTCTGGAAGCTGTGGAGTACTTCTCGGCAATGTTGGTAACGTTAGAGCTTCTAGAATCTGCAACAATCAGAAAGCCCAATTACTTCAAATATACTGACTTGCATAACTCAAGAAAGAGATTCTAAATATGCTAGGTTCTACAAATAAAACAGTTGTTAAATTTCCAGAATGATAATAGAGATATATTCTATTTTAAGAGTGATATAGAATCAACTTAAACAAAATCATAATCTGCCTACTAAGAACAAAAGTACCTTCCGCCATATAATTTCAGAAGCCCCGTGGAAGCTGTACACCTCCGTCTTGTCTTGTCCACATGCAAAATACCCACTTAACTGCAAGTTCCCTCTTACACGTTCAACAGCTAAGGCTCTTCTGAACCGGTCTGATGTCTGGCCAAGAGCCTGTGTCAAGTTACTGCAACAAATTACAGTCTATTTTACCAAATATGCTAATAATAACCCTTAAAGCTTTCATATTTAAACATAAAAAGTATTTATTAACATATGTCCAACTGACAAACTATTGTGTATATGTCCAACTGCTACACATGCCAGTAGTTTGCACCAGATTGATCTGTTTTGCAACATGAACTTGTTCTCTAATGTATCAGTTTATGACAACTTGCAAAAAATTAAACTTGTTTGGTGACATCCAACTTCTGTAATCTTTACCTGTTCCCTCAACTTCAATCATTAGTGACATAAGTAATATAGCAAGTAGAGATGCTTATCTGGGCAATATCTTGGTGTCACCTGGATGGATTATCAGCTACTTTATCATGGAATTAAAAACTACACAACCCTGCAATGTATCAGCACAGCCTCTATTAACACAGTTTAGGCAAAACATCTAGTTTAACTTGCTAAGTCGGGAGATATATATATATATATATATATATATATATATATATATATATATATATATATATATATGAAATTTCAAAAATTAGATCTCCCTGCTGGGGGTCTCCTCGTTCCCTATATTACTGGAAACCAATTTACCACACTTGACAGCATACATAACAGAAATTAGGCAAAGTCTGTTTTAAGAACAAAGTTGACAAATTTGTAACTTGGTAATGCTACGATGTATGTTAGATATCATTCGTGTTGGATCAACCATGCTCTTTCGAGCTGCATTGTCAGCTGTTGTACAACAAATTTTAAGTTGAACCGTTATAGAAAACTGCCACATGTGTGACTATTTGGAATAATGTGAAATTACACGTTCATGTAAATGAAACTAGGAGCAAAACAAGGTAACTTTGAAAGAAAATCTTATTGCTTTCAAGTGGATCAAGTTTGAATTAAATATCCTAAATCTAAACTACCACTATTAGAGTTGAAACAATATTTTACGTGTGAAATTCATGACCTGTAAAGTTGTGACTAAACACTTTGAGTTTTCATTTCCCTTAGATACATAACCTATTACTTGACAACAACTTAGTTAAGTCTTCACAATGAATACAAGTTCCAAAAGAACAAAAAAGATCATTACAAACCTTGTAGTATCAACTTCTTTGGATCCACCAGAAGGAATCTGACTGCCAACCTGATAACTCAAAGGTCTTAACCTATTGTAATCCTCCTGTCCTATTTCAAAAAATAATCATTTCAGGCCCACTAAAACATATGTAGATGTACTTCAACATGTAACCATATTACATCGAGATTGCAATGAGATATAAAAAAAATTACCAGCAGTGTCCCACAAGCCCAGATTAACAGTGGCTCCATTAACGACCACATTTGCACTGAAATTGTCAAACACTATTGGTAACCGTTATTATCAGATAGTAAGAAATCTGGAACACCAACAATAATTTCTGGATCTCAAGTGGCAGATATCAATACTTCCATTTTTGAGACAAAATCAAGGGGACTTGTAAGAAATAAATATTGAGAAAGTCAAGCCAAAAGAAAAGGAGGACGTACCCTTCATAGATGGGGACAGCATGGCTTACACCATCTCCCGAGTCCAAAGATTATATGGCTATAGAGAGCCAAATATTATAGAGAGCCAAATATTATATGGCAAAAATTATAGAACACACAATGAGTGCAACATTCATCACCAAAACATTCATTTCGGGATTAGATAGATGCCTTTGATAAGAAAGTCCAGAATAACATTATATAGCTATAGAACACACAATGAGTGCAAAAAAATGCACTAAATAATTGAACAATCCAGAATATTTACAAATAGATCCTAACAAAACTGTGTATTATCAATTAATTCCACCTAAAGCAGAAAACCTTTCAGAGGAATAAGCTTCACATAAATAATTATGCTCATTAGGTTTACACAGATAAAAGACCCTATCTGCTTACTACTTGTAAACAAAAACAAAAAAAAGCAACTTTTCAACTATAGGTTGGACCATACGAATGACCTGCATAAACAGATTTGAGCCAAATAACAGCACGAAGCAGCCAACCATCAGGATAAAGATAACAAAGTCGAGCAGATTCTTGTAGTTTTATTACTATTCAAAGTTGTTTAACATCAAGAGGCTAGGACCTGGAACTACTTGAAAGTGGAACCTAATTAAGTTTTGAATTTTACAAGAAGAAAAAGATTAAATAAAAGAAAAGACAAGTCTCCAAGTTTATGATCAACAAGTCTGTCCTCAATTAAAATTGTCCAAAAGAAAAGTATGTCCTCAATTTATAACTTTGAAACAAAGGATGAAGCATAAGAAAAACAGCTACTAAAGCAACATAGATTAAGATACACATACATTACACAAGGAACAAGTTAAGGATCATATGTCATCTATTTTATAAATAAAGACAATTTTGAACTAACAAAAAAGTCCATAGAGTCAACTTACATCCTCAAGACCCGTAAAAAGACGAACTAGACCTCGTTCCCTCATAGTTTTGTGGAACTCCTAAAACTTCCACGTACAGCGCTCGCCCCCGATAACGTAGACATGCTTACTACAAGAAGCCAAAAACAATAGTAAATAATAAAATTTGTGTTCTCTAACACAGCAAGAAATAAATTTTGAAACAAGAACCCAAGTTCATCAATCATATTCATCAACCAACAAGGTAATCCTCAAGCATACCCTATGCTGCAAGTCTCACTCAACATACAGACTTTTTTTAATAAGTTGCCAAACTCTATTGAAATGTGCCAGAAAATCAAAAATCATGTATACATACAGCAGATGAGATCAATTATTTCAAGGTTTCAGACCCACAACCCTATCGATTTGACAAATTATCAACCTTACGGAATCCCTATCGATTTGACAAATTAGCAATTAAGTCATTAAAATTAAGAAGAAGAAAATTGATGCTAGAAAAATCCATAAGGCTTACATAGGTGTTAAGTTGTCGAACAAAACTGGAAAAATTATTATGCTTAAAATACTTCGGAAGCAAATCATTTGCAAATTCTACTGGATTCCATACTATAAACGTAGATCCGTCTTCGTTCCACGAGATTACGTCGTCCACCGTGCAGTCCTCCACTAACTGGTGTGTTTTGTTCAAAAACGGTGTTGAAAGAGATCTCGCAGTATCGCCTGCCGCTGATTCACCACCACTAGGATCTACCGGCGGTGGCGGAGCCATCACCTCTTTCGTCCAAAATTATCAGTATCATCAGAAAAATAATATATTTGAAGGAAAAATAGTAAAATAACACCTTAATCCATACCTGAAATGATTTCAATTCAAAGTAACAAACCAGATCTGATAGTAAAAGTACAGGAAATGTGACGCCCCCAAATTCTGACCTCCACTTATCACCCGAATTCAGTTCGTCACGTTCTCAAGATATTACCATAATAACTAAAATCACTCATTCACAGCGAAAGATCTAATTTAGAATAATATACAATGATTTATTATAATTATTCCCCCAAGTCTCGCAACCTACATTACTAAATAGATTACATAATAATATCGAATAAAGACTTATTACATAATCCTACTTAAGTTTAAACATAGTTTGCAAATAGTCTTATTACAATATGATAGATTTAAACATAAAAGGGACAAGCTAGTTAGTAGCCTTGCCCTTGCCCTTGTCTTTCCCAGAGACACCTCCCTGTTCCGCCTTAGCTGAAAGGTTTTAAATAAGCAAGGATGAGCACAAATTGCCCAGCAAGTAATATACAACAAGGGTGTAGGATATAATATCACAAGATTTGAAATATCGAAGGGTTATTTTTAAGATAGTTCAAAGTGTCAGGATAACATCATGAATAAGGGATATGACAATTCAATATAATTCAACAGATGTATATGAATTCAACGGCTAACAATGTATCCAACTGGATAATCACTTTATACTGAGCAGTCACTAAAGACCATTGAACTTTCACTAGAGTTACCAATATTAAATTGATAACCAAAGATATCAAGTACTATAGATGATCAGTCTACAATACTTCACGTTATGCATAACACCACAATAATATTTATTCATGTGTTGGGGTTTCCAACAACATACACTCCCCTTACCAAAAGGGTTGTTCAACTCAGTTTTCAAGATTTCCGCACCAATCAATTGGTTTGGACAGTTTTATTATAAACATGCATATAGTCTAGCCGAATCAAATGGCATCGACTTTTTCACAATATTCAAGATCAATACTAAGTTTATCATGAATAATAGTTCTCACAAGGGTTTAAGCATATTAACTCATTTGCACGAGAAAGTAATATAACTTGTATTCAAAGAAATAAGTTTACGGTATTCGTCGAATAAAGAATGCAATTATACTTGCACAATAAGAGTAGGGTTCGGATACTTGCTCAATATAAAAGAGAGTAAGTTAGGGAACTTGCCTTAAGCGTTGATTACCACTTATAGCATAAAATTACCTCAACGAACTATATTATCCTATTTATGTATGTATAGGTACTCATTAGCCACACATCCTGACATAAATCTCAACATGCAATTATTACACATATATCTATCCATACACCTTAGAACTCATAGATGTATAATTCAGATTGTTCTTACTTTTAAAAACCTTAACAACATTTTAGCAAATTTAAGTCTCATATACTCATTTCATGTTTGTATACGTGAAACATTACTTGAGTTACGCATTCTATATTACGTCGTTCACACATACGTGCCAAGAAACTTTTAAATTAAGTTTATTCGGACGCAGCTAGTATAACCCTCTACTTAAAATTTTAGTTTAGTTCATGCGTGGGTAACATATATCAATTTGATAATATTTATCAATTAATCCCGCCTTTCCCAATGTCACAATGTTGTTTCCAAATCCGAAGACATCCCGCCACGTTCGAACCCGAAGACATCTTACGAAGTCGAAGACTTCATCTCCGAACCCGAAGACACCTTCTATCACTTTACTTGTTTAATCAATTGTTCACTTGGTTTTATTTATCCATGTCTCATTACATAAATAAAGTATTCTTAC
The DNA here is from genome assembly GCA_016801055.1 of Panax notoginseng. Taxonomy (NCBI): domain Eukaryota; kingdom Viridiplantae; phylum Streptophyta; class Magnoliopsida; order Apiales; family Araliaceae; genus Panax; species Panax notoginseng. Next base: position 115,992,058 of record CM029012.1, read on the forward strand.
CTTACTTAGTATTAATATTATATTTTTATCTTGTTATTAATCTTATTTTATCTTATTATATCAAAAAAAACAAGTCTTGACCCGTTTGACCCGACCCGAACCAAACTGACTCAACACTGAAAATGGCCTAGCGCCTAGGCGCTTGAAATAAGCCTGGGTTGAGCGCCTAGGCGCTCCCCTGCAGAAGCAAAAATCCGATTTTTTCAACATTTTCAGTTTTTGACCCTTTTTGATTCAATCTTTCATAACTTGCTCATTTCATATCCAAATGAGTTCAAACCACTTCCATTATCTCATAAACTTACATATCTTCAATATGCGATATCTTGAACAATTTTTTAAAATATTTATTTAATCAAATTATTTACTTTTCCAAGCAAAGGTTCTCATGCTAGCTTGTCTTACCAATTATTTTGCTACGAGTTCGTTTTATGACCGAATTTGATGATTCAACTTGTGTTATGATCGTATTTCATATATGCTTAATATAACATTTTAGAATTACACATATCTCTTACATATGTTAATCACGATTATCAAACGTTCAAGCATACTAAGCTAGGTTTCATGCTCACATGCTTTTACATGATTCATTTTAACTTAGATCACATACCAAGCCATATAAATCACATATTCTCCTTCCAATACTCATCATTATACTTTTATATCCATCATGATCACACAACACATAAACTTCCCACAATCAAGCATGCATTCTTACTAATATCTACACATACTAACTTAGCTTGCCAAAAATAAAGCTAGATTATGAATCTTACTTCTTGTAGGCTTTCTTCCTCTTGGCTAGGAACCTTAAGTAGTTCTCCACCTTTGCTTCTCCTTCTTGAACTCCTCTTGAACCACCAAAGTGCAAGAGTTCCTCTAGAATCCTTCTACTTCCCTCAATTTCTCTCTAGCTCTTATTATACTACTAACACTTATGAAATTTCAAGTAAATGAAGCAATGAACTAGGATGGGTTATATTTATAGGCAAGTTCTATGTATACAATACATGTACTAATACTTGGTATAATACTTGTATATGTACACCCAACTAGGTATTAACCATGGTTAAAAGGTGATTAGGTAAAAAGAATTACCAACTCCTTCACCAACTATGTCCTTCTTCATCATGAGCCCACATGGGATTGCTTGTAAGAATTTTTGTGCAACAAAAACCATCACTTAGGCTTAATAGGGCCAAAATTTCGGCCATGAGGGGTAGCATTCCATATGTTGCACTTTCATTCCATCATTTGTACCATGTGCTCGCTTATTGCTACCTTTACACATACATCTCTACACCTATATATATATATATATATATATATATATATATATATATATATATATATATATTCCTATATATATAAGTATACTTATCTTATATATGTATTTATATAATCCATATACATTGGGTTTGTCCAAATTAATATTTGAATTGGGCTAGGTACAAACACTTATACACATTGGGTTAAACATTAGTCTACCAATTCAAATTCTTGGGCTAAACTCCCAACTATGCAAGTATGTTACAATAATAATGTTGGGCTTGGATTTATCCTAGATCCAACACTTCATTAAGTTATCCATCAATTAATCTCATTAAGAATTTAATTACACCACAAAAGACTTTACACTTAAGCTTAATCAATCGTAACCAAGCTTATCAATATTATCAATAAATTTCTTAATCCTTTCAAACATAATTCAATTAAATTTTCATTTTCACCTTTCATGACCCACCAAAATATATATGTGTTCAAAATAAATATTCAAACACTTTTATTTCTAATTTATAAAAATCTCGGGTATTACATCCTCCCCCCTTATAAAAATTCCGTCCCGGAATTGCTACAAGGTTACACAAATAGATTGGGATAGTCCATCCTCATCTTATCTTCTAACTCCCATGTTGCCTCCTCGACATCATGGTTACGCCAAAGTACTTTTACAGAAGAAATGACTTTGTTCCTTAAAGTTTGCTCTTTCTTATCCAGAATTTGGACAGGAATTTCTTCATATGCTAAGTTCTTCTCCACCTGAATGGGTTCATAAGAAATCACGTGCTTGTAGTCTGGCTTGTACGGACGCAACACGGATATGTGAAAAATGTTATGAATACGCTCCAACTCGGGTGGTAGTGCAACTTTGTATGCTACTTCGCCCACTCGCTTGAGTACCTCGAACGGTCCTATGAATCTTGGACTCAGTTTTCCTTTCTTGCCGAAACGGATCTTTCCCTTCCATGGAGATACCTTCAAAAATACAAAACTACCGATTTCAAAATCGCGGTCTTGCCGATGCAAATCTGCATACTTTTTCTGGCGATCTTGAGCTGCCACAAGTCTAGCCCTTATTACTGTCACCACATCCGCGGTTTGTTGTACTAACTCTGGTCCGAGTATTCGTCGTTCACCGACTTCATCCCAACATAATGGCGTCCTGCACTTCCTTCCGTAAAGAGCTTCGTACGGTGGCATGCCGATACTCGCATGGTAACTATTATTATATGCAAATTCGACTAAGGGTAGGTGGTCGTCCCAATTTCCCTTGAAGTCCATCATGCAAGTTCTAAGCATGTCCTCTAGCGTTTGAATTGTCCGCTCACTCTGTCCATCTATCTGAGGATGATAAGCTGTACTCATCCTCAACTGTGTTCCCATCCTCTCTTGCAAGCTTTTCCAAAACTTTGACGTGAAACGCGGGTCTCGGTCAGAAACAATCGATACCGGCACTCCATGTCTTGAAACAATTTCCTTTACGTACAGACTTGCTAACTGATTCAAACTGTAGCGGATCTTGATCGGTAGAAAATGTGCGGTCTTTGTAAGTCGATCCACGATAACCCAAATGGCATCCAAACCTTTCTGCGTGACCGGAAGTCCTACCACGAAATCCATCGTAATATGCTCCCATTTCCACTCTGGTATTTCTAACGGTTGAAGTAACCCACTCGGCCGCTGATGCTCTTCTTTTACGCGTTGACAAGTCAAACATCTACCAACCCACTCTGCGACTTCCCGTTTCAAATTGGGCCACCAAAAATGTTGTTTCAAGTCTCGATACATCTTAGTGCCTCCCGGATGAACGGAATATGCCGTATTATGTGCCTCTTGTAGAATCTCTTCTCTTAACTCGGTTACCGCCGGTACCCACACTCTCTCTTCGAATCTTAAAATACCATCTTTATCTATTCGAAATTTTTCTTCCTCATTTTCCGCAATCCTCTTCCTGATCTTCTCACACTCTCCATCATTTTCCTGTGTTTCCTTTACTCTATCCAACAATGTCGGACGAGCTTCCATTGCAAATAACTTCTCTTCAGACCTCTCGGGTCCCTTTACTTCTATTTCCAACTTCTCCATATCTCTTATTAACTCCTCCTGAGTTGTTAGTTGAAACAATTTCTCCCTTCCTTTCCTGCTCAGAGCGTCGGCAACTACGTTTGCCTTCCCCGGGTGATAAAGAATCTCACAGTCATAATCTTTGATTAGTTCTAACCACCTCTTCTGACGCATATTCAACTCCTTCTGTGTGAAGATATATTTTAGACTTTTGTGGTCCGTGTATATCTCACATTTCTCTCCGTACAAATAATGTCTCCAGATCTTTAACGCAAAAACTACTGCCGCTAACTCTAAATCATGGGTAGGGTATCGTTTTTCGTAATCCTTTAATTGCCGTGACGCATATGCAATGACCTTGCCATACTGCATTAGCACACAACCCAGTCCTCTATGCGATGCATCACTATACACCACGAATCCTCCCGTATCATCTGGTAGGGATAATACAGGTGCTTCGCTTAATCTCTTCTTCAACTCTTAAAAACTCTCTTCACATATGTCGGTCCATACAAATTTCACTGTCTTCCTCGTCAGATTAGTCAACAGGGTCGCTATCTTAGAAAAATCTTGGATGAATCTTCGATAGTACCCTGCTAACCCTAGGAAACTCCTTACTTCCGTCGGTGTTTTCGGTTGTTCCCAACTACTTACTGCTTCAACCTTTTCGGGGTCTACTGAGATTCCATTCTCATCCACCACGTGGCCTAAGAATTGAACCTTCTTCATCCAAAATTCGCATTTTGAAAACTTCGCATACATCTCCTCCCTTTGCAGTGCCTCTAAAACAATCTTCAGATGTTCGGCGTGTTCTTCCTCTGTTTTTGAGTAAATCAAAACGTCGTCGATGAAAACTACAACGAATTTATCCAAGTATGGCTTAAAAACTCGATTCATCAAGTCCATGAATGCTGCCGGAGCATTAGTTAAACCGAATGACATTACCAAAAACTCGTAATGTCCATAACGGGTCTGAAACGCAGTCTTTGGTATGTCCTCATCTCGCACTTTCAGTTGATGATATCCTGTTCGTAAGTCGATTTTTGAGAAACATTTTGCTCCTTTCAGTTGATCAAACAAGTCGTCTATCCTCGGTAATGGATATCGATTCTTGATCGTTACTCTATTCAATTCTCGATAATCAATACAGAGCCTCATCGATCCGTCCTTTTTCTTCACGAATAACACTGGTGCTCCCCAAGGAGACACACTCGGTCGTATGTAACCCTTATCTAATAACTCTTGAAGTTGTATCATCAATTCCTTCATTTCTACTGGTGCCATACGATATGGAGCTTTCGAAATCGGTGTCGTTCCCGGTGCTAAGTCTATTACGAATTCGATTTCTCTGTCTGGCGGAAGACCAGGCAGATCGTCTGGAAACACGTCTTGAAATTCATTCACTACGGGTATATCTTTAATCTCTACTCCCTTTTTCTGAGTATTTATGATGTAAGCTAAATAACCTACACATCCTTTCCTTAACAACTTCTTGGCCTTCATCATCGTAACATAACATGATTGCTTAAGCGATGAGCTACCATGAAACACTACCTTAGACTTACTCGGAGTCTGAAGGTTCGCACACTTATTCTGACAGTCAATTATCGCTGCATGGTTATATAACCAATCCATTCCTAGTATTACGTCAAATTCTCCCAGTCTAATAGGAATCAAGTCTACGCTCAGTTCATGTTCTCTAATGTTTGCGCGACAATTTCGATAAACATATTCTACAGGGATTATTTCCTTATTTGCAACCTCTATGTTCAAGGAATCTTCTAAACGTTCTCGGGGTGTACTAAATTTACTAGCGAATTCTTCAGATACAAAAGAACAGGTGGCACCCGAATCAAATAATACATAAGCATTTATATTATTGATTGGGATTATACCTGACACCACGTCCTTCGCAGCCACTGCGTCCTGGACAGTCATGTTAAAGGTTCGAGCGGTCGATCGGTTGGGTTGTGCAGGTCCACCAATCATTAACTTGCTCCCTCCTCCCTGGCCTCCGCCAGCTCCACTGCTTCCTTTCTTCGGGCAATCCTTGATCTGATGCTCTATTGATCCACAAGCAAAACATCCTCGGATCTTCTTTGGCTTTGGGCAATTTGGCGAGATGTGCCCCTCTTGGCCGCAATTATAGCAAGTGGTCTTTCCTTTCCAGCATTCTCCCTGATGGTTTCTTCCACATTTATTGCAGGCTTCGTTCCTTTTCTTGAAGTTTCCCTGGTGACTCCCACCTTGGTTATTGTTTCGGTTGTTGCTGTTGTGGTTGTTGTTGTTGTTTTCCCATTTCCTTTTTCCCGAATTACATCCTCCGCTGCTGCTTCCTCCACGATGCTCGCTACCAGTGTTCTTATTCTTCTTCTCCTTGTGATATAGACTTAAGGCCTCACTGCCACCTTCCGCAATGACTGCCTTCTCCAACAGAGTCGTAAAGGAATCAATCTGAAAGACTGATACCTTATTATACAACCACGGCTTCAACCCTTGCTCAAAACGTCTCGCCTTCCTCTCCTCATCCATAACTTGGTGTTCTACAAACCGCGCTAGTTCATTGAACTTAGCTGCGTACTGCGCCACTGTCATATCACCTTGTTTTAATTCTAGGAATTTTACTTCCATCCTACTCTTCATACTCTTCGGGAAATAGTTCTCGAAGAACAACGTAGTAAACCTCTCCCAAGTTATCGTTCCGTCCCCCGCTCTCTGCTGGTTAGCTTCCCACCAATAGTTTGCTTCGCCCCTCATCATGTATGTGGCAAATACAGTCTTCTGGTCTTCACCCACGTGTGCAATAGTGAAGGTCTTCTCGATCTCCTTGATCCAAGTTTGCGCAACTATCGGGTCAGTAGTTCCCGTGAACTCTGGGGGTCCTACACTCTTAAAGTCTTTGAAGGTTGTTACTGGGACAGTTCGGGGAACGGGTGGTATAGGTTCGTTTCTTCCCCTCAAAGCTTCTCCCAATAAATCTACCAGTCGCTGTATCGGATCTATTGGACCTCTCTCATCGTTAACTGACTCTTCTGGAATAGGTATTCTACGTCTGGGCGGCATTTTCTGCATCACAAAATTTCATCTTATTATCCAACTATCATGTTCAGACATTTCTCAATTGAAAAGATCTAAAAGTGTACAACACGTTTCTGAAATAAGATCATTCATATTCATATGCCAAATGGTTACAATACATGCTCTTTTCTAGCATACTGCTATAAATGAAAGCACATATCCCCTAATATCACAAAAGACGGGGACAACACTAACTTACTACCCCTCTAATATTTTCCAAAAGTTCGGGGTTTACCACTATCTCACATCTTACACAAAAGACTGAGATTTCAACAATATTTTAACAACACATAATTAAGAATACTACACTACTAAACTTTTTCCTCTAGACTCAATCTAACATCCCACGCTCCATGGCGCTTGCATATTCCTTTTGTGTGATGTGTGCCACCATATCCCGACTTATGGTATGTCGGGTCTGTCCTTCCTCAGCGGGGTAGTGATTTACCCCATCGATCAATCTCTCCATGGCCGTGCGTAGAGCATAGCCCATCTTGTTCATCTTCCTCCTCTTGCATCGTACCTCATCTTCAAGATCACCTACTCTGTTAGAATCCTCCCACTTCTCCTCGAAGTGGATCCGATCCATCACTTCCATCTCTAACTGAGTTCGGAGAGCCTCCTTCTCCGCCTTCTCACTCAACGCCCTCTGTTCCAATTCTTCTAATTTCCCTGCCAACTCGACATTCCTTGCCACCGATCGGTGAAACAAGGCACCCATCTGGATCCCTGCCTCCTTACGGTGAGCAATTTCTACTTCCATCTCCTGCATTACTAGCTGCCTCTCAAGAGTCTCAGTTTCTAACTCTTCAACTCTACTCCCTAACTCCAAAATCCGCTCCTCATACTCTCCTAGCATCCGATCCTCAAAGGTAGTCCCGTCGGAGTCCTCCATGGGCTCAGGTTCCTCTTCCACGGGTTCCTCCTCCATAGGCTCCTCCTCAGGATCAGATTCCTCCGGTAGAGGCACCATCTCCTCCTCCTCATCATCGTCATAAATAGGGGCAACAACCGATATAGGCTCCGCTATCAAGGGTGCCTCATAGACTACATGGATATCACGCGGCTCTTCCTCTACTACTCGGCTAGGTCCTCCCATGTCAGTCATCCTACAATCACCAACATAAGACAAAACAAACAACAACTACATCAGAATGTTAAATAAACATAAGTTCATTGTATAGAATGAAGTTACATTTCATGACACCCTGAGTCTCTCAGGGAAAACTCTACATGAGTTTTATCCCTCTTCCTAACTTCTAAGTTTTCTTAAGTTATAGTATAAGGATTCTCGTTTCCTAAGTTTTATAACTATAGCTCTGATACCAACCTGTGACGCCCCCAAATTCTGACCTCCACTTGGTCACCCGAATTCAGTTCGTCACGTTCTCAAGATATTACCATAATAACTAAAATCACTCATTCACAGCGAAAGATCTAATTTAGAATAATATACAATGATTTATTATAATTATTCCCCCAAGTCTCGCAACCTACATTACTAAATAGATTACATAATAATATCGAATAAAGACTTATTACATAATCCTACTTAAGTTTAAACATAGTTTGCAAATAGTCTTATTACAACATGATAGATTTAAACATAAAAGGGACAAGCTAGTCAGTAGCCTTGCCCTTGCCCTTGTCTTTCCCAGAGACACCTCCCTGTTCCGCCTTAGCTGAAAGGTTTTAAATAAGCAAGGATGAGCACAAATTGCCCAGCAAGTAATATACAACAAGGGTGTAGGATATAATATCACAAGATTTGAAATATCGAAGGGTTATTTCTAAGATAGTTCAAAGTGTCAGGATAACATCATGAATAAGGGATATGACAATTCAATATAATTCAACAGATGTATATGAATTCAACGGCTAACAATGTATCCAACTGGATAATCACTTTATACTGAGCAGTCACTAAAGACCATTGAACTTTCACTAGAGTTACCAATATTAAATTGATAACCAAAGATATCAAGTACTATAGATGATCAGTCTACAATACTTCACGTTATGCATAACACCACAATAATATTTATTCATGTGTTGGGGTTTCCAACAACATACACTCCCCTTACCAAAAGGGTTGTTCAACTCAGTTTTCAAGATTTCCGCACCAATCAATTGGTTTGGACAGTTTTATTATAAACATGCATATAGTCTAGCCGAATCAAATGGCATCGACTTTTTCACAATATTCAAGATCAATACTAAGTTTATCATGAATAATAGTTCTCACAAGGGTTTAAGCATATTAACTCATTTGCACGAGAAAGTAATATAACTTGTATTCAAAGAAATAAGTTTACGGTATTCGTCGAATAAAGAATGTAATTATACTTGCACAATAAGAGTAGGGTTCGGATACTTGCTCAATATAAAAGAGAGTAAGTTAGGGAACTTGCCTTAAGCGTTGATTACCACCTATAGCATAAAATCACCTCAACGAACTATATTATCCTATTTATGTATGTATAGGTACTCATTAGCCACACATCCTGACATAAATCTCAACATGCAATTATTACACATATATCTATCCATACACCTTAGAACTCATAGATGTATAATTCAGATTGTTCTTACTTTTAAAAACCTTAACAACATTTTAGCAAATTTAAGTCTCATATACTCATTTCATGTTTGTATACGTGAAACATTACTTGAGTTACGCATTCTATATTACGTCGTTCACACATACGTGCCAAGAAACTTTTAAATTAAGTTTATTCGGACGCAGCTAGTATAACCCTCTACTTAAAATTTTAGTTTAGTTCATGCGTGGGTAACATATATCAATTTGATAATATTTATCAATTAATCCCGCCTTTCCCAATGTCACAATGTTGTTTCCAAATCCGAAGACATCCCGCCACGTTCGAACCCGAAGACATCTTACGAAGTCGAAGACTTCATCTCCGAACCCGAAGACACCTTCTATCATTTTACTTGTTTAATCAATTGTTCACTTGGTTTTATTTATCCATGTCTCATTACATAAATAAAGTATTCTTACCTTACTTAGTATTAATATTATATTTTTATCTTGTTATTAATCTTATTTTATCTTATTATATCAAAAAAAACAAGTCTTGACCCGTTTGACCCGACCCGAACCAAACTGACTCAACACTGAAAATGGCCTAGCGCCTAGGCGCTTGAAATAAGCCTGGGTTGAGCACCTAGGCGCTCCCCTGCAGAAGCAAAAATCCGATTTTTTCAACATTTTCAGTTTTTGACCCTTTTTGATTCAATCTTTCATAACTTGCTCATTTCATATCCAAATGAGTTCAAACCACTTCCATTATCTCATAAACTTACATATCTTCAATATGCGATATCTTGAACAATTTTTTAAAATATTTATTTAATCAAATTATTTACTTTTCCAAGCAAAGGTTCTCATGCTAGCTTGTCTTACCAATTATTTTGCTACGAGTTCGTTTTATGACCGAATTTGATGATTCAACTTGTGTTATGATCGTATTTCATATATGCTTAATATAACATTTTAGAATTACACATATCTCTTACATATGTTAATCACGATTATCAAACGTTCAAGCATACTAAGCTAGGTTTCATGCTCACATGCTTTTACATGATTCATTTTAACTTAGATCACATACCAAGCCATATAAATCACATATTCTCCTTCCAATACTCATCATTATACTTTTATATCCATCATGATCACACAACACATAAACTTCCCACAATCAAGCATGCATTCTTACTAATATCTACACATACTAACTTAGCTTGCCAAAAATAAAGCTAGATTATGAATCTTACTTCTTGTAGGCTTTCTTCCTCTTGGCTAGGAATCTTAAGTAGTTCTCCACCTTTGCTTCTCCTTCTTGAACTCCTCTTGAACCACCAAAGTGCAAGAGTTCCTCTAGAATCCTTCTACTTCCCTCAATTTCTCTCTAGCTCTTATTATACTACTAACACTTATGAAATTTCAAGTAAATGAAGCAATGAACTAGGATGGGTTATATTTATAGGCAAGTTCTATGTATACAATACATGTACTAATACTTGGTATAATACTTGTATATGTACACCCAACTAGGTATTAACCATGGTTAAAAGGTGATTAGGTAAAAAGAATTACCAACTCCTTCACCAACTATGTCCTTCTTCATCATGAGCCCACATGGGATTGCTTGTAAGAATTTTTGTGCAACAAAAACCATCACTTAGGCTTAATAGGGCCAAAATTTCGGCCATGAGGGGTAGCATTCCATATGTTGCACTTTCATTCCATCATTTGTACCATGTGCTCGCTTATTGCTACCTTTACACATACATCTCTACACCTATATATATATATATATATATATATATATATATATATATATATCCTATATATATAAGTATACTTATCTTATATATGTATTTATATAATCCATATACATTGGGTTTGTCCAAATTAATATTTGAATTGGGCTAGGTACAAACACTTATACACATTGGGTTAAACATTAGTCTACCAATTCAAATTCTTGGGCTAAACTCCCAACTATGCAAGTATGTTACAATAATAATGTTGGGCTTGGATTTATCCTAGATCCAACACTTCATTAAGTTATCCATCAATTAATCTCATTAAGAATTTAATTACACCACAAAAGACTTTACACTTAAGCTTAATCAATCGTAACCAAGCTTATCAATATTATCAATAAATTTCTTAATCCTTTCAAACATGATTCAATTAAATTTTCATTTTCACCTTTCATGACCCACCAAAATATATATGTGTTCAAAATAAATATTCAAACACTTTTATTTCTAATTTATAAAAATCTCGGGTATTACAGGAAATCTCAATACCTTAATTCTAGAAGGTTCTCCCACTGTGAGCAGTCCAAAGAACTCCGAAAATCTCAATACCTTAATTCTAGAAGGTTCTCCGCTTACCCACGGTAGTTCCGTCCCTCTTCAATCGAACTCCGGAAGCAAGAAGGCCGGGTTTCCTCACCTTCCGATGAGGCGGCTTGCGAGAAGTGGGTTTTTGACGAAGATCTGAATCTGCTGAATGGGGGTTTAGGGACTTAGAAGAAAGAATAGCTTCTAGGAATAAGAATACAGTGTTAGCCGATTTTGCTCCGTGTCTTGCGTCTTTTTTTTTTGCTCCTTATTTTTGTTGATAGACAACGTTTTTAAAAAAAACGTTATATAGTTAAAATATAAAAAAATCCCTTTTAAATAGATAACGTTTTCGCATATATATCTACAACGTTTTTTTAAAAATGTTGTAAAAAAAAATACCACAACGTTTTTATAAAAAACGTTGTGGTTTAAGTGTTGTCTATTTACTGTTTTGCAGTAGTGTGCTTTCAAAACTCGGTACGGACATTATGAATTTCTAGTCATGTCTTTTGGATTGACTAATGCTCCTGTTGCCTTCATGGATATGATGAACCGAGTATTCAAGGAATATTTGGGTCATTTTGTGGTCGTCTATATTGATGACATCCTCATTTACTCCAAAAGCTGTGAAGATCATGAGCAACACTTGAGGCTGATACTCCAAAAGCTTCGTGAAAACAAGCTTTATGCCAAGTTGAAGAAATATTAGCATTCTTTGGGCATGTGATATCAAATCACGGAATATCTGTTGACTCAACAAAGATTGAAGCAATACAAAGTTGGGAGCAACCTAAGTCAGTGACCGAAGTACGTAGCTTTCTGGGCTTAGCTGGTTATTATCAGAGATTCATAGAAGGATTTTCTCGAATCACCACTCCATTAACTCAGTTGACTCGAAAAGATACAAAATTTGGTTGGAGCGAGGAAAGTGAGAAGGGTTTTCAAGAACTCAATAGGAGACTCATTTCAGCACCTGTTCTGACAATACCATTTGGTTCGGAGGGATTTGGCATCTACAGTGATGCTTCAGGCAGAGGGTTAGGATGTGTTCTCATGCAACATGAAAAAGTCATAGCATATTTCTCACGACAACTCAAAGAATATGAGAGAAATTATCTAACTCATGATCTAGAGTTGGCAGAAGTCGTTTTTGCGCTTAAAATCTGGAGGCATTACCTATAATAACCCAATATTTTCGATATAATTAAATAAAAAATTTTGCGAATAATTTTTTTTATTATTATTAAAATAAAGGTGAGAATATGTGCAAGGCAAATTATATGTATATATATGTGATAAATAAAATTTATTTATTACATGAATATTGCAAATAATAATAATTTTTAGAATTATTGATCATTATAAATTATATTCTTATAATAAATTAATTTTGTAGTAGAAATATTTTTATTATTTATTTTCTATGAAAATATGAATATTATATTATTTCAATAATATATGAAATGATTATTAGAATTATTATAATAACTATTTTATTATATGAATTTATTTCAGATTAAATAAGTTAACTATTTTAACTTAATTAATAATGGTATATATGATGTAAAGTCGGATATGGATTCAAAACCCTAATTCTGGATTTTGAATAAGGAATGAGAATATTAATATAATATTAATTATATTTCAATGCTATAAATATGTACTGTATGTGTATATTGATAATGGTTGGTCAATTATGGTGTAGCGTGTCAAAACCCTAATGTTAAACTGTTAAAACCCTAATTTGAAACTCAAATAGGAGTTCAAGATTGTTAAGTAATGATTTTATGTAATTAATGGCAAGTATTATAGAATTTAGTATTAATTAGGGAAACCCTAATTAATATTTAGAAATCCTAATTATTAAAAATCCTAATTTGACAAGTAGGAACCCTAATCACTAATTTAGCAATCTTAATTATAATTTGTAAATCTTAAACCTAATTTACATGTTCTGTGTAATTAGGAAACTAAGCATGATCAAGGAACCCTAATTTGTATTTTTAGAAACTTTAAAATTTCATTTTAGTTCTAACTAGAAATCCTACAAAATCAATGTGCCAAACCTTAGGATTAAACCCTAAGGGTCAAACCCTAAGGGTTTGTCAAGATTACAAGTTGGCCAATAAAATTAGATGGAAAATGACCAAAATGCCCTTTCTCTTTTCTTTATTAGGTTACTTGTAGATTTAGCCAAAGTGTAGTTGGTGAACTACTCCAAGACCAACCATGTGACTAATTAAACTCCTGCAATCAGCCAATTTGATCAGTTAATACATTGCATCTAACATATATATAGATTGAGAGAGAGAAAAATTCCCAACTTAGCCTCATTTTTACACAAACACATCACCAAGACTCTCTCTCTCTAAACCCATGAATTTATCAAGCGTTTCAGTCCCTTATCAAGTTCTTAGAACACCATAAACAGATTAAGAACCCTAGATTAAGAAATTGTTCATAAGAGGTATAAACCCTCGAACCAAATCTGATCTTAATTGATGTGTTAGATCTTGTGTTTTTGTATTGTACTATGTTGTATGTAGTGTAACTAAGTGATCTGGGTTGGTATTTGTTAGATCCATAACATTTAAAGGCACGAATTTGAAGTTTTTCAAGATCTGGAAAATTTTTAAAGTAATGTCTGACAACCAATGTCAGACCTCAGAGATTGGTGTCTGTTAATGATTTTACTATTTTAAAGGTGTGTATTTGTAGTATGTCGTGTGGGCTTTGATCTGGAACTGGAATCAAGTCTAGATCATGTACAAATTGAAAGTTATGGGTGGTCAAACCTCGTTGACCGACCATGACTTTCGGTTTTCTTGGTAACCCAGAACGGGCCCAGAACCGTCTAACAGCTTGTTTATGCCTCCAGATCTCTCGTTTGTTTATTGATTTGTTCATGTTGTTGTATCTACGTTGTAATGTGTTAGATGGACTATAGATTTAAGTTTTTAGAACACCTAAACATCAAACAGGTTGAACAAAGTGGCTGGTCAAAGTAGGCCAGATGATCACGGCTTGTGTTTTCTGGGTAACCCAGAAAACTCAAGATCGTGATATCTGACATAGTTTGACCAGCTTAGATCGATTGATTGTGATGTAGTTAGACTGGTTTTATGTGATAGATCTATACCTTGTCATGTTGTCTACACACTGGAACCCTTAAATCGCAAGACCATTACCAGGATTGCAAGTTGTGGAAGCCCAAAGGTGGCTACTCGAACTATTCTTCATTTCTGGGTAACCCAGAAATGAAGAACAGCTCTGACAGTTACTTTGCAAGCCCAGATCTCATTCATGTTATGTTGTTTGACCATGATTTTTGTTGATACTTGTAGTATTACATCAATACTACAAGATCAATGTCCTACCTTGCCCAGAAACTTCATAATCTGACAAATTTTGTTGGTCAAACATGGCAACCCAGAAACTGCTTAAGCATGTTTTTGAGACTCAAGAACACTTTAGGCGACGGTTTCTGTCGCCAAAGGCTTTAGCGACAGACTTAATAATTTTATTTATTTTAATTTCCAAAAATCATTTAAATATAGAAATTAATTTCTAAAAATTATTTTAAGTTATAAAAAATAACTTTTAATAATTTGACATATTTTTTCATAAATATTAGTATTTATTTGAATATTATTGATATTTAATTTATTTAATAAATGTATTAAATAAATTAATTAAAAATGATTTTATTATATTAAAAATCATTTTAGATGATAATAAAGTATTTAAGAATATTTTAAGTTTTAAAACATAACTTTTAATATTTTAAGATAAATTTCATTAATTATTTAATAATAATGATATTAGATTTATTTAATAATTATATTAAATAAATTAGTTTAAAAATAATTTTAATATTATAAAAATTATTTTAAATGAAAATAAAATGTTTAAAAATATTTTAAGTGATAAAATATAACTTTAAATATTTAAAGGTAAATTTCATTAATAATTTAATATTAGAGATATTAAATTTATTTAATAATTATATTAAATAAATAGTTTTAAAATGGTTTTATTAATTTAAAAATGATATAAATGATTTAAAAATATTTTAAGTAATAATAAATGACTTTTAATATTTTTGTGAATAATACTTAATATTTAAATATTAATGGTAATTATTTAAAAATAATTTTAAATATTTTAAAAATCATTTAAGGGTAATATTATTGTTTTAAAAATATTTTGAGTTATTATAAATAATTTTAATATTTTGACAATGGTTTCATTAATATTTTAATATTATTTAAATAATAATGATAATAGAGTTATTTAATATTTAAATCATTTAAATATGATTCTAGTGTTTGAAAAATCATAATAAATTATAATAAATATTTAAAAATTATTATAAATCTATGAAAAATAATATGACTGATATTTAAGATATCTAGAATAATATTAAGGATACAGAATAGAGTTTTATTAACAATATACTCGATAATTATCCGATAAAGCCGTCGGTACATCGAAATGTGTCCAAAATTGATCTGGACCTAGATAGTTTGTGTAAGAACCCGAATTTTTAGAAAATATTAAAATAAGAATTTAGTAAATAAAATTCTTAAGTGTGAAATGGGTTCAAATAAAAATAATTATGTGATACGAGATATGTAGGAATGTGTTACATAGGGTAATATGAACCATGTAATTTGTGATTTTTGTGATTAATAAATATATTATTTTTATATATTGATAGCAGAGATGATTCAGTTGAGATAAAAGAAGTGGATAAAATTTTCTATCAATATTAAATAGTTTATAAGATTATTTTATCATTTGTAAGTGGATGACATTAATGTATTATTGTCATTTTCATGTGTATGTGTACTAATAACTGATATGATTATAATATAGGTTATTGATAGTACGTAAGTTATCTGCGAATGGGTTTGGATAGTGAAACATGAGTTAGTTGAGAGAATTAACTAATAAGAATAAATATCGGTTAATTGATAGTTGAGAGTTATATTATGGAATAATATAATGTGTATGTTAAACCTTAAATAACTATGGTAATATAGTACAAGATTTAATTTACTTAAGTAAAGGAGTGAATTAATATGTGTGTTGAATATGTGATACTTTATATATGTTACTTAGAATGGTAATATGTGAGAAAGTCTAATGTACGAATAACGTTAAATATATATACATTATTAAAGGGAGACATAAATCATTATATCTTTAAATGGATATTTAATATTTGAAGAAATTGTTTTGGGAACAATTTATAGAGGGAGAGAGAAATAATAATTATATATTTCTAATAGAGGATATTAAAATAATTTCTAATATTGAGTTATTTTAATAAAAGAAGGAAATGTTATTTTTGAATAATAATATTACCTTATATATTTTTGTATGAGGTATGATTAATAATATAGTAAATATATTAAAACGTATTTGTTATATGTAAATAAATTGATGGAAACAATTTGTTATAATAGAAAATAAACTTATTATCTATTTTCTATATATAATATACGTACATGTGTCGTACATATAGTTAATTGATATTATATTAAGAATAATATCTTGAAACAATAAGCAAATTAATTTCTAATTGTAAATATCTTTATTCGGAGAAAACATAATATTTATGTTATGACAAAATACATAATTTTTAATGTATTTTTAAGGGAGTTAATTAATGAAAGAAAACTAAGTTATTTTAATATATTAAATAACTTAAGTTATTATTTTATCATGGATACTATCATTTAAATAACTAATAGAGTATATATTAATTATTATAAGCGAAAAGGTTATACTTATAATTAATTAAGGTAGTTTTACATTTAAATGCTTGAGTCACATAAATATTATATTGAAAGAATAATAAGTGTGGAGAATGAGAGAAGCTTAAGATCGAGCTTGTGAAATATGCCTTGTGTGGCACAGTGATGAGATATATTGTGTTATAATATTAATTATTGTTATGGACAATATACTAGTATCTAGTAATTATTTGATGGATTGAGAATATCCAACTAATTTATATTTAGCCCAATTAAAATATTATATGTACTAATGTACATGGAGTATATGATATGAGTACATAAATAATCCATAATTTTACTTGGTGTAATACCATTAACACATTAAAATTTTATTTTGGGAATTAAAAGGAACTAGACTAAGCTTCAGTTGCTGAGTTATAAGCCTTGTCCCAATTTCACAGTCATTTCTCCTTACTCACGTGACTAAGCCATTATCCTAGTCTATTTCTCCATGCTCAAAACTCAGTGAAATCAAAAGCTAGGAGGTGGGGATGATGGCTACGGGAATGGTGGGGAGGGAGTGGTTAGCCACTTTCCACCAACTCCTTATCTAATGGATTCTTCTTTCTCCCACTAGTTTGATTTCTAGGACAAAGATCAAAGTTGGACAATGGTTGGGCTATATATAGAGAGCTTCCCTTCCCAATTTCAATTGGCTAGAATTCAGTTAGTTTAATATATGGAGTGAAATTGCTGGATAGGGAGAGAACTAGTGAGTTAAGAAGAATTCCAAGAAAGCTCTTGCATTTTGGTGATTACCGTAAAAGGGAGTAATACTCTGTAATTGAGGAAAATCATCAATGGTACTCAATTATAACTCCTTTATATTTCTTTACACTTAAATTAGTGATGGAATGGTGACAACATGATTGTGTGATTATAATTTATATACACATATGTTCTTCATTTCAAGTTTTGAGCTTCTTAGAAAAATATCATGAAAAACTAGCTTTTGAGTCACAAAATTTATGCCTAAGGATTTTTATAATCCATGAATTGTTGGTAGATGTTGTTAATATAGTTCAATACGAAATCAACAGAAGTTAAACGAACCAATTTGGTTGAGAAACGAATTCGTAGTGAACGAATTCGCTAAATTGTCAAAACATGAACAATTAGTATGAACATGAGTTGTAATTCATATTTGGGTTAGTTAATGTTTATGTTAGTTGATGGGTATTATAGTATGTTGTAGTTCTATGAATTACGAACTCATAGAATCAAAAACGGACTAATTTGGATATGTATAACTCAAATTATGAAGGTTAGATAGATGTTTAGCTTGATAAGCTCGAAGCAGGGAGTGAAACTTCGAGTTTCCAGCAGCTAGGCCTGCCCCGGCGGGCCATTTTTAAGGCAAGACCCCCGCCCCGGCGGGGGGTGGTCTGTTACATATGCTGAGAAAAATCTGACAGAACATGTTTTGGTAAAACGCCCATAACTTTTTCATACGAACTCCGATTGAGGAGATGCAAGATGATCCGGAACGAGAACGGATAGACGTACAACTTGTGTGCTTTATGTTTTTCAATTTGAGGTCATTAGGAAGGGTCAAAATAGTCATCTTTGTGGCTATTTCGTAATCGAAGGCCATCGGAGGGCGTCGAGCGAGCACATACGCAAGTATAGTGCTCCCGACGATGGAATATGTTATTCTAAGTGATGTAACAGGAAAATGCATGATATTAGACATGACATATAAGATTACCTTACTTATAGTGGAATGCTTTATCATGACTTCGTATGTGTTTTCAAAAGAAACTTAAAGATTTTTGAAAACAAACTTTGACGAACTTGTGTACCTTTAATTCCGACCTTGATAACATATATATGAGCTCTAAGTACGCATGATGTAAGATTCAAAGTTGTATCATAGGTGTGTTAGATTACTTTGATTTAGTTAAAATGATTTCAAAGGCAAGCTCATATATCATTTGCCAATAAAGTTTTATAAACATGGAGTGGTTATATTTTGCCCTTGGAAACGTACATAGAAACATGTACAAAAAAGTATGATGTGTGAGTTGAAGTTGCCTTGCATGATTAGTTTAGTATGACATTGACTTTGAGAATAAAGTTTTGAAATTTTGAAACTAAAAGGGACGAACTTAAAGTAACTTGTGGACTTAAAGTTTTAAATGTAATAACATGCATACACGGATTAGTTAGCTATGAAATGAGATTCAAAGTGCACCTAGTTGCTTTACCTTGGCCTAGAATAACTTTTAAAAGTGAACTTGAACGCCTTATGCCCTAGACATGACGATTATGTTCATCTTTTAGCTAAGCATGAATTGGACGTAGCAAGTGTGGTTTAAATTACGTTTCAAATAATGAACTATGCTATGGCTATGAAAATAAGATATGTACATGTGAAGCATGCTAGTAGAGGCTTATTAGTTTAAAAGCTTATATCATCGAATCTTGTTAAAGAAAGTTGTTAAGCTTTATTGATTGAAATAAATCATTATGAAACTAAGTAGTTTGAATATGAACGACGTAGATCACGTATCTATAAACTTTAAATATGTGTCGAACACATAGTGAGTCAAGTGTGTGATAAATGTATATGAATGTTGATGTCAAGTACGGATGGTTAGGTATACCTATACCTACCTAGCTATTCTAAGAGTATGATGAGAAAGTGAAATGTAGGTGTTACGAACCTAGTTAGAGAATAATGTAACATTATTATTACATTAAGAATGTATGAAATATGTGACTAATAGATATGAATCTATGATTATATAATTGTGTAGGAATACACGCAGTGCAGATAAGCTTTAAGCAGTTAAGTCGTAGTTCGTAAACTACGAATCAGGCAAGTCTTTCAGTTCCTATTTGATATATGAATTCTATAACTGTTAGTTGAGCTATATTATGCTATAAGAATGTTGATGTATATATATGAAATGCATATGAGCTATGTATGAAATTTGAAAGTTGATCTTTGATGATATGCTTGTGAAGTAAATTTTTATGCATGTTATGTGTGAAGTAACATGCGCAGTTAATATTAATTGATTATGAATGCATGAACTGAATATGCTATTATATGTTATGTGCTGCATGAAAACTGTTAGAATTGCTGGGCTATCGAGCACACCCTTACAAATAACCACTTTTGCAGGTTAAGGACTCACGATAAAGATTTCGTGCTTCTTGGTTGACAAAGTAGATAGTTTCACAACGAATGATACTATTTAGATTATTACTTGAATCATGCTTAGGTTCTAGGAGTGTACTTGATATATACTTACAATGTTTAATACTTGTTGTATTGTAAGGATGTATTAATTAATACATAGAGGATATCGAATCAAGATGTAAAATCTTATACAGTAATTCCAATAGACTGAACCATATTATATAGTTATTTAAGAATTGTAATTGGTTCAAAGTTATGAAATCAATAAAAGATTTTATTCAAGAGATTGAAAAAATTTAAATTATTCTGTATTTTTATAATATCGAATGTGATGTAATACAGGAATAGTAAATGACCAAGATTAGAAACTTATAAAAGTTTGGGGTCATTGTGCAGATCCTGTAAATTGAATGAATTTATATTCTAAATTGTAATAAGTAAAGTTTTATTCATTAAGTTATGAATGAAAAATATAAATAGTTTGACAATAGTAGTATCGTGGCGGACCGAATCCGAGTTTTGAAGGAACCTGGATTTGGGGGTGTCACAGTTTGACTATATAAGTGTCTGTTTATGTTCTAAAGATTGTTATAGCTATGTGACAATGTGATTAAGTTATGTGTTGACTGTAAATAGCAGTACTATGTGTTATGATATATTATTCTAATCAAAAGAATGATCTTATTAATGATAGGTCGTTGTACTAAAGGTAGAACTAAGTCGTGTACTGTAAGCAGCAGACCAGGCAAGTATCTAACCTTTTGCACTTACTTTACGCAATGGACATGTGTAAGCTAATTTTTGAACTATATTGTTATTGTTATTATTCATGTATCTATACTTTGTAGATATGCCAGTTCTTGAATTATATCCTATCATTAGTAATCATTACAGTATTATTATATAATCCAGATATATATTCTGTTCGTTAATTTTTAAATATTGTTATACAAGTGCCCACACTTGGATAATTATTGTACCTGTTGATTCATACCTATTAAATTTTGGTATGTATACATTGATTAAAAGTTGTCTAAGCTATTTGACTCGGCTAGACATAGATTTAAAAATAGTGTTGAGATATGTCTTAGCTAATTATTCTGGCTAGACGAACATTTGTTAGAACTTGATAGGTTTGAGAAGATAACTCAATTATTATTGACAAGTCGATGCCAATTATTTCGGCTAGATCGAAAAAGCGATTTGATATTGAAATCATAGAATTTCGTTGTTGTGATTCAAATTCTATTTATAAGACTAAGAAGAACAACCTTTTAAATAAAGGGAACCTTTTGGTCGTATATTCGGTCGTTGCGCGCGTTTAAGTATTATGCATAATATAAGGTATAATGAAGCTGATCACTTATTATACTTACAGAGGGGTATGACTTAATCTTTATGGTTATCTGATATACCTGGGTATATTAAAGTAAATCTTTGATAGTTACTCGAGAATAGAAGTTCAAGATCCTTAGGGATCACTCAGTATAAACTCTGGAAAATATTCCACTTTGTTATTGTGTAGAATAAATTCTTGTTATTCAATTGAATATCAAAAATCGAAAACAAAGTTTATAGTCTGTCGACTTCTCACCAATTATAGTCAATACGTAGTTTCAAAATTTGAGATAGAATTGTTATGTTGTTTAGTGTTGCTTCAGTTTACTTCACAACTGTTGATTCGTTGTAGAAGTGTCATTCACAGAAAATATTTACTTCTTTCAGCTAACATTTATTGTCTGCTATTACTTGCTGGGCACCCAAATGCTCATTCTTGCTTTAAATGTAAATGTTTTCAGCAAAGCGTTTCAGCTAAGCGTGATCAACAGGAAGGTTAAGACAAGAACAAAGGAAAGGGAAAGCTAGCAGAATAAGTTATATGGTATCTTATGTAATAGTTAGTCTATATTAAGACAATGATATTTATTATCTATCATGTAATGTAATGTACTAAAGGCTGTGAACCTGGGATTAGATAACTCTGATATATGTAAATTAAGTTTGATATTTATATTATTATTATTCCGCTCAAAGAAATGGTATCATGAAGCACCGAGTTTGGGTTTCAAGTACCTGAATTTGGGGGCGTCACAATATGGTATCAGAGCTTTAGGGTTAGAAATCTTAGGTAGGATAGACCTTAGGCTATAACCTTAGGACAGAGAAAAACGTTGAAAATACAAATAACTCATATAGAGTTTAAAAGGAGATGAATTAAATAAATTCATCGTAAAACAAAATAAAAGATAACTTATATAAAACTATTATTTATTGTGTGTATATATTATTTGCTAGTCAAGATAATTTATGTCTAGATATCAGATGAAAAAGGATTAGGATACTCTCAAATCATAAAGAAGGAGTCAACCTCCATAACCGAGTCAATATCAAAGCCAATAGCTGAAATAGAGGCTCACATTGAAAGCAACCCTAATGAGGTGGTTATTGTGGAAAATGTAGTATCGGATCCAGAAACGGTGGTATAACAGATAGGTAGAGTATAGTTAGAGAATATAAGGTTAAGTTCGAGTTCTTAAAACTCATACTTATGGTAAGTTCATGACTCATAATTATATGAAATTTTTGAACTCCTCAGCGAATGGAAGCCAATGGTCTGACTAGGATAAGTTCTTAAACTCATATAATTGTGGTAAGTTCCCGAACTCATAATTTGTGGTAAGTTTGACGAACTTGGTATAGTTATGGATGAATGGATTATTGAGGATAATAGGAATATATAGAATACTAAGCAATTGATCCTTAGTGAAGGCGTAGGAAATAAGTAGTATTATTATTACTTGAATATGTGTATTTTATGATGTGTATATGATAAGTATGTTTGTATAATGTAATATTCTAAACTTTTATATAAGTCGTGGCAGCGATTCCCGACTTTTGTGTCACAAAGGGATAGCGGATGTTTAAAGCAGTATGTGTTATGATATACGGTGTAAAGTACTATGAATTAGTTGGATGAACATGATTTTATTTAATCAGATAATGCTGCCAAGACGAAAACGAAACCAAAGGGCAGAAGAACCTGTCAACAAAGCTAGAGGACAACTAGACCCGATACAGAATTTTGTGAATATGGTCGCTCAAGCTATGCAGAATGGAATACCAGCCACGGGAAATTAGTCGGAAAATCGATCGGCAAACTTCAAAGACTTCAAGGCAGTCGGACCGCTAGAATCTAGAGGAATAACTGACCCTGTAGAAGCGTTTATGATAGCTAGGGTAACGAAGGGAAAAAAGACAGTTTTTGCCACCTATATGATAAAAGGGGAGGTGAATTTTTGGTGGGAAGCAAATCAAGTTAAAGCCGGAGAAGGGAGTAGTGGTGATAGGACTAGAAAAAGGAAATGAGATAATTTCGAGAATACCGAAAATAGGTCAGGAGGTGGAAAGAAACAGGTTGTGCAGTGTGGGAATTGCGGAATGAATCACTCGGGAGAGTGTTTAAAGGGAAAGTCGGTGTGCTACAAGTGTGGGCAGAAGGGACATATCTCTCCTAACTGCCCCAATCCTAGGATGAATAGTGGGTGTTTTATTTGTGGATCAACGGAGCAGAAGGTGAAAGGATGTCCAAAAGAGAGAAAGTAGGCAGGGAGTGCGAATGTGGGGAAAAGCAGCGGGACACTAGCGATAACGGAACCAACTTCAACAAGTAAACCAACAAAATCAACTGCAAGAGTTTTTAACATGACCATTCAAGATACGGTAACAGCCGGGGATGGAACTCCAGGTATTATTCGAATAAATTTTATTTTCTTATATATGATTTTCTTATATTTAATAAATTATTTTATAATAAAATTTTAAAGGAGGAATTTGAGTTCTATTAGAAATCAAAAATCTGTTTAATCAGATAGACAAACTTTAGGCTGAATAGTTAAAGATCAATTCGATAGAATCTGATCGAGATCTACCTGTAATGAATGTGTATGTTATTTACCCTAGTGTGTATAAGTTTTGAAACGGTAATTTCGGGGACGGAATCCTTATAAGGGAGGGTGAATGTAATAACCCAATATTTTCGATATAATTAAATAAGAAATTTTGTGAATAAATTTTTAATTTTATTTTATTAAAATAAAGGTGAGAATATGTGCAAGGCAAATTGTATGTATATATAAGTGATAAATAAAATTTATTTATTACATGAATATTGCAAATAATAATAATTTTTAGAATTATTGATCATTATAAATTATATTCTTATAATAAATTAATTTTTTAGTAGAAATATTTTTATTATTTATTTTCTATGAAAATATAAATATTATATTATTTCAATAATATATGAAATGATTATTAGAATTATTATAATAACTATTTTATTATATGAATTTATTTCAGATTAAATAAGTTAATTATTTTAACTTAATTAATAATGGTATATATGATATAAAATCGGATATGGATTCAAAACCTTAATTCTGAATTTTGAATAAGAAATGAGAATATTAATATAATATTAATTATATTTCAGTGCTATAAATATGTATTGTATGTGTGTATTGATAATGGTTGGTCAATTATGGTGTAGCGTTTCAAAACCCTAATGTTAAACTGTTAAAACCTTAATTTGAAACTCAAATAGGAGTTCAAGATTGTTAAGTAATGATTTTATGTAATTAATGGCAAGTATTATAGAATTTAGTATTAATTAGGGAAACCCTAATTAATATTTAGAAACCTTAATTATTAAAAACTCTAATTGTAAAATTAGGAAGGTAATTGTCAAATTAGAAACCCTAATTGTCAAATTAGAAACCTTAATCGCTAATTTAGCAATCTTAATTATAATTTGTAAATCTTAAACCTAATTTACATGTTCTATGTAATTAGGAAATTAAGCATGATCAAGGAACCCTAATTTGTATTTTTAGAAACTTTAAAATTTCATTTTAGTTCTAACTAGAAATTCTACAAAATCAATGTGCCAAACCTTAGGGTTAAACCCTAAGGGTCAAACCCTAAGGGTTTGTCAAGATTACAAGTTGGCCATTAAAATTAGATGGCAAATGACCAAAATGCCCTTTCTCGTTTCTTTATTAGGTTACTTGTAGATTTAGCCAAAAGTGTAGTTGGTGAACTACTCCAAGACCAGCCATGCGACTAATTAAACTCCTGCAATCAGCCAATTTGATCAGCCAATACATTGCATCTAACATATATATAGATTGAGAGAGAGAAAAATTCACAACTTAGCCTAATTTTTACACAAACACATCACCTAGACCCTCTCTCTCTAAACCCACGAATTTATCAAGCATTTCAGTCCTTTATCAAGTTCTTAGAACACCATAAACAGATCAAGAACCCTAGATCAAGAAATTGTTCATAAGAGGTATAAATCCTAGAACCAAATCTGATCTTGATTGATGTGTTAGATCTTGTGTTTTTATGTTGTACTATGTTGTATGTAGTGTAACTAGGTGATCTGGGTTGGTATTTGTTAGATCCATAACATTTAAAGGCACGAATTTGAAGTTTTTCAAGATCTGAAAAAATTTTAAAGTAATGTCTGACAACCAATGTCAGACCTCATAGATTGGTGTCTGTTAATGATTTTATTGTTTTAAAGGTTTGTATTTGTAGTATGTCGTGTGGACTTTGATCTGGAACTGAAATCAAGTCTAGATCATGTACAGATTGAAAGTTATGGGTGGTCAAACCTCGTTGACCGACCATGACTTTCGATTTTCTGGGTAACCCAGAAAGGGCCCAGAACCGTCTAACAGCTTGTTTATGCCTCCAGATCTCTCGTTTGTTTATTGATTTGTTCATGTTGTTGTATCTACGCTGTAATGTGTTAGATGGACTGTAGATTTAAGTTTTTAGAACACCTAAACATCAAACAGGTTAAACAAAGTGGCTGGTCAAAGTAGGCCAGATGATCACGGCTTGTGTTTTCTGGGTAACCCAGAAAACTTAAGATCGTGATATCTAACATAGTTTGACCGGCTTAGATAGGTTGATTGTGATGTAGTTAGACTAGTTTTATATGATAGATCTATACCTTGTCATGTTGTCTACACACTGGAACCCTTAAATCGCAAGACCATTACCAGGATTGCAAGTTGTGGAAACCCAAAGGTGGCTACTCGAACTGTTCTTAATTTCTGGGTAATCCAGAAATGAAGAACAGTTCTCACAGCTACTTTGCAAGCCCAGTTCTCATTCATATTATGTTGTTTGACCATCATTCTTGTTGATACTTGTAGTTTTACATTAATACTACAAGATCAATGTCCTACCTTGCCCAAAAACTTCATAATCTGACAAATTTTGTTGGTCAAACATGGCAACCCAGAAACTGCTTAAGCATGTTCTTGAGACTTAAGAACACTTTAGGCGATGGTTTCTGTCGCCAAAGGCTTTAACGACAGACTTAATAATTTTATTTATTTTAATTTTCAAAAATCATTTAAAAATAGAAATTAATTTCTAAAAATTACAAAAATTATTTCAAGTTATAAAAATTAACTTTTAATAATTTGACATATTTTTCATAAATATTAGTATTTATTTAAATATTATTGATATTTAATTTATTTAATAAATGCATTAAATAAATTAATTAAAAATGATTTTATTATATTAAAAATTATTTTAAATGATAATAAAGTATTTAAGAATATTTTAAGTTATAAAACATAACTTTTGATATTTTAAGATAAATTTCATTAATTATTTAATATTAATGATATTAGATTTATTTAATAATTATATTAAATAAATTAGTTTAAAAATAATTTTAATAATATAAAAATCATTTTAAATAAAAATAAAGTGTTTAAAAATATTTTATGTGATAAAATATAACTTTTAATATTTAAAGGTAAATTTTATTAATAATTTAATATTAATGATATTAAATTTATTTAATAATTATATTATTTAAATAGTTTTAAAATAGTTTTAATGATTTAAAAATTATTTAAAAAGGATATAAATGATTTAAAAATATTTTAAGTAATAATAAATGACTTTTAATATTTTAGTGAATAATACATTAATATTTAAATATTAATGGTAATTATTTAAAACTGATTTTAAATATTTTAAAAATCATTTAAGGGTAATATTAATGTTTTAAAAATATTTTGAGTTATTATAAATAACTTTAATATTTTGACAATGATTTTATTAATATTTTAATATTATTTAAATACTAATGATAATAGAATTATTTAATATTTAAATCATTAAAAAATGATTCCAGTGTTTGAAAAATCATAATAAACTATAATAATTATTTAAAAATTATTATAAGTCTGTGAAAAATAAAATGACTGATATTTAAGATATCCAGAATAATATTAAGGATACAAAATAGAGTTTTATTAACAATATACTCGATAATTACCCAACAAAGCCGTCGGTACACCAAAATGTGTCCAAAATTAATCTGGACCTAGATAGTTTGATTTATAAGTGTCTGTTTATGTTCTAAAGACTGTTATAGCTATGTGACAATGTGATTAGGTTATGTGTTGACTACAAATAGCAGTACTATGTGTTATGATATATTATTCTAATCAAAAGAATGATCTTATTAATGATAGGTCGTTGTACTAAAGGTAGAACTAAGTCGTGTACTGTAAGCAGCAGACCAGGCAAGTATCTAACATTTTGCACTTATTTTATGCAATGGACATGTGTAAGCTAATTTTTGAACTATATTGTTATTGTTATTGTTCATGTATCTATACTTTATAGATATGTCAGTTCTTGAATTATATCCTATCATTGGTTATCATTACAGTATTATTATATAATCCAGATATATATTATGTTCGTTAATTTCTAAATATTATTATACAAGTGTCCACACTTGGATAATTTTTGTACCTGTTGATACATACCTATTAAATTCTGGTATGTATACATTGATTAAAAGTTGTCTAAGCTATTTGACTCGGCTAGACATAAATTTAAAAATAGCGTTGAGATATGTCTTAGCTCATTATTATGGCTAGACGAATATTTGTTAGAACTTGATAGGTTCGAGAAGATAACTCAGTTATTATTGGCAGGTCGATGCCAATTGTTTCGGCTAGATCGAAAAAGCGATTAGATATTAAAATCATAGAATTTCGTTGTTGTGATTCAAATTCTTTTTATAAGACTGAGAAGAATAACCTTTTATATAAAGGGAACCTTTTGGCCGTATATTCGGCCATTGCGCGCGTTTAAGTATTATGCATAATACAAGGTATAATGAAGCTGATCACTTATTATACTTGCAGAGGGGTATGACTTAATCTTTATGGTTATCTGATACACCTGCGTATATCAAAGTAAATCTTTGATAGTTACTCGAGAATAGAAGTTCAAGATCCTTAGGGATCACTCAGTATAAACTCTGGAAAATATTCCACTTTATTATTGTGCAGAATAAATTCTTGTTATTCAATTGAATATCGAAAATCAAAAACAAAGTTTATAGTTTGTCGACTGCTCACCAATTATAGTCAATACGTAGTTTCAAAATTTGAGATAGAATTGTTACGTTGTTTAGTGTTGCTTCAGTTTACTTCATAACTGTTGATTCGTTGTAGAAGTGTCATTCACATAAAACATTTACTTCTTTCAGCTAACGTTTATTGTCTTCTATTACTTGCTGGGCACCCAAATGCTCATTCTTGCTTTAAATGTAAATGTTTTCAGCTAAGCGTGATCAACCGGGAGGTTCAGACAAGAACAAAGGAAAGGAAAAGCTAGCAAAATAAGTTATATGGTATCTTATGTAATAGTTAGTCTATATTAAGACAATGATATTTATTATCTATCATATAATGTAATGTACTAAAGGTTGTGAACCTGGGATTAGACAACTCTGATATATGTAAATTAAGTTTGATATTTATATTATTATTATTATTTCGCTCAAAGAAATGGTATCGTGAAGCACCGAGTTCGGGTTTCAAGTACCTGAATTTGGGGGCGTCACATTACCTATATGGGGAGAATGATGAGTGGGATTTATACCCGTGAATCGGATACTTTATGACTTAAGTAATTTCCTGAATTCGTAGTTTTTATGTTGTTTTATATAAATATAGTGTTATTGTGCTTAACTGGTATATTGCAGAGCTTTACAGTGCTTTTCCAGCTTAAAGGGGAAAAACGGGCATTTTCCTCACACTCGCGCCGCGGCGCCAACTCCAGGCTTAATTGTCACGCCGCAGCGCCACTCCCTGGCCCATGCTGACATCATCTTCGCTCCGTACCGCCACTGAAGCTTGTTAAGCTCGCGCTGCAGCGCGAACTCCGTGTCCCTGATTTCTATGTGGTGTTGTAGCGTCATATAAAGCTTGGTGGCCCGCGCCGCGACGCCACCTCCGATGCCCAGGCAGAGACCAAGTGATTTTGACCTAGCAAAAGGAAGTAGGAGATATATAACAGAGGTAGCTCTACATATGAAGATACCAGACATTACATAACATAGATTAGCTTAATTTTTAGTTTTTCTTTGTGATTTCTCTTTCTTTCCCTTAGTTGATGTCTGTACATATAGATTAGGTAGATTAGGGACAGTTCTGAGATTTCTTTGGAGCTCAAGAGCACCGAGCGGCATGGATTGGAAAGCTTGATTTGAGCGGAATTCGTGGGAGCTGAAGGGGCTTTGACAGAGTTTCTTCTATCCATTTATTTCCTCTAATTTTGTATTCTATAAATGTTGTCTTATTTGCTACTTATATTTGGTTTATTAATTATGAACTAAATATTGGCTCTAAGGTTATAATGGATCTCTTTGTTATTTGAATTGACTGTCTTTATCTCTTTGGTTGGCACCATATGATTTGGATTAATATATTTGTGCTTTATGATTTTCGCTAAGAAATTAGTGATGATTTTGGTAATCTGCATGATATCAACAGAAGAATTATAGATTTACACCTAAATATATTAGCATGTGATTGTGGATTTCGACTGCATAAGTTATGCGTAGAATAGACATATCTCTGTGCGCCACGTGCGACCTAATAGAGAACTTAGGCTTAAATAATTGTTATGATTTATTCGCATAGACATATATAGGATTGTATCTAGCTTGGACATTCTTTTCTGTTCTATTCTCTTTTGGGTGGATCTGGAGAGGATATGTTTGTGCATACCTCGACAGAGGTGCATAGGCACATGTGCGTTCTCGGTCGATAAATTGTCGTGACAATTAAGACCAAAGAGAGATAGGGTAGCTAGTTTGATGAAACATAACACGCCAGGTGTTCGACAAAATGCCTGTGTGGGGGTGAAGTTGTGACCTTAGCTTGTATTTCCTTAGATTTCTATTCGTTATCCATTTACTTGCTTTATTAAGTAGTATAATTAGATTAATCACCTTTCTATTTACTGCTGTTCGAATAAGACTTTAGCGATAAATAATCGGTACTTGGTAAATATTAGTCATAGTTCCTCGTGGGTACGACACTCTACTTATCACTGTATTACTTGTTAGACCGCGTATACTTGCGCGTGTTTAGTGATCGGTATTCCGACCAACAAGTTTTTGGCGCCTTTGCTGGGGAACTATAATTCTAATATTGATTTAAATCAATTTAGTCTTACTTTGAACGTGTATATATTTACTTCTTTTATTTGTTTGATCTTCCGTTCTTTTTGTTTTTAAGTCTACAAATTATGGACGATCAAAGTTATCAATGGCATTATGAGGGGATAACACAACCAAGCTCAGAAGAAGGACTCTAGAGATTACAACTTCAAATTGCTAATGCCTTGAGGTTTTCTGACAATCTTGAGTGTCAGTCCACTCAGAATGCCTACTGTCAGAATCAAGCTGACTTTGAACCGATCTCCTATCATCCAAACTGCCAGGGTTATCCAAACTCATGGGACTATAGTCAAGAGCAATATTATGATCCGAATCACGCCTCTCAATTTGGCTATCAGTCTCCGCCGCATTATGTGTTGACGTCTCAACCCAATGAGAGCTTTTATGAGACCTCAGCACCAGAAGAAGAGAATCGGCTTGAGGAGCTTCTCACCGACATTATTCAGAGAAATGAGGTTCGGATGGCAAGCCAAGAAGCCGTATTGCAAAGCCTTGAGAATCAATTGGGGCAACTCGTCAATGCCATCATAAGTCCACCGCAAGGCAATCTCCCGGTCGTAATTGATCTTGACGATGAAGAAGTGGAGCAGTGCACGGTGGATACTCGAGGAGATGGTGATGAGCCTCACCAAAGTGTTGAGGGCAATGTCAATGTGCAACTTGACCAACCTGCGGAGGCTGAGCGAGCAGAAGAGGGGATCACCAGTGGGTACACTGTCAAGACTGATCAACAACCAGAACCCACGCTCACGACTGTGGAAACCCGAGAGGGCCCAATAGAGCACAAAGAACGCTTTCAATTTAATGAACAAGGGGAATTAGTGGATAATTCTAGTGGTGAAAGATTCTTTGTGCCGAAGGATGAAGAAAACGAGGATGATCCATCATCCATGTATGCCAAAAATCCAAAGGACCTGACGAATAGGCGGCATGAAAAGGTTATCTTCGCTTATGAGCCGGATTGAACGGCGTCGGTATAGTCAAGCCGACGACTTTAAAACAAGCGCTTGGTGGGGAGGCTCCCCCATCTCGGTATAAATTTTATCTGTTTTTCTTTACTCATGTCTAGTTTACTCTGTAGTTAGTTATTATATTGTTTGTAATAATGCATATTTGCTTCATAGTGTTTTCTGTTATACCTCTTGGCAAGTGCAGATAACAGACACAAAAATCTCAAAAATTGGCATCTCACACCGCGGCGCCACCAAATTGCATTACAAGTCGTGCCGCGGTGCCGTCTTCGCGCCCCAGCGCTATACTTCGTGCCCCAGCGCCAGTGTTTAAATGCCCACTTTCTCTCCTCCGCGCCACAGCGCTAACAAACTCTAGACAGACCGCGTCGAGGCACCATGAACGAGCCCAGCCATTGCTAACTCACGCCGCAGCGCCAGCCAACAAAGGCCAGGCCGCCCCGCGGCGCCGGCAGCGAGTTTTTGAGTTTAAAAGTGCAGATTTTGGTCAGTTGCAAATCACTACACCCCTATTCTTCTCGACAATTTCAGCAACAAGTTCCTCATACCTCAACATCCTTAGCAATTGTTCGAGCAACACAACTGTGCAAACATTCCAGCCTTATTTCTACCCCACAATTCACCCTCGCTTCCCACAAGACCCCAAATCAGATAACAAAAAGGGGGCAGACTCAAACTAGGGTTCTCACTCAAGGTAATTGGGGAATTTTGTCAATTCTGTTTTGATTTTGAATCGTGGGATAGTGTTGTTCTTCTTACTGTGTAATTGGTGTGATTTCTACTGACGAAAATCTGGGTAGAGCAATTACAAACAAAGGTTTGTCCAAATTGGTTTTGATGAGTGCACTCTAGGTGCTTGATAAAATTCCTGAACCAAAAATTTGACTGATTTGGGGCTGTTTTATCTTAGATTCACTGGGTTTCCATTTGGGGACTAACTGCATTAGTTTGGGGGAGTGTGTGCTTCAGTTTTCTGCTTGTGTGAACAAATAGCTGCGATTTCTGAAATGGCGCAAAAGCGAAAATGCCTTAGCATGGGAGGATCATCGTCCGCGGCACCACCAACGGCTTGGGATAGAGCCAAGTTTATCAATGAGGAGGCCTGGAAAAGGTACAAAAGTTCATTCGGCATGCGAAATCTGATTCCTGAGCGGGGGTTGAGGCCCGATAAGAAGGATGGTGAGCTAACCACCATGATACAAGAACGCAATTGGATCAACTTCACAAAATCGCCTGTGTCGGCCTTAGTACCAGTGGTTTGGGAGTTTTATGCCAACGCCAGCCCCGAGGGTCCTGCTGTTGTCCAAGTTCGGGGGAAGTTAGTGGATTTTGGGAGCCAGGCCATCAATGAACTATTTACGACACCCAATTATCAGGGCAGAGACTATCTAGAGCCGGGGATCCATAGCTATGATCTCAAGGATATTATTAGGCGACTTTGCAAGCCCAGGACTACGTGGAAGAAAAATGATTACACGGGAGAAAAGACCAGTTTCCCGACTTCCGCACTTGGTCGCTACGGGAAGGCATGGTTTAGCTTCATATGTGCAAACATGATCCCTATCCGGCATCTGAGTGACATGACAAAGGATAGGGCGATTCTGTTATTCGCCATTGTCATGGGTCTTAATGTGGATATTGGAGTGCTTATTCATGACTCCATTGTGAAGGCAATCAGGAGCAACATCGCTGCAGGTCTCCCTCATCCATCGTTGATCACCCGGCTGTGCACGCAAGCAGGCATTCAGTGGGGGCCAGAAGAGATAGCCTCTCCACCCATGACAGTCATAGACCACCAGACGATCTCACGCTTTATTGTGTGGGACAGGGCAGATTCGCATATCAGAGGTGAAGGCTATGGACCACCTATAGCGCCACCCCTTACTACAGAGCCAGAGCAAGCACAGACTTCAGACGTCGGCCCAGCTGGACAGGGGCTGCTGATGGACATCATGGCCTCACTCACCCTGCTGCACCAGAAATAGGACACCGAGGCGCAGAGGCACATTGTAGCAGTAGCTCAGAGACAGGAGATTGCTATGCAGTACCAGGCTGAGCTGGTGAACACTATACAAAGTATCTACATCGACTATTATGGTGAGAACGCTGAGTTCAATCCATACTAGTTTCCAGAGCTTCCTGTCTTCCCACCCTACCCTCCCCCATCACCGCCCGCCGAGGCTGACGAGGACGAGACCGCTGCTGAGTGAGCCACTTCAGGGAAGCCCTCTTGTATCGATTGCTTTATGTTTAGCAATGAGGGCATTGCTCACCTCAAGTTTGGGGGTGCTTTTAGCTTATATCTGTTATTTCTCTATTGCCATGTTAGGATTGCATACTTTAGTACTTTTTTATGGTTGTTTTATTATCAGTATTGTTGTGCAGTCGTTTTAAACTGCGGGATTTTTAGGATTATGCTTTAATTATTATTATGCCATGAACTGTTTTTGGTTTTCATTTAATTAATGCTTTGATTATTATGAGCATGTTTGTGATTTATAGCCATCTTTTTTGGGCTTTTACAGGTTAGATGTTTGTGCCATTTGAATGGCTTTTTTACCCTATTTTGAGCTGCTATTTAACAAGGGTTATAGTTTTCATTATTTTTTTATTGTGGCTGATGACAAGCGTCATGTATTTATGCCTATCTCTTAGAGTCATGTCAAGCATGCATGAGCTAGGGGTCGTTCAATTGATAAGTTTAGACCGTTATTGATCTATCCTTCTTAGCAAGCACCGACCAACTGTGTTAACTAGTTATTTTTTGAATTTAGTTCGCGTGTTTATTGCTTTGAAAATTTGTTCACTCTTATAAACTTTCATTTGTACAAGGTAATAAAAGACTTAAACATTTATACAGTTTTGGATCTTGGATTCTAGCATGTTGACATATAAAAAAAATGAATGAAATGAGAATAAAAATAGAAAAGAAGAGTTTATATCGAAAGTTTTGCGGTGGGTCGAGATGGAGCATAAAACGCACTCGCCCATAAACGCAGGACCGATATCGAGATGGAGCATAAAATGCACTCGCTTAATAATCTTCGTTTGTATTGTAAAATCTTAGTTGGCTTATGTTGATTACGTGGCCTTTACTGCTCGAGTTATTAGATTCACATGGGTGTTCTACACCTAGTGCCCTAAAGTCATCTGGCTTGGGAGTCACTGATCAAAAGCTCATTCATGGGTAGTTCTGAATAGCCTAAGGTAATTAAGTACTGTCCGAGTTAGATTTTACTGTCGTCATGCTAGAGTTTTTTGATCTTTTCCTGCATTTACATCTTATTCTTAATGCTTGTTGAATGCTTAAGTTTCAGAGTATGCATATTAGTATTAGCAATCGACTGTGTGAACTTATTTGAGCCATGATTAGTTAGGACGGTTGGTTTCCACACACACACATAGATGGATCGAATACAGTCTTATGCTTGAAATTGAAGGTACCCTTATTCATTTCTGTGTTTGCCCTATTCTGTGGGAGTGGCTATGATCGAGCTTTGAAACCATGATACTACTTTATTGTTTTAGTTTTCTTTCGCGTGTGTTTTATTATTAGTGTTGTGTTAGTTAGTTTGCTCGAGGACAAGTAAAGACTTAAGTTTGGGGGTATTTGATGAGTGGAATTTATACCCGCGAATCGGATACTTTATTACTTAAGTAATTGGCTGAATTCGTAATTTTTATGTTATTTATATAAATATAGTGTTATTGTGCTTAACTGATGTATTGCAGAGCTTTACAGTAATTTTCCAGCTTAAAGGGGTAAAACGGGCATTTTCCTCACACTCGCGCCGAGGCGCCAACTCCAAGCTTAATTGCCGCGCCGCAGAGCCACTCCCTGGCCCTTGCTGACATCATCTTCGCGCCATGGCGCCACTGAAGCTTCTTAAGCTCGCGCTGCAGCGCGAGCTCCATGTCCCTGATATCTATGTGGCGTTGTAGCTTCATATAAAGCTTGGTGGCCCGCGCCGCGGCGCCACCTCCGATGCCTAGGCAGAGACCAAGTGATTTTGACCTAGCAAAAGGAAGCAGGAGATATATAACAGAGGTAGCTCTGCATATGAAGATACCAGACATTACATAACATAGATTAGCTTAGTTTTTAGTTTTTCTTTGTGATTTCTATTTCTTTCCCTTAGTTGATGTCTGTACATATAGATTAGGTAGATTAATGAAAGGTATGAGATTTCTTTGGAGCTCAAGTGCAACGAGCGGCATGGATTGGAAAGCTTGATTTGAGCGGAATTCGTGGGAGCTGAAGGGGCTTTGACAGAGTTTCTTCTATCCATTTATTTCCTCTAATTTTGTATTCTATAAATGTTGTCTTATTTGCTACTTATATTTGGTTTATTAACTATGAACTGAATATTGGCTTTAAGGTTATAATGGATCCCTTTGTTATTTGAATTGACAGTCTTTATCTCCTTGGTTGGCACCATATGATTTGGATTAATATATTTGTGCTTTATGATTCTCGCTAAGAAATTAGTGATGATTTTGGTAATCTGCATGATATCGATAGAAGAATTGTAGATTTACACCTAAATATATTAGCATGTGATTGTGGGTTTCGACTGCATAAGTTGTGCGTAGAATAGACATATCTCTGTGCGCCACATGCGACCTAATAGAGAACTTAGGCTTAAATCCTTGTTATGATTGATTCGCATAGACATATATAGGATTGTATCTAGCTTGGACGTTCTTTTCTGTTCTATTCCCTTTTGGGTGGATCTGGAGAGGATATATTTGTGCATACCTCGACAGAGGTGCATAGGCACATGTGCGTTCTCGGTCGACAAATTGTCATGACCATTAAGACCAAAGAGAGATAGGGTAGCTAGTTTGATGAAACAAAACATGCCAGGTGTTCGACAAAATGTCTGTGTGGGGGTGAAGTTGTGACCTTAGCTTGTATTCCATTCGTTATCCATTTACTTGCTTTGTTAAGTAGTATAATTAGATTAATCACCTTTCTATTTACTGTTGTTCGAATAAGACTTTAGCGATAAACAATCGGTACTTGGTAAATATTAGTCATAGTTCCTCGTGGGTACGACACTCTACTTATCACTGTATTACTTGTTAGACCGCGTATACTTGCGCGTGTTTAGTGATCGGTATTCTGACCAACAGAGAAGGTGGAGATCTATACAAATCATAAAAGCCTCAAATATTTCTTCACCCAAAAGGAACTCAACATGCGACAACGACGTTGGCTCGAGCTTTTAAAAGATTACGATCATGCCATCCAATATCATCCTGGAAAAGTGAACATAGTAACTGATGCATTGAGTAGAAGATCATATGCGGGTACGAGTACGATATTGTCAACGCAAAGGCCTATTTTGTATAACTTACAAAGGATGGAGATAGAGTTAAAGACTCCATAGACCCACGTGATGATGTCAAATATACGAGTAAAACTGGCTTTAATCGATAAAGTTAAAGTTACTCAAGCTACAGACATAGAGTTGATGCGTATGAAGAAGAAAGTGCAAGAAGGTGTTATTCCAGAAGCCAGAATCGATGAAGAAGGAATACTTCGAGTCAACTCCAGACTTTGTGTTCCTAACGACTCTGATTTAAAGTATAAAATAATGATGGAGGCACACAACACACCGTTTGCAATCCATCCTGGGAGTACCAAAATGTATCATGATCTTCGACATACATTTTAGTGGAGCAATATGAAGAGAGAGATAGCGGAGTTTATCTCAAGGTGTCTAACTTGTCAATGTGTCAAGGCGGAGCATCAAGTGCCAAAAGGTCAATTGCAACCACTTGAAATAGAATGGAAGTGGGAGCACATTACTATGGATTTCGTTACTGGTCTTCCCATGGTTTCTTAAGGCATAAATGCAATTTTGGTCATTATTGATAGATTGACCAAGACTGCTCATTTCTTACCTATACGAGAAACTTATTCACTTGAACATCTTGCTCGTACATATATATATGAGATTGTAAGACTGCATGGTATGCCAGTATCCATAGTTTCTTATCGAGACCCGAGATTTACTTCACAATTTTGGGTTAGTTTGTAAAAAGCTATGGACACGAATTTTCGATTTAGTTCAGCATATCATCCTCAAACGGATGGGCAGTCGGAGAAGACTATTCAAATTCTTGAAGATTTATTAAGACTCTATGTCCTTGACTTCAAAGGAAGTTGGGATAAGTTCTTGCCATTAGTGGAATTCTCCTACAACAATAATTATCAAGTAAGTATAGGCATGGCTCCATTCGAGGCATTGTATGGACGCAAGTGTCATTCTCCAGTATGCTGGGACGAGGTGGGTGAAGCAACATTGTTCGGACCGAAATTGGTGTGCATGACTACGAAAAAGATTCAAATGATTCGGCAACGTATAAAAACCTCACAAGACCGACAAAAGGGTTATGACGATCTTCATCGAAGGGACGTGAAATTCAATTTTAGAGAACATGTATTATTATGTGTTGCTCCATGGAAAGGAGTTACAAGATTTGGAAAGAGAGAAAAGCTCAACCCTCGATTCATTGGCCCATTCGAAATCCTCGATCGAGTAGGAACTGTGGCTTATAGACTGGTCTTACCGCCAAGTATGTCTCGTGTTTATAACATTTTTCACATATCTATGCTACATAAATATGTGGAAGACCCGAACTACATTATTGAATTAGAACCAGACGAGATAGCGAAAGATTTAACGTATGAAGAGGTACTTGTTAAAATCTTGGATAAGAAGGAACATATTCTATGCTCCAAGGTTATACCTCAAGTCAAAGTTTTATGAAGAAACCACGATGTTGAGGAAATGACCTGGGAGTTAGAATCTGAAATGAAATCAAGGTATCATCACCTCTTCGTCATACCAGGTACGTACACCAATTTCGAGGATGAAATTTCATAAGAAGGGGAAGTTGTAAGACCCCAACTTTTATGAATTAAAATAAATTTTTTCTGCAAATATCATTTTTGAATATTATGGTGTAAATTTGTTATAATGTTATAATTGTGGATAATATTTATAAATTTTGCAAAGTAAGCAAGTTGTTATAAAATATTCGATTGGTCGGAAAATATTCGTTTTAACAGGAAATATTCGTACGACGACACAATCATTGGTGGACCCCATAATAGAATTATTGTCGGAGTTAGAAAACGACAGAAATAACTTTTTATAAAATTAACGGCGAAAGTTTTACCGTTAACTATTGAAATACCCGGAGATAAAAGTACAGTAATACGCGTGGTTGCATAGTAACACACGGTATTGATTATTGATGCTTACGTAAGAAGTCAGTCAGTTATATTCAATTATTGCTAGAGTAATTACTGTATAGTATCTCACGTTATTGATTTAATTATTGTCACAATATTTTATATTATTAAATCAATAATTAAGACGACAAATGTATTCATATTATTATTTACATTATTGACGATGTTTAGAAAGTTCTATCGAGAAAAGGGGTTAGGTCACCTAATTATCGAAAAGCCTCCTCTTTCTTGGAAATGATCTAGTTGTTAATATTGCAAGTTATATTATTGATGAATAAATATTGTTAAAAATATTGAGGAGATTTTTATGAAGTATTTTTTGTAAGTTTGGCTTATTATTTGGACCCCCATATATATATATATATATATATATATATATATATATATATATATATATATATATAATTAGTATGTGTGTGTGTGTGCGCGCCTTTGCCGTAAGGCAAAGGTTATATATATATATTTTATAAGTTTTATTTTTTATAAAAAATAGAATATATTATATTTTATTATGCATAGTATTTGCATAGTGTCGGCATAGTATTTTTATAGTAAAATTAAAAAAATTCAGCCGAACGCCCGTGAATTCGTCGAATCCCACTGTGCAATCCGTGATTTTTTCCTAAATAGTATCCTTTCATTCTCCTATAAACAAGATGCTTAGTTTAGAATTGAAAATCACACCAGAATCAGAGAATTCTTCTTCTATAATATTGAGCGTATTTCTTTTGAGTTTTAGGACGCTTTGAGTGTAGAAAATAGTACAAATTTTCTTCAAGAATATCACCGCTATACTAGACGAAATACTCTCCTTTTTAAGGTAAGGGGTATTATTTATTTCATATTCGCTTACGATATTATTTTTCGTATTCTTAAGGAATTTTATTTTCGTTCAATATTCGTAAGGAATATTATTTTCGTTCAATATTCGTATGGAATATTATCTTCGTTCAATATTCGTAGGAATATTATTTTCGTTCAACAGTTGTAAGGGATATTATTTTTGTTCAATATTCGTATGAAATAATATTTTCTTCCATACTCTGTAGTATGTAAATAATATTATTTCGTTTCAGATTCTGAATTCTACACTCATTTTGTTAAGTATTGCTCCTATACTCCGTGAAATTAGTAAAAAATCCTTAAAATTTGCGCTTCATCTAGTATCTTTTCATGGAAATATTATTCTGAGTATTCTTGATAATTTTTAATCTTTTCATGTCGGGATACTATTCACGGGGTACTATTCTCGAAGTACTATTCACTCAGGTACTATTCACCTTGGTACTATTTATGACAAAAATTAATTATTTTTTTCTGTCCAAATCATTTTTGATATAATATTATTTTTGAATTTTACTCCACAAAGCAGTATCATGTTGACAATTTCGATATTATTGAATTCTGGATAAATTAAATTATAAATCTTTAAAAATTTATCCTTGCTCTCATTTAATTAAATTCTTATATCATTGTCATCATCCCCATGCTTATATAGTGATGAAAGTCATCTTTGGCCCGTAGTGCATAGATGGACTGTTGATTGGTATGATTATGACCAGAGATTATTCGGTATAATCATGACCTGTAATGTTACAAATGATGTGGTAAAAGTCCTCATTGGCTCATAGTGCATTGATGGACAGCTGTTGGCATGATCATGACCATTGGTGATAACACGATTATCCTTGGCCCGTAGTGAATGAATAATTTATGGATGTGATACTAATGAATTTTCTTGGCCCGTAATGCATGGAAAATTCAGTGATGTGGATTATTTATTGAGTTGAGTCTCAGCGATAAAATTTATGATAAACTCTTAAATCATAGAAGATAGTAGATACCATGCTCTACTTGACTCTTCTAATGGATTGCTTGTTCCGCTGCAGTTAAACTTTTTGTTTATTGTATTATATCAATTTAACACTGTTGAAGGCTAGCGATAATTTATTATGCATTATCTTAGTCATAATATTTCTTACTAGGCTAGTTGAGCTCACCCTTTTGCTTTCATTGTTCTCTTCAGGAAATAAGAACGTAACCGGGACTAGTTGGAGAATGGAGTGACGGTCCGAGATGGTGGCTATAGTAGTCCTCACTATTTTATAAAATAGTGTGATAATAATGGTAATAAGGACTCCATTTGAGTTTGGATATTGTCTAGAAGATAATATTCGTGTTAAAACTCTCAGCTATATTTTGTCGTATTTTACACGACAGTTGTATAATTAAGTTTGTATTTGAATTCTGTACCATGTATTTGGCCACTCAGAATGGGTGATGTATACCTATTTTGGGGGTGTCACATAACAGCTTTTGAACGAGCCAATTCCGACTTATAAAGATTAAGTTAGGAGCCCGGAAAGGATTTGAATTGAAAAACTTAAAAAAAATTAAAGGCTCAGGACCGGCACCGCAGCGCCACCCAAGCCTATGAACATGGCGCTGCAGCGCCATGCCCGGATCCCAGACACTGATGAGTCCCGCTGCAGCGCGATATATAAAAAGAAAACTGGCACCGCAACGCCTGTACTAGGCAAGAGGCAGAGGTGAATGATAATGAATATAAAGAAAGGGGAAGTTGATTGCAGGTGAATTATGACCTTGTAGACACTCGAAATTTTGCATTCCTGTTACTAACCTTGTAGGAGGGCAAAGTCGTCTTCCAGAGATAACCCTGGAAGTCAAAGCAGCACAGTCCCGGAGACAACCCCGGGATACTCAGTTTGCCATCTCGGAGACAACTCCACGATATTCAGTCCAGTCGAAGACAATCCCGGGATACTTAGTTTGCCATCATGGAGACAACCCAGAGATATTCAGTCCAGTCCCAGAAAAAACCCCAGGATACTCAGTTTCAACCTCAGAGACAACCCCGAGGAATGCAGTTC
Source organism: Panax notoginseng (assembly GCA_016801055.1). Lineage (NCBI taxonomy): Eukaryota > Viridiplantae > Streptophyta > Magnoliopsida > Apiales > Araliaceae > Panax > Panax notoginseng. The sequence continues at coordinate 116,034,034 of CM029012.1, forward strand.
CAGTCCCGGAGACAACCCCGGGATACTCAATTTTCCATCTCAGAGACAACCCCAAGGAATGCAGTCCCAGTTCCGGAGACAACCCCGAAATCCTCAGTTCCATCTAGGAGACAACCCTGAGATCTTCATTTCCAATCCCAGAGACAACTCCGGGAGATACAGTTCAAACCTCAGACACAACCCCGAGGCATGCAGTAGCAGTTCCGGAGACAACCCCGGAAATGCTTGTTTCAAACTCATGCGATCAGCTTCAACACTCGATGATAGCCCCGAGGTACTCAGCTCCAAACCCAGAGATAATCCCGAGAAGACAAGCATTCAGCACTTGCAGCAGCCCAATCTCAGAGATAACCCTGAGCAATGATTGCTAAATCAGCCCAAACCGGAGATAACCCCGATGAGGGGCAAAATCATCATTTTGCCACCTCGATCCTATGTTGCGTCGTCTCAGCAAACATTTCAACATACATACAAAAGTGTCATATAAGAACCAATAGCTCCAATCCCAAGTGGCAACTATGCAAGACAGCACACCAGATAGAATTTGTAGCTTGAAGACCTGGGCATGGTCCCATCTTCCCGGCTTCGTACAACCTCTTATCCCATGTCATTGCGTAGCTCTCGACAATAGCATGTCGTAAAAGGTCTTATACACCTCGATCGGATGCCTGGATTGAAGTGCTAAAAGTTTGAGCGGACATCACATTGCACACGTGCACGTACTTCGAGACGGCAAAACCCGCGGAGCTCGGGGCACCCAGGGCAGTCGCAGGTGCATCTGCGGTTGCCGCAGGTACACCTGCGGATCCCCCCTGTATAAATAGAGGGCTTGGGGCAGCCATTTTGAAAAGAGAAAAGACGAGGAAGCCCTGTCCAATTTGCTCTGTATACATCGTAAATTAAGTGTTTTCTCATTTCAAACACTTGTGAGCTTATATTTGGCTATTTTTTTACCGGTGGGAGCCGAGTGTTCATCCATTTAAAGCTATTAAAGTCTTCTTTTGCAGTTCACTGTAAGCCTTCTTACTTCATTTAAAACCTTTTCTCCACTTCTTGCACACACCGTTATTCACGTTGAGAGTCATGTTGCGTGTGTATGCCTGGACTTCGGTCCGTGGCTTTTTATTTCTTTTGTGTGTGTGTGTGTGTGTGTGTATATATATATATATATATATATATATATATATATACTAACATCATCGAGTTATGCCTTGATTGAGCCTGGATTTACATCCGGAGCGTTTATTGCTTTTATATATATATATACATATAAATAAACTGTTGTCGAATTCTGTTCGATGAGCTTGGATTTTATATCCGGAGCGTATACTGCTTTTATATATATAAATACTTATATATATATATATATATATATATATATATATAAGTGATAAACGCACTGGATATATATCAATCCAGGCTCGTTTTGTTATGTCGCGTTCAAGAATATATATATATATATATATATATATATATATATATATCTGTCAGGCCTAGAGTTTACTTCGTGGCCTTTTACGGCTTTCTTCATATTTAGTCCCGCCTGGAGTTTACTTTGTGGGGGTTGATTGGTTTTTATTACTTTATTTACATTTTTTTCAATCTCCCATAGAGGTGCTTCGTGGTGGTTGATTGTCTGTGTGTGTGTGTGTGTGTGTGTGTGTATATATATATATATATATATATATATATATATATATATATATACATATATATATTTAATATATAATTGTTTACAGCTTTCATACAAATTGTCACATCATGTGAGCCTAGGAATCATGTGATCATAGATTCAGTCTCCTGAATCTAGATTCGGTTCTCGTGATGGACATTTTCAACTGTACATGGCTTGTAAATTATTCACGGTGTTTGAATTTCCTTAGATGGCTCTCATGTCCACAAGGAATTCGGCACTGCTATATATTTTATTTTCTCGAGGATGTCTCGCATCTCGAAAATAAAAGTAATTAAGCAGAACATTTAATAAAATAGAAGTATCAAAGGCCTCAATTACTATTGAGCATAAGGGTTTGAAAAAATCTCTTTTTATAAAGTGTCATTGCTATATCTTGTTAAAATTGAAATTTTATTCAAAATTCAAACCCTTTGTATATAGGTGCAAACGAGACATAGCACTACTTCCAGATAATTGCACATTGACCCACACACACACACATTCAGATAACAGTTTAATTGAAAAGTGGCGGTCACTGTGGCAACACGGATGTCGGGGGGTGTCTAACACCTTCCCTCCGCATAATCAAGCCCCCGGACCCTAACGAATCTCGGTTTCACAGACCAGTTAAATAGTGTCATATCACTAGGTTAATGTGCAAACCTTTTCTCGGTTGAGTTGGTGAACCCATTTAAAAATACCAACTAGCGACTCTTACAGTCCAATCGTTGACATATACATGTCGAACCTTTTCACAACTTATTTTTTCAAACAAATCTCACCTAACATGAGAACACCAAAAGACAAGAACAGAAAAGGGACAATTAAAATCTCGACATCAACAGGTGGCGACTCTACTGGGGATTACCACTAAGAGGGCTTAAGCCGCCATTATAAACTTTTCAAAACTGTTATCTGCTTGTGTGTGGATTGTTGCATTTACATTTGAATGAATGTGTACGAATGCATTTACTTATTACACTTAGTGCTTCGTACCATATCTGCTTGTGATATTAGTGCTTCGCTCATGTCATCATTTCCATACGGTGAGACACGTTGTATGTAAATGTATGTTGTGTGCTTCCTCCACCAGGAGGCTATCCTGTCGGTGTTTGATTACTGGACTCATAGGAAGACTAATTACAACGAGGCTCGGGAAAGGCACCACCCAAATCAACTCCAGTTGAAAGACCGGATTAACTTCCCGTCGAGTAAATTGCAATGATTTGGGAACCTTCATGCCAAAAATTCGTGAGAGTAGCCTAAGATAGGTTAGCCTCTGATTAACCAAACGTGGAGGAAAGTCTCTTCATGCTTTCCCATTTCAATTACTTGTAAAATCAATTACTTGTAATTTCATTTCCATGTCAAACTCAATGTAATGGAAAATATGAAGGAACATGTGCACATACATTCCCTTTTATATCAAAACCTGACATGCTATATTGTCATATAAACAACTAACATCTGTTTTGCAGGATAATACTCCTAAAAAGGATACATCACATAGTATGTAAACATTTCCACATTCCCTAAGACTAAACTACATAAGTCTTTTTGTAGGGAAACAATTGGACCGGTTACCCGATCAAAATCCAAAAACGTAACAAGCCTACAACCAAGCATGGCTTCATCTGGCCAGTCTAAGGAATCAACCCGGAGATTCAAGGAGATTACGGACAAGTATGAGTTGAACTCGTACTTGTGGAAGCTTGTATCTACAAGGGTATGATTCTATAACTTCTTATTCTTCGTTCTAATTAATAACATGCATAAAGGATGATACGGGTAATTGGTTTATGAAAATTTTAAAATCTAATTTTGTCATGCTTTCGCTTATTTTTGCAATTTGATTGCACCTATGATTTTCACAAAACCTAACAAATACGTAGGCAGCCATCTATGGTGCGATCTAACCTTCAAAAGAAACATCTAAACTTAAACACCAATCCTAAGACACTAATATCTACACACAATAAAAACCCTCAATGACAAAGAGGGGCATCTGTAGACACTCGAAATTTTGTTTTCCTTGAACTAATCGTGCAAGAGGGCAAAAGTGTCTTTTTACACCCTAGAGAAAGCCCCAGAGGACTACAGCAACAATCGAACCCTGGACACAGCCCTGAGGGATATCAAATCAAACCTCAGAAACAACCCCGAGGAAAGAACGAATCAACAGTAGCAAAACTCTGAAGACAACCCTAAAGGACAACCAAAAGTCACATCAACCTCGGAGACAACCTTGGGAATCTAAAGATGGAATGTTTACAACACAACATAAAAAACAGTCATTCAGCTGCAGATAAGGTCAGAAAGAGCCATAGCAGCAATCCCGAGTGCAAACTGCACAAGACAGCTCAACGGATTGCCTACAAAGACTTAAAGATGTTATTCTGGTCATGGACCCATATTGTTGGATTCAAAAAAGGTCAAGCTCTATGTCATTGTGTAGCTCTCAGAATGAGTTTTCTGGAATAGTATGGCACATCTCCATCGGATTCCTAGATTGCAAGATATGAAGGTTTCAGCAGACAACGCAGCAATCGAAGGAACGAACTTTGAGACAGCGAGGCCCACCAGGCCTAGCTGTAGGTCTACCTGCGGCTGCTGCATGTACACCTGCGGCTAGCCGGGGCTTTAAATACAACACCCCCAGCTCATTCTAGAGATAGAAAAGAGAGACAAGAGGCTAAGGAGAGAGAAATCTGAGCCTTAGAGAGAGAAAGGGAGTGTTTCTTCATCTCAAATCCTGTAAACCTCTACTATAAACACTCATATACATATAAACTTCAATATATGAACTTTTCACCGATTGAAATCAAGTTTTTCGCAATTTTTAGCCATTTGTTTGCTAGGTAAGATCTCTTCAAATATGTGCATATTTGTTGCTTCAATCTGCATATAACTGCTAGATATATATAGATCTTGCTTATTTGTGCTTGGATCTAGCTTTTCATCGTTCATTTCGTGTAAATAGTCAATATTTAAAGTATATTGACTAGATCTATAGTAGATCTAGCCAGATCTATACTAGATCTATCCAGATCTAGCTTTTAATCAATTCAAAAGTTGTAAAACTTGAACCTTTGAGCTAGATTAGCTAAGATCTAGATAGATCTAGTTTACTTTCAAGTTTTGTAAATATTTGGCAACCGTGTGACCCTAGATCTGTATCTAGAGGGAGCGGGAAGCTTATTCACTCACATACAAGGATTTAATCGATAAATCACTTGTTCGAGTAAAGTTTGTAAATTATATCTATTTTGTTGCAATATATATTTCATGCAAACTTTTAAATGATGTGATGTGAACCTAGGAACCATTCGGGTAAAGATTTAATCAATGAAGCTGAAACTCAGTTCCCGTGATAGACTTGTTTAAGTTGTACATCCTGTTTACAATCCATTGTACATGTAATCTAGGGCCTTAAAACGATTATCCGAATTTAAGGCCCCATAATAGTGAAGAATCATGAATGTGGTGGTCGGGCTACTTAGATGGCTTTCATGCCCACAAAGAGCCCGACACTTGTAAATAGTTTCAATTTACTGTCAAAGATGCTTCGCATCTCAATAAAATCAAATCAAGCCGAATCCAGTTAAAATGGAAGTATCTACGAGCCTCATTCCTATTTGGCAAAAGGGTTTGAAAACCAGCTTTCAAAACCTCACTTTCATATGCTTTAAATGAAAAAAAAATAAACTTTTATGTAAATCAAACCCTTTGTACATAGGTCCAAAGAAACACAACACTACTTTCAAATAAAACACTTGAGCAACTTTTATAATGCTTCACACACACACACATTAAATGCATAGGAAATGAAAAGTCGCGATAATCGTGTTTCACGTAAGTCGGGGGGTGCCTAATATCTTCCCCACGCTTAAGCTAGCACCCAAACTCTATGAATCTCGGGTTCCAGACCAATTAAACTGAGTCACATATTGGATCATGTTGTAAAAATCTTTCAAAACTCGGTTGAGTTGGTACAACCATTTAAACTCATACTGACTGGCGGCTCTGTCTAATTCGGCCCAATAGCATAAAATCAATCTTTTCAAAATCGTCGACATTTATGTCGGTCAATTCCTAAAACTCACCCCTTAAATTAAAAATAACATAAACAAAATACAAATGGTAGAAACACATAGGAAAGAGCGAATTTTCTCGGCGTCTACACAAAGATGACCCATTTCTCTGTCTATTGTTTTCTTTTTGTAGAGATGAATGTAAACATTATCAATCTCACCATGGATCTTGAAAAGCTTGAAAGGCCCCTCTGAAACCCCTTGCACATAGATCCTCTCCCCTTTCCCCCTTTCTTTTTCGCAACCCTTTGACCATAACTCTCTCCGTCATGATTTGATACTTCTCTCTCCATTTAGATCTGCTATCCAACTAGTTGGAATCATAATCAAGTCTCTCATGTGGGTTGTCAAAACTATCCATGAGATTTTACTTCCTTCATATGGGTTTGTTTATTATTTGTTTGTTTTGATTACTTAATTAATTTAAATTTTTGTTATGTTTAATAATATATTTTTTTATTTTGTTTAGTTGTTTGGTATGGAATTATATTTGATTTAATTTAATTTAATTCTTCAACTCAATTTCTCTCTCCTCGTCAACAACCTCGTGAGTGCAACATAAATTGGCTATTAAAATTTTAATAGATACAATTTTTAAATCTTTTATAAAAATATTACAATTCACCGAGTTGATTGAAAAAAAAACAATTTAGTGATGTATAGATTGGCTATTAAAAATTTAATAGATAAGATAATTTTTAAATATTTTGTAAAAATAATGCAACTTAACGAGTTGACTGGAAAAAAAAATAATTTAGTGATATAAATATAAATATAAATTAAAATTCAATTCAATAGGAAAAAAGTGATTTAACCCTTTGTTTTGACATGAGGAAAAAACAATCTATATATATACAAGCCGTATATGGCGACAGTATGAACCGTCGCCATAACATGAACCGGATATGATGACGGTTCATAGCTCAAAACACCGTCGCAATATCAGTTGGAAATCCTGTGTGTGTGTGTGTGTGTGTGTGTGTGTGTGTGTGTGTGTGTGTGTGTGTGTGTATATCATCATCATCATCATCTTTACCCAAACAATATCAACAAACTACATAAAGCATTCCCAACATTAAATTAAATCCAAAAAAAAAAGGGTCACCATCCCCTAGTGACAACATCTAAAAGGTAAGCTAACAACCACATTATCTCATCCTTCAACTCAAATACTGCAATGAGATGCTTCCAAATCATATCTTTCCTCAACAGTTTTTTGGAATCCTTTCATATATCAAATATTACAGTCCAGCTCTCTGGACAGTACATTTCAGAACCTATGCGAAACATAACATTATTGCAAAAAAAAAAAACCTGTTCTTTTTCATTTGTTAAAAAAGCTTTCTACAATCACAGAAAAATAGACTCGGGAAATGTCAACCCCTTACCAAAGCTCAGCCTTCATTCAAATCACCCTCTTTGGATCACGAGCTGCTGCCAGATGATCCTACATGACCAACATAGATTTCACATTCAGTTTTTTCAGCTTAAAAAGTTTTTTGGTTTTGGCATTACCAAAAAAGAACAGAGAGATGCATAGAGAAAAGAAAATTATGCACTTTGAAAAATCACAATTCACCACTGCAACAGTTGAAATGATGGCCCGTAGACACAACACACAGCTACTATTAACTGAAAGTGTTAATTAGTTGATGAATAAAATTTAATATTCACCATTTCAACGGTTGAAATGATGGCTTGTAGACACAACATGCAGCTATTATTAACTGAAAGGATTAATTAATAATAATAAAGACAATCTAATAGATGGCACCACTAGGTGTTGCTGATGCTCTTCAGAAACCTCCATTCACATTATCAAAATCAGTTACCTTCTACCGAATTGAAGTCTTCTATTCAAACTTAGCAATGCTAATGAATAGGAAAATTCCCAGATGATAATCCCCTAGACACGAGCAAGAAACTCCAATTCCCGACATCTTTTATCTAACTAACTAAAGAAGGAAGAAGATTTTTTCACGTGAACAGACCTATATTTCCATTTGATTTGTTCCTAAGCTTTGGTTTGTTGAAGTTTGATGATTAGATATAAACACCAGATGATATTTGCACATGTAGATACAGCAGGTGGTTGTTTAAAATAATGGTATGAAACAACAATTTCTGGCAAGGGGCCATTTAAAAGTTCTCCAACAGAATTTCTCCTCTTACTTGATACAAGGATGTATCACATCATTTCATCAAAAAGGGGGTTGACATCTTACATACACCATCCTCATGCCCCAAATACCAACATAGGGGTATTCAGAAAAGAAAGTAAAAGGCCAAAACGGTGATTTGAGTTGGTTACCCAAGGACCCCCAATTCGCATGCCAATAATGTTTTACCCATGCAACAGTAAGGCTGTGGAGATTACATCAATATAAATATACTACATTGCAAGCTCAATGAGATGCAATTATTAAGACCTCGAAACACCTTAAAGGCCTCCCAGAGCGTGGCATATTGTATTTTGATCATGGTCACACTCAGATAGAAGGGCTCTTTGATACTGATTGGATGGGTTCACCATCAGATGGAAGGTCTACTACACATAAATGTATTTTTGTTGGTGGTAAATTTTGTGTCATGTAGTAGAGAAAGAAGCAGGAAGTGGTTGCCTCATCAACTATCAAGCAAGTCAGAGCATACAGCAATAACTTATAAAACTTACAAGTTGATGTGGACAAAATAATTAATTTGTGAAGTTGGCTTTGCCAATCCATCTTCATGCAATTATGGTGTGGTAATCTTGATGCTATACATATTGCGTCCAATCCAATTTTTTAATAAATTCACCTAGCACATTAAAGGTCGATGCTCACTCTGTTTGTGAGAAACTTCAACAAAAAGGTACAAGTATAACTACTTGAAAACCACTAAATCATTAGGGGGGATTTAGATTGGATTCATTGTAACAAGATAGTCAAGTGTAACCTATATGCTCTAGCTTGAGGTCGAGTTTCAAGATTTATCTAGTTGTGCGGTTATTAATTTATTGCGCTCTTAGTTCTTTATTTACTAGGATTTTTAATTTTTTCTTCCTTTAATAGGTAATTTGGCACCAAGTATGGGATTGGAATGAGCAACCTTGAAATTATTCCTCAATGCCTGTCATTTCTCCCACCCCATGTTTTCGTGATTTCGGATTTCGAGGGAACAAAATACTTTTGGGAAGTGGTTCTTTTTACTTCTATAGAAGAAAGCATTGTTTGGGCCTCGCCTTGCCTGAGGCATGCAGCTTCAATGAGATGTGAGGTTTGGTCCTCACGCTTGCATTCTAGCTGCTTGTGTTTGGTTGATGATGTGGTTAATGAACCCATGTGCTCAAGTAGTTTAGGCTAAAGTTACATGTGGGTGACAGTTTATTTATGTGACTGTTTTGTACACATTATCACAATAGCATGTCACTTCAGCAGATAGCCTTTTATTGTAAAAGTTGGTCTCCATTTTTTTTTCCAGCCTCATTACTTTTTTGCGCTACAGTGGGCAGCAATATGGTTGAAATTGTCATGCAAGGACATATTTGGCCATTCTATTATTGTATATATTAACTTATTGTCAACTATTATTGTTGTTTCTTTTAACAAATATCAATCCTTGTATATAAAAACACATCCAACATGACGTCAGCCTGACATCATATTACATCATCAAATCAACAATTCAAATCAATTTAAAAAATCAGTGAGTTAACTCAATTAAAATTGACGAGTAAACTCAGTTAAATAAATATTAATTCTATTCCTTTTGCTCGGCTGACTTTCCCGATTCCAATTCTTCTTCCTCTTGGTTTGTTGCGTCTCGAATTTCCACCCCTCTTCTTCTTTACTCGTACCCACTTCCCCCCTCTCCCTCTTCCACTTCTTCCTCTTATTTATATATATATATATATATATATATTAATGTTTATGTGGATTTATTGGGTTTATATTCTATTAAATTTTACTCTTCTGCTGAAAATATGACATCGCTTCGTCCCTCTCTTTCCCGAACAACGCTCGAATTCGGTTTTGTGGACTCAAAATTGCTCGATCGATCTGATTTATTCGATTTCGAAAACATATCAGGTAATTGATGATTATTTTCTTTGTTTTATTAAATTTTGTTGATGTAATTTGAAGGGATTTCGATCCGATTTATTCGATTTGGAGAACAAATCAGATAATTGATGATGGTGATATGGGATGATGAGCTTGAATTAGGGTTTCACTACTATGAAGCAGAGGAGATAGAAAAATAGAAAGGGAGAGGAGAGAAAGGAGGAGGTTTTTCCTTCTCTCTTGATTTTTGTGTTACTTTTAGGTTGTCTTTATAGTTATTTTGAATGAGGTTATTATTTAAACTTTTGTATACAGATATTTGGCCATTGAGTATGGAAAAAACCAATTTAAGATATTTTGAAATATGAATTGCTCTGGATAGAACAAACCAGAAGAATTATGCCAGTAGCAGGATGACTGGCATGTAATTTGAATCCAAAAAGTCAAAGCACAGAAGCTCATTTGCTCTTACAGCTAAAGTACTCAAAGCTCATGTATTGTAATTTGGTTTCCTCTTCCTCTAAGGTGTCATTGTTAACTGCTTTTGAAATAATTTTGTAAGACAAAGCGGTGCCATTGTTGTCCTCAATTTTATTTGCCATCTCCGTAAGAGTTTTCTGAAAGTAGTCATTATTTTAGCTTTAAATTATGACAACTTGTTGGCTAATGGTTGTACTATAATTTAATAATTTATTGACAATTTTTTTAAAAGTGATAATATGTTGGCTTATATTTGCCGATTTATGATGTTCTTATGTGTACTTAGTTTTGGTTGTCATGGTTGTCAGCCTTAACAAAGTATAACATTTGATGTAAAATGGTAACTTTAATATTATCTTTGCCTTTTATAATCTAGGAATTTTGCTGTGAATTGGTAGTGGGTATTTGAAATTTCATGTATTAAGTGTAAATTAGTTGTAAAAATCTCTAGGCATGTATTTATCTTCAGGTGTGTAAATAATAATTTCACAATTATTTATATGTTTGCAATTTAATATTTATAATATAATCAATTGAATCAAAAAGAAATTGCATGCGAATTGTTTGATAAAACTTAGTAATTAAGATCTAAATATGATTAATGGTCTCTAAAGTCATGTTTAATTGTTACAATAAATAATACATCTTCAATTTCGAGAACGATCCTGCTGACCAATTATACAATCCGTTATTCAAACTAACCCGTGCATTGCACGGGTTATCAACTAGTATATCTATAACGGTCTATAGTTTATACACATGTAATGAGCTAATAAAATTTTTGGTTCTTTTTTATTTGTACACTTTTTTTTTGTACTTTTTTGGGTAGTTAAAGTTTAATTTTATTTATTAAACTAGTTTCGGATTTTGAACAGTGACTTGATAAACAATTATATATATATATATATATATATATATATAGAGGACGGATCTAAAGCATACCTCTTAAATAACACACCTTTATTAAAACTACGTCGTTTTGATGATTCTTTTAAAAAATAAAATAATATTAAAAGAGAGTGGTCCAACTTAATTTCCTTTTATTTACAAAAATGTCACCCGCGGCCCCACTTGTTTTTAAAAGAATAATCAAAAGGACGTAGTTTTAATAAAAGTATACTATTTAAGAGATGTATGTTAGGTATGCTTTAGATCCGTTTAATATATTTGTATATTTCGAGTATATGTCAAATTTCAGTATGGTGTGTGCCTTGCAGCACATCTAGGCCTTGGGGAGACCTTTGCACTCCTATCACCTTTAATAAAAATGGCATGGACAATTTAGATATATAAGTCGAGTAATAATAAGATATTAAGCAATTCTCATCTCTATTTTTTCTTTTCTTTCCTTTAATTTATAGTAGAGAATTTTGAGGTTAGGAATTTGTAGGGTTTATGGAGATCAAAGAAGATGAAGGTGGCCTAGCAAAAGCTGGCTGCCTGGCTTTAATGCCAACTGTCATGCTCAGACCTAGTTTGAGCTCAACTAAGCAACTATGGAGATTAGGAGACAACTTGGTGAAGAAGAGAGCTTGAGAGCCAGGGAAAGGATTAATCACACTTTTAATTCATTTCACTCCTATAATAAATATTACAACTATTCTCTTCTATATTCCTTTAATTTATAGTAGAGATTTTCGAAGTTAGGAATTTGTAGCGTTTATGGAGATCAAAGAAGATGAAGGTGGCCTAGGGAAAGCTGACTGCCTGTCATTGATGCTAATTGTCATGCTCTGACCTAGTTTGAGCTCAACTAAGCAAATACGGAGACTAGAAGACAACTTGGGGAAGACGAGAGCTTGAGAGCCAGGGAATGGATTAATCACCCTTTTAATTCATTTCACTCCTATAATAAAAATTACAACTATTCTCTTCTATATTCCTTTAATTTATAGTAGAGATTTTAGAGGTTAGGAATTTGTAGGATTTATGGAGATCAAAGAAGATGAAATGGCCTAGGGAAAGCTGACTGCCTAGCTTTAATGCCAAATGTCACGCTCAGACCTAGTTAGAGCTCAACTAAGCAACTACGGAGATTAGGAGACAACTTGGGGAAGACGAGAGCTTGAGAGCCAGGGAATGGATTAATCACCCTTTTAATTCATTTCACTCCTATAATAAACATTACAACTATTCTCTTCTATATTCCTTTAATTTATAGTAGAGATTTTCGAGGTTAGGAATTTGTAGGGTTTATGGAGATCAAAGAAGATGAAGGTGGCCTAGGGAAAGCTGGCTGCCTGGCTTTGATGCCAACTGTCATGCTCAGACCTAGTTTGAGCTCAACTAAGCAACTATGGAGATTAGGAGAACTTGGGTAAGAAGAGAACTTGAAAGCCAGGGAATGGATTAATCACCCTTTTAATTCATTTCACTCCTATAATAAACATTACAACTATTCTCTTCTATATACACTAAAAACATGAAACAATTATACTAAAATGCACAATAGGTGTACTATCACCCATTTGCTAGCTATTTTAAGAAAAATTTACTAGCTAATAAGCTTAAAACTACCAATTATTTACTAATAGCACAAGGTTTAGTTACGGCCTAACAGATAGCCACTTATAAATGTATTAATTGTTGAAACTGAATGTATTATCCTTATATTTGAAAGAGTAAAAAGTAGAGTCTGAAACTTTGTGGACTCCATCAAATTTATCAATTCATTAGTTCAAAGGTATCTAGGGAATAGGAAGCAAAACTAAAATCTTAGTCAAGTACTCCACTTTCTTAAACTACTTGCAAGTAAAGATGGACCTTAAACTGGGAACCAGGTACCATATTTTAGTTCAGTTAGAAAAGAAAAAAAACAGTCAACATTACATATCAAGAATCAGATGTGATCAAGTGACACATTTTAGCTTGTTGTGCTAACTACTTCAGCGGGTTCAATGCGAAGAAAGAGAGAATTAAGAATTGGTGAGAAACAAGGGAAAGACCCCAACCCTCAACCATCCCACACAGGTGTGGAGGGTTAGATATTGTGAAGAAATTCGAAAAATATCGTACAAGGTTTTAGAGTTATAACACAACTAGTGATCATAGTTGCCACGGCGACGCCTTGGCGCACGAGCATGCAGCAAGTCGACACTCGCCTTGGGGTAAGCTACCAAGGCACTCGCCTTAGCAGCTAGGCGTGCACAAGTCATCACTGAGGCGACGCCTAGCTGCCAAGGCAGCTTGGTCAAACTGGAAGACAAACCTAAAAACTTAAAACCTTCTGCCCACTTCGATTTGCCGACCCACACGCAGCATCACTCGACGATGGTTGTGACACACACACCAACTATTAGGGAAATTTCTGTTGTAGAAGGAAAAAAGGAAAAAAGGAAAAATATAAAGAAGACCAAAAGAAGATGTGAAGAACTGAAAGAAAATGAAACAGACTGGGGCATAAGAAGAACAAGGAATAAAGTGCCTTTTGACTTTTAGCTGTCACCAACTAGCTACTTTCGTTCTATTTCTCTTTTTTAAATTTAATTGCAAGTTATCATCCACTAATGTACTGAAGTGATTCATTGCCCCCTTAACAAAACAAAATAGAATGTGTTCCACGTGTTTGTTCTTCATGTTGGCCATGATTATTTTTTTTAACAAAATAATAAATATTTTTTTCCTCATAAAAAAGTAATAAAATAATAATTTTTTTATTTTAAAAAGTAACCCTCTCTTTCTCCATGAATTATTAGTTGCAACTTAGTTTTATTGCATATACAATAACCCTTTATAATTTTGACCACATAAATCATAAAAACTCGTGCATCTCCAAATAATATATAAATAATATTTTTTCCCTAAAATTAAATGTATAATTTATATTGGTTTAATGTATTTTTTTTAATGCAAGACATGAGAAAATTAAATAATAATTTTGGTTTGATGTAAAATAAATAATGTATAAATTACACACCGTGAACGACTTGACGCCATGACGAGCGCCTTATTGCTTAGGCGTCCTAGCATTTAGCTACCGTCGTGCCTTGCCATGGTGCTGTGACAACTATGCTAATGAGTCGAGAGGTAAAGATGCACTATAAAACGAAGTCTAACAAATTGATAACAAGAATCAGAAAATAATGTGTGAAAGTCAATGTTGGCACATTGCATTTACTAGCAATATCACAGCCAACAGTTTTATGAACTAATACTCAGCTTTGTCTGGTAAAAAAAAAAAGTTTAGTTCCAAAAGCTTAGAGAACAATAATAATGAAGAACACCAAGGTCCTCCAAAATGCCCCTATTTTAAAGAGCCAGGACTATCCTGAAAAGTACATACACCAGATTAAAGGTGCCTGAGAAAACCCTGAGCAGGTGGCTGATGCTGTTTTGTATTATATTTTATTGTTCCAATATAGAGCATTATATTAGTTTTTTACGCAAGGCAAAAGAAATTGGAGGTAAAAAATCCAAACTCACCGAGATAAAATCAAATGCTCTGGTCTCCTCTTTCTTCGGTCCGTTCATCATCGAACTGGGAGTCTGAACCGGAATGCTAGAGTTGAAAACATCTGGAAGTGCAGAAGAATATCCACCTCCTTGAGTTGCCTCAGCATGAGTAAGACCAGAATTTTGAGAGTGCAAATTGCCAAACTGCTGGAAGTTGGACATTGTCGCTAGGAACTGCTGCTGGGCTAAAAGACTTCCCATGTCTCCATAATTTATTGATTGGGAAGGAAATGCTGGATTAAACATTACGCCAGGGGGTAAATTATATGGCATAGAACCCATAGGGAACATAGGATTCACATTCATTACAGCTGTTTGAGGTCCAAACATCCCATTAAAAGTATCATTAGAAATCTGATGACTCGGATTTGTAGTGGAATCTGTAAATATGGTGTCAGAGAGTGCCCTTGGAGAAGTTTCACTATGATTCACGGCATTTCCCTTTATGGATAAACTAGACATTAAGTCATTCACATCTTTGCTATTATTTCCTTGCTCCTCTGAGGGTACAGAACTGGAACCAAATATATCAAACATTTCAGCTCCATTTCTATCCAGTGCCATATGGGCTTCAGTAGCACCGGATTTATCAACAGTCATCCCTGAAAAGACATCGTCTACATGTTCTTTATCATTATTGGTGTAAAATGAGACATCTGCGAAGGGGTCATCATCGTTTTTCTGTTCACTGGTGCTCATGCCAATGCTTAGATTATCTCCAAATAGATCATCAATTATAGGAGTGGCAGGTGTTGTCAGCTCTTTGATGCTTTGATCCTTCTGTGTTTTCATATAGTCATCGTTTCCATATAGATCCACTGGATCACCAGTATCTATTAGGTCTGGCATCTGAACAGCAGTCGTCTCAGCCTTCACTTGCTTTTCTGGATGACCGGCTGTATTATCTGTTTGTTCTCCCTCCAGAAGTCCTAAGACCTGCCCATAAACAACACACATTTACATAATCAGAAAAAGCACAAATGCGAACAGTAACACAAAGACACTGGTTGAGCTATACATTGGCTTTTAATATCTCAACATGAAAATTTTAAAATTTATAACTTGTCTAAAAACTAAAGATTTTTATCAAATTTTGTGTATAATAAACAAGAAGAAAGTGAATTAATTAAGTACAAAGCAAATTTTCCCAAGTGCATGATGTGACATTTTTCTGAAATAGGGATCACAATTAACAAAATGAAATAAGAATCATCCTAATTTAATAATAAAAGAGCTTTCTGACTTTTAGTTAAAAAAAAAAATCAAAAAAATCAAACAAGGATTCCCAAATACAAAGTTAAAGAATTTTCCCTTCTTTTGTAGACGGTATTAGCAAGCATTTTCTAGGTAACAGGTATGCATGTGAAATTACTCGCACCAGATGCTTTGAAGATTTCCCAGAAAGGATGGATAAAGTTAAAAGTTTTGTACGTCCTCCTTTTTCTCTCAACAAAATGTTTAATCACTTGTTAAAAACATTTCAAACACAAACAGAAAATTTGGAAATCAAACTCTTGAAGATACTAAAAGCAAAAACCAATGCTTCTCTCTGTTCTTAACTAAAAAGTATTTTTTTTCCATTAAACCCTTGTCCCAAAATGGATGTCACAGTTAAATTGAAAATTTTAAAAGGGGGGTAATATTTGATATTTTTGTTACATTATTAACCCTTTAGTTTTGAAAATCAAATCAAATGTGATAGATTATGGATCCACAAACTTTTTCTTTAACTTGTACAAGATTAATATCATAGACTATTCTAATTCTAATTGCATTGAAATTTTGTAAGTGTCAAATATTTTAAGACATCTCAAAGTATGACATTCATCTAGAGGGCGAGTATTTATAAGATTGGTATAGAGCAACTCCAACACTATTTTATTCAAAAACATTTGAAGTGTCAAATATTAGTGAAATCATTTTAAGTATTCCTTGTATCTAGTAATTATGTAATTACTGCATATAGATTATAATAATATAAAGAAAGAAAGAGAGATAAGTAACCGCATTTCATTTTCTTTTTAGCATGAGGAAGTTACATTATAATAATTCTTTCGAGTATACTTCTGGTATGCAAATCTGAAGCTCATATTTCAATCCAAAAACTTAAATATATAATAGCAACTTTATAATTTTTATTCTATAATATATTTGCACTGAATAGAAACTAAATTATATTCTCCATAGACTCATTTCAGAAACATATACATTTTAATCCCTATAATATTTACTTGATCTAAAATAACCATTGCTAGTCTTATGAGCATAACTGTAACTATTTTTAGAAAAAAGAAGAATTTTTATTAAAAAGAGTCGTTACTAGGAGGGGGGACAAGGCATCCTCCAATGAAAATTTAACCAAAACAATCAGTATAGAACAGCCCGGCGATCACTATGAAAATATGAAACAGCTATCCTGTACTATATTTCAAGGTTCAGAGTGTCAGTAAAATGGTCATGACATTATATAACAGGTCAAGGAACAGGAATACAAGCTACACAGTTAACATCTATGAAGTTCTGGTGCGAATAGAGCATTTGCAATCTCTCTTATACTGAGGCCCCAAGTATGGTGAATATATTTAGGGGGGCATAACTAACCTTGTCAATGGATATGATAAATTCCTATACCATTTACTCCCTCCGTCCAAAATATAGGATGAATATTGACTTTCTAAAAGTAAAAAGTCATTTTAAAACATTTTCAAATTTTGATAGAAATGCATTTAATTTTTGTCAATACGAATGTCATAAACTATCTAAAAGTACTTTATTGTTTTGAAAACTTAAATTAATTATGACGACTTTTAAAACGTCAATTTGATCTAATATTTTGGGACGGAGGGAGTATTTAGATTAGCAATAATTGTTGGTCAGAAACATTAAGCCCCCTTGTACTTTACCACCTTTTTACATTGGATACATGTTGTCTGACTATTTACAATTGCTCCCGTGAACTTGAGCTACTTATTCAACTGGATCCAATAAATAACAAATGGACAATTTACCCCACTTAAAAACTCTCTTGATGATTGCATTGGCATCAAGTCGGAAAAGATTTCAACCATATGCATTGGAACTTGGAAGAAAAGCGGGAAAGAATGCTTTCATTCTCTCATATTTGTTTTTTCTCTTCTCTCTTTTGATGAGAATACCATCAGTTCCCATTCAATGACATCATCACTCTCTCTCTATTCTCTTTCAGTCCAAACCTTATTTTCTCTCTCCTCCAAGATGGCTTCCTAGTTCCTACCACCAAAACAGTACCACCACTGAGAATCGCAAACTCACTCTCTTATCAGTCCACCGATATCAGGTTCAAATTCTCCAAACACGACTCGACCTATGGCATCATCGGTGAAAAGAGCTTTCAGTCGGTACGTATTTGGTATAGTACAACAACAGGTAAAAGAGCTTTATGGGACTTACTTGATAAAGAATAACATCAGCACTTAATGATAAATTAGGGTACATCAGTTCTCCCATATGTTTGTGTCTTATGCTTCTTTCCTGAACAACAGACCATCAAGAGGTTCTGCTACCTAAGTGTAACCCGCAACACCTCATCCTAAGAAAATCAATTACTATTGGGAGAGAGACAGAGGGTGCCTTAAGCTTCACATTTGAACCACTTATCAAGGCATTGCCTAGACGACAAAGCGGTAAAAAATTGGCAAGGCGAGGCTACGCTTTGGTGACAGCCTCAGAGGCAAGCGCATTGAACTCTAAGTAATCGCCTTGGGTCACCTAGGTTACACTTGGACAACTTCCTTGAAAGGCATATGCCTCAGAGAGTCTTGCCTTTAGGTTGAGAATATAGCAGCGGGCAACGAGATAGCAGTGAGATAGCTGCGAGTGACGAAATAGCAACAAGATTTCAACGAAGAGCAGCAACATAGCAGCAAGAGAGCTTTAGTTTGTTTCCTTCTAGGGCTTCTACTATGGTATATTGGTTGTCCATTCTATTTTGTAGCCCAAACTACTTACCCCAAACAATTCTAATATGGTTTCCAAACCATCCCAGGTTGAAAATACGTCTGTTCTAGTCTTATTTATTTGCTATTGTTTTTATCATGTAATAATTAACTCTTAAACAATTTTACCTTTTATCAGAAATTATTTCGTGTGAGTGTGTAATTATAAACATATACATTTATATGTATACACATTTATTTCTATATGCATTTTTTTGAAGTACAATATACGTATATAAAAATATACATTGTAAACGATTCATCACCTTATAGGCTCTCTTAGACTCCTGGCCATGCCATGCCTCTCCTTAAAGCCTTGACATACACTAGATAGGTTCTGGTACCTGAACTTATCAAACTTCTCTGCATGAATTATATGTACTATTTGCCTAACACCACCATCCTACACTTGCAATCTGACTTTTTCATCGGGAAGAAATAAACTATACCTTGAGGCCGTTCTGAGGGTAACATTCAGACTGAAGTCTTTATAAGTCTGTTCTGTTTGATCATACTAATTTTGGGGCCTTCCTCTATGTCTACTTTCTTTTTTATTATCACTGATATAATTGCTAGTCCATCAACTGAGAAACAAAAGAGAAACAGAGATGGAAAAAGTGAAATTCAGACTTACCTTGTTTGCTTTTTCCCTTAAAGAAGCCTGAGGAGATTCACAACATCTCACCACGACATCCTTGTTTTCACTAAAATAAGATGTGACAATAGAAAAATGTTCATCTTTTTTCCTCAATATTGCCTCGAGGACACAGACAGCTTTCACGCGGACCTAAAAGAAATTACAATTTCAAAAGGCAAATAAGTGACGGAATTTATTGACAGTCATAGAGTTTGTCTGCAGTCTAGTTAATGAAAAACAGTCGTCAGATTTTGCATGAAGTAAATCTAGATCAATTATGGAATTTTAATTATCAAATACAACTTCCTCTTTGCATAATATGCAAATTTACTTGTGTGGTCATACTTTCCTCACATTATTGTAAATTATTTTAATTCAGAAGCATAAAGGGAATGCATGCCTGCCACAAATGTGATTGGAGCTTTGATTCAAGAGCATAACTTAGAGCCAGTGCATCCAATTTTGAGGCATCCATAAGAAAAATATGAAGGGCATCTCTAGTGGGTTGTAAACGCACGCCACCAGATGTTACAATGGTCTCTAACAACCTCTCCTCGCGAGTCTTGCTATCTGAATAACTTGAACTTGAGCTCCCATTGGTTGTCTCTGTCTGTGTTGTTTTGAGATCTTGGGCCCAAGTTCCACCAGTCACGTTATTCGAGAACCGAGAAGAAGGCTGAGTATCAGTTCCATGTTCAACTCCCTCATATCGATCCGAGTAATCCATTTCTGTAGTTAATGACCTTCGAAGATTTGGACTCCTATAGCTTCCGGTTTCATTCTTTTTCTGTGATGGAGCATGCGCTAAGCTATTTAATCCCTGCTTGATTTTTGCACTTCCAAGACCAACCACCTCACTTAAAAAGGACTTCTTATCTTCCGATTGCATGTCAAAGTTGGTATTACCAAACCCTTGTATTCGCTGAGTAAGATCATCAGCAGGTGCTGGCTTATTATCATCTGTAGAAAATATAGCAGATAATGCTTCCTGCGCCGTGGAACGCACAGACTTATTCAATGCATCCCCCTTCAACGGATCCAACTGGCCTTTATAGTGAATCAACTGGCGTACTGCCACTGAATTTCTTTGCATTTCCCTCCTAAACTCCACACCAGACTTTCCCACTGCATACTTGATTAGTCTCAAAGCCTACATATATATTGTTGAAAAATTAGCATCAATATATCTTAAATTTTTCTTAGGCAGAGTTTGTAATAGTTCATCCATAAACCATAATACACAGTGCTTAATTCTAGTACTTTAAAGCCAACTAGCCAGTAAAAGTAGTCTCCATTAAAAGTTTAAACGTTTTAACAAAATATATTGTATACCAAAATTTACTGTCCACTAAGTTGCATTAGTATCAACTACATAAACCGATTGTACGGTAAGAGAATGTGATTCTCAATGATACATTTAGATTATCACAAGATGTGGCAGTTCAGCTCTTTGCAGGGTTCATGTAGTTTAGAAAGCAATGACCCTATGTAGAATTCACTAGTAAATTTAAGCTAATTTCCTTGTATTAATTTATATATATATAATTTATCATACACCCTTTTTTCCATACAACAAAGTCCCATCTTGACTTTTTGAAGTCAATTTACAAAATCCTAAAATTCAAATTTAATGTGATTCATATAAGTACTAAAAATAACAAAATTTGTAATCCAAGTATTTGGATAGTTTACAACAATGGCAATCCTACTGACTCAAAAATTAAATGAATTCACCAAATTCAAAATTATAATATTTTTCAAATTGATTTCATGATATCAAAACTAAACTTTTTCGGTGAATCTCATCGACTCCAAAAAAAATCCCATTTTTTGACTCTTTTTGAAGTCAATTTACAAAATCCTAAAATTTAAAATTAATGCTACTCATATCAGCATTAAAAACAATAAAATTGTAACCAATAGTGTTTTAAATGGTTTACAACAACAGTGATCCTATGGCCTAAAAATCAAATGAATTCATCAAATTTTGACAATTTTAGTATTTTACATAAATCAAAATAAAACTTTTTAAGTGTATCTCATCAGCTCAATCTAAACTTCAAATAAAATACAATCACGCCCCAATTAAGATACTAATAAAAAAAAACCCAAATTAAAAAGAACCAGATCTGGGTAAACTAATTAACAAATATACCTTCTGTTTGACAATTGGGCTTTTATGTTCTAGGCGCTTGAAGATGAATTCAGAGACTTCTTTAACTATACTGACATGAGAAGATCTAAGCAACTCACAAATTTCCTCCAATTTGTAAACTGGGGCCACCTTATCTTCATCCGATGTTGCCCCATCTATCATCCTTGACCTCCAGTATGATTCCACCGCCCTCCTGCTGGAATCCATCTCTCGTTTTTCTTAATTTCGAAATTTGTTCCTGTCTTATGACCCGAGAAAAACCCTTTGCTCCTCTTGAACTGAATACAATTTTTTTTTTTTTAATGTTATTATGATGATTAGGAATTATAGGTTTGTATGGGAAGAAGAGTTTGTTGGCATGAGAAGGGGGTTGAAATTTTGGAATCGAAGTGTTTTGCGAGTATAGACAGACTTGGGTAGCCTTTTTCCATGGTTTAAATACCCTTTAATCCTTTAAAGCATACACTTTCTATAATTTTAACCCTAATATTTCTATTTTAAGAGATTAAACCTCACGGTCCGGATCTTAAGCTCACTCCTTATTCAATTCACCCGAGCTCACCCCCTTTAGCGACGGACCCGGCGACGCTTCGATCATACAACCGTCGTCTATATTTTTAGCGACGCTATATGTTGTCCGTCACTAAAAATATAGACAACGGTTGTATGACCGAACCGTCGCCAAGTCCGTCGCTAAAGAAGGTGAGCTCGGATGAGTTGTATAAAGGATGAGTTTAAGATCTAAACTCTTAAAGCTCAATGTATTTAAATTTTTATAAATTAAACATTTCGGCCACCGAATTTAACATTTTTTTATCAAAATAAGTTACTTGACTTAAAATGAAAGGACAATTAAATCTTTTAACTGTATATATCATTTATATTAGCTGCAATTTTTTCACATTTTTTCTTTTCATCATACAATAATCACGTGCCTATAATTTTATGTGTTTTTAAAAATATTTATGTTTTTCTTTAATGTGAAAAATTAAGTCTTTTAAGAGTATATATCGTTTATATTGGTTCCAATTGTTTCTACTTATTTTTTTCATCATACACTAACTATGTGCTTATAATTTTATGTGTTTCTAAAGATATTTAAGAGTGAAATTATCAAAAATATTCATTCGGATCAATTTTTACACGTCGGTGGCCAAAAGGCTTAATTTATAAAAATTTAAAAACATTAAAGTTCAATGTCTTATAATTAAAACATTTAAACATTAAGATTTAAAATTAAGGTTTAAAGTATAAAAATAAAAAACTTTAACTATTAAAGTGTATTTAAACCTTTTCCGTGACATGTGTTATTTTTTATTTATTTTTTGTTATTCGCTAAAATATTGAAATGACATGTGGTTAGTGTGCTCGAAAAGAACACCACCAACTCACACTACTATTAATGTGCGGTGTAATTTTATTTATTTATGGTCATAGGTCCTTAAAAAAATTTTATAAATTTTATATACGAAAATTAAAATGGAAAAAAAGATTATAAAATATATATTAATTTTATGCAAAGTGTATCACATGTAAATACACTGATAATTCAATATCAATATATAATGATCGTAAAAAAAAAACTCTCTTGTTTGTTCTCACAAAATAAAGGGTTCTTTACACTACTATACAACAATTAGAAAATAATTACAAAATTAGTGCATCTACAAAATAATTACAAAAAGAGTGTAACACAATAACCACGTTAACACTTACCAAAAAACATGGAGATCAACGGAGAAAACATTGGAAAAAGTAAGAGGAAAACTACATGACTACTATCTGATCATATCATGGTTGCACATATTAAAGAAAACAAATTCAGGTAACACTTGAAAACTGTTCTTAATTTTTTTATAATTAATTGGTAACCCAATAAAACTGAATTGGTTACCTTTGTATAAAGGTTTGCCTACCAACTGCACTATAAAAAAAATGTACTGACGACGACCATTGTAGAACTAAAAAAAATTGTTTCATGGTTGCACATGTTGAAGAAAACAAATTCAGGTAATACTTGAAAATTGTTCTTCAATTTTTTATAATTAATTGGTAACATAATAAAACTGAATTGGTTACCTTTGTATGAAGGTTTGGCTACCAACTGCACTATAAAAAAAAATGTACCGACGGCAACAATTGTAATACCCGCGAATTTTCTAAATAATATTAATAAAAGTTGAATATTTATTTGAATATAAATAAATATTGTTGTGTCACGGGGTACAGTAATTCCATTCAAATAAGTTAAGTATTTGAGAACTATATTACGAGTAATGTAATGTGGTAAGATTGATGAAAAACTTAACTTAATGTTTAGGATAATTGCCTACTGTGGCAAGGTAATAAATAAGTGTACTATTAATTAAAATAATGAAGAGAATAATTAATTTAGGGCATGAACTAAATTCAACAGTAGCAGAGTCTAAGATTATCCTAGAGTGGCACAACTGCACCACTTTTGTATTGTAAACTAGCGCAGCGGCGCCGGTAGCAAAGTTTGAAAAATAATTCCTACTATGTGCATGAGGAAATGAACAAGTGTTATAGTGGGCTAATTACCATTTGTATTAATGTGAGCATTATTATTAAATATTGTTATATACCACCATGTGTGATATAGGAGCATGTAGCTAATAGTACCGTATAATTATTCCATGCATTGACTTAGCATAAGGTGTGAGACCCCAGATTTTATGAATAAATATTTAATTTTCTCGAAATAATTATGGTGTGGATTTGATATAATATTATAGTTGTGGGTATTATTTATAAATTTTGCAAAGTAAGCAAGTTGTTTTAAAATATTCGTTTGGTCGGGGAATATTCTTTTTGTCGGGAAATATTCGTAAGACGACACAATCATTGGTGGACCCCACAACAGAAGTATAGTCGTAGTTAGAAAACGACAAAATTATCTTTCTATAAAAATAACGGCTGAGGTGTTACCGTTAAAATCGTTAAAACTGTTGAACTACCCGGTAGTAAAAGTACAGTAATACGCGTGGTTGCATAGTAGTACACGGTATTGATTATTGATGCTTACGTGAGAAGTCACTCAGCTATACTCAATTATTGCTACAGTAATTGCTGCATCATATCTCTTAAATTATTGTCATAGTATCATCTGTATAATATGTTATATTATTAAATCAATAATTGAGACGTTGTGGTAAGTTTGGTTGTTTTTATGGGGGGCCATATGTCATCATCTAAGAGTCTCTTCGTCAATAGTAATTACCTTCATCAATAGTATTTACCTTGGTCAATAGTATTTACCTTGGTCAATAGTAATTACCTTCGTCAATAGTATTTACCTTGGTCAATAGTAATTACTTTCGTCAATAGTAGTTGTCCCTTCAATATTACCAAGAGTCATTTGACCCTTCGTTAAGACCAAGAGTCATTTGACCCTTCGTTAAGACCAAGAGCCACCCTCAGTTTTTCTATAAATAGAGGCCTAGGGCTTCATTATTTTTCACGAATTCATTCAAGCTATAGAGAGAGAAAGTATAGAGAGAATAAGAGAGAGAGAATAAAAGTATTCTGCTACTTCACTTTTTCAATATCCAGTTATTTTAAGGTAGGGAATATTATTTCTTTTATATTCATGAAGAGAACTTCTGTTATTCTATTCTTTATTATTCTATTGGAATAACCTGTATACGCGGTCTACCCTATACTTGGTGACATTCTCTTATTATTCTGTTGGAACATCATGTCTGTGTGTTTTACACCGGACCTGGTTCCGTCTTTATTATTATTCTGTCGGAATATCCTGTCTGTGTGTTTTACACCGGACCTGGTTCCATTATTTATTATACTGTTCTTTATTATTATGTCGGAATATCCTGTCTGTGCGTTTACGCCGGACCTGGTTCCATTATTTATTATTCTGTCGGAATATCCTGTCTGTGCGTTTACGCCAGACCTGGTTCCATTATTATTATTCTGTTAAGAATAACCTGTCTGTGCGGTCTATCGCATGCATGGTGATTTCTTTTGTTATTCCATTCTTTATTGTACTCAGTTGGTTAAGTTTTGACTTCTATACTCCATGAAATTTGTGGAATATCCTTGATAATTGCGTTTCATCCAGTATCTTTTCATGAAAATATTCTTCTAAGCATTCTTGAATTTTACTCCACAAAGCAGTATCATGTTGACAATTTGGACGTTGTTAATTCTTGGATAAATTAATTCTTGAACTTGTTTGATTGAATTCTTATATCATTGTCATCATTCTCATGTTTATAAAATGTTGAAAGTCATCTGTGGCCTGTAGTGCATAGATGGACTTGGTATGATTATGACCAGGGATTATTCGGTATAATCATGACCGTAATGTTACAAATGATGTGGTAAAAGTCCTCATTGGCCCGTAGTGCGTTGATGGACAGTTGTTGGCATGATCATGACCATTGATGAATACACAAATATCCTTAGCCCGTAGTGCATAGAATTTGTGGTCGTGACCCTAACGAATATCCTTGGCCGTAGTGCAGGGATGATGTGAATTATTTATTAAGCTGAGTCTCAGCGATAGCAGTGTTGAAAAACCTTTTAAATCATAAAAGATAGTAGAGTTTATTTTCTACTTGACTCTTTTAATGGATTGCTTGTTCCGCTGCAGTTAAACTTGATGTCTATTATATTTTATCAGTTTAACATTGTTGAAGGCTAATGATAATTTATTCTGCATTATCTTAGTCATAATATTTCTTACTGGGCTAGTTGAGCTCACCCTTTCTTTCACTGTTCTCTTCAGGAAATGAGAACGTAGCTGGGGCAAGCCGAAAAACAGAGTGATGGTTCGAATGATAGTATTAGTTAGTAGTCCTCACTATTCTATGTAATAGTGTGTTAATAAATGTAATGAGGACTCCTTTTGAGTATGAATACTCTCTAGAAGATAATATTTGTATTCAAACTCGCAGTTTATGTTCTGTCGTATTGTACACGACAGTTGTATTAGTAAGTTGTATTTGTATTCTGTACTATGTATCTGACGACCCAAGATGGGTGATGTATACCTATTTTTGGGGGCGTCACAGTTGGTATCAGAGCTTAGGGATATGATCCCTGGCTAAGATGTGAGAATAGAACTAGGAGGGGAGAGACGGGAATTCCTTCGCTAGTATGACCTACCTAAGTTTACTTGCATGGTATTTAATTGGTCGGTCATAATATAAGGATAATATATGACATATCAATTAACTTTTATTTTGTGGCAGTATCTGAAAATGGCATCTGAGAATGTTGAGAATAGCAATGGAGCACAGACGACTGTTGATTCACCACATATCAGTAATTAGGATAATGTGCATCAGGAATGTGACAATCCTCATGCAAACAACAACACTGACCAGATGATGAATGATGGAATGTTCAGAAACTTTATGCAGTTCATGCAACAGCAGGCGAGAGCGGCTCCTGTCCAAAATATAGGTGGAAACACTGAAAACTCTCGGACGGTCACCGCTAAACAGTTCAAGGAGCTGGGACCACCAGAGTTTAAGGGAGAGCCAAAATCGCTTATAGCGGAAACATGGATAAAGCAGATTACCAAGATATTTGATGTCTTGGGATGCTCCGAGGAGCAAAAGGTTCCCTTTGCCGCCTTTATGTTGCGAGGAGAGGCAGATTACTGGTGGGAATCGATTAAGCGTACTCAACCTGCCGCACTGAAGATGTCTTGGGAGAAGTTCCAAGAGCTGTTCAATGACAAATACTTTCCCGAAAGTGTTCGTCACATGAAGGAGGTGGAGTTCATCAAATTGGAGCAGAATAATATGACCGTGTCGCAGTATGAGGCTAAATTTGCTGAGTTGTCCCGGTTTGCGTCCCACTTGGTGGATAATGAAGAGCGAATGACGCGAATGTTTTTGCGAGGTTTGAAACCTGAGATACGTCAACATCTTATTTCTCATAAACTGTGTTTGTATTCAGATATTGTGAATAGGGCTCAGTTAGTGGAGCGCGATAACGAGTCAACGCAACCAAAAGAGAGCAGTCGACAAAATGATAATACTAGTGAGAGCAGTCATCGAAGCGGTGACAACAAGCGTGGAGGGAATCAACAGGCCAGAAATGATAACCACTTCGGTGGTAATCAGGGCCAAAACAATAAGAATGGTCATTTCAAGAAGAGGAGATTCAACAATGATGGAAAGACGTCAGCACCAGCACCCGTTGTTAAGGAAGGAGAACGACCACCTATCATATGTTTCAAATGCGGAGGGGAGAGGCACATCAGTCCAAACTGCGCGATGCCGTCTAAAGCATGCTATAATTGTGGAAGAGAAGGTCACTTAGCCCGATTTTGTTGTTCACCGAAGACAAGTTCAGATAGGATGGAGACACCGAAGGCCGTCCCAGAAAAGCCAAAGCCAGTAGTTTAAGAGAAAGCATTTTTTTCGTGACGAGGAACCTGAATAAAATTATCACGGGTATGTTAGTCATAAACTCTTGCGAAATCTATACCGTGTTAGATACCGGTTCTACTCACTCTTTTATTTCACCTAGCTGTGTTCAATGTTTGAAGTTAACTCTGGAGAACTTAGACTTTGATATGTCTGTTTAAACTCAGTTGAGAAAAATCTTCGTTACCTCCACTATTTATAAATCTTGTTCAAATCAACACTTTCACGTTACCTGTCAATCTTATCTCTTTGAAAATGCTTGCCTTTGATGTGATTTTAGAAATCGATTGGTTAACTACTCATCATGCTTCTCGTAAGGTTTCATATTCCTAACCAATCTGTTATGCAAATTCAAAGTAACCAAACCACTAAAGTCAATCATTGTCATATCAAGCCATAAGTAAAAATCCCCGTTCCTTTCGTTGTTGACTTCCTGGTGTGGAATGCACCGAAGCTAGAGGAGACGTTGTAAATGACGATGGCAAGTTGATAGGCATCAATGTGACGTGTTATCCAAGTCTTGGATGAGGGTCACAGTTTTGAACGATATTTCTATTGTTAATAAATTTCTTGACGTATTCTTGAAGACTTCTTAGCCTACCCCAGAGCGTAAAATCGAATTTTGTATTGACCCCAGTACAAAACCCATTTCTTAAACCCTCAAATATTTCTTCAACTAAAACGAACGTAACATGCGCCAAAGACGTTGGCTCGAGCTATTGAAGATTACGACCGTACCATTCAATATCATTGTGGAAGAACGAACGTGGTAGCTGACGTGTTGAGTAGAAGATCGTATGTGTTTACGAGGGCGATGTTGTTAAAACAAAGACTCATTTCGTATAACTTACAAATGACGAAGATAGAGTTAAAGACTCGAGGGACCCATATGAAGATAACGAATATACGAGTAAAATCGACTTTAATCGATAACGTTAAAGCCATTCAAGCTACACACCCGGAGCTGATGAATGTAAGAAGGTTCAAGAGGGCGTTATTCTAGAAGCAAGAATTGGCAAAGGGAGGAAATCTCAACCCTCGATGTAATTGGCCCATTTGAAATCCTCGATGAAGTAGGAACTGTGGCCTATAGACTCGTTTTATCGCCAAGTATGTTGCGTGTTCAGAATATTTTTTCACGTATCGATGTTACGTAAATATGTGGACAGCCCGAACAACATTATTAATTTAGAACCGGACGAGATAGCGGATGATTTAATGTTTGAGGAGATACGTGTTAACATCTTGGATAAGAAGGATCATATTCGATGCTCAAAGGTTATACCTCAAGAGTTAGAATTTGAAGTGAAGTCAATGTATCCTCACCTGTTCGGCATACCAGGTATGTACGTAAATTTTGAGGGCGAAATTCCATAAGGAGGGGAGATTATGAGACCCCAGATTTTATGAATAAATATTTAATTTTCTCGAAATAATTATGGTGTGGATTTGATATAATATTATAGTTGTGGGTATTATTTATAAATTTTACAAAGTAAGCAAGTTGTTTTAAAATATTCGTTTGGTCGGGGAATATTCTTTTTATCGGGAAATATTCGTACGACGGCACAATCATTGGTGGACCCCATAACAGAAGTATAGTCGTAGTTAGAAAACCACAAAATTATCTTTCTATAAAAATAACGGCTGAGGTGTTACCGTTAAAACCGTTAAAACTGTTGAACTACCCGGTAGTAAAAGTACAGTAATACGCGTGGTTGCATAGTAGCACACGGTATTGATTATTGATGCTTACGTGAGAATTCACTCAGCTATACTCAATTATTGCTACAGTAATTGCTGCATCATATCTCTTAAATTATTGTCATAGTATCATCTGTATAATATGTTATATTATTAAATCAATAATTGAGACGTTGTGTTAAGTTTGGTTATTTTTATGGGGGGCCATATGTCATCATCTAAGAGTCTCTTCGTCAATAGTAATTACCTTCATCAATAGTATTTACCTTGGTCAATAGTATTTACCTTGGTCAATAGTAATTACCTTCGTCAATAGTATTTATCTTGGTCAATAGTAATTACTTTCGTCAATAATAGTTGTCCCTTCAATATTACCAAGAGTCATTTGACCCTTCGTTAAGACCAAGAGTCATTTGACCCTTCGTTAAGACCAAGAGCCACCCTCAGTTTTTCTATAAATAGAGGCCTAGGGCTTCATTATTTTTCACGAATCCATTCAAGCTATAGAGAGAGAAAGTATAGAGAGAATAAGAGAGAGAGAATAAAAGTATTCTGCTACTTCACTTTTTCAATATCCAGTTCTTTTAAGGTAGGGAATATTATTTCTTTTATATTCATGAAGAGAACTTCTGTTATTCTATTCTTTATTATTCTATTGGAATAACCTGTATACGCGGTCTACCCTATACTTGGTGACATTCTCTTATTATTCTGTTGGAACATCATGTCTGTGTGTTTTACACCGGACCTGGTTCCGTCTTTATTATTATTCTGTCGGAATATCCTGTCTGTGTGTTTTACACCGGACCTGGTTCCATTATTTATTATACTGTTCTTTATTATTATGTCGGAATATCCTGTCTGTGCGTTTACGCCGGACCTGGTTCCATTATTTATTATTCTGTCGGAATATCCTGTCTGTGCGTTTACGCCAGACCTGGTTCCATTATTATTATTCTGTTAAGAATAACCTGTCTGTGCGGTCTATCGCATGCATGGTGATTTCTTTTGTTATTCCATTCTTTATTGTACTCAGTTGGTTAAGTTTTGACTTCTATACTCCATGAAATTTGTGGAATATCCTTGATAATTGCGTTTCATCCAGTATCTTTTCATGAAAATATTCTTCTAAGCATTCTTGAATTTTACTCCACAAAGCAGTATCATGTTGACAATTTGGACGTTGTTAATTCTTGGATAAATTAATTCTTGAACTTGTTTGATTGAATTCTTATATCATTGTCATCATTCTCATGTTTATAAAATGTTGAAAGTCATCTGTGGCCTGTAGTGCATAGATGGACTTGGTATGATTATGACCAGGGATTATTCGGTATAATCATGACCGTAATGTTACAAATGATGTGGTAAAAGTCCTCATTGGCCCGTAGTGCGTTGATGGACAGTTGTTGGCATGATCATGACCATTGATGAATACACAAATATCCTTAGCCCGTAGTGCATAGAATTTGTGGTCGTGACCCTAACGAATATCCTTGGCCGTAGTGCAGGGATGATGTGAATTATTTATTAAGCTGAGTCTCAGCGATAGCAGTGTTGAAAAACCTTTTAAATCATAAAAGATAGTAGAGTTTATTTTCTACTTGACTCTTTTAATGGATTGCTTGTTCCGCTGCAGTTAAACTTGATGTCTATTATATTTTATCAGTTTAACATTGTTGAAGGCTAATGATAATTTATTCTGCATTATCTTAGTCATAATATTTCTTACTGGGCTAGTTGAGCTCACCCTTTCTTTCACTGTTCTCTTCAGGAAATGAGAACGTAGCTGGGGCAAGTCAGGAAACGGAGTGATGGTTCGAATGATAGTATTAGTTAGTAGTCCTCACTATTCTATGTAATAGTGTGTTAATAAATGTAATGAGGACTCCTTTTGAGTATGAATACTCTCTAGAAGATAATATTTGTATTCAAACACGCAGTTTATGTTCTGTCGTATTGTACACGACAGTTGTATTAGTAAGTTGTATTTGTATTCTGTACTATGTATCTGACGACCCAAGATGGGTGATGTATACCTATTTTTGGGGGCGTCACATAAGGTGTGATATTTAAACGAGAATAAATGTCACCCCAAAACTATATGGTAAAGGAAATATGAATTTGAATAATATGATAAACAAATTCCTACTATTATTAAATAGTTGGTTATGTACAATAACATATAATATGTAGTAATATATAATAAAGTTGCTACATTCATATTTTTTATATATATAATAAAGTATGACATGAAACTGTATAATAAAAGTAAGTTGAATCATATATAAGGAAGTTTATGTGACCTCATCATGTGTAGAGGGACAATTAAATGTGTACTTTGGTATATATGAGTAAATAAATATGTACTATTAAAATATTTATGATATGTAATTAAACAATAAAATTTTATGGAAATATTGGATTATTAGTACCTAATTAAATTGTGTTCATACCTATCGTAAATATTAATTGGACTACACCATATGGTTATATGTATATATCCCAACTTATCACAATGTAGTAATACTACATCATTAAAATTGTGTTTGTATGCCCAAAAGGAATTAAGACTTAAATAAGATAATAACCATTTTCAACTACTGAGAGCCTTGTCCCAAAATCATTGTCTCTTTTCTTCTTCACGTGTATAGGCCAATGGCCTAAGCCTATTTCTTGTAAAAATCTAAACTCAGCATTGTAGCTAATAATGAATAGGGAGTGGCCATCATAGTGTTTTGCACTTTGCTACCAAACCTCCATTAACCATCATCTTCTTCTCCTTCCTATTGGTTTGAAATGGTGGGCAAAACTATTATCTGTGTAATTCATTTTTTATAAATGGAACCATTCTTTTCTCAATTCAACTAGTAGAAATCTTCTGATAAGTCCATATAGAGTGTGAGGGTGCTGAGTTAGCAATCTATCTAAAATTGGAGGCCACAACTAACGAATTTAACATCACAGAGGTAATATTCCTTAACTGTGTTCTAAATTTTGATTTCAAAGAAATCTTAGAATTATCATGAATGAATTGTTAATTGAATGATGATAGTATGTTATATGAGTTTATATGCATATATGAAAGCAATTTATTTTGTTTTGGGTGTATTACGTTAAGGATTTCGTGTATAAGTTTGGTGTCCTGCCGAAGCAGGGGCCTTCTGTAAGACCCCGAATTTTATGAAATGAAAATATTTAATTTTCTTATAATTATTCTATTTAGTAAATGATTAAATTGATAAAAGGTTAAAGTTAAGGGTGATATATGAAAATTTTTCAAATTAAACAAGTTGTCATAAAATAATCGGTGATAAAAGTATAGTAATACGCGTGGTTGCATAGTTGCACACGGTATTGTACAGTATCTTTGATTATTGATGCTTACGTAAGAAGTCACTCAGTTATACTCAATTATTACTACAGTAATTGCTGCATTATATCTCTTATATTATTGATTCAATTATTGTCACAGTATCATTTGCATAATATTTTATATTATTAAATCAATAATTGAGACGACAAAGTTATTCATATTATTATTTACAATATTGACGATGTTTAGAAGTTCTGTTAAGGAGAGGTTTGGTCACCTAATTGCGCCCAAGTACGGAGAAATCCTTATCGGAAAGCCCCCTCTTTCCTGGGAACGACCTGGTTGTTAAATATTGTGAGTTATAATATTAATGATAAATAAGTTCGTGTTGATTAAAGATGAAATTGATAGTTCCATTGTGTTGAAATTATTAGTGTTAAGGGAAATCGACATTTATTTCGATAATAATTGATGTCTGGAAGTAATATTGACCAATCAGGTAATTAATCGGATAAATGAGCAATTAATTACTATTAATTCACATACTTATAACTATGTGTTCACATGTGTGTACTATTGATTTTCATGATTTACTATTAGGGGAGTTGGTGCAAGATTGATAATACTTGCATGACTAAATTAAAAATAGAGGTATAGTTGAATGTACTATACTATAATTAATTTTTTCACATGTTTAGAACTATTGAGTTACATGATTTAATTGATTCACATGATTTACTATTAGGGGAGGTGGTGCAAGTTTGATAATACTTGCAGGACTAAATTAAAAATGAAGAAAAATAGGAAGGTATTATACTGTAATATTTCGAGCCCCAAAATGTGTAATTATCGAAACTATATTTTCCTATAAATAGAAGCTCATTCTTCCTTCATTCTCACCAATTCACTAAGTCTCACAAGAGCAATTATAGAGAGAGAAGCTATAGAGAGAGAATCTATAGAGAGAAAGAAGATGAGAAGTCTGCTACCTCACTACTCCAGTATCCAGTCTTCTTTTGAGGTAAGAGTTATTTTTTTTATATTCTGAAGAGATATTATTTTTCGTATTCGTATGAATATTATTATCATTCAATATTCATTATTTCCGTTCAATATTCGTAAGGAATATTATTTCCGTTCAATATTCTTAAGGAATATTATTTTCGTTCAACCGTTGTAAGTAAGGGATTTCTGCCAAGGGTAGTTTCGTAATTTTTTTACCCTCAAAAATTCTGGAAAACTTTGAAATGATAATTTGATGAGTTTTCTAGATTGTGTCCAAAAATAACGATTTTTGGATGTATAGATTAGGAGTTATGAATTTTATGGGAAAAGACTATTTTAAAAGTAAACCCTTATAACTCCTTGTGGTTAACTCTAAAATTAGTGAAATTTTTATTGAGAGTACATCTACATAACAGCAGCATACCCTGTAAATTTTGAAATTTTTGGACAAAAGTACAGTTTTTGATAAATGTCTAAATATTCGGCAGTTTTAGCCATATGAAAAATAGTAAATGAATTTTAAAAATTCTGAGAAAAATATATGTTCAATATGGGACTATATTCTGCTTAATTCCAGAAAAAAAATTTATTTGTACTAATTTGGTATTTTTTATGAAAATGTACTAGTTATGAGTAAATGAATTAAATATGTTATATGAAGTAAGAAAATTAGAAAATAGGATTTTATGGTTTAAGAATCCTATATAAGTTATATGCAGATTTTTTATGAGAGTTTTGATTATTGGTGATAAAATCTTATGAGTTTGACATTTTAGGATGATTAAATGTATTAATTAGTAAAGTGTAAATAATTAAAATAAATTGTTTATAAGTTTAAGAAATGATTAAAATATTGTGGTAATATTAATAATATTAGATTATGAGATTATTAAGTGATTTATAACATTTGGATTAAGGTGTTATAAATATTGATATGGATTTTATTATGAAACTTTATCTTTTTGTGTCGGAGTTACTATTCACGTGTACGACACTATTCACGTATACGGCACTATTCATGTATATGACACTATTTGCGTATATGACATTATTTATGTATACGGTACTATGTACGAATACGAAGTACTATTCATGAGTTACTATTCACGAGTTACTATTCATGAGTTACTATTCATGAGTTACTATTCACGAGTTACTATCCACGAGTTACTATTCACGGGATACTATTTACCTAAAAAATATATTTCTTTTCTGTTTAAATTATTTTTGGTACATGAATATTATTCTTAAATTTTACTCCACAGAGCAGTATCATGTTGACAATTTGGATATTTTTAAACTCTGAATAAATTTAAAGTCTTTAATATTTATCGTTGATTTCATTTGATTAATGCTTATATCATTGTCATCATTCTCATGCTTATATTGTGATGAAAGTCATCTTTGGCTTACGTGCATAGATGGACTGTTGATTATTAGTTTTACAGTTGTATATTTTTGGCTTACGTGCAAAGATGGACTGTTGATTATTGATTTTATAGTTGTATATCTTTGGCTTATGTGCAAAGAGGGAAATGTGTATGACATAATCATGACCACTGGTGATAATAACGAATATTCTTGGTCGTAGTGCATGGATAATTCGATGATGTGATCGGCAGGATCATGACCATTAGTTAACAGTTGAATGTCTTTGGTCGTAGTGCATTGATAGGAAATTGATTGGTATGATCATGACCATTAGTTTTATAGTTGAATATCCTTGGCCTGTAGTGCAAAGATAGACAACTGATTGGTATGATCATTGTTATTACATTTGAATATCTTTAGCCTTTGGACTAAGGATATTGAGTAAACGTTCTATTAAGCCTTTGTGGCAAGGAGGAAC
Organism: Panax notoginseng; assembly: GCA_016801055.1. NCBI lineage: Eukaryota > Viridiplantae > Streptophyta > Magnoliopsida > Apiales > Araliaceae > Panax > Panax notoginseng. The sequence continues at coordinate 116,069,837 of CM029012.1, forward strand.
AGTTGATTCACATGATTATAAATACGAATTGTGAATTTAACTAAAATCTTTGGTGGTTTAGGTGATAACAGGTGATGAAAGTTCTCTTTGTCTTGGGTATAATAAAGAACTGTTGTTGGGTATTACAGCGATAAAATATCAACGATGGACTTTTAATCTAGAAGAGATAGTAGACATTATGTTCTACTTGACTCTTCTAATAGATTGCTTATTCCGCTGCAGTTAAACTTGATGTTTATTATATTTTATCAGTTTAACACTGTTAAAGACCAAGGATAATTTATTCTGCATTATCTTAGTCATAATATTTCTTACTGGGCTAATTGAGCTCACCCTTTTGCTTTCATTGTTCTCTTCAGGAAATGAGAATATAGCTGGGACTATTCGGGGAACGGAGTGACGGTCCGGAATGGTTGTTTTAGTAGTTCTCACTACTTAGGGTGATAATAAATGTAATGAGGATTGAATTTAAGTGTGTATATTGTCTATGAGACAATATTCATGTAAACTCTGAGCTATGTTTTGTCGTATTTTTACACGACAGTTGCATAATTAAGTTTTATTTAATTTCTATACCATGTATCTGGCGACTCAAGATAGGTGATGTATATATGTTTTGGGGGCGTCTGAATTGGTATCAAAGCTTAGGAATATGATCACTGGCTGAGGTGTGAGACTAGAACTAGGAGGGGAGAGACGGGTAATTCCTTCGCTAGTATGACCTACCTAAGTTACTTGTTATTTAATTGTTCGGTCAGAATATAGGAATAATATGTGGCATGTCAATTAACCCTAATTTTGAAACTATATTCTAGAATGATATCTGAAATACATGAGATGAGAAATGGAAAAATCATGATAGAGAGAAAATAACCGGGAAGGTACAATCCGAAAAGAAAGTAAGGTATTCTCATCTCTTCGAACTACCAGGTACGTAAATTTTGAGGGCGAAATTTCATAAGGAGGGGAGATTGTAAGACTCCGAATTTTATGAAATGAAAGTATTTAATTTTCTTATAATTATTCTATTTAGTAAATGGTTAAATTGATAAAAGGTTAAAGTTAAGGGTGATATGTGAAAATTTTTCAAAGTAAACAAGTTGTCATAAAATAATCGGTGATAAAAATATAGTAATACGGGTGGTTGCATATTAGCACACGGTATTGTACAGTATCTTTGATTATTGATGCTTACGTAAGAAGTCACTCAGTTATACTCAATTATTGCTACAGTAATTGCTGCATCATATCTCTCATATTATTGATTCAATTATTGTCACAGTATCATTTGCATAATATTTTATATTATTAAATCAATAATTGAGACGACAAAGCTATTCATATTATTATTTACAATATTGACGATGTCTAAAAGTTCTGTTAAGAAGAGGTTTGGTCACCTAATTGTGCGCCAATAAGGAGAAATCCTTATCAGAAAGCCCCCTCTTTCCTGAGAACGACCTGGTTGTTAAATATTGTGAGTTATGATATTAATGGTGAATAAGTTCGTGTTGATTAAAGATGAAATTGATAGTTCCATTGGGTTGAGATTTTTAGTGTTAGGGGAAATCGACATTTATTTCGATAATAATTGATGTCTGGAAGTTATATTGATCAATCGGGTAATTAATCGGATAAATGAGCAATTAATTCCTATTAATTCACATGCTTATAACTATGTGTTCACATGTGTGTACTATTGATTCTCATGATTTACTATTAGGGGAGTTGGTGCAAGATTGATAATACTTGCATGATTAAATTAAAAATAGAGGTATAGTTGAATGTACTATACTATAATTAATTTTTTCACATGTTTAGAACTATTGAGTCACATGATTTACTATTGATTCACATGATTTACTGTTAGGGGAGGTGGTGCAAGTTTGATAATACTTACAGGACTAAATTAAAAATGAAGAAAAAGAGTAAGGTATTATACTGTAATATTTCGAGCCGCAAAATGTGCAATTATCGAAACTATATTTTTCTATAAATAGAAGCTCATTCTTCTTTCATTCTCACCAATTCACTAAGTCTCACATGAGCAATTATAGAGAGAAAGAAGATGAGAAGTCTGCTACCTCACTACTCCAGTATCCAGTCTTCTTCTGAGGTAAGGGTTATTTTTTTTATATTCTGAAGAGATATTATTTTTCGTATTCGTATGAATATTATTATCGTTCAATATTCATTATAGTCATTTAATATTCGTAAGGAATATTATTTCCGTTCAATATTCTTAAGGAATATTATTTTCGTTAAACCGTTATAAGTAAGGGGTTTCTGCCAGGGGCAGTGTCGTAATTTTTTCGACCCTCAAAAATTCTGAAAAACTTTGAAATGATAATTTGATGAGTTTTCTAGATTGTGTCCAAAAATGACGATTTTTGGATTTATAGATTAGGAGTTATGATTTTTATGGGAAAAGACTATTTTAAAAGTAAACTCTTATAACTCCTTGTGGTTAACTCCAAAATTGGTAAAATTTTTATTGGGAGTGCATCTATATAATAGCAGTATACCCTGTAAATTTTGAAATTTTTGGACAAAAGTACAGTTTTTGATAAATGTCTAAATATTCGGCAGTTTTAGCCATATGAAAAATAGTAAATGAATTTTGAAAATTCTGAGAAAAATATATGTTCAATATAGGACTATATTCTGCTAAATTCCAGAAAAGAAAATTTATTTGTACTGATTTGGTATTTTTCATGAAAATAGACTAGTTATGAGTAAATGAATTAAATATGTTATGTGAAGTAAGAAAATTGAAAAATAGGATTTTATGGCTTGAGAATCCTATATAAGGTATATACAGATTTTTGATGAGAGTTTTAGTTATTGGTGATGAAATCTTATGAGTTTGACATTTTAAGATGATTAAATATATTAATTAGTAAAGTGTAAACAATTAAAATAAATTGTTTATAAGTTTAAGAAATGATTAAAATATTGTGGTAATATTAATAATATTAGATTATGAGATTATTAAGTGATTTATAATATTTGAATTAAGGTGTTATAAATATTGATATGGATTTTATTGTGAAACTTTATCTTTTTGTGTCGGGGTTACTATTCACGTATACGACACTATTCACGTATACGACACTATTCATGTATATGGTACTATTTACGTATATGACATTATTTATGTATACGGTACTATGTACGAAGTACTATTCACGAGTTACTATTCATGAGTTACTATTCATGAGTTACTATTCACGAGTTACTATTCACGAGTTACTATTTACGGGGTACTATTTACATGAAAAATATATTTCTTTTCTGTCCAAATTATTTTTGGTACATGAATATTATTCTTGAATTTTACTCCACAAAGCAGTATCATGTTGACAATTTGGATATTTTTAAACTCTGAATAAATTTAAAGTCTTTAATATTTATCCTTGATTTCGTTTGATTAATGTTTATATCATTGTCATCATCCTCATGCTTATATTATGATGAAAGTCATTTTTGGCTTACGTGCATAGGTGGACTGTTGATTATTGGTTTTACAGTTGTATATTTTTGACTTACGTGCAAAGATGGACTGTTGATTATTGGTTTTATAGTTGTATATCTTTGGCTTACGTGCAAAGATGGACAAGTGTATGACATGATCATGACCACTGGTGATAATAACGAATATCCTTGGTCGTAGTGCAGGGATAATTCGATGATGTGATTGGCAGGATCATGACCATTAGTTAACAGTTGAATGTCTTTGGCCGTAGTGCACTGACAGGAAATTGATTGGTATGATCATGACCATTGGTTTTGTAGTTAAATATCTTTGGCCCGTAGTACAAAGATAGACAACTGATTGGTATGATCATTGTTATTACATTTGAATATCTTTAGCCTTTGGAGTAAGGATATTGAGTAAACGTTCTATTAAGCCTTTGTGACAAGGAGGAACTATTGATTCACATGATTATAAATATGAATTGTGAATTTAACTAAAATCTTTGGTGGTTCAGGTGAAGACAGGTGATGAAAGTTCTCTTTGTCTTGGGTATAATAAAGAACTGTTGATGGGTATTACAGCGATAAAATATTAACGATGGACATTTAATCTAGAAGAGATAGTAGACATTATGTTCTACTTGACTCTTCTAATGGATTGCTTATTCCGCTACAGTTAAACATGATGTTTATTGTATTTTATCAGTTTAACACTGTTGAAGGCTAATGATAATTTATTCTGCATTATCTTAGTCATAATATTTCTTACTGGGCTAGTTGAGCTCACCCTTTTGCTTTCATTGTTCTCTTCAGGAAATGAGAATATAGCTGGGACTAGTCGGGGAACGGAGTGACGGTCCGGGATGGTTATTTTAGTAGTCCTCACTACTTAGGGTGATAATAAATGTAATGAGGATTGAATTTGAGTTTATATACTGTCTGTGAAACAATATTCATGTAAACTTTCAGCTATGTTTTGTCGTATTTTTACACGACAGCTGCATAATTAAGTTTTATTTGATTTCTGTACCATGTATCTGGCGACTCAAGATAAGTGATGTATATGTAAGAGCCCAATTTTTATAAATAAAGATGAATTTTCTATAAATATCATTTTTCAATATTATGGAGTTAATTTGATAATGTTATAGTTGTGGATAATATTTATAAATTTTGGAAAGTACGCAAGTTGTTATATAATATTCGATTGGTCGAGGAATATTCGTTTTAACAGGGAATATTCGTACAACGGCACAATCATTGGTGGACCCCACAACAAAATTATTGTCGGATTGAGAAAACGACAAAAATATTTTATTAAAAATAACGGCGGTAGTTTTACCATTGATACTGTTGAACTACTCTGTAGTAAAAGTACAGTAATACGTGTGGTTGCATAGTAGCACACGGTATTGATTATTAATGCTTATGTGAGAAGTCACTCAGTTTGATTCAATTATTGTCAGTTAATAATATGAATTATTTAGCGATAATGAAATTTTGTTTTATTCGTATTATTAACGTAATAAAACAGAAACATCTTTTTATATAAAACAGAATACTTTATTAAAGTTATTCTATAAATAGAATATATTATATTTTATTTAAAAGATTTTTCTTTAAATATGGACCGTCAGATTAAAGTAATCAATCTGGACCGTTCATGGATTAGTTACTATGCATTCCATTTTTCTATAAATAGCAGCTCATTCCTTCATTATTTCTTACGAATTCACTGAACTCTAGAGAGAGAAACTATAGAGAGAGAAGAAAAGTATTCTGCTACTTAACTACTTCCTTATTTCAGTTCTTCTTTAAAACGGTAAGGGGTGTTATTCTTTCTTATTCATGAAGAGAACTGTTGTTATTTCATTTCTTATTATTCTGTTAGAATAACCTGTATACGCGGTCTACCCTATACTTGGTAACATTCTTCTGTTATTCTGTTGGAACATCCTGTCTGTGTGTTTTACACCGGACCTAGTTCCGTTTTTATTATTATTCTGCTGGAACATCCTGTCTGTGTGTTTTACACCGGACCTGGTTCTGTCTTGTTATTATTCTGTTGGAACATCCTGTCTGTGTGTTTTACACCGGACCTGGTTTCGTTTTTATTATTATTCTGTTGGAACATCCTGTCTGTGTGTTTTACACCGGACCTGGTTTCATTATTTATTATTCTGTCGGAATATCCTGTCTGTGCGTTTACGTCGGACCTGGTTCCATTATTTATTATTTTGTCGGAATATCCTGTCTGTGCATTTACGCCGGACCTAGTTCCATTATTTATTATTCTGTTAGAATAACCTGTCTGTACAGTCTATCGCATGGCGGGTGATTTCTTTTGTTATTCTATTCTTTATTATACTCAGTTGGTTAAGTTTTAACTTCTATACTCCATAAAATTAGTGGAATATCCTTGATAATTACGGTTCATCCAGTATCTTTTTATAAAAATATTCTTCTAAGCATTCTTGAATTTTACTCCACAAAGCAGTATCATGTTGACAATTTGGACGTTGTTAATTCTTGGATAAATTAATTCTTGAACTTATTTTATTGAATTCATATATCATTGTCATCATCATCATGTTTATAAAATGTTGAAAGTCATCTGTGGCCTGTAGTGCATAGATGGACTTGGTATGATTATGACCAGGGATTATTCGGTATAATCATGACCGTAATGTTACAAATGATGTGGTAAAAGTCCTCATTGGCCCGTAGTGCATTGATGAACAGTTGTTGGCATGATCATGACCATTAATGAATACACGAATATTCTTGGCCGTAGTGCAGGGGAGATTCGATGATGTGGATTATTTAATTAAACTGAGTCCCAGCGATAATAGTGTTGAAAAACCTTTTAAATCATAGAAGATAGTAGATTTTATTCTCTACTTGACTCTTTTAATGGATTGCTTGTTCCGCTGCCGTTAAACTTGATGTTCGTTATATTTTATCAGTTTAACACTGTTGAAGGCTAATGATAATTTATTCTGCATTATCTTAGTCATAATATTTCTTACTGGGTTAGTTGAGCTCACCCTTTCTTTCACTGTTCTCTTCAGGAAATGAGAATATAGCTGGGACGAGTCGGGGAACGGAGTGATGGATCAGATGATAGTATTAGTAGTCATCACTATTCTATTAAATAGTGTGACAATAATTGTAATGAGGACTCCTTTTGAGTTTGTATAGTCTCTAGTAGACAATAATTGTATTCAAACTCACAGTTATGTTTTGTCGTATTGTACACGACAGTTGTATTAGTAAGTTGTATTTGTATTCTGTATCATGTATTTGACGACCCAAGATGGGTGATGTGTACCTAATTTTGGGGGCGTCACAGTTGGTATCAGAGCTTAGGGATATGATCCCTGGCTAAGATGTGAGAATAGAACTAGGAGGGGAGAGACGGGAAATTCCTTCGCTAGTATGACCTACCTAAGTTTATTTGCATGGTATTTAATTGGTCGGCCATAATATAAGGATAATATATGACATATCAATTAACTTTTATTTTGTGACAGTATCTGAAAATGGCATCTGAGAATGTTGAGAATAGCAATGGAGCACAGGTGACTGTTGATTTACCACATATCAATAATCAGGATAATGTGCATCAGGAAGGTGATAATCCTCATGCAAACAATAACACTGACCAGATGATGAATAATGAAATGTTCAGAAGCTTTATGCAGTTCATTCAACAGCAGGCGAGAGCGGCTCCTGTCCAAAATATAGGTGGAAACACTGAAAACTCTCGGACGGTCACCGCTAAACAGTTCAAGGAGCTAGGACCATCGGAGTTTAAGGGAGAGCCAAAATCACTTATAGCGGAAATATGGATAAAGCAGATCACCAAGGTATTTGATGTCTTGGGATGCTCCGAGGAGTAAAAGGTTCCCTTTGCCGCCTTTATGTTGCGAGGAGAGGCAGATTACTGGTGGGAATCGATTAAGCGTACTCAACCTGCCGCACTGAAGATGTCTTGGGAGAAGTTCCAAGAGCTGTTCAATGACAAATACTTTCCCGAAAGTGTTCGTCACATGAAGGAGGTGGAGTTCATCAAATTGGAGCAGAATAATATGACCGTGTCGCAGTATGAGGCTAAATTTGCTGAGTTGTCCCGGTTTGCGTCCCACTTGGTGGATAATGAAGAGCGAATGACGCGAATGTTTTTGCGAGGTTTGAAACCTGAGATACGTCAACATCTTATTTCTCATAAACTGTGTTTGTATTCAGATATTGTGAATAGGGCTCAGTTAGTGGAGCGCGATAACGAGTCAACACAACCAAAAGAGAGCAGTCGGCAAAATGATAATACCAGTGAGAGTAGTCATCGAAGCAGTGACAACAAGCGTAGAGGGAATCAACAGGCCAGAAATGGTAACCACTTCGGTGGTAATCAGAGCTAAAACAATAAGAATAGTCATTTCAAGAAGAGGAGATTCAACAATGATGGAAAGTCGTCAGCACCAGCACCCGTTGTTAAGGAAGGAGAACGACCACCTATCATATGTTTCAAATGCGGAGGGGAGGGGCACATCAGTCCAAACTGCGCGATGCCGTCTAAAGCATGCTATAATTGTGGAAGAGAAGGTCACTTAGCCCGATTTTGTCATTTACCAAAAACAAGTTTAGCCAAGATGGAGACACCAAAGGCCGTCTCAGAAAAGTCAAAATCGGTAGTGCAAGGGAGAGCGTTTGTTGTGACCTCCCACAAAGCAAGGAACCCGAATGAGGTCATCACGGGTAAGCTTATCATAAACTCTAACGAAGTCTATACTTTATTTGATACCGGTTCTACCCATTCTTTTATTTCTCCTATTGCGCTCATCGATTAAATTTGACTCCGGAGAAATTAGACTTTGACTTATCTGTTGAAACTCCATTGGGAAAAACCTTCATTACATCCACGGTTTATAAGTCTTGTTTGGTTCAAGTTGGTACCCACACATTACCTGTCGATCTTATTTTATTAAAAATACTTGCATTTGACGTGATTCTAGGGATTGATTGGTTAACTACTCATCATGCAAAAATTGATTGTTTTCGTAAGGTTGTTAGCTTTCATATTTCTAATCGACCTATTATGCGAATTCAAGCAACCAAACCATTAAAATCAATCGCTGTCATCTCAAGCTATAAAGCTATTCGTTTATTGAAAAACGGATGTCAAGCTTTCTTAGCTCATGTCACGGATCTAAACAAAAATACGTCAATTTTGAATGATATTTCTATTGTTAATAAATTCCCTGACGTGTTCCCTGAAGAACTTCCTGGCCTACCCCCAGAGCGTGAAATTGAATTTTGTATCGACCTTGAACCCGGTATAAAACCCATTTCCAAAGCCCCATATCGAATGACTCCTATTGAACTTCAGGAGTTAAAGATCCAACTGCAGGAATTGTTAGACATTGGCTTTATTCGTCCTAGTACTTCTCCTTGGGGTGCTCCTGTGCTATTCGTGAAGAAGAAAGATGGAAGTATGCGACTTTGTATTGATTATCGGGAGTTGAATCATGTCACCATCAAAAATAGGTACCCATTGCCACGTATTGATGACCTGTTTGACCAGTTGCAAGGAGCACAATTCTTTTCAAAGATCGATCTTCGTTCTGGATATCATCAGCTGAAGGTTAGAATTGAGGATATTCCAAAGACGACTTTCAGAACTCGGTACGGGCATTATGAATTCTTAGTCATGTCCTTTGGATTGACTAATGCTCCTGCTGCCTTCATGGATATGATGAACCGGGTATTCAAGGAATATTTGGATCACTTTGTAGTCGTCTTTATTGATGACATCCTTATTTATTCCAAAAGCCTTGAAGATTATGAGCAACATTTGAGGCTGGTACTCCAAAAGCTTCGTGAATACAAGCTTTATGCCAAGTTGAAGAAATGCGAGTTCTGGCTGGAGGATGTAGCATTCCTTGGGCACGTAGTATCAAGTCGTGGAATATCGGTTGACCCGGCAAAGATTGAAGCTATTCAAAGCTGGGAGCAACCTAAATCAGTGACCGAAGTACGTAACTTTTTTGGTTTAGCTGGTTATTATCGGAGATTCGTGGAAGGATTTTCTCGAATCGCTACTCCATTAACTCAGCTGACTCGAAAAGATACAAAGTTCGGTTGGAGCGAAGAATGTGAGAAGAGTTTTTAAGAACTCAAGAGGAGACTCATTTCAGCACCTGTTCTAATAATACCATCTGGCTCGGAGGGATTTGTCATCTACAGTGATGCTTCGAGCAAAAGGGTTGGGATACGTTCTTATGCAACATGGAAAAGTCATAGCCTATGCATCAAGACAACTCAAGAAATATGAGAGAAATTATCCGACTCATGATCTAGAGTTGGCAGCTGTTGTCTTCGCACTTAAAATTTGGAGGCATTACTTGTATGGGGAGAAGGTGGAGATCTTTACGGATCATAAAAGCCTCAAATATTTCTTCACTCAAAAGGAACTCAACATGCGACAACGACGCTGGCTTGAACTGTTGAAAGATTATGATCATACCATTCAATACCATCCTGGAAAAGCGAACGTGGTAGCTGACGCATTGAGTAGAAGATCATATGCAAGTACGAGTGCGATATTATCAACACAAAGGCCCATTTTGTGTGACTTGCAAAGGATGGAGATAGAGTTAAAGACTCTAGGAACCCATGTGATGATGGCGAATATACGAGTAGAACCAACTTTAATTAATAAGGTTAAAGCTGCTCAAGCTACAGACCTGGAGCTGATGCTTATGAGGAAGAAAGTGCAAGAAGGTGCTATGCTGGAAGCAAGAATCGATGAAGAAGGAATATTTCGAGTCAACTTCAGACTTTATGTTCCTAACAACCCTGATTTAAAGTATGAAATCATGATAGAGGCGCACAACACACCGTTTGCAATCCATCTTGGAAGTACCAAAATTTATCATGATCTTCGTCATACATTTTGGTGGAGCAATATGAAGAGAGAGATAGCGCTGTTTATCTCAAGGTGTCTAACTTGTCAACGAGTTAAAGCGGAGCATCAAGTACCAAAAGGTCCATTGCAACCACTTGAAATTCCAAAATGGAAGTGGGAGCACATTACCATGGATTTCGTTACCGGTCTTCCTAAGGTTTCTCAAGGTATAGATGCGATTTGGGTCATTGTTGATAGATTGACCAAGTCTGCTCATTTCTTACCGATACGAGAAACTTATACACTTGAACGTCTTGCTCGTATGTACATAAACGAGATTGTAAGATTGCATGGTATGCCAATATCCATAGTTTCTGATCGAGACCCAAGATTCACTTCACGATTTTGGGTTAGTTTACAAAAAGCTATGGGCACGGATTTACGATATAGTTCGGCATATCATCCTCAGACGGACGGACAATCAGAGAGGACTATTCAAACTCTAGAAGATTTATTAAGACTCTGTGTCCTTGACTTCAAGGGAAGTTGGGACAAGTTTTTACCATTGGTAGAGTTTTTCTACAACAACAGTTATCAAGCAAGTATTGGCATGGCTCCATTCGAAGCATTGTATGGAAGAAAATGTCGTTCTCCAGTATGCTGGGATGAGTTGGGTGAAGCAACGTTGTTGAGACCGGAGTTGGTACGTATGACTACAGAAAAGATTCAAACGATCCGACAACGTATAAAAACCTCACAAGATCGACAAAAGAGTTATGATGATCTTCATCGAAAGGATGTGGAATTTGATATAGGAGATCATGTGTTCTTACGTGTTGCTCCATGGAAAGGAGTTACGAGATTTGGAAAGAGAGGAAAGCTCAATCGTCGATTTATTGGTCCATTTTTAATCCTCGATCGAGTAGGAACTATGGCTTATAGACTCGCTTTACCGCCAAGTATATCTCGTGTTCATAATGTTTTTCACATATCCATGTTACGTAAATATGTGGAAGACCCGAACCGCATTATTGAGTTAGAACCGGATGAAATAGCAGAAGATTTGACGTATGAAGAAGTTCCTGTTCAAATCTGGGATAAGAAGGAACATATTCTACGCTCCAAGGTTATACCTGAAGTCAAAGTTTTATGGAGAAATCACGATGTTGAGGAAATGATTTGGGAGTTAGAATCTGAAATGAAATCAAGGTATCCTTACCTCTTCGACATACCAGGTACGTACCCTAATTTCGAGGGCGAAATTTCATAAGAAGGGGAGGTTGTAAGACCCCAACTTTTATAAATAAAGATGAATTTTCTATAAATATCATTTTTGAATATTATGGAGTTAATTTGATATAATATTATAATTGTGGGTAATATTTATAAATTTTGCAAAGTACGCAAGTTGTTATATAGTTGTGAGAAGAAAAGTATTCTGCTACTTAACTACTTCCTTATTTCAGTTCTTCTTTAAAACGGTAAGGGGTGTTATTCTTTCTTATTCATGAATAGAACTGTTGTTATTCCATTACTTATTATTCTGTTAGAATAACCTGTATACGCGGTCTACCCTATACTTGGTAACATTCTTCTGTTATTCTGTTGGAACATCCTGTCTGTGTGTTTTACACCGGACCTGGTTCCGTCATGTTATTATTCTGTTGGAACATTCTGTCCGTGTGTTTTACACCGGACCTGGTTTTGTCTTGTTATTATTCTATTGGAACATCATGTCTGTGTGTTTTACACCGGACCTGGTTCCGTTTTTATTATTATTCTGTTGGAACATCCTGTCTGTGTGTTTTACACCGGACCTGGTTCTGTCTTGTTATTATTCTATTGGAACATCATGTCTGTGTGATTTACACCAGACCTGGTTCCGTTTTTATTATTATTCTGTTGGAACATCCTGTCTGTGTGTTTCACACCAGACCTGGTTCCATTATTTATTATTCCGTCGGAATATCCTGTCTGTGCGTTTACGCCGGACCTGGTTCCATTATTTATTATTCTGTTAGAATAACCTGTCTGTGCGGTCTATCGCATGCCGGGTGATTTCTTTTGTTATTCCATTCTTTATTATACTCAGTTGGTTAAGTTTTAACTTCTATACTCCATGAAATTAGTGGAATATCCTTGATAATTACGGTTCATCCAGTATCTTTTCATGAAAATATTCTTCTAAGCATTCTTGAATTTTACTCCACAAAGCAGTATCATGTTGACAATTTGGACGTTGTTAATTCTTGGATAAATTAATTCTTGAACTTATTTTATTGAATTCTTATATCATTGTCATCATCATCATGTTTATAAAATGTTGAAAGTCATCTGTGGCCTGTAGTGCATAGATGGACTTAGTATGATTATGACAAGGGATTATTCGGTATAATCATGACCGTAATGTTACAAATGATGTGATAAAAGTCCTCATTGGCCCGTAGTGCATTGATGGACAGTTGTTGGCATGATCATGACCATTAATGAATACACGAATATCCTTGGCCGTAGTGCAGGGGTGATTCGATGATGTGGATTATTTAATTAAGCTGAGTCCCAGCGATAACAGTGTTGAAAAACTTTTTAAATCATAGAAGATAGTAGATTTTATTCTCTACTTGACTCTTTTAATGGATTACTTGTTCCGCTGCAGTTAAACTTGATATTCGTTATATTTTATCAGTTTAACACTGTTGAAGGCTAATGATAATTTATTCTGCATTATCTTAGTCATAATATTTCTTACTGGGCTAGTTGAGCTCACCCTTTCTTTCACTGTTCTCTTCAGGAAATGAGAATATAGCTGGGACGAGTCGGGGAACGGAGTGATGGACCAGATGATAGTATTAGTAGTCCTCACTATTCTATTAAATAGTGTGACAATAATTGTAATGATGACTCCTTTTGAGTTTGTATAGTCTCTAGTAGACAATAATTGTATTCAAACTCACAGTTATGTTTTGTCGTATTGTACACGACAGTTGTATTAGTAAGTTGTATTTGTATTCTGTACCATGTATCTGACAACCCAAGATGAGTGATGTATACCTAATTTTGGGGGCGTCACAGTATACCTGTTTTGGGGGCGTCACACCTTCTGGGTTGTTCAGGGTAGGGCGCAGCTGCGCGCTCCCTACAGTTCAAAACGGCGCGCCGGGTACCAAAGTTAGGCAGTGCCTTTTTGCTGCAAGGTAATACTTCTAGCATGTTGTGTTAACTTAGTCATGCATGAAAATAAGTTTGACATGTGACCTAGAATTCCTTTCATAACATAAGTTACCTTAGCTTATTTGGATGTATATTTCTAAACAAAGACTTGACACATTGCAAACAAATTCGACGAAACTTATGTACCTTAATTTCTTATTTTGTGAGCATGCACACATGACCTAACTACACATGAAATGTGATTCAAAGTGATATGTAAGTGTTGAAAATACTTTACCTTAGGTTAAAATGACTTTTAAAAAGCAAACTTGGATGTGTTGTAAACTAATACTATGAACATGATGTTGTCTAAGTTCTGAACTAAGAGCATGTATGATTAATACTTCCTATGTGACTACACATAACCCATACGTACGCCCATTTTGGTTAGATACAATGAAAGTTAGTCAAGCATGAGTTAGACATGTTTTAAAGCAATAAATGATGTTAGTTATGTGTATATGATGAAAACTTTTGTGAGCATGCATACTAACTGATTTCATGACTACCTCATGTGGATACATGGTGAACATAGTAGCCCTGGTGATTTCATGACCTTAATTGGTCTTAACTCATTAGAGATCCCAACCTAAGACTATAACATATAAAGTTGAACTTGGAGGGACCTCAAAAGCATGTAGACTCTTTAATATGTGTTTATGCTATGTATTGATATCCATGTATGTTATGGGATGAGACAACACAAGAAGAGCAAAGCTCAACTCTGGTCTGGCCAGGGGACAACGCAGCTGTGCCGTCCCTAAGCCTAACCACAGTTTGGTCTGATGGTTTATTTGTAATCTATAAACTTATAACTTGCACACGATTACCATGATGTTTAAGAGTTCTAGCACATAATGGCTATATGAAACCAAGAATCTAAAGATTCCTACAAACTTTCGTATTACTTTTCTACAAGCTAAGTATATGATGATTATATAGCTACGCGGTGTGATAGCATGCTAATGTAACATTCCATTTACGTTACTAAGATAGGAATAAATGTGTGTCATTGACTTATGTGATCGAACATGTATGAGATTATTAACTTATAGAGTTGAGTAACTAATGAATATGTTGTATACATAACTGCGTTATAATATAATTTCAAAGTGTTGATAAACTACAGAGTTGGTAAACTACGCTTGAGGCAAGTTCTCTAACTTCATTAGATTTTCATATTGAATGCAATTTCCCTAAACTCTTTACACATTATATATTGTATAATTCTGAATTATTGCCATATCGACCATATTTACATCGAGCAAATATCTATTACTATTTAGAAATCGATTTTATATCTTGATGTTGTTGCAAACATTGAACTTGTCGTTCCTAAATGCATTATAAAAGTTGTCTAAGCCATTGATTAGGCTAGACTATTATCATGTGTTAGAAAGTTATCCAAACCAATTGACTTGGTGTGGACTCTTGTAAATTTACTAAGATGAACAACCCTCATTGAAGGGGAAATTATATAACTGTCAGGGAACCGACGTGCACACATACTAACATGTTTAAATGTTATGCATAACGTAGGGTACTTAGGTTGATCACCTATTGTACTCGTTTTATTGGATTTTCAGTATAATACTATTAATTCTAGCAGGAGTTCTTAGTCCTTAGTGACTGCTCAGTGTTCATTATTCTTGAACCTTGACATGATTAACTCTTTGAATCTTGTTGATATCTTTCAGTCCATAGCGACACTTATTGAGAATTATTGATAATTCCTAAACTATTATTCACTGTCATACTCTTGAGATTTGAACTTATAATTGTTCACCCTTATCGCTATATTACTTGCTGGGCAAATTTGTTGCTCATTCTTACTTTTCTTAAAACTTTCAGTTAAGACAGAACGTGGTGAACCCTCAGGCAAGGACAAGGGTAAGGGCAAGGCTATGGAATAGCTTTGTTCCTTGCGCTAGGAAATTAATAATATCATGTTGTTTTAAGACTTATGTATTATGATGTAATAAGTTATGTTTAAATTAAGTTGTAATGTTGTAGTAATGGTTACGAGACTTTGGGACGAGAATAATTATATTATGACAATATAAATTATTCTATTTTCTGTTGTGTGAGATTTTGATTTATTATTAGAATTAGCACGTGATATACCAAATTCGAGATATGAGTGTTTAGATTTGGGGGCGTCACAGGTTGGTATCAAAGCATTAGGTTATGAACCTTAGGAGAGAGAATCCTTAGACTATAACCTTAGAAGAACTTCGAGGATAGAAGGAGATAAAACTCATATAAAGTTTTCCTAAAGATTTAGTGGCATTATGAAATACATTTTCATTCCATACAATGAATTTATGTTTTATTTTGATATTCTAATAGAGTTTGTTATTTGATGTCTTGTGTTTGTAGGATGTCGGACTTGGGAGGACCCACTAGAGTAGTAGAAGAGGAGCCACGTGACATACACGTAATGTGTGAGACCCCAGATTTTATGAATAAATATTTAAATTTATCAAAAAATTTTTAATATTAAGGTGTGGATTTGATATAAGGTGTGGTAATATTTATAAATTTTGCAAAGTAAACAAGTTGTTATAATATTCGATTGGTCGGGGAATAACAGGGAATATTCGTACGACGGCACAATCATTGGTGTACCCTACAACGGAAGTATTGTCGTAGTTAGAAAACGACAGAATTATCATTTTATAAAAATAAAGGCGAAAGTGTTACCATTAAAACCGTTGAACTACCCGGTAGTAAAAGTACAGTAATATGCGTGGTTGCATAGTAGCACACGGTATTGATTATTGATGCTTACATAAGAAGTCACTCAGTTATACTCAATTATTGCTATAGTAATTGCTGCATCATATCTCTCATATTATTGATTCAATTATTGTCATAGTATCATCTGTATAATATGTTATATATTTAAATCAATAATTGAGACAGCAAAGTTATTCATATTATTATTTGCAATATTGACAATGTCTAGAAGTTCTGTCAAGGAGAGGTTTGGTCACCTAATTACGCGCCAATAAGGAGAAATCCTTATCAGAAAGCCCCCTCTTTCCTGAGAACAACCTGGTTGTTAAATATTGTGAATTATAATATTAATGATAAATAAGTTCGCGTTGATTAAAGATGAAATTGATAGTTCCATTGTGTTGAAATTATTAGTGTTAGTGAAAATCGACATTTATTTCGATAATAATTGATGTCTAGAAGTTATCGGGTAATTAACCGGATAAATAAGCAATTAATTACTATTAATTCACATGCTTATAACTATGTGTTCACATATGTGTACTATTAATTCACATGATTTATTATTAGGGGAATTGGTGAAAGATTGATAATACTTGCATGACTAAATTAGAAATGGAGGTATAGTTGAAGGTACTATACTATAATTAATTTTTTCACATGTTTAGAACTATTGAGTCACATGATTTACTATTAATTCACATTATTTATTATTAGGGGAGGTGGTACAAGTTTGATAATACTTGCAAGACTAAATTAAAAATAAAGAAAAAGAGGAAGGTATTATACTGTAATATTTTGAGCCCCAAAATGTGCAATTATCGAAACTATATTTTCCTATAAATAGAAGCTCATTCTTCCTTCATTTCTCACCAATTCACTAAAGCTATAGAACAATTATTATAGAGAGAAATTATAGAGAGAAAGAAGAAGAGAAGTTTGCTACCTCACTATTCCAATATCCAGTCTTCTTTTGAGGTAAATGATATTATTATTATAGTCAGGGGTATTATTTCTTTCGTATTCATGAAGAGAGCTATTGTTATTCCATTCTTTATTATTCTGTTGGAATATCCTGTCTGTGCGGATAACGCATGACCTGGTTTCATTCTTTATTATTCTGTTAGAATATCCTGTCTGTGTGGATTACGCATGACATGGTTCCATTATTTATTATTCTGTTGGAATAACCTATTTGTGCGGTCTATCGCATGCCTGGTGAATTCTTCTGTTATTTCATTCTTTATTATTCTGTTAGAATAACCTGTCTATGTGGATTACCATATGCATGGTGAATGATTCTTCGTATTCATTCTTTATTAAATTGTGAAAATGATCTGTCTACGTGGATTACCGCATGGCGGGTGATAATCCATTTGCAGTTTCGTATATTCTATTATACTTGTATGAGATATCATTTCTTATGTACTCGTCATGGAATATCATTTTCTTTGGTATTTTTTTTACGAGTTACTATTCATGGGTTACTATTCACTCTAGTATTATTCACTTGGGTATTCGGGACACTTTTCATGCTGGAGTACTATTCACGGGTTACTATTTACCTAAATTACTATTCACCCGAATATTATTCACTTGGGTATTTGGGGTACTTTTCGTGTCGGGGTACTATTCATGGGGTACTATTCCCGAAGTACTATTCACGGGGTATTATTCACGATGAAAAATTGATTCTTTTCTGTCCAAATTATTTTTGGTACATGAATATTATTCTTGAATTTTACTCTACAAAGCAGTATCATGTTGACAATTTGGACGTTATTGATTTCTGGATAAATTAAATTATAAATATTTAAAATTTATCCTTGAACTTATTTTATTGAATTATTATGTCATTGTCATCATCCTCATGCTTATATTGTGATGAAAGTCATCTTTGGCTTACGTGCATAGATGGACTTGGTATGATTATGACCAGGGATTATTCGGTATAATCATGACCGTAATATAACGAATGATGTGGTAAAAGGTCCTCATTGGCCTGTAGTTCATTGATGGACAGTTGTTGGTATGATTATGACCAGGGATTATTCGGTATAATCATGACCATTGATGATTACATGAATATCCTTGGCCGTGGTGCAGGGATGATTTGATTTTATTTATTAAGCTGAGTCTCAGCGATAAAAATCGATGAAAACATTTTAAATCATAGAAGATAGTAGATTTTATGCTCTACTTGACTCTTCTAATGGATTGCTTATTCTGCTGCAGTTGTTGATCTAAAACTTGTTGTCTATTATATTCTATCAGTTGTTATACTGTTGAAGGCTAAGGATAATTTATTCTGCATTATCATAGTCATAATATTTCTTACTGGGCTAGTTGAGCTCACCCTTTCTTTTATTGTTCTCTTCAGAAAATGAAAAAATAGCTGGGACGAGTCGGGAAATGGAGTGATGGTCTAGGATAAATGGCTTTAGTAGTCCTCACTATTCTACGGAATAATGTGATAATAATTGTAATGAGGACACCATTGAGTGTGGATATTGTCTAGATGACAATATTCTTGTTTAAACTCTCAGCTATGTTTTGTCGTATTTTACACGACTGTTGTATAATTAAGTTGTATTTGAATTTATGTACCATGTATCTGGTGACTCAAAATGGGTGATGTATACCTGTTTTGGGGGCCTCACATAATGTATGAGGCACCTTTGAAAGCGGAGCCCATTTCGACAGTAGCCCCTATAGATGATGAGGATGAGGAGGAGGAGATGGAGCCATTTCTCGTAGAGTTGGATCCCGAGGAAGAACCCATAGAGGATGAGCCCGTGGAAGATTCCGATGAGGTTACATTCGAAGATCGAATGTTGGGAGAATACGAAGAGCAGATTTTGGAATTTAAATGTCGGGTTGAGGAACTAGAGACCTAGGCTCAGGAAAGAGAAACCGAGATGCAGAAGCTGAAGGATGAAAACCTTAAGAGGAAACTGGAGAGGCAGGAGATGGAGGTAGAACTTGCATATCGCAAAGAGGTAGGTATACAGATGGGGACCCTTTTTCACCGTTAGATAGCCAGGAATGTAGAATTGGCAGGTAAGCTAGAGGAGTCCGAGTAGAGGGAGCTAAGTGAGAAAGCTGAGAAGGAGGTTTTTCGTACACAGCTAGAGATGGAGGTTATAGAGAGAATCCGCGTTGAGGAGAAGTGGGAAGAAGCTAATGATAAGGCAGGAGACCTGGAAGATGAAGTGAGATGTAAGAGGAGGAAGATGAACAAAATGGCTATTCTTTTTGCATAGCTTTGGAGAGGTTGATTGATGGTATGTACCATTATCCGGCGGAACAAGGGCGAACCTGTCACACTTTGAGCAGGGAAATGATGGCTCACATGATACAGGTTGAGTACAATAGCGCAGTGGAGCACCAGATGTTGGGATATCTTGTTGGTTAGGTGTCCAGTAGTATAGGCATGTTGTGTATATATTGTGTAATCCCAATCTTTTGTGTGAAATTTGGGATAGTTATGTAAACCCCGAGTAGGTTCATGTTAGAGGGGTAGTATATATGTTAGTGTTTCCCCATCTTTTGTGATATTAGGGGATGAATGTTGACATTTATAGAAGTATGCAAGGAATGATCATATCAATGTAATGATTGGGCATATGAATATAAATGTTCTTATTTCAGAAAAGGTGTCATAAAATTTTGTTTCCTTTATACATTAAAGAAATACTTAAGTAATATAATTAGATAATAAGACTGAAATTTTGTAATGCAGAAAATGCCGCCTAGACGTAGACTAACAGCATCGAAAGAGTCGGTTAATAATGAGAGAGAGCAAGTAGATCCCATCCAACGGCTAGTAGATTTGCTAGGAGAGGCCCTGCGGGGAAGAAACAATAAACCAGTACAACCCAATCCCCAAGCGATTTCAGTTACGAACTTTAAAGACTTCAAGAGCGTAGGACCTCCGGAATTTGGGGGTACTACCGATCCTATTGTAGCACAGACGTAGATTAAAGAGATGGAGAAAGCCTTCGCCATTGCTCGTGTGGGTGAAGATTAGAAAACCGTGTTCGCTACGTATATGATGAGGGGTGAAGCAAACTACTGGTGGGAAGCCAATCAACAGAGAGCGGAAGAGGGGAATATAACCTGGGAAAGGTTTAAGGCCTTGTTCTTCGAGAATTACTTCCCAAAGAGCATGAAGGATAGGATGGAGGTGAAATTTCTAGAACTGAAACAAGGGGAGATGACGGTGGCGCAGTATGCGGCCAAGTTCAACGACACCAAGTAGACACTGAAGAAAGGAAAGTTAGACGTTTTGAACTAGGACTGAAACCTTGGCTGTTCAACAAGGTGTTAGTTCTTCAAATCGACTCGTTCGCCACGTTGTTGGAGAAGGCGATCATTGCTGAGGGAGGTAGCGAGGCGTACAACAAGGAAAAGAAGAATAAGAATACTGGGGGAGAAGCTCGTGGAGGGAATAACAGTAGTGGAGGAAGCAACCTAGGGAAAAGAAAATGGGATAACAACAATAATAGAAACAACAATCAAGCAGGAAGTTTTCATGGAGGGTTTAAGAAAATAGCGGAGGGATGCTCAAAATGTGGGAAGAACCACCAAGGAGAGTGCTAGAAGGGGCGCAGTGTTTGTTACAACTGTGGCCAAGAAGGACACATTTCACCAAACTGTCCAAAGCCGAAGAAGATCAAGGGATGTTTCGCTTGTGGCTCAACTGAGCACTAGATCAAAGACTGTCCAAAGAAGGGGAGCAGTGGAGGAAGCAGCCATCAGGGAGGAAGCAACAAACTTATGATCGGCGGACCGGCACAATCCAACCGACTAACTGCCAGAACATTTAACATGACTATCTAGGACGCTGTAGCTTCAAAGGACGTGGTGTTAGGTATTATCTCAATCAATAATATAAATGCCTATGTATTATTTGATTCAGGTGCTACCTACTCATTTGTGTCTGAAGAATTTGCTAGTAGATTAAACATACCCCAAGAACGCTTAGAAAATTTGTTGATCATAGAAGTTACGAATAAGGAAGTAATCCCCGTAGAGTTCATTTACCGAAACTATTGTGCAAACATTAGAGGTCACGAACTAAGCATAGATTTGATTCCTATTAGATTGGGGGAATTTGACGTAATACTAGGAATGGATTGGTTACCCAGCCACGCTGCGATAATCGATTGTCAAAAGAAAAGTGTGAACCTTCAGACCTCAAATCAGTCTAAGGTAGTGTTTTATGGTAGCTCATCGCTTAAGCAATCGTGTTGCCTTACAATGATGCAAACCAATAAATTATTAAAGAAAGGATGTGTAGGTTATTTAGCCTATATAGTGGATACTCAGAAGAAGTGAGTAGAAATTAAAGATATATTAGTAGTTAGAGATTTTTAAGACATATTTCCAGATGATCTGCTTGGTCTTCCACCAGACAGAGAAATTGAATTTGTTATAGACTTAGCACCGGGAACTGCACCGATTTTGAAAGCCCCATATCATATGGCATCGGTACAAATGAAGGAATTGATGATACAATTGCAAGAGTTGTTAGATAAGGGTTATATTCGACCAAGTGTGTCTCCTTGGGGAGAACTAGTGTTGTTTGTAAAGAAGAAGGATGGATCGATGAGGCTCTGTATCGACTATCCAGAGTTGAACCGAGTGACGATTAAGAATAAATATTCGTTGCTAAGGATAGACGACCTTTTCGATCAACTAAAGGGAGCAAAATATTTTTTCAAGATAGATTTACAAACGGGTTATCATCAGTTGAAGGTACGAGAAGAGGACATACCAAAGACGGCGTTTCGAGCCCGTTACGGGCATTATGAATTTCTAGTGATGTCATTTGGGTTGACAAATGCTCCGACAGCATTTATGGACTTGATGAACTGAGTTTTCAAGCCATACTTAGATAAGTTCGTAGTAGTATTTATCGATGACATTTTGATTTATTTAAAGACCAAGGAAGAGCACGCCGACCATCTGAAGATGGTATTGAAAGAATTGATGTGACGCCCCCAAAATAGGTATACACAACCCATTCTAAGTCGTCAAATACATGGTGTATAATTCAAATACAAACTTAATTTACACAATTATAAATTATCGTGCAGAATACGACAAAACATAAGCTGAGAGTTTTTAACACGAATATTGTCTCGTAGACAATATCCAAACTCAAATGAAGTCCTCAATACAATTATTATCACACTATTTTATAAAATAGTGAGGACTACTATAACCACCATCTTGGACCATCACTCCATTCTCCGACTAGTCCCAGCTATATTCTCATTTCCTGAAGAGATAATGAAAGAAAAGGGTGAGCTTAACTAGCCCAGTAAAGAATATTATGACTAAGATAATACATAATAAATTATCCTTAGCCTTCAACAGTGTAAAACTGATAGAATACAATAGACAACAAGTTTAACTGCAACGGAACAAGCAATCCATTAGAAGAGTCAAGTAGAGCATGATGTCTACTATCTTCTATGATTTAAAAGTTCATCATCAATATTTTATCTCTGTAACACATGATGAGTGGGTTTTATACATCCAAATCGGCCTCTAATTCGAGCTTAAATTATGTTAATTCTTTATTTTTACGTTTCATTTTACTTGTTTAATAATGTTTTGTGTTTAGGTGTGGTGGTATGTCATTTGGTCTTAAAGGGTGCAATCATGGTGAAACTTGGCAAGAAAAGGAGCTTAAATTGGACAAAATTAGAATGGATGCCCGCTAGGGTGGACTTATTGCATGCAAAACCCCCGTCGGGGCGGAGGTACTGAGAAAATAACAGAAGGCTAGCCTGCTGGGCCGGGCGTTTAGAGAGTAAAAACCCCCGTTGGGGCGGGGGTACGGGAAAGCTTAGACTCCTGTTCCGTTTAAACTATTGCAGAAGCATGAAGGGGAGAGGTTGGCTTGGTCTGGAACTGTGATTGGTATCAAATTAAGTCAGAATACGTGTCTTAGGCTAATAATTAACAAGAGACAACAAGGGAGAGGCATCATACAATCAATTAACAATTTGAAGATGGAATTGGAGCAATAACATTGGAGGAAGGATTTGAAGAAGAATTCACGATAATTGCAGATTGAGGCTAAAGAGAAGGGTGGTTCTGGATTCATTCTTTTTCTTTAGTTCAATACTTGTAATTGGGATGATTTTTAATTTAATAATTTTAATTTTTATTTCGTCTATGATGAACTAATTTATTTATTGGGCTTATGACGGATCTTATGGTTAAACGATGATTATGTAGCTTTGAATTTCAGTTTAATAATCTATCTTTCAGTTTATCTATAGTAATTTGTGCTTGAATCTATGAATTGCCTGATCACTAATTCTGTGTGGAATTATATGGAATCGAGAGAGGATGTATGAATCTAGACTTAGTCATTATAGCATGTGTTCATGAATTTTGTGAGTGAATGAAATCTTGATGAATGTTAGGGTAGAGATATGCCTAGCGTCGCATGTAATCAGATAGAGAACTTGGACTTAAACGTTCTTTGATTGTAATTCACATAGAGATATAGTAAATTAGTTGATTAAGGTGTTTATCTTAATTCTATCTAATTTGTGAATTTAAGTTAATATGGTATTAGTGCATTGAGAGGTGGCTAATTCTACTTGAGTATTCTTGATTAATAAACTGAGATAGTGCATTCAACTGGAATAGGGTGTAATAATCGGAGTGATACTTGAAGTGAAGTTGTAAGCCTAATTCTCCATCATTTGCTTGAAATTATAGTTTTTGAGTTTGTTGATTGCTTAGTATTTTTATGTTTTTAGTTTTTAATAATTATAATCATTGAATTAGATAGTTTAATAAAATTTGGGTTAATATAAAGCTGGTAATTGTTAGGATTCATTTCGTACTAATCTCTGTGGGAACGATACTTGACTTATCATTATATTACTTGTTACGTTTGATCGTATATAGATTTTTACTCAATAAGTTTTTGGCGCCGTTGCCGGGGACTAGTATAGAATTAATATTTTGCAATATCAGTTTAATTAGTCCAGTTTTACTTAAACACTTTTTCTTTTGTTTTGTTCTTTCTATTTCAGGTTCTAGAAGTCAGTTTATGCAACCTCGGTCCAAAAACCCAAACTTTCTTCCTTTTGAGGACGATATTGAGAAACGGTTTCAAAGGTTAAGTAAGTGGATTAAAGACACCAGGGAAGACTTTGAGAATTCTGAAAAAGAAGAAGCAATGGCTGTCGAAAACCAGAAAGCGTTGAGAGATTTTGCTGTACCTAAGGTGACTGAGCTTCAATCGAGTATCATCAGGCCAACGATTTCTGCAAATACGTTTGAAATCAAGCCTGGGACTATTCAGATGATACAAAACTCAGTTCAGTTTGGGGGACTTACAAATGATGATCCGAATGAACATTTGATCAGCTTTTTGGAGATATGTGACACCTTCAAATACAATGGGGTGTCGGACGATGCAGTCAGACTTCGCTTGTTTCCATTCACACTGCGGGACAAGGCGAAGAGTTGGTTACATTCTTTACCGTCAGGATCAATAACTACTTGGGATGACCTTGTTTAGAAGTTCCTGGCTAAATTCTTTCCACCAGCAATGACTACAAAAATGAGAAACGAGATTACTATGTTTAAACAGCAACATGGGGAATCATTGTATGAGGCATGGGAGAGATACAAGGAATTGCTCAGTAAATGCCCACATCACGGATTACCTAAATGGCTGTAGATGAACACATTCTATAACGAGTTGAATGGGAATCTCAGGACTAGTATAGATGCAGCATCAGGTGAAGCGTTTATGGCCAAGAGTTATGAGGAGGCATATGAGTTAGTTAAAACTATGGCAGCTAATAACTACCAGTGGCCTACATCGAGGATGACACAACCTAAGGTAGCAGGGGTATTAAAGGCAGACGGGGTAACCGCGTTGGCAGCACAGATTACTGCTTTATCAAAGAAAATGGATACTCCGACGGGTGCACAACCACAACAAGTGGCATATGCTTGCGAGTTATGTGCAGGAGAATATCCTACGGAGTAGTGTGCCATCAACCCAGCATCGATTCAGTTTGTAGGCAGCTACAATAGGATTCTGCCACAGAATATGTATCAAAATGCCTACAACCCGGGGAATAGGAACCATCTTAATTTTTCATGGAGCAACAATCAGAATCAGCAGGCTCCATGACCTTCTTATCCCCCGGGGTTCCAAAATCAGCATCAATAAGTAGCTCCGCAACAAGACAAGAAATCAGACATAGAAGAGCTGTTGATGAAATATATATCGGGAAACGAGGCAACAATGAAAACACAAGTAGTGGCCATCAAAAATCTAGAAAATCAGATGGGATAGCTTACCTTAGCATTGAATAATAGACCGCAAGGGACTCTACCAAGTGACACAGAAAAGAATCCGAAGGGAAATCACGAGCAGTGTCAAGCAATCACTTTGAGGAGCGAAAAATAGCTAGATGGGAAACTTATAGAAAATTCAGTTAAAAAGGATGACAAAGTTGATGAAAACAAAGTGGTGGAAGAGAAACAGGGGGATGAAAAATAAGTTGAACAGACAAAGTCAGATGACAAGCCAGTTGTGTATCCTCCACCGCCGTTTCAGCAGAGAGTCCAAAAATAGAAATTAGACAAGCAATTCACTATATTTTTAGAAGTTTTTAAGAAACTTCAGATTAACATCCCTTTCATAGAAGCCCTAGAGCAGATGCCTAGTTATGCTAAATTTATGAAGGGAATTTTGTCAAGGAAAAAGAAGTTGGAAGATTTTGAAACTATGGCATTAATAGAGGAGTGCAGTGCAGTTCTACAAAGAAGGTTATCGCCAAAGTTAAAAGACCCGGGGAGTTTCACCATTCCGTGCACAATTGGAAACATAGCGTTCAAAAAGTGTTTGTGTGACTTAGGGGTAAGTGTGAACCTCATGCCGTTATCAGTATACACCGAATTGGGTTTACCATCTCCGAAACTGACCATTATATCTCTATAGTTGGCGGATAGGTCAGTCACGTACCCAAGAGACATAGTAGAGGATATTTTGGTCAAGGTGGACAAATTCATATTTCCCGCGGACTTTATAATTCTGGATTTTAAGGAAGATAAGAACATCCCAATCATCCTAGGGATACCGTTTTTGGCTATGGGTAGGACTCTCATCGATATGCAAAAAGAGAATTAACTATGAGGGTCCAAGATCAGGAAGTCAAGTTTAACGTGTTCAAATCTATGAAATTCCCTACGGATGAAGAAGAGTATTTCCGGGTGGATGTCATTGATCAGATAGTCAATAAAGACATGATTAAAAGTTTGGCTAGTTATCCATTGGAAACTACACTACTGGGGGATGAAGATTTAGATGACCCAGAGTTCGTAGATTATTTGCATATGTTAGATTCCTTGCCATGAGTTAGTAGATTCAAGGCACCATTTGAGCCATTACACACGGAGGACAAAACCACGACAAGGATGAAACCTTCATTGGAGGAGCCACCTACACTTGAGCTTAAGCCACTTCCTAAACACCTCAGGTATGCATATTTAGGAAATTATAATACTTTACCAGTTATTATTACTTCTGCGCTTAACGAATTGTGTAAGACCCCAACTTATTAATAAATGAAATTAAATTTCCTCTATTTATTATTTTGAAATAGAAAGGGTTGATTTGATTAATGTGGTTAGTTATGGGTAAAATGCGCAAATATTTCAAATAAGCAAGTGGTTATAAAATAATCATTTTTGGTCGGTGAATATTTGTTTGGTTGTGGAATATTCTTGCTGTCGGGGAATATTCATACGACGGCGCAGCCTTGTGTGGACCCCATAATGGAAAGCGATTGGATGAAGAAAACGACAAGTATAAGTTGTTTATAATTAACGGCGTAGTTGTTACCGTTAATACTGTTGGAATACCTGGTGGTTAAAATACAGTAGCACACGGTATTGCACCAATTATTGATTCTTACGTAAGAAGGCACTACTCAATAATTGTTACAGTAGTTACTGTTTAATATTTTATTTTATTGATTCAATAATTGCTGCGTTGATATTTTATATTATTGTTGTTTCAATAATTGTCACTGCACAATATTTTCCATTATCAGATCAATAATTCATATTATTTGAATAATATTATTAGATAATATTATTGGCAATGTCTAGAAAGTTCTGTCTAAGGAGAGGTTTGGTCATCTAATTGCGCGCCAGTAAGGAGAAATCCTTATTGAAAAGTTCTCTCTTTCCTAGGAACGGCCTGGTTGTCATAAATGTGATTCTGTAATATTAATTGTGAATAATTAATTATTGATTCATATGATAAGGAAATATTTATTTTATGTGAATATAAATGTTGGATATATTTTGTGGTTAAAAATGAAGAAGTTAATGTTGAGGTGTTTTATCAGTATTTTTATCGGTATTAAAAATCAATCAGGATTTTGAGAAATATTGCGGGGGTTATAATTTTTAATCCGACCGTTGGATCGTTGTGATTTTTGGCGTATACGTGAATAGTATCGTATACGTGAATAGTAACCCCGACATGAAAAAGATAATGTTTCACAATAAAATTCATATCAATATTTCGATATAATGATATTAACAGAAATAACATCATTTACTTAAAAAAATAACATCCTTTGTCATCCCTTACCTCAAAAGAATAGCACTTCTGACTGAAATATCGGATATAATATTGAAGGAAACTTGTACTGTATAGCAACACTCAAAATATCTAAATACTCACAAAAATACGCTCGATATTATAGAAAGAGAAACTTCTGATTCTGGTGTGATTTTTAATTCTAACTTAAACATCTTATTTATAGGAAAATGCTTAGAACGCCAAAGCAGAAAATTTAATAAAATATTATTAAATTTATTTTTTTTCTTACACACACCACATCACAATCTCAGCACTCCACAAATGGGGCCCGCCAAATTCAACAAAATCAAGAGGTAAAAAGGGCAAGTGGGTCCCACCCCTAGTTTTACATTTAAACAATATTCATAAATTTCAATAATTCATAATAAATAGCCCTTTTATCAGAAAAATACGAATTTTATGTCCATTCCATAGGAAATTTAATCCTCTACAATTTTGTATAAGAAAGTTTTTCCAAATTCCGAACGGAAAATAACCGAAATTTACATACGGACGAACTTGCAGGCTATAATCAAATTTCAGTCAAAAATGGGGCCCACCAACATATTTAACATGTTTTTTTGTAACAAAAATACTCCGGACCCAATTTGCTCTCTTCCTCCTCATTTATTCATATATCGTGCATTCATTGTAAAAATATCACCGTTATTATATTATTATATTATTATATTATTATATTATTATATTATTACATCATACACTTATAATGTAATATTACAATAATATATTTGAATGAATTATTTTATCAGAAAAGATAAAATATCAATTTTTAATAATTATCACTTTTCTAAAAATTCCTCCATTTATATCCACATTAAATAAATATTTCCTTATCATATAAATTAATAATTAATTATTCATAAATAATATTAGAAAACTACAATATTGACAACTAGGTCGTTCTCAGGGAAAAGAGGGCCTTCCGGTAAGGATTTCTCCTTACTAGCGGGCATTTAAATAACCCCTCATAGACATAACTTCCTTAGACATTACCAATAATGCTATATAATAATATTATTCAAATAATATAAATTATTGATATGATAATATAAAATACCGTGCAGTGACAATTATTAAATTAATAATAATATAAAAATATTGTGCAATACTGTGTGCTATTGTGCAACAACGCGTATTACTTTACTTTATCCACCGGGTATTCCAACAGTGTTAACGGTAATCGTTACGCTGTTATTTTAAAAAAAAACCCATTCATGTCGTTTTCTTCATCCGACAGTTTTTTCCGTTATGAGGCCCACAGATGGTTGCGCCGTCGTACGAATATTTCCGGCAATAAGAATATTCCACGGCCAAACGAATATTCTCCGATAACAATGAATATTTTATAACCATGATGAGTATGAAATATATTATATTTTTATTCCTTAATACTTAATCTTTTGTATTTATTTTGTGCCTAAATAAACTCATTATTCTTATATTTTTATTTTAGGTACAATTGAAGGGGTTTCATGATTTTAGAAATAAATTGGAGGAGGTTTACGAGATTCCTAACAAATCAAGGATTCAACAATTAGTATCATAAATGGATTTGGATTCACGCGGCAATGAGTTTAAGCACATGACAATTGTGGGATTTAATTCCAATTTCAAATCTGAATTTTAGATTCTAGAAGAATAGTTTTTATAATTCTATTGTAATTAGGATTTCTTTTAGACTAAGATTTATTTCCAAATTGAATTCTATTTCTTTATGGAAATTAGGGTAATTTGTAATTCCTTTTAGGGTTTAGATTTCTACTTCCTATAGGATTTAGGACTTTGTCTAGCACTATAAATAGAGGATGCTAGTCATGATTTTATTCATTCAATAATCAACTATCATCTATTGGAGTGCAGACTCAAGAGCATGTCAGGCTAGTTCTTTTTATTCAGTTCTAAAGGGAGGTGAATCCTTGTTACAAGTAATTGATTAATTGAGTATTATTATTTATTTCTTCTTGTGTGAAATTTCTTCTGATAATCTGTTTTCATTGATTGCATGTTAATTGATTTAATTAATTTAATATGGCCAATTGAATTAGTTTGATCATTATCATATGCTAGATTAAGATTGATATTACGTGTAATTGATATCTGTCTTTATCATAAGTAGCAACTTAGTAATAATAATTGTGGACAAGCTTTTGTTTATTACTAAGATTATCAGAAAACAAGTTAAACAAATCGAGCTTATGTGTTTGTTGCTTGGATTAGCCTAATTCTCTATTTCTTAATGCTTCTATCATATTAAATCTAGAGAGCTTATTCTAGGTTGTATGCTAGTTAGAATCTGGTGGAGAGCTTGTTTCATACAGTGATAATCTAAGGAGAATTTCGGATAGCAGAGCTTATTGTTATCTAGGGCTAATAGTTTCATTGAAGAAAAAATAATAATAACTTGATTAATTGATTATTGTACTTGGTGAAACTGAACTGCAGAATTGAAGTTTTTACATATTTGGTTAATTTCATCGTTAATTCTTGTTCTCTTAGTTTAAAAATAATTTTCAAAAACCTCCATCTTTATTTTCTGTTTAAATAGTAGAATAATTTTAAAACAACTTTACTCTCTGTGGGATCGATCCTTACTTGCTACTGTGCTAATTATTATAAATTGTGAAGTGAAAGTGAGGTTAATTTAGGAGTATCAACGACAGCTCCCAAATTTTGACGCCGCTGCCGGGGAGTAATTTGGCGTTTTGTTTTTATTCTATTATTTGTTTTGTTCCTGTTTTATGACTCGATCTTCTTAGGCTACTATATTAGATTTTGATCCAGAGATTGAGAAAACTGCAAGGAGGCTAAAGAAGGAAAAATTTAAAGTTCAACAGTCTTCTACAGATATAGACGAGGCTTCTGCATCATCATCAGGCCTCAACTTAGCTTTGGAATTATTATCCAACGAATCCGACAAAGAAGAAGAGATGGCGATTCCAAACAACAATAGAACTCTCAGGGAGTTGGCAACTCCTAATTTAAATCAACAACCTTTATGCATTGAATATCCTAATTTAGATGCTGCATTTGAACTTAAATCCGGACTAATCCATTTATTGCCTACTTTTCGTGGTCTTACAGGTGAGGACCCTTACAAACATCTGAAGGAATTTCATGTGGTGTGCTCCACCATGAAACCACACGGAATCACTGAAGAACAAATCAAGCTGAGAGCATTCCCATTCTCCCTAGCAGATTTGGCAAAGGATTGGCTGTACTACCTACCCTCAGGTTCAATCCAGTCTTGGAATGATATGAAGCAGTTGTTCTTAGAGAGATACTTTCCAGCCTCAAGAGTAGCCAACATAAGGAAGGATATCTGTGGGATTAGACAATTCAGTGGGGAGACACTATACGAGTATTGGGAAAGATTCAAAAAGCTTTGTTCCAGTTGTCCACCGCATCAAATAGATGAACAACACCTGATCCAGTATTTCTACGAAGGGTTGGTATCGATGGATAGAAGCATGATCGATGCAGCTAGCGGAGGAGCACTAGTTGACAAGACCCCAGAGGCTGCAAGGACTTTAATTGCAAACATGGCAGCAAACTCGCAATAATATGGCACTAGAACAAATCATGCACCAGTAAGGGTAAGCGAGGTAAGCACTTGTGATTATGGTCAACAAATTTCTGAATTAACTGCTATGGTTAGACAATTAGCTACAGGTCAACTGCCAATTGCAAAGGTTTGTGGAATATGTCTACAACCAAATCACAATACAGATGAATGCCCAACATTACAAGATGATGAGGCTGTGCAACAAGCTAATGCAATGGGAAATTATCAGCCACCACCTCAGAAAAAGTATGATCCGTACTCAAACACGTATAACCCAGGATGGAGGGATCATCCAAATCTGAGTTATGGGAGTAAGCAAGCGGCACCACCTGCATTTTCACCTAGGCAACAAGGCTTCCAACCAGCCCAACCTCAATATCAACCGAAGCAAGCAGTCCTTGCACCTACTGGAACATCGTTGGAGGATATGTTCAAAGCATTCATGGGACAGACACAACAATTCATGGGACAAACACAACAGTTCATGAATTAGACACAGCAGTTCCAGCAAGTTATAAAAACTTCAGTTCAAGATTTGAGGAACCAAGTAGGACAACTGGCTACAACTGTGGGGATATTGGAATCCAGAGGCTCAGGAAAATTACCATCTCAAACAATAGTCAACCCAAGGGAGAATGCAAGTGCCATAACTTTGAGGAATGAAACACAATTGGATACACCATCGACCCCCGTAGAGTTTGAAGAGGAAGCAGCTAAGGAGGAAACAGAAAAATCTAAGGTACAACCTAACCCTCCTAATCAGCTTAAAAACATACCTCTTCCCTTTCCTCCCAGAAATTCTAAAATCTCAAAGAGAGATGAAAAAGAAAAAGAAATTTTGGAAACTTTTAGAAAAGTAGAAGTAAACATCCCTAAGGGACCATGTTACAGTTTTTGGATGGACAATAGCGGATATAAAGGGTATTAGTTCTGCCATGTGCATGCATCGAATATTGTTAGAGGATGGAGCTAAACCTACAAGAGATACGCAAAGGAGATTGAATCCACCAATGATGGAGGTGGTGAAAAAAGAAGTGCTTAAACTGCTTGATGCCGGTATCATCTATCCCATCTCCGATAGTCAATGGGTGAGTCCAGTGCAGGTAGTCCCAAAGAAATTCGGAATCACCGTTGTCAAGAACGATGACAATGAGTTGGTGCCCACACGAATGCAAACAGGGTGGAGAGTGTGTATAGATTATAGAAAATTGAATGCTGTAACAAGAAAAGATCACTTTTCTCTCCCTTTTATTGATCAAATGTTGGAAAGATTAGCTTGGCACACTTATTATTATTTTCTAGATGGTTTTTCAGGATATAACCAGATTGTGATTGCACCCGAGGACCAAGAGAAGACCACATTCACATGTCCCTTTGGTACTTTTGCCTATCGACGGATGTCTTTTGGACTGTGTAATGCCCCAGGTACTTTTCAACGATGCATGGTAAGCATTTTTTCGGACCTTTTAGAAGAATGCATCGAGGTTTTTATGGATGATTTCACAATTCATGGTGATTCTTTGGATGCATGCTTAGATAATTTAAATCGTGTTCTAGATAGATGCATGGAAACTAATCTTGTTTTAAATTGGGAAAAATGTCATTTCATGGTAGAACAGGGAATAGTACTTGGTGATGTTGTGTCATCTAAAGGTCTTGAAGTTGATAAAGCTAAGATAGATGTTATATCTGCTTTGCCTTACCCCGTCAGCGTACGGGAGATTCGCTCTTTTCTTGGTCATGCAGGATTTTATCGAAGATTCATCAAAGACTTCTCGAAGATTGCATTACCCTTATGTAAGTTGCTGCAAAAAGATGTGGACTTCCAGTTTGATGATGAATGCAAGGAGGCTTTTGACACTTTAAAGAAATTATTAACTTCTACTCCTGTCATTCAACCGCCAAATTGGAAGTTGCCATTTGAGATCATGTGTGACGCAAGCAACTATGCAGTGGGGGCTGTTTTGGGACAAAGGATTGACAAAGCCGTTCATGCCATATACTATGCTTCGAGGACTTTGAATGAGGCTCAGATAAACTATTCCACAACTGAAAAAGAACTTTTATCTGTGGTTTTTGCTTTAGATAAATTTCGATCATATTTGCTTAGTACTAAAATTATAGTTTATTCTGACCATGCTGCTCTCAGGTATTTGCTCACCAAAAAGGATTCTAAACCAAGGATTATTCGATGGATTCTGCTCCTACAAGAATTCGACTTAGAGATCAAGGATAAGAAAGGTGCGGACAACTTAGTAGCGGATCACTTGAGTAGGCTACTGCGAGATGAGGAGAAGCTACCATTACATGATTCTTTCCCGGATGAGCTGTTACTTTCCATCCATACTGAGAGTCCCTGGTATGCAGATATGGTGAATTATTTGGTAAGTGCATATTTTCCTAAAGAATTTTCCAAATCCCAAAAGGAAAAATTAAAAAGTGATGCTAGACACTATGTTTGGGATGATCCATACTTATGGAAATTTTGTGCGGACCAGATAGTTAGACGATGTGTGCCTAACAGTGAATTTTAATCTATTCTTTCCTTTTGTCATTCTTATGCTTGTGGAGGACATTTTGGTCCAAAAAGAACTGCTAATAAAGTTTTGGAAAGTGATTTTTATTGGCCATCGCTTTTTAAAGATTCCTATCTATTTTGTAAAACATGTGTTAATTGCCAAAGGACAGGGAATATTTCTCAACGAAATCAAATGCCCCAAACTCCTATTTTAGTTGTTGAAATTTTTGATGTTTGGGGTATAGATTTTATGGGACCTTTTCCTTCATCCTTTGGGAATTTATATATTCTTTTGGCTGTTGATTATGTCTCAAAATGGGTGGAAGCTAAAGCCACTAGGACTGACGATTCTAAAGTTGTTGCAGATTTTGTTAGGACTAACATATTTGTCAGGTTTGGAACACCACGAGCCATCATTAGTGATCGCGGAATCCACTTTTGTAATAGGGTGTTAGCGGCTTTGTTCAAGAAATACAATGTTCTACACAAGGTTTCTACATCCTACCATCCACAGAGTAATGGTCAAGCTGAGGTTTCTAACCGAGAGATCAAATCCATTTTGGAGAAGGTAGTTAACCCTAACAAAAAGGATTGGAGTCTGAGATTAGATGATGCACTTTGGGCCTATAGAACTGCGTACAAAACACCTATTGGGATGTCACCATACAGGATTGTGTTTGGAAAACCATGTCACTTACCTGTTGAGTTGGAGCATAGGGCTTTTTGGGCAATCAAGCAGTGCAACATGAGTTTGGAGGTAGCTAGCGTACACAGGAAATTGCAGTTACAAGAGTTGGAAGAATTGAGGAATGAAGCCTATGAAAGTTCGAAGATTTACAAGGAAAAGACCAAAGCTTTTCATGATAAGCAGATTGTGCGGAAAACCTTTATTGTGGGACAAAAAATTTTGCTATATCATTCTCGGCTTAAGTTATTTCCAGGTAAATTGAGATCTAGATGGGTTGGTCCTTTTGTTATCACTAATGTGTTTCCTCATGGTGCAGTTGAGATTCAAAGTCCTAGTACGAACAAGATCCTTAAGGTGAATGGACATAGATTAAAGCCTTTCTATGAGGGGCATCAGGTGAAAAATATTGAGATAATGGAGCTAGACGATCCAATCTATGAAAGCTGAGAAGAGAGGCATAACGTCGAGCCAAAGACGTAAACATAGGCAGCTGCTTGGGAGGCAACCCAAGATCTCAGATTTGATTTTTCTATCCCTTTACTTTTTAGTTTTTTATTATTACTATTATTATTGCATGTTCGCTAGTAGTATTTTCTTCGTTGCATGATTTTCTTACATTGGGGACAATGTAAGGTTTGAGTGTGGGGGGGGGGAGATTTAGGTTTTATTTTATGTAGGAAAAATAATCCAATTTTGATGGAAAAAAAAATAATAATAATAAAAAAAATTAGGTTCCATGGTTCTATTTGCCTATGTGTTCGAAGGTTAAAGTCAAAGATTGAAAATTAATGCTAAAATTCAGAATCTGGTTGATGCTTAATTTGTTAATGAATGATGACAACTAAGCCATGATCCATAGTAATTGATTTCAATTGAATTTGTGATACATAAGTACTTGAATATGAGAATCATGTTTATTTGGCTAAGTTATTTGTGGAGTTGTCTATGTGCACTGATTTCATGACTTAGAACTGTTTAACTTGCTTATGTTGTGCAGAACCATGTAAAAAAATACTGAATGAAAAAAAAATAAAAAAAAATGAAAATTGAAAATCTGCTTCAATGTCCATTGTGCGAAATAACTGGGTATCTAAGCCACGGGAAGCATCGGTATTCACGCTAAAAAGTGCGATGGATAAAAGCAGTTTGACTAGTCGACTTTTGTGGCCTTTGTTACTTGAATAAGTAAGCCCTTAGGGGTGTCTCTACACCTAGCGCCCTAAGATCATCTGGTTTGGAAGTCGTTGGTGGAAAGTTCGCTAATGGGTAACTCTGAAAAACCTAAGAAAAGGAGACATTGCACATGTCAAAAAAAAAAGTATACGAAAAAAAGTATACGAGAAAAGCATGAAAATACATTCATCTGTGCTAAAAAAAAGGTTCTATGAAAAAAAATTAAAAGGCAAGAAAAATTTGTTCTTGGTTAAAAGTTAGTGTGAATGGTTTTTGCTCCATGGTAACTAAGTTGAGTAAGTATGATGATTTTGGGAGAGTTACTTATGTGGCTACAGTTTGATTTAATGAAATTCATTGGTGAAATGGTAAGGTTGGTAATTGTAAGTTGATTGATAAAGCGTTGATTAGATTTCTGCAAATTTAGTGTTGCTAGTCATGATTTGTATCTTGAATTCTTTTGACACTCTGGTTGAATAGAATTTTTCTGGAAATCAAATTTTTGGTTTACACGAGGACGTGTAAAAAGATAAGTGTGGGGGAATTTGATGAGTATGAAATATGTTATATTTTTATTCCTTAATACTTAATCTTTTGTATTTATTTTGTGCCTAAATAAACTCATTATTCTTATATTTTTATTTTAGGTACAATTGAAGGGGTTTCATGATTTTGGAAATAAATTGGAGGAGGTTTACGGGATTCCTAACAAATCAAGGATTCAACAATTAGTATCATAAATGGATTTGGATTTACGCGGCAATGAGTTTAAGCACATGACAATTGTGGGATTTAATTCCAATTTCAAATCTGAATTTTAGATTCTAGAAGAATAGTTTTTACAATTCTATTGTAATTAGGATTTCTTTTAGACTAAGATTTATTTCCAAATTGAATTCTATTTCTTTATGGAAATTAGGGTAATTTGTAATTCCTTTTAGGGTTTGGATTTTTACTTCCTATAGGATTTAGGACTTTCTCTAGCACTATAAATAGAGGATACTAGTCATGATTTTATTCATTCAATAATCAACTATCATCTATTGGAGTGCAGACTCAAGAGCATGTCAGGCTAGTTCTTTTTATTCAGTTCTAAAGGGAGGCGAATCCTTGTTACAAGTAATTGATTAATTGAGTATTATTATTTATTTCTTCTTGTGTGAAATTTCTTCTGATAATCTGTTTTCATTGATTGCATGTTAATTGATTTAATTAATTTAATATGGCCAATTGAATTAGTTTGATCATTATCATATGCTAGATTAAGATTGATATTACGTGTAATTGATATCTGTCTTTATCATAAGTAGCAACTTAGTAATAATAATTGTGGACAAGCTTTTGTTTATTACTAAGATTATCAGAAAACAAGTTAAACAAATCGAGCTTATGTGTTTGTTGCTTGGATTAGCCTAATTCTCTATTTCTTAATGCTTCTATTATATTAAATCTAGAGAGCTTATTCTAGGTTGTATGCTAGTTAGAATCTGGTGGAGAGCTTGTTTTATACAGTGATAATCTAAGGAGAATTTCGGATAGCAGAGCTTATTGTTATCTAGGGCTAATAGTTTCATTGAAGGAAAAATAATAATAACTTGATTAATTGATTATTGTACTTGGTGAAACTGAACTGCAGAACTGAAGTTTTTACATATTTGGTTAATTTCATCGTTAATTCTTGTTCTCTTAGTTTAAAAATAATTTTCAAAAACCCCCATCTTTATTTTCTGTTTAAATAGTAGAATAATTCTAAAACAACGTTACTCTCTGTGGGATCGATCCTTACTTGCTACTGTGCTAATTATTATAAATTGTGAAGTGAAAGTGAGGTTAATTTAGGAGTATCAACGACAGCTCCCAAACCACTTTCTTATTTTGAAAAATTTACATATATCACACTTAATTTTAAACTTTTATCAATTTAACTATTTACTAAATAGAAAAATTGAATACTTTTATTTCATAAAATTCGAGGTCTTACATTATCCAATGCAATAAACTTAGATTCCATCGTTGATCGAGCAATACATGTTTGTTTAGAAGGTTTCGATGATCCTGCTCCTCCACCTAGTGTAAGCACAAAACCACTTGTGGATTTAGAGTCTTTTGTATCCGATATCCAATTCGCATCACAGTATCCTTCAAGTACTGTTGGATATCTTGAGTAGTGTAATTCAAAATTTTGAGTGTATTTTAAATACCTTAAAACTCTTATAATCGCTTTCCAGTGATCTTGTTCTGGATTGCTTGTAAATCTACTCAATTTATTAACAGCTTGTGCTATGTCAGGATGTGTACAATTCATTACGTACATAAGGCTTCCAATTATTTGTGCATACTCTGGTTGTGATATGTTCTCTCCTTTATTTTTAGACAATTGTAGATTAATATGTACCGGTGTTCCCACATGATTGTAATCATATTGATTGAATTTCCTTAGTATTTTCTCAATATAGTGTAATTGTGATAACACTAACCCATTCGAAGTTTGAGAAATTTTAATTCCTAATATTACATCGGCAACAACCATGTATTTCACGCCAAACATATTATTTAACATTCTTTTAGTAGTTTTAATGATTTCATTATTACTACCCATAATGAGCATATCATCTACATAAAGATAAATAATGACATACCCATTCTTAGTGTCATTGACATACACACATTTGTCACACTCATTTATTTTGAAACCATTTGATAACATTGCATTATCAAATTTTTCATGTCATTGTTTAGGTGTTTGTTTTAATCCATAAAGAGACTTTACAAGTCGACAAACTTTCTTTTCTTGTCCTGCAACAATAAATCCTTCTGGTTGTTCCATGTAGATTTCTTCTTCTAAATCTCCATTCAAGAAAGCTATTTTTACATCCATTTGATGTATTTCTAAATTATATATAGCTGCAATTGCTATTAACATCCTAATTGAGGATATTCTTGTCACAAGAGAATAAGTATCAAAATAATCTAAACCCTCATTTTGCATGTATCCTTTGATTACAAGTCTTGCTTTATATTTGTCTATAGATCCATCTGCTTTCATTTTTTTCTTAAATATCCACTTATATCCAAGTGGTTTAGAGCCTGGTGGGAGATCTACTAATTCCCACGTATGATTGTGCAAAATGGATTCTACTTCACTTTTTATAGCCTCTTTCCAATATGGAGCTTCAGGACTCGATACTACTTCTTTATAGGTTTGAGGCTCATTTTCTAACAAATAGGTTAGAAAATTCGGACCATAAAATTTTGATGTACTAGCATGTTTACTACGTCTAGGTTCATCAATATCTTCTAAATCATGATTACTGTTATTAACAGCATCATAAGTTCTTTTATTTGAACTTGTTTCTTGTTCGTTGGAACTTGGCTCTTGTTCCTTTTTATTAGAAAAATATTGTTTTAAAGAATTCAACATCTTTTGACCCAATAATAATATTTTCATGTATTTCCTCTATTTTTGATTTATTAACCAAAAATCTATATGCACTGCTATTATTATCATAACCAATGAACATACAATCTATTATTTTTTGTCCTATTTTCACCTTTTTGGGTGGATGAACCATTACTTTTGCTAAACACCCCCACACTTTTAAGTGTTTATAAGACGGCTTACGTCATTTTCATAATTCATAGGGTGTAACATTAGACTTCTTTTGAGGTATTCGGTTGAGAATATAATTTGCTGAAAGAATTGCTTTCCCCCACAAATTCTGAGGTAGCCCAGAACTTAATAATAATTCATTCATCATTTCTTTTAAAGTTATATTCTTTCTTTCTGCAACACCATTTTGTTGTGGTGAATAAGGTGCAGTTGTTTGGTGTATTATATCATGTTGTGAACAAATTTCAACAAATGGAAATTCATATTCCCCACCTCTATCACTTCTAACTATCTTGATCTTTTTATCAAGTTGATTCTCAACCTCATTTTTGTAATGTTTAAACATTTCCAAAGCCTCATCTTTACTTCTCAATAAGTAAATGTGACAACCCGAGAATTTGAATATTTATAAAATCTTAAAAAATTGAATTAAGGTTAAATAATAAACCTAGACAGAAAATAAGTGAATGGATTAGAGATTTTCGAGAAAGAATTTTGTGAATTTAAAATTTTTGTGGTGAATTATTTAGGATTAAGGGTATAAGTGAATATATTCTGTGTTTATGGTATTATATGTGTACAGTATGTGGTTAAGGGTCAAGGGTTGACCAGATAACCTATATCAGCGGCAAACCCTAATATTATTATAAGAACGTCAGCGTTCAGCTAGAAAATTCTTACGATTTATAAGAAACTCTAGAAATCGGTACTGGAAACCCTAATTTCAGTTTCGGGAATTTGAAACCTTAATTTGGGGATTTAAATGTTATGTATAAGATTTTTGTGTATTAATCTCAAATCTAATTAGGGATAAGCCTTTTGATTAATTAGAAATTCTAATTATTAGAAACCTTAATTATTAGAAACCTTAATTGTTCCGTTAGAAACCCTAATGTACAATTATGACCCTAATTCCTAAATTAGCAATTTTAATTCAGATATATTAATCCTAATTAGCAAGATTGAATTTATGATTAGGAAATTTTAATATAATTATAGAATCCTAATTATAATATAGAAATATTAATTTTCGATTTTGAAAACCGAAATTTAGAAATCTTAGAAATTAAATTACAAAAATCTAAAGTCTCCTTGTGCCCTATATCTCACCAAAAATCTGATATTTGGTGACACCTAGCAATTAGATACAATGAATCAAATAGATTAAAAGAGAAAAGTAAGAAAAATCACTTACTTTATTTCTCAAACCAACCAAGGCCATTCTCTCTCTATATTTTCGGGGTTGAGAGTGAAAAGGAGAGATAAGATAATATTATATCACTACTTAGCTTTCCTTTATCAGATCATCAAGATCAGAATCAAGATCAAGGTTTAAAGGAGGTATAAACCCTAAATTTTAAAAATCATGTGATCCATGTTGTTTGTTGTTTAAAATTATGTATTAAGGTGTCATTTAGTGATCTGGGTTGATAGATCATGGATCTATAACACTTAGATGCACGAAAATAGCATTTTTAGAAATCTTAAAAAATTGAGAAAAATGGCCTGACAACCATATGTCAGAGGCCTTAGATCTTTACCTGTTTATGGTTTGGTGTGTTTTATGTTTTAGATCTGTTCTATGCCATGTATACTGTGATCTGGAGCTGGAAATAGTGTCAAATCATGTCTAGATCGTAAGATATAACCAGTCAAACCACGTTGACCGATCACGAAAATGGGTTTCTGGGCAACCTAGAAACCCAAAAATTTCTGACAGTCACTTTTGATGCTTTAGATCTTGCTGTTGTTTTACAGTTTGGTCAATTTATTATTTTGATCTTGTAGACTGGTATAAGTACTACGTAATCAAGCCTTTATACTACCAAAATCATAAACAGGAACGGAATTGATCGAGGTCAAAGTAGCGTTGACCGACTGACTTATGAAGAAATCTGGAAAACCCAGATTTCTCAAGAACACGATTCTGTCAGTGCTTTGACCAGCCTTGATCTTGCACTTGTGATGTCGTTAGGTTGATTTAGTGTTATAATGTTGTTATATGACATACGTACTACAATTTGACATCATTCAACCACTTAAATCATGACCTAAGATTAGATTAAATAAGGCTCAAAAAGGGACCTTCGCAGTGCTTGAGTTTCTGGTGTTAGGTTTGTAATATTCATGAACGTAATCAAATTGCACAAAGTAAGCGAAAACGTGATAAAATAGAGTT
This sequence comes from Panax notoginseng, assembly GCA_016801055.1. Taxonomy (NCBI): domain Eukaryota; kingdom Viridiplantae; phylum Streptophyta; class Magnoliopsida; order Apiales; family Araliaceae; genus Panax; species Panax notoginseng. Next base: position 116,111,568 of record CM029012.1, read on the forward strand.
TTAAAATTTTACAAACCATATACCCGGATCATCCTTTATTCATAATTATTAATTAAACGAAAAAAAAAGAACAAGAATCATACCCTTGAAGATTTGAGCTTCCTCAGGTACAAGTTCACCTCCAAATCTTTTTCGCGTTCAACTTGAATCCACTGGGTTTGGTTCCTTCCTTTGATCAACATTAGCCACCCAAGTGTTTGGCCTCTAAAGGTGATCCACCAAGGAAGAAGGAAAATTCAAGAAGATGGGTATTTGGTAAAACCCTAGTTTTTCTATCTCTCATAGAAAAGGGTGTACTCTCCCAACTATTGGAATTACGTCTGTTATGAAAAAGTCAACAACAACCTCACCCATAATAAGACTCCTCTTATTTATAGATGTGGACAACCCTCCTTAACAATTAAGGAATTGGGTTTTATTTTAATTAATTAAATTCCTTTAATTAATTAGGCTCCCAATCTTATTAGGAATATTTAATTAAACTCTTTTAATTAATTAGCCTCCTAATCTTATTAGGATATTTGAGAGTACTTTTATTAATTAATTCTCAAACTCTTTTAGGAATTAAATAATAATAATAATAAAACTCCTCTTATTAATTTATATTTAATATTTTTAAAATATTAACTAATAAATATTAAGCTATTTAATTTATTCTATCACCATAGATTAAATTAAATATACTTAATTTATTATTACGATTATGCCATTAACTTCTTAAATAATTATTCTTCCTTTTATGGTGTGACCCTTTAGGTTCTCCATATTAAACCGGTTGTGAATAAATCAATTAGAACAATTCTAATCTTATTTAAATAAATAAATTAAATAATTAATTTATTTAAATAAATAATATTTATTCTACAATAGGGATAAGCCTCCCTAGCGATTAACGACTTTCCAGATAATATAGATTTCAACATTAATCATAAAAGAACCTTTAAGTAAATAGTTACCGTACAATTCAATCCTTCCACCATACAATGTCCCAATTAAATATAAGACATGAAATTACTGTCAAGTCTTATTTTATTTAATTATATGTATTTTGACTCTTAAATGCACAACTCCAAATAATACAAATTAAAAACTCCTTTCTAATTTTATTCTGCCTTGGCCAAGGACTACTGGGTTGTCATTTATCGAATCACATAGGACATTTCTCTTCTTTTACTAGAAGCGATAGATTCTTTATTGATCATACATTATCTCCATGTACAACTTATTATACCCAAACATACCCATTGATATACCCTAAGGGTCTTAAGAAATAAGTTAAAGTATAACTCATCATACACAAGATACTATGATGATCTCAAGTCCAAGAATCACTTATACTACTATCACTACAGGAATTCCTATTGACAAGCAAGTAAAAGACCATTAGGTATTCCTTAGCAAGCCACGTTCAGTGAACTCATTCTCTAATAAGCACCTACATACTTGCTTTAGTGTCTCCACACAAATGATCATGAGATCAATCATCCTCATCCAATGAGCAAGCAACGTATGTACCAATCTATCCAGATTCACTAATCCCCAATTTAGTAATCCAATGATTAGAAACTATTTTAGTTTTAAGCTTTCTAAGAATTTAGATCTCATTAGAATGATCATCATCATTATTCTAAAATCATTGCTTAAAACTATGGGTTTATCACATATTATAAAACAGCATCATGTAGATAATTATAAGCCTTTAATAAATTAATACTTTTTATTAATAAACGAATAAGATTGTTACAAAGTATATGCTTTATCATCAATCATGATTGGCTTGTGTGCATACTACTTTCAATCTCCCACTTGCACTAAAGCCAATCGCCATGGTATCTCATACCCTTCTTCTCTAAGTTACGATTATCTTGCTGTTGGATAATCTTTAGTTAATGGATATGTAATGTTAGCTTTGAGAGTCCACTATCTCTATAGTGATTTCTCATCTTTCAATAATTCTTATAATAAAATGAAAGTGCCACAACACATGTTTAGATCCAAGATGAGACTTAGGAACTATTCCTAGTTCTGTAATGAACTTTTCATTCAAACAATCAACTTGTAGCTTCATTTATAGCTATATACTTTGTCTTTATCACTAAACTAACAACTCTTTGTTGTTTGGAACCTTTCCAATTTTACTGCACCACTGTTCAAGGTAACGCTTTATCTTAAAGTGGATTTTCTGTCGTCTTGGTCTGTCTGAAAAACTTGAGTCTGTTAAGCCCTTTAGTTTTAATTTAGACTCACTATGAATATGATCACATCCTTAGTGACAGTTAGGTACTTTAAGATGTTTTTCACTGACTCATAGTGAACTTCTCCAGAATATGACTGATCAACATCAGGTCTTGTATATTTTATTATATACATAATTGTTACTCATGCTGTAACGCCCCAGAAAATCGGATTTTTAGGAGAATTAAATTTTATTTAATTATGAGGATTAAATGAATTTAATTGATTATTTATAGGAGCAAGCTAATTGAAGGTCATTCTATGACCTAAACATATCGAAACATCGTAGGATTTTGGCTATGTGATAGAATTAAAGTGTTTGAATTTCAAAGACAAAATTAAAGCTTTCCGAGAAATTTTTTGAAAAACACTATTCATGCATTTCTGCTCGGGAATTATTTTTGAACTTCCAAGAAATACGTAACAATAGAATATCGAGGTGGGATAGAATATCCAATAATATTTCAGTTATGAAAAACACAGTTTTTCGCCTGCGGAATTAAAACCTAATGTTTAGAGAAAATGATTTACGAGAAGGAAATATAATGCGATTAATGAATAAAACAATGATCGTATAATACGTAGGTATTATACGAAGTAATGAATACGAGTATGATACAAGGTATTATACGAGAAGGTATGAATGATGGTATATCGTATATGATGAATAAGAATATGATTTAGAATACGAGAATTATTCTTATAGAATACGTTATAAGGCTTAAAGCCAAAGGTAATGGATTTGTTGAATTGTGTAGGAAATTGTATTGTTTAATGGGAAGTGTGATAAGGCCCAAATGTAAGAATGGTTAAGTCCAATGTAAGTTAATGAATAAGCCCAAATATTTGTTAATGCAAGCCCAAATGATTAAGTTAGGTTAATTAAACCTAAGCCCAAGCTATGGTCCAATGGATTAGGAGGATCCATGGAGCAACCCATGATCACATGGGTGATCTTGGTGACCAAGAAACAAGAGTGGTAAGCAAGTGTTGTGGTGGGCAAGCAAAGTGTTTATGTGTGATTAACAGGTATACTTAATGATTAAGTAAGTGTGATGGCCAAGTTTAGGTGGTGAGCAAGTTAACTTAATCACAAAGTAATGAATAGTAAGGAGGTGGAGTGGCCTAAAAGACTAAATTACCCTAACCTTGAAAATCCTATAAATAGCAAGCTTGGATTCATTTGTTTGGTTGTTTCATTTCATCCATCTTATAAAGTTGAGAGCTTATTTGCTTGAGAGAATAAGTACATATAAAGTTAGAATTCCTTTGTTAGATTTCCAACCAATAACTTATAGCTTATTGGTTAGAGAGAATAAGTTAGAAAGCTAGTCTTTTATATTTCAAGAAGCAAGAAGGAGATCAAAGATTAAGCAAAATATCCTCAAAGAGTAAGTACTCATAAACCGTGATTCTCTTTCTCTTCCATTGTTAGAGAAGGGGTTATTGGTAGAACTAGCATGCTAAAGAATGATAAGAATGAATACTTAATGGACTTAAGCCATAATAAGTCATGAATAAGTCATTTATACTTATATAAGTTATGAACTTATAATGAACGGATATAAACTTGTAACATGTTTACATTAATGAAGTTAGTATGATAATAAGAAGCAAGAATAATGGTTAGAAGTCATTAACCATAATAAGTTACATGAAAAAAAGACTTAAGTCATGAGTAATGAAAATATAAGTAATTTATATTTGTATAAGTTATAAACTCACAATGAACTAGTAATAACTTATCATGTTTATAAGTTAATGAAACATGTATGTCAAGATGTAGGTATGTTGGAAGGAATCTATTTAGAATGATGAACAAATCTTAAGTAATGAAGTTTTGCCGGAATTCAAACGATTAGACGATAATCGTCGAATTCGTGAAATTCTCGGAATGGAAGTTAAATTTTGATATTGAGCTTGGAAACATTGGTTTACAATGGAGACAAGTCTTATTTGGCATTATAGAGTTGCGGACTCAAAAATGGCCGAATTCCGACTTAGAACGAAGAAACGAGCGTTGAATGTTCACGAACGTTTATCGTTTTCGTTAAAAATAGACTAATAGGTGAATTTTTAGCAAACGAAGTCGAATAGATAAAATTCTTTGATGACCACTTAAAGTACGTGATTTGTGAACTGTAGGCTCTCGAACGAACCAATTCGGACTTATAACGAAGAAGTTACGAGTCCAGGAATCTCACAATTCAAAAAGTTTGTCAAAATTTTTGTGGCTCAGAGTCCGCGCCGCGGCGCGACTCCAAGCTTAAAGGACCGGCACCGTAGTGTCAAAGTGAGCATCAGCTACTGTTAGTTGACGTTGCAGCGCGACCATTAACAAAGGGACTCGCGCCGCAGCGCCGAGTCCGGTCTCCAAGCCCTAATGGGTGACGCCGCAGCGCGAGGTGCAGTACAAAAGCTGGCGCCGCAGCGCCAGCACTAGAATATAGAGAGAGAAGAAAGGTTTTTGAATGTGAAGTAAAGGAGAATTAAATGAAGGATAAATTAAATTCTTAATCAACTTAATGTAACATCATTTAGATGTATAACCTTAAGCAATGCATTAGAGGTTGAAAGAAAGAATAATTTAAAAGAAGCACGTGAAGGGTAATTAAGTAAACCATGAATGGTATTCAAAGTTGGTACTTCACCAATGGCGATCAAGTTTCGATTAATAACGTAAGGATGTTAGTAAGCCGTAAGGAAGGATGTTTAACTCGAAAACAAGTTGTGATAATGAAATAAATTCCATTAAGTAATAGAAAAGAAAGAAGTTGGTAACAATGATGTATAGAATGACGGAAAGCCGGAACCAATAAATAACAAATCTAATACGGGATTAGATTGAGAAGAAGGGTAAGATTCTTTAGAAATCAAGTTTGTTCATTCATGACCTAATGTGGTATGTTATGTGGTTATGTGTTGTAGAGACCGTAAAGACTCAAAAGAAACGTAATTATTTTGTAGCAGACGCTAAAGGCAAGTTTTTTCTAAACGCTTATCTAACCTTCGTGTTAGCCAGGTTTTCAAATGATTCACGTTATGAGATGCATGTATGATTTTAAAGAAAGGGTCAAAGCCAGTTTTAACTCAGCTAGACTAATCATGATAGATTGATTTATTTATTTACAAGTCTTTCAATATAGAATTGTTAACGCTATCCTACACCAATTGTTTGGTACGGATTCAAGGTAAGCTTGAACATGAATAAACAAATGTATTTTCATCGAGTATTCGATGGGCACGTGAGGTTGCCACAACTTAAACATACACACGTTTAATGGATGTAGTGTTGATCAACATAGAGTACTATAAGCTAATCACCTAGAAGTGCTCGTAAGATATGCCGGACTTACGGACTTCATGTCGGGTTGTCCTTTTCAAAGAAACTATAAGATATTCACGTCTTGAACCAGAATTGATGTATTTCTAAATCTTGTTATTGTAAAATGTTTTGAAGGAAAAGAAATGCTATTTTAAGTTATTGATAGTACTTCGTAACTATCATTCAGTTATTGAAGATATACGATTCCTATGTTTCAAGCACGCTTTTAAAATGAAATTATTGTACTTGCTGAGCTTGTTATGCTCACTCTTGCTTGAACCATATGAATGCAGCTTAAACCGAATGGACTGAAGGATTCGACAAGAATAATGAGAAGGCTAAAGCGAAGTTGTAGATTACCTATGTAATAGTATAGGTTTAAAATGATAATATTTGATATTATGACAAGAACAAATGTAACGATTATAAAGAACCTGAGGAATGGTAGTATTGTTTTGGAATATATATAAGACATATTTGTTCTTTTGAGGTATTTCAATTGAATGTTTGTGTGAACTGTAGCACCGTGGAGCACCATATGCTAGGTTGAAAGAGACCCGGATTTAGGGGTGTCACAGGTTGGTATCAAAGCATTAGGTTATAAAACTTAAGGGGGGAAGAACCTTAGGCTAATAACCTCGTTAAGGAAGAGAAGTCTGAAGGAAGTAAACTTGAATTTTACTTAAGTTGAATGAGTCAATTAGGTATTGAGGAAACTCAGTACCGAAAAATTTAAAAGATGGAAAGTAACCCTAAATAAATTAAATGTGATTTGTGCTTATACTATTGTGTATTATGTACTAATCAACATGTTATGTGTTATTGTAGGATGTTGATCGATAGCTTGATGTATAAAGATATACACGTGGCGAGCGAAGAAATTGTGAATAGAATAGAGCTTGTACCCATGCCAGTGGTGGAGGTACCAATAGTGAGTCTAGAGGAGTCAGAGCCAAAGGAGTACTTTTCTGAGGAAGACTACTCCGAGGGAGAGATGGATATAGCATCATATCTTAGTATGATGAGCGATGTGGAGGGGGAAAGAGAGGAAACATCGATTGATGCGGTGGTACCTACACCAAAGTTATCACCTCCAGATCCAATGAGATCATTGTATCTGGCAGAGCTTGACAAGAATGTGCAACTGAGTGCAGTTGTGTAGAATCAGAATGAAGAGATTAGTGCTCTTTATGTAGCGAAGGAGTCTGCAGAAGCAGATTTTGAGTCAGAGCATGATGAGAAGGTGCTCATGATAAATAAGGCTAGAGACTATAAGAAGGAGGTCGATGAGCTTCGTAAAGAACTGGGGGAGAAGGACCGGAAGATAGCACGGATGTCTTACATCCATGAGAGTGCTCATAAGGATTTCAAGCTAAAAGTTGCTTGTTATTCCAATGAGTCAGGATAAACCCGTCATACGATTAATCGGGATACTGTAACGAAGATTACGAATGAGAAACACGAGGATGTTGTTATGCATTAGTAGAAGTATAGAGTTATAAATATGAGTGTAGTGACATAAAACCCTCTTTTGTATAAAAAGGGTAGTCTTTTTGTAAATCCCAACTTTTGTGAAGTTCGAAATTCGGGATAGAACTGTAATAGCTTTTGGCTATGGAGAACAAATTGTAAATAGTTTTAAACTATGAAGAAGCATATGAATATAATGAAGTTTTCATTTAATATGCTTTATTATGGTATGCGTTGGTATGTGGCGAATAATAACGAAGTAAGTAAATAGATAATAATGAAATTTTATTTAAGTAGAAAATACCACCACGGAGAAGACAACGTAATCAGGAAGCAGAATCACGTATTGATAATCAAGGGGGGTCAAAACAACCCTATGGAAGAGTTCGTTAATTTATTAACGGCAAATCGGGGGTAGAGTACCCGCGGAACCTAGGGTAGCCAGAACGACTACCTTTAAAGAGTTTAAAAGCGTAGGTCCGCCGGAGTTCAGAGGAACGACGGACCCAATAGAGGCCCATACAGGGGTAAACGAAATAGAGAAGGCGTTGGATATTTCAAACGTAGCAGAGGGGCAAAAGACTTCTTTTGCGACCTATATGATGAAGGGGAAGCTAACTTTTGGTGGGAGGCTCACCAGGGTGGGGCTGGAATAGAGGTGGTAACATGGGAACAATTTTAGAAGGTTTTCTTAGAGAATTATTTCCCTACAAACATGCGAGGGAGGATGGGGATCAAGTTCTTAGAACTTAAACTAAGAGACATGACGGTTCCCCAGTATGCGGCCAAATTCAATGAATTGGCAAGGTTTGCTCCACGCTAAGTGGACCCTGAGGAGAGGAAGGCTTGTAGGTTTGAGCAGGGCCTGAAACCCTGGCTCTATAGTGGGATGTCGGTGTTCCAGAGGGTTTCCTATGGGACCATTCTGGAGAAGGAAATTATAGCAGAGGATGGTAGTGAGGCGTTGACTCAATACCACAAAGAAGAAGAATGAGAGCAAGGGAGAGGGAGGAACCAAGGTAGAGAATGCCAGTGGAAGTATGCCGAGAAGAAAGAATTTTAACTCTGGGGATACTGGAGTGAGACAAGGGGATTCTAAACTTAGGATCGAAGTGTTTAAGACATGTGGAAAGACTCATCTAGGAGTCTGTCTGAAAGGGATTATAAGTACCTTTAAAACATTAAGGTAGAGGAGGAAGAAATAACTTTCGTTAATTTATCCATGGAAAATTTGTTTCATGAATAATACAGGTAAGCATATATCAGTAGATAAGTACTGTTAACTTTAATAGAATTTGAAGTAATTCTCAGTATGAATGGGTTGATTAACCGTAGAACTTTAACAAATTGTCTAAGGAAAAGCATGAATCTTCGGTTTTCTAATAAACCCAAGGTGGTATTTTACGGTAATAAAACACCTGAAAATTCTTGTTGTCTAATTATGACGCAATTTAGAAGGATGTTAAGACAAGTTTAGGTTGGTGTACAATCGTAATCTTTGATGGTTGACATATGGGAGCTGGGCTAAATAATTCCTTCAGAGAGCGAAGGTATATACGAAACTGGCAACCAATCTAACTCACTGTGATGGCAGTGTAGACGAGACGGGAACTTGTTTGTTGGTTGTTTGTGGAAAACCACTCAGAGTACCATATGGACTACTAGCAGAGAAGCGATGTGTGCTGATTCCTAGAGAAGTAATAACAAGAAGATAAAAATGTAAATCATCAAAGATGATGAATGTATTAAGTAAGACATTTCCGTATGTCATGAAGCTGTAAGCTGGTAATGAAAGTAGATCGCGTAAACTTAGGTCGAAAGAACGCGAATCCTATATGACTATTCAGTTAGCGGTTGAGAATAAATACCTATGGCCCAAGATCGATGATCTAATTGATCAGTTGAAAGGGGCAAAGTATTTTTTTTTAAAAGATAGATTTGTGTATAGGGTATCGTCAGTTGAAAGTGAGGAAGAGGGGAGGTACCTAAGATGATGTTCAGAACTCGTTATAGTTATGACAAGTTTCTGGTTATGTCGTTTGGGTTGACTGATGTACTGAAGTTAGGTTTTTCGTAAGGGGCGCTGAGCAAGTCAGTGGCAAATTGAAAGGTATGTTGGGAATGAGATGTGAGAAAGGAAAGATGAGTCACCTGTATTGTCTTTATCAGATGATACGAGGAGTTTTGTAGTGTATCTCGATGTTTTGCATAGATGACGAGATTGCGTGCTCTTGTAGCATGGCAAGGTCATTGCGTATGCATCACGCCAGTTAAAGAATTATGAGAAGGTTTATCCTACTTATGACCTAGAATAGGCAGTTGTAGTTTTGAATTAAAAGTCGAAAGATAGTATTTGTACGGGGAGAAGTGTGAGTTATACACGGACTATAGAAGTCTGAAATATATCGTCACACAGAAGGAGTTGAATATGCGGTAGAGAGAGAACTGTGATATCTTATATCATACAGGGAAGGTAAAATTAGAAGACAACGCGTTAAGTAAGGAAGGGTAGTGAAAAGCTATCGATGTTAACAACTCAGAATGAGTTAATAACGGAAATGGCGAAAACGAAGTTAGAAGTTAAATTATGGAATGGAGTAGTAGAAATGTTATTCACAACATAGACTCAATCCACGATAATGGAACGAGTTAAGTAAGTACAATTAAGTAACGAGGAATGCCGACAAATGAAGAAGAGGATGCAAGATAAAGAGAAGACTAAGTATAATCTTGGTTTGAGGGAGGAATTTGAGTTCCAAATAATTACAAGTTAAAAGAAGGACAAATAAAAGGAATATAGTGTAATGTGTTAATAAATGTTTAACTTCCAACTCAAATAATTGATAGGAAGTGATAAGTTAAGTGAATTAAGATAATATCTTTGGTGAAGGTGAATGTAAGAACCCCAATGTCGAAGGAAGCATTGTGGGAGCTCGAGATTAAAAATGAAGAAAACTTTTCCTCATTTGTTAATATAATTAGTAGCGAGATTCTGGGGACAGAATCCTTATAAGGAGAGAAGAGTGTAACGCCCCAGAAAATCGAATTTTTAGGAGAATTAAATTTTATTTAATTATGAGGATTAAATGAATTTAATTGATTATTTATAAGAGCAAGCTAATTGAAGGTCGTTCTATGACCTAAACATATCGAAACAACGTAGGATTTTGGCTACGTGATAGAATTAAAGTGTTTGAATTTCAAAGACAAAATTAAAGCTTTCCGAGAAATTTTCTGAAAAACACTATTCATGCATTTCTGCTCGGGAATTATTTTTGAACTTCCGAGAAATACGTAACAATAGAATGTCGAGGTGGGAAAGAATATCCAATAATATTTCAGTTATGAAAAACACAGTTTTTCACCTGCGGAATTAAAACCTAACGTTTAGAGAAAATGATTTACGAGAAGGAAATATAATGCGATTAATGAATAAAACAATGATTGTATAATACGTAGGTATTATACGAAGTAATGAATACGAGTATGATACGAGGTATTATATGAGTAGGTATGAATGATGGTATATCGTATATGATGAATAAGAATATGATTTAGAATACGAGAATTATACGTATAGAATACGTTAAAAGGCTTAAAGCCAAAGGTAATGGATTTGTTGAATTGAGTAGGAAATTGTATTGTTCAATGGAAAGTGTGATAAAGCCCAAATGTAAGAATGGTTGAGTCCAATGTAAGTTAATGAATAAGCCCAAATATTTGTTAATGCAAGCCCAAATGATTAAGTTATGTTAATTAAACCTAAGCCCAAGCTATGGTCCAATGGATTAGGAGGATCCATGGAGTAACCCATGATCACATGGGTGATCATGGTGACCAAGAAACAAGAGTGGTGAGCAAGTGTTGTGGTGGGCAAGCAAAGTGTTTATGTGTGATTAACAAGTATACTTAATGATTAAATAAGTGTGATGGCCAAGTTTAGGTGGTGAGCAAATTAACTTAATCACAAAGTAATGAATAGTAAGGAGGTGGAGTGGCCTAAAAGACTAAACTACCCTAACCTTGGAAATCCTATAAATAGCAAGCTTGGATTCATTTGTTTGGTTGTTTCATTTCATCCAACTTATAAAGTTGAGAGCTTATTTGCTTGAGAGAATAAGCACATATAAAGTTAGACTTCCTTTGTTAGATTTCCAACCAATAACTTATAGCTTATTGGTTAGAGAGAATAAGTTAAAAAAGCTAGTCTTTCATATTTCAAGAAGCAAGAAGGAGATCAAAGATTAAACAAGATATCATCAAAGAGTAAGTACTCATAAACCAAGATTCTCTTTCTCTTCCATTGTTAGAGAAAGGGGTATTGGTAGAACTAGCATGCTAAGAATGATAAGAATGAATGGTTAATGGACTTAAGCCGTAATAAGTCATGAATAAGTCATTTATACTTATATAAGTTATGAACTTATAATGAACGGATATGAACTTGTAACATGTTTACATTAATGAAGTTAGTATGATAATAAGAAGCAAGAATAATGGTTAGAAGTCATTAACCATAATAAGTTATATGAAAAGAAGACATAAGTCATGAGTAATGAAAATAGAAGTAATTTATATTTGTATAAGTTATAAGCTCACAATGAACTAGTAATAACTTATCATGTTTATAAGTTAATGAAGCATGTATGTTAAGATGTAGGTATGATGGAAGGAATCCATTTAGAATGATGAACAAATCTTAAGTAATGAAGTTTTACCGGAATTCAAACGATTAGACGATAATCGTCGAATTCGTGAAATTCTCGGAATGGAAGTTAAATTTTGATATTGAGCTTTGAAACATTGGTTTTCAATGGAGACAAGTCTTATTTGGCATTATAGAGTTGCAGACTCAATAATAGTCGGATTCCGACTTAGAACGAAGAAACGAGGAACGTTCACAAACGTTTATCATTTTCGTTAAAAATGGACTAATAGGTGAATTTTTAGCAAACGAAGTCGAATAGATAAAATTCTTGCATGACCACGTAGAGTACGTGATTTGTGAACCGTAGGCTCTCGAACGAACCAATTCGGACTTATAACGAAGAAGTTACGAGTCCGAAAATCTCACAATTCAAAAAGTTTGTCAAAATTTTATGTGACTCAGAGTCCGCGCCGCGGCGTGACTCCAAGCTTAAAGGACCGGCGCCGCAGCGCCAAAGTGAGCATCAGCTACTGTTAGTTGACGCCAAAACACGACCATTAACAAAGGGACTCGCGTTGCAGTGCCGAGTCCGGTCTCCAAGCCCTAATGGGTGACGCCGCAGCGCGAGGTGCAGTACAAAAGTTGGCGCCGCAGCGCCAACACTAGAATATAGAGAGAGAAGAAAGGTTTTTGAATGTGAAGTAAAGGAGAATTGAATGAAGGATAAATTAAATTCTTAATCAACTTAGTGTAACATCATTTAGATGTATAACCTTAAGCAATGCATTAGAGGTTGAAAGAAAGAATAATTTAAAAGAAGCACGTGAAGGGTAATTAAGTAAACCATGAATGGTATTCAAAGTTGGTACTTCACCAATGGCGATCGAGTTTCGATTAATAACGTAAGGATGTTAGTAAGCCGTAAGGAAGGATGTTTAACTCGAAAACAAGTTATGATAATGAAATAAATTCCATTAAGTAGTAGAAAAGAACGAAGTTGGTAAGAATGATATAAAGAATGAGGGAAAGCCGAAACCAATAAATAACAAATCTAATACGGGATTAGATTGAGAAGAAGGGTAAGATTATTTAGAAATCAAGTATGTTCATTCATGACCTAATGTGGTATGTTATGTGGTTATGTGTTGTAGAGACCGTAAAGACTCAAAGGAAACGTAATTATTCTGTAGCAGACGCTGAAGGCAAGTTTTTTATAAATGCTTGTCTAACCTTCGTGTTAGCCAGGTTTTCAAATGATTCACGTTATGAGATGCATGTATGATTATAAAGAAAGGGTCGAAGCCAGTTTTAACTCGACTATACTAATCATGATAGATTGATTGATTTATTTACAAGTCTTTCAATATAGAATTGTTAACGCTATCCTACGCCAATTGTTTGGTACAGATTCTAGGTAAGCCTAAACATGAATAAACAAATGTATTTTCATCGAGTATTCGATGGGCACGTGAGGTTGCCACAACTTAAACGTATACACGTTTAATGGATGTAGTGTTGATCAACATAGAGTACTATAGGCAGATCACCTAGAAGTGCTCGTAAGATATGCCGGACTTATGGACTTCGTGTCGGGTTGTCCTTTTCAAAGAAACTATAAGACGTTCGCGTCTTGAACCAAAATTGATGTATTTCTGAATCTTGTTATTGTAAAATGTTTTGAAGGAAAAGAAACGCTATTTTAAGTTATTGATAGTACTTCGTAACTATCATCCCGTTATTTTAGATATACGATTCCTATGTTTCAAGCACGCTTTTAAAATGAAATTGTTGTACTTGTTGAGCTTGTTATGCTCACTCTTGCTTGAACCATATGAATGCAGCTTAGACCGAATGGACTAAAGGATTCGATAAGAATAAAGAGAAGGCTAAAGCGAAGTTGTAGATTACCTATGTAATAGTATAGGTTTGAAATGATAATATTTGATATTATGACAAGAACAAATGTAACGGTTATAAAGAACCCGGGGAATGGTAGTATTGTTTTGGAATATATATAAGACATATTCGTTCTTTTGAGGTATTTTAATTGAATGTTTGTGTGAACTGTAGCACTGTGGAGCACCATATGTCGGGTTGAAAGAGACCCAGATTTGGGGGCGTCACACATGCAATCTCTCTTTTATGAGTCTACGGGGACTATTAAGAGAGATACACTCTATGGCTCATCAACATGAGATAACTCTTGGAGTTTGCCATGCTAAACAACTTTAGCATCAAATGAATATACGTTCCTTGGGTTAAGTCGAGTATCCTATTAAATCTATCTATATAGATTTGTATTCCCAATAACGATACTCTTCCCAAAACATTTATGGAGGAATGTTTAGACAACTTTATCTTTACTAATTATAGCATTGGTATGTCATTCCTTATCCGTAGTGTATCAATATATAATACTAGGAATGTCACGACGCTCCCACTGACCCTTTTGTACACACTAGGTTCATTCTTGTTTTTGATAAAATCAAACTCTTTTGATTGTCTCATCAAAATGAATGTTCTATTTTTGAAAAGCTTGCTTCAATCCATTTCTCTGAGTGTCTACAACTCTTACATCATCGTATGTAACTAGATCATCATCTTCTATGATACGTACCTTATCATCATCATCCTGATGAATTCATATCTCCCAGGTATCTTCAGTACTATTCCAAATTTACGATTTGGTTTGTGGTACAATAAGTTTATCTACAAGTTCCTCTTATTTGACTTATAGTGTTTTGTGGTTCTTGAACTCTTCAAGATTCTATTATCCTCCCACTAGCCCCTTCAATGATAAACACCTTTATCTTAGAAGGTAGCGTGTTTCGCAACAAACACCTTTTGCTAAATAGGATTATAGAACATATACCCTAAAATTACTTTAGGATGTCCCACAAATCTGCACTTATCAAAATTTGTCCCAAGCTTATCCTTTTGAAACCTTTTCACATAAGTTGGATAACCCTTTATCTTAACATACTTAAGATAAGGAATCCTCTCTGTCCATAACTTTTATGGAGTCTTGGGGCTGGATTTTGAGGTTACCTTTTCATAGATATACAGCCATTTCTAGGACATGATCCCAAAGGGATACTGGAATGTCGATAAAATCATTATGGACCGCACCATGTCCAACAAGATACGATTTTTCTTTTCAGATACATCAATCAATTATTGCGTATCAGGAGGCGTCCATTGTGAGAAAACCATTTAAGATGACCTAGAAACTTATTGCACAAGTATTCCTTCCTTGATCCGATCAAAGAATCCAAATACTTTGCTAATTAGTTTCATTTCTGAATTTTTTGAACCTTTCAAATAATTCACAATTGTATTTCAGAAAATACACACATTCAACCTTTTGAATAATCATCTCCTTTTTCTTATACTAGTTTGTTCAATTTGTAAAATAATTTTTCATGTAAGTCAAGTATACAAAATCCATTAAGTAATATTACAGTTCTATACAAAACATTATTATTATAAATAGAACAACAATTGTTCTTAAATATAATACCAAAGTTTTCATTGTCCAACAACAAAAATGAAAACAATATTTCTAACGAGAACTGAAATA
The DNA here is from genome assembly GCA_016801055.1 of Panax notoginseng. NCBI lineage: Eukaryota > Viridiplantae > Streptophyta > Magnoliopsida > Apiales > Araliaceae > Panax > Panax notoginseng. The sequence continues at coordinate 116,126,826 of CM029012.1, forward strand.
CAATAACAACTTATTGACTTAATAGATTTTTCCCGTAGGCAATGCTAAACTATAAGTTTCTATAGCTAATGTAGCAACCTTTGCTTCATTTTTCACACATAGGATTACTTATCTTTGTTTAGCTTTCTATTTCTGCTTGGTCCCTTCATAAATCTATATTTATGATAACCAAAGTCGGTATCCAATACCCAAGTAGATTCTTGACTTAAAGAAAAATTTATTTTAAATCATGAACAAAATTATATTTGTAACCGAAACTTCACTAAGCTTCTTCAGGTTAGCTTCTGCAAGATGCTTCTTGCACTTTCTTTCTAGTGTCCAGGCTTATTGTAGTGGAAGCAAACTCCTTTGCTATCCGTATCAGTTTTGTTCTTATTATCCTTTTTTTTGTCTTTCTTTATTTACCTTCTTAGAATCGTTCTTCTTTTTAGAAGATCCTTTGGCCCCTACCAGTAAGACTTGGTCTTTCTTGGTTGGAAAGTGACTCTCAACATTTTTTAACATGTTAAGCAAATCAACGAGGCTGATATCTAGCTTGTTCATGTGAAAAATTCACAATAATTGTGAGAAGGAGTCCGGGAGTAACTGTAAGATCAAATCTTGGCTCAACTCTCCATCCATGACAAAACCTGTTGTCTTAATTGTTAAATCAAATTGATCATGTTTAAGACATGTGTCTGTACTGTAGTGTCGTTGGTCATTCTAGATCAGAAGAGTTCCTTAGATATCTGATATCTATTAGTCCTACTTTTCTCACCATCAACTACTTGATGTGTAGGAGTATCCATAGTTTCATGCTGATGCTGAAGCTTGTTACTCGTGGATATGAGCATGATGCATTGAGCCAACTGTGCATCATCTTGCCACTTTCTAAAAGCAGCAATGTCTTCCTCAGAGGCATTGTCTGCAACCATTGCAGGGATAGGCGTATTAAGGACCTAAGATAGCTTTTCAGCTGTGAGAACTATTCTCAAATTTCTTAACCAATCATTTTAATTCGGTCCGGTTAATTAACATCTAATATGTTTCGCAGTGATAGTAATTTAGACATTGTAAAATTTTGTAAATGAATTTGTTATCAACAACATTTTTCAAAACTATATTACCCTCAATATATATAGTTCGGCAATATCTAATAGAAGATATGCTAATGAGAATAAGGATCCCATTTCAAATGTATATAGCCTTGTATGTGCACAACAAACTATATATAAATAAATAGGTAGACGACTCTTGTCAATTACATCAACTATGCAACTCCTTGTATTTTGTCTCTTATATCATAATGGTCAAGTGTGTGCACATCCGAACTAAAATGATTTAAGTTAAGTTAGACCCAGCATTTCCATATAAGTGAAGAGAAAACTACAACCCTTGTGTGTGCACAACAAAGCAGTAATGTTCAATTCCTTATAAACATCATATGTAATAAAAATAACATCTTAAATATTTAATACTTGCCTTGTGTGTGCACAATAAACTCATATTAAATATTCAATACTCTATTGTTTCTATCATGTGAGAAGGCGACGTTCGATGTTCCAAATATCTTTGAACGTTACAACTTAATATAAAAATTTGAGGGGTTTGTTATTTATTTGTCTCATCTTGTTTAACGCGCATGCACACATATATATAAAATACGCGTCATATTAATAAACATGCGAAGCATGTTTGCATAATATATATATATATATATATATATATATATATATATATATATATATATATATATATATATATATATATATATATATATATATTGTATAAGCATGCACATATCGAATATTATATTCTACCTAGATTAATTATAGACTTTTATTCTAGTTTAGTTCACTAGAGCCACCAAGTGAACCAAAAGGTCAAACCCTAGGGGTGCAAGAATTAATATTTAAATATAACTATTACATTTAAATCCCAGACTCCATTACAAACGGGTCTTCAAGTGCTCCTTGTTCCTTGATCTCCAAGTTTTCAAAATAATTCTAACTATTCCTATTACAAAACTATTTAAAATAAATAGAAACATTGATCAGCAGTCAAGAGAAAGTACATAGGAGGGAGATAGAATTTATATTAAGAAAAATTAGAGAAGACGAGGTACGCAGACCCCATTTAATAAAACTCATACATTCATGAATCTAACTAAAATAAAATCCAATCACATTGGTCAATAGTCCATAATCAATCCCATTTATTATCATACACATCACTATATGCATCAATAAATAACATTCATCTCATGAATAATAAACATTCAATATATATATTGATATCATTTAATGGGCAAATTTAGTTAGTATAAAATCTAATTTTGAATCAAAATAAGCTCCTTTATTTTAATCCAAATGTAAATCAAAATAAACCTCTTTTATTTTAATTTATCATATTTTGAATAAAATAAACTATTTTATTTTAATCAAAATATTTAATCAAAATAAACTCATTTATTTTAATTAATTATAAAATTCAATTCCAAGTAAAAAAAATCCTTTATTAAAGAAAACACGGATTCTCTTTCCTATTCACAAATAAACTCTTTTATTTTGAATAATATGAAATCTTATTTCATATCTAAATAAACTCCTTTATTTAAGGAAAGATGGATTCACTTTCCTATTCACAAATAAACTTCTTTATTTTAGAAAACATGGAATCTAATTTTAACTCTAATTAGTTATCATGGAATCCAATTCTAACTCTAATTAGTTAGTATGAAATTTAATTTAAAATTAAAATAAATTTTTATTTTAATTATAAAATAATTAATACATATATATATATATATATATATATATATATATATATATATATATATATATATATTTATTTATTATATATACTGAAGTAACCGTATATATAATATATATAAATTATACAGAATCACGTGATAACCACGTAATCATCCTGAATCATATATATATAAATAACATGAACAAGCCTGTGACTAAAGTAACTTAAGTAATCTTTAATCATGCAGATTCATGAATACATTTGTAATTAACTTATATGATAATAATCATATAAGTTATCATATATATATATATAAGATGACCCTGGTGATACATGATTCCTGGATACACGTAGCCCTGTGATTTCGATAACATATATATATATATATATATATATATATATATATATATATATATATATATTAATGCAACAGAATCATGTACCGTACTGTGATATGGTGACTCACAGAATTTCAAAAAAAACATGTACAGTTTTGCGAATCACGATACCGATTTTGCAATTTTTTTTAATTATTTAAATTTTATATAAAAAAATTATGCTCAATTAAATTGCTCTAAACACATATCAATATATATATCAAATTAAAATAATTAATAATTTGCATAAAGTTTTGGCTTTGATACCACTGTTAGGTTTGTAATATTCATGAACGTAATCAAATTGCACAAAGTAAGCGAAAACGTGATAAAATAGAGTTTTAAAATTTTACAAACCATATACCCGGATCATCCTTTATGCATAATTATTAATTAAACGAAAAGAAAAAAGAACAAGAATCACACCCTTGAAGATTCGAGCTTCCTCAGGTACAAGTTCACCTCTAAATCTTTTTCGCGTTCAACTTGAATCCACCGGGTTTAGTTTCTTCCTTTGATCAACGTTAGCCACCTAAGTGTTTGGCCTCTAAAGGTGATCCACCAAGGAAGAAAAAAAAATTAAAGAAGATAGGTATTTGGCAAAATCCTAATTTTTCTATCTCTCATAGAAAATGGTATACTCTCCCAACTATTGGAATTACGTCTGTTATGAAAAAGTCAACAACCACCTCACCCATAATAAGACTCCTCTTATTTATAGATGTGGGCAACCCTCCTTAATAATTAAGAAATTGGGTTTTATTTTAATTAATTAAATTTCTTTAATTAATTAGGCTCCCAATCTTATTAGGAATAATTAATTAAACTCTTTTAATTAATTAGCCTCCTAATCTTATTAGGATATTTGAGAGTATTTTTATTAATTAATTTCCAAACTCCTTTAGAAATTAAATAATAATAATAGTAATAATAATAATAATAAGACTCCTCTTATTAATTTATATTTAATATTTCTAAAATATTAAATAATAAATATTAAGTTATTTAATTTATTCTATCACCATATATTAAATTAAATATACTTAATTTATTATTACGATTATGCCATTAACTTTTTAAATAATTATTTTTCCTTTTATGGAGGTTCTCCATATTAAACCGGTTGTGAATAAATCAATTAGAACAATTCTAATCTTATTTAAATAAATAAATTAAATAATTAATTTATTTAAATAAATAATATTTATTCTACAATAGGGATAAGTCTCCCTAGTGATTAACGACTTTTCAAATAATATAGATTTCAACATTAATAATAAAAGAACCTTTGAGTAAATAGTTACCGTACAATTCAATCCTTCCACCATACAATGTCCCAATTAAATATAAGACATAATTATTGTCATGTGACGCCCCCAAAATAGGTCCAATCCATCCAACCCATTCTGAGTCGCCAAATACATGGTACAGAAAATAACTACAACTTTATTATTACAATTGTCGTGCAAAATACGACAACACATACTGTGAGTTTAAATACAAATATTATCTTCTAGACAATATCCACACTCAAATAAGTCCTCATTACAATTATTCAAACACTATTTTACAGAAATAGTGAGGACTGCTAAAACATCTTTCTAGAACCATCACTCCATACCCCGACTAGATCCTGCTATGTTCTCACCTCCTGAGAAGAAAAATGGAACAAAAAGGAAAAGGGTGAGCTCAACTAGCCCAGTAAAGAATATTATGACTAAGATAATATACAACAAATTATCGTTAGTCTTCAACAGGGAAAAAATCTGATAAAATATAATCGACAACAAGTTTTAGATCAACAACTGCAGCGGAAACAGCAAACCATTAGAAGAGTCAAGTAGAGAAAGAATTCTACTATCTTCTAAGATTTAAAAGTTCATCATCAATATTTTATCCCTGTAACATCAATTAATAATCATCTTTAACCAAATATTCATCTTTGCACTACAGGCCAAAGATATTCATTTGTATCATCAGTCGGTCATGTTCATCTCAACACCTGTTCATCTTTGCACTACAGGCCAAAGATATTCATCAAGTAATTATACATCTTTGCACTACAGGCCAAAGATATTCAGTAATATCATCATTTAGGACTGAGGATGATGAAAAATATCTTAAAAAGAACGAATCCAGTGAGACAGAAGGACAAATATTAAGGATTCGTATAACAGTTTATCCAAGATCAATAATACTTCATAATAATCAATTGTGAAGCAGAATTCAAAAATAAAGATCAAAACTTGGATACAATCAAAGATAGTAACCATAATAGACATCTCGGACAAAAAGGAAAAATTTTATTTTTCGGTGAATAGTGCCGTATTCGTGAATAGTGCCGTATACGTGAATAGTAACCCCGACACAAAAAGTTCTAAATTTGATAAAAACTCGTATCAATATTTCAGCATAATGATATTGAAGAAAATAATATCATTTAAGAAGAAAATAATATCCCTTACCTCAAAATATCAGTACTTCTGGTCGGAATACCGGTATAAGGCTGAAAGAAACTTGCTCTGATGAATAGAAACTCTCAAAGTATCTAAATACTCACAAAATACACTCAATAATCTAGAGAGAGAAAGAGAGAAAACTTATTTCTGGTGTGATTTTCAATTCTAACTTAGCCCTCTATTTATAGGAAAATTTTGGTAGGTTTGACCTGCAACCTGATGGTTTTACCTGCTACTATTCCCACCCACCACATTTGAAATATAATTCAGCACATTTCTTCACCAACCACAAGTGGGGCCCACCAATTCTAGAATTTTCCACCAAAATGATAAACTCTGAAAATTCAACAATTTCTGAACCAGTCATCTTGTAAAATTCGTAATAAATCATACGTTCATTTTTAACGGTTCAAAATTTGTGGACATATACTCAACTTATATATGTATAACATATCCAAAAATTACCACGATCCAACGGTCGGATTAAAAATTATAACCCCCGCAAACTATCTCAAAAACCCTGATTTTTAATACCTCCATTCCGACAAAAATACTGACAAAAATCTCAACATTAACTCCTTCATTTTTAACCACAAAAATATATCCCTCATTTATATCCACATAAAATAAATATTTCCTTATCATATGAATCAATAATTAATTATTCACAAATAATATTACAGAATCACATTTATGACAACCAGGCCGTTCCCAGGAAAGAGGGGGCTTTCCAATAAGGATTTCTCCTTACTGGCGCGCAATTAGATGACCAAACCTCTCCTTAGACAGAACTTTCTAGACATTGCCAATAATGTTATCTAATAATATTATTCAAATAATATGAATTATTGATCTGATAAATGAAAATACTGTGCAGCAACAATTATTGAAACAACAATAATATAAAATATCAACGCAGCAATTATTGAATCAATAAAATAAAATATTGAATAATAACTACTGTAACAATTATTGAGTAGTGCCTTCTTACGTAAGAATCAATAATTGGTGCAATACCGTGTGCTACTGTATTTTAACCACCGGGTATTCCAACAGTATTAACGGTAACAACTACGCCGTTATTTATAAACAACTTATACTTGTCGTTTTCTTCATCCAATCGCTTTCCGTTATGGGGCCCACACAAGGCTGCGTCGTCGTACGAATATTCCCCGACAGCAAGAATATTCCACGACCAACCGAATATTCACCGACCAAAAATAAATATTTTATAACCACTTGCTTATTTTATAAAATTTGCACATTTCACCCATAACCAAAGTATTATATCAAATTAACCCCTTATTATTCACAATAATATTTAGAGAAAATTTGATTTTATTCATTAATAAGTTGGGGTCTTACAACCTCCCCTCCTTATGAAATTTCGTCCTCGAAATTGACGTACGTACCTGATGTTTCAAAAAGGTGAGGATACCTCGCTTTCATTTCTGATTCCAACTCCCAGGTCATTTCTTCAATAGCATGGTTTCTCCACAAAACCTTAACTTGTGGTATAACCTTCGTGCGTAGGACATGCTCTTTCCTATCCAAGATCTTAACAGGTACCTCCTCGTACGTTAAATCTTCAGCTATCTCGTCTGGTTCTAACTCAATAATGTGGTTCGGGTCTTTAACATATTTACGAAGCATAGATATGTGAAAAACATTATGAACACGAGACATGCTTGGAGGTAATGCGAGTCTATATGCCACATTTCCTATTCGCTCAAGAATCTCAAATGGACCAACAAATCTTGGATTGAGCTTTCCTCTCTTCCCAAATCTTGTAACTCCCTTCCATGGTGCAACACGTAACAATACATGATCCCCAATATTAAATTCCACGTCCTTCCGATGAAGATCCGCATAACTCTTTTGTCGATCCTGTGCCGTTTGTATACGTTGTCGAATCGTTTGGATCTTCTCTGTAGTAATGCGTACCAATTCTGGTCCCAACAATGTTGCTTCACCCACCTCGTCCCAGCATACTGGAGAACGACATTTTCTTCCATACAACGCCTCAAATGGAGCCATACCTATGCTCGCCTGATAACTGTTGTTGTAGGAGAATTCCACCAATGGTAGGTACTTATCCCAACTCCCTTTGAGATCTAAGACACAAAGTCTTAATAGATCTTCAAGAGTTTGAATAGTCCTCTCTGATTGTCCGTCCGTTTGAGGATGGTATGCTGAACTGAATCGTAAATCCGTGCCCATAGCTTTCTGCAAGCTAACCCAAAATCGTGAAGTGAATCTTGGGTCACGATCCGAAACTATGGATACTGGCATGCCATGCAATCTCACAATCTCGTTCACGTACATACTAGCAAGACGTTCAAGGGAATAAGTCTCACGTATCGGCAAGAAATGAGCGGACTTGGTTAATCTATCAACAATAACCCAAATCGCATCTATGCCTTGAGAAACCTTGGGAAGACCTGTAACAAAATCCATAGTAATGTGTTCCCACTTCCATTTCGGAATCTCAAGTGGTTGCAATGGACCCTTTGGTACTTGATGCTCCGCTTTTACACGTTGACAAGTTAAACATCTCGAGATAAACTCCGCGATCTCTCTTTTCATATTGCTCCACCAAAATGTATGTCGAAGATCGTGATACATTTTGGTACTCCCAGGATGGATTGCAAACGGTGTGTTGTGTGCCTCCATCATTATTCTATGCTTCAAGTCAAAATCGTTAGGAACACAAAGTCTGGAGTTGACTCGAAGTATTCCTTCTTCATCGATTCTTGCTTCTGGAATAGCACCTTCTTGCACTTTCTTCTTCATACGCATCAGCTCTATATCCGTAGCTTGAGCAGCTTTAACTTTATCGATTAAAGTCGGTTCTACTCGTATATTTGATATCATCATGTGGGTACTTGGAGCCTTCATCTCTATCTCCATCCTTTGCAAGTCATACAAAATGGGCCTTTGTGTTAAAAACATTGCACTCGTACCCGCATATGATCTTCTACTCAATGCGTCAGCTACTACGTTTGCTTTTCCAGGATGGTATTGGATGGTATGATCGTAATCTTTCAACAGCTCAAGCCAACGTCGTTGCCGCATGTTGAGTTCCTTTTGGGTGAAGAAATATTTGAGGCTTTTATGATCTGTATAGATCTCCACTTTCTCCCCATACAGGTAGTGTCTCCAGATCTTCAACGCAAAAACGACTGCTGCCAACTCCAAATCATGAGTAGGATAATTCCTCTCATATTCTTTGAGTTGTCGTGAGGCATAGGCTATGACTTTCCCATGTTGCATGAGAACACATCCTAACCCTTTGCCTGAAGCATCGCTGTAGATAACAAATCCATCCGAACCAGATGGTATTGTCAAAACAGGTGCCGAAATGAGTCTCCTCTTGAGTTCTTGGAAACTCTTCTCGCATTCCTCACTCCATACGAATTTTGTATCTTTCCGAGTCAGCTGAGTTAACGGAGTAGCGATTCGAGAAAATCCTTCCACAAATCTCCGATAATAACCAGCTAAGCCCAGAAAGCTACGTACTTCGGTTACCGACTTCGGTTGCTCCCAACTTTGTATGGCTTCAATCTTCGCCGGGTCGACAGATACTCCATGTTTTGACACCACGTGCCCAAGGAATGCTACTTCCTCAAGCCAGAACTCGCATTTCTTCAGTTTGGCATATAGCTTGTTTTCACGAAGCCTTTGCAGTACCAGCTTCAAATGGCGCTCATGATCTTCACGGTTTTTGGAATAGATGAGGATGTCATCAATAAAGACAACAACGAACTGATCCAAATATTCTTTGAATACACGGTTCATCATATCCATGAAGGCAGCAGGAGCATTAGTCAATCCAAAAGACATTACTAAGAATTCATAATGCCCGTACCGAGTTCTGAAGGCAGTCTTTGGAATATCCTCAGTTTTAATCTTCAGCTGATGATATCCAGAACGAAGATCGATCTTTGAAAAGAATTGTGCTCCTTGCAACTGGTCAAACAGGTCATCAATGCGAGGTAGCGGATACCTATTCTTGATGGTGACATGGTTCAATTCTCGATAGTCGATACAAAGTCGCATACTCCCGTCTTTCTTCTTTACGAATAAACCGGAGCACCCCAAGGAGACGTACTAGGACGAATAAAACCGATGTCCAACAACTCCTGTAGTTGGACTTTTAACTCCTGAAGTTCAATAGGAGCCATTCGATATGGGGTTTTAGAAATGGGCTTTGTACCGGGTTCAAGGTCAATAAAGAATTCAATTTCTCGTTCCGGGGGTAGACCGGGAAGTTCTTCAGGAAATACATCGGAAAATTCTCTAACAATAGAAATATTATTCAAATCTGACTTGTCTTTGTTCAAATCCATAACATGGGCTAAGAAAGCTTGACATCCGTTTTTCAATAAACGAATAGCTTTGTGGCTTGATATGACAGTGACTGATTTTAGTGGTTTAGTAGTTTGAATTCGTATAACAGGTTGGTTAGGAATATGAAAACTAACAACCTTACGAAAACAATCAATTTTAGCATGATGAGTGGTTAACCAATCAATTCCTAAAATCACATCAAAAGCAAGTATCTTTAAAGAGATAAGATCAACAGGTAATGTGATAGTGCCAACTTGGATCATGCAAGATTTATAAACTGTAGATGTAACGAAGGTTTCACCCAACGGAGTTTCAACAGATAAGTTAAAGTCCAATTTCTCCGGAGTCAAGTTTAAACGTTGAGCACAAGCAGGAGAGATAAAAGAATGGGTAGAACCGGTATCTAGTAAAGTATAAACTTCGCAAGAATTCAAGATTAGCTTACCCGTGATCACCTCGTTCGGGTTTCTCACGTTTTGGCCAGTTACGACAAACGCTCTTCCAGGAACCGCTGATTTCGCCTTATCCGGGACAGCCCTTGGAATCACCACTCCCGCTGAACTTGGTTTCGCTATAGTACAATCTCGAGCGATGTGGCCTTCCTTCCCACAGTTGTAACACACCTTGGATTGTTGTGGACAGTTTGGGCTGATATGTCCCTCTTTCCCGCATTTGTAACATCTAACTGGCGGTCGTTCTCCTCCCCTAAAATTTGTTGTTGGTGCTGGTGCTGGTGCTGATGTCTTCCCGTCATTGTTGAATCTCCTCTTTCTGAAATTTCCACTTGACTCACCTCTCCTATTATCATGGCCACGATGACCACCCGAGTGGTTACCGCCTTTGTTCGTATTTTTCCCTCCTCGTTGGTTATCATCGCTCTGATGATTGCTGTCACCGGTATGACCCTGGTTGTGGTCCCTCGGTTGAGTATACTCATTATCTCGCTCTAATAATTGAGCCCTGTTTACAACATCTGAATATAAAGAAAATTTATGAGAGATAAGATATTGCCGAATCTCGGGTTTTAGACCTCTCAGAAACATCCTTGTCATTCGTTCCTCATTTTCGACCAAATGAGGTGCAAACCTGGATAACTCTGCAAACTTCGCCTCGTACTGGGACACCGTCATGTTGTTTTGTTCCAGTCTGATAAACTCCACCTCCTTCATATGACGAATACTTTCAGGGAAGTACTTGTCATTGAACAGTTTCTGAAACGTTTCCCAGGACATGTTGAGTGCGTCAGGCTGGGTACGCTTCACAGACTCCCACCAGTAGTCTGCCTCACCGCGGAACATAAAGGTAGCGAATGGAACCTTCTGCTCCTCCGTGCATCCTAAGACATCGAATATCTTGGTAATTTGCTTGACCCATGTTTCCGCCATGATCGGATCCGGCTTTCCCTTAAATTCTGGTGGTCCCAATTCTTTAAACTGCTTGGCTGTGACAAACCGCGTGTTGTCATTATTTCCACCCGTATTTTGCACACGAGTCTCCCTCGTCTGATTTTGCATGAACTGCAAAAAACTCCTAAACATTCCATCATTCATCGTTTGCTCGGTAACGTTGTTTACAGGAGGAATATTGCCTTCCTGTTGCACGTTCCCCTGGGTAGTGATCAAAGGTGTCTCCACGGTCTGATTTACTCCATTATTAACGTTCTCAGCTGCCATTCTTAAATACTGCCATAAAACAAGGGTTAATAGTCATGTCATATATTATCCCTATACTCTGACCGACCAAATAAACACCAAATAAACTTAGTCAGGTCATACTAGCGAAGGAATTCCCCGTCTCTCCCCTCCTAGTTCTTGTCTCACATCTCAGCCAGGGATCATATCCCTAAGCTCTGATACCAACTGTGACGCCCCCAAAATAGGTCCAATCCATCCAACCCATTCTGAGTCGCCAAATACATGGTACAGAAAATAACTACAACTTTATTATTACAATTGTCGTGCAAAATACGACAACACATACTGTGAGTTTAAATACAAATATTGTCTTCTAGACAATATCCACACTCAAATAAGTCCTCATTACAATTATTCAAACACTATTTTACAGAAATAGTGAGGACTGCTAAAACATCTTTCTAGAACCATCACTCCATACCCCGACTAGATCCTGCTATGTTCTCACCTCCTGAGAAGAAAAATGGAACAAAAAGGAAAAGGGTGAGCTCAACTAGCCCAGTAAAGAATATTATGACTAAGATAATATACAACAAATTATCGTTAGTCTTCAACAGGGAAAAAAATCTGATAAAATATAATCGACAACAAGTTTTAGATCAACAACTGCAGCGGAAACAGCAAACCATTAGAAGAGTCAAGTAGAGAAAGAATTCTACTATCTTCTAAGATTTAAAAGTTCATCATCAATATTTTATCCCTGTAACATCAATTAATAATCATTTTTAACCAAATATTCATCTTTGCACTACAGGCCAAAGATATTCATTTGTATCATCAGTCGGTCATGTTCATCTCAACACCTGTTCATCTTTGCACTACAGGCCAAAGATATTCATCAAGTAATTATACATCTTTGCACTACAGGCCAAAGATATTCAGTAATATCATCATTTAGGACTGAGGATGATGAAAAATATCTTAAAGAGAACGAATCCAGTGAGACAGAAGGACAAATATTAAGGATTCGTATAACAGTTTATCCAAGATCAATAATACTTCATAATAATCAATTGTGAAGCAGAATTCAAAAATAAAGATCAAAACATGGATACAATCAAAGATAGTAACCATAATAGACATCTCGGACAAAAAGAAAAAATTTTATTTTTCGGTGAATAGTGCCGTATTCGTGAATAGTGCCGTATACGTGAATAGTAACCCCGACACAAAAAGTTCCAAATTTGATAAAAATTCGTATCAACATTTCAGCATAATGATATTGAAGAAAATAATATCATTTAAGAAGAAAATAATATCCCTTACCTCAAAATATCAGTACTTCTGGTCGGAATACCGGTATAAGGCTGAAAGAAACTTGCTCTGATGAATAGAAACTCTCAAAGTATCTAAATACTCACAAAATACACTCAATAATCTAGAGAGAGAAAGAGAGAAAACTTATTTCTGGTGTGATTTTCAATTCTAACTTAGCCCTCTATTTATAGGAAAATTTTGGTAGGTTTGACCTGCAACCTGATGGTTTTACCTGCTACTATTCCCACCCACCACATTTGAAATATAATTCAGCACATTTCTTCACCAACCACAAGTGGGGCCCACCAATTCTAGAATTTTCCACCAAAATGATAAACTCCGAAAATTTAACAATTTCTGAACCAGTCATCTTGTAAAATTCGTAATAAATCATACGTTCATTTTTAACGGTTCAAAATTTGTGGACATATACTCAACTTATATATGTATAACATATCCAAAAATTACCACGATCCAACGGTCGGATTAAAAATTATAACCCCCGCAAACTATCTCAAAAACCCTGATTTTTAATACCTCCATTCCGACAAAAATACTGACAAAAATCTCAACATTAACTCCTTCATTTTTAACCACAAAAATATATCCCTCATTTATATCCACATAAAATAAATATTTCCTTATCATATGAATCAATAATTAATTATTCACAAATAATATTACAGAATCACATTTATGACAACCAGGCCGTTCCCAGGAAAGAGGGGGCTTTCCAATAAGGATTTCTCCTTACTGGCGCGCAATTAGATGACCAAACCTCTGCTTAGACAGAACTTTCTAGACATTGCCAATAATGTTATCTAATAATATTATTCAAATAATATGAATTATTGATCTGATAAATGAAAATACTGTGCAGCAACAATTATTGAAACAACAATAATATAAAATATCAACGCAGCAATTATTGAATCAATAAAATAAAATATTGAATAATAACTACTGTAACAATTATTGAGTAGTGCCTTCTTACGTAAGAATCAATAATTGGTGCAATACCGTGTGCTACTGTATTTTAACCACCGGGTATTCCAACAGTATTAACGGTAACAACTACGCTGTTATTTATAAACAACTTATACTTGTCGTTTTCTTCATCCAATCGCTTTCCGTTATGGGGCCCACACAAGGCTGCGTCGTCGTACGAATATTCCCCGACAGCAAGAATATTCCACGACCAACCGAATATTCACCGACCAAAAATAAATATTTTATAACCACTTGCTTATTTTGCAAAATTTGCACATTTCACCCATAACCAAAGTATTATATCAAATTAACCCCTTATTATTCACAATAATATTTAGAGAAAATTTGATTTTATTCATTAATAAGTTGGGGTCTTACATGTCAAGTCTTACTTTATTTAATTATATATATTTCGACTCTTAAATGCACAACTCCAAATAATACAAATTAGAAACTCCTTTCTAATTTCATTCTGCCTTGGCCAAGGACTACGGGGTTGTCATTTATCGAATCACATAGGACATTTCTCTTCTTTTACTAGAAGCAGTAGATTCTTTATTGATCATACATTATCTCCATGTACAACTTATTATACCCAAGCATACCCTTTGATATACCCTAAGGGTCTTAAGGAATAAGTCAAAGTATAACTCATCATACACAAGATACTATGATAATCTCAAGTCCAAGGATTACTTGTACTACTATCACTACATGAATTCCTATTGACAAACAAGTAAAACTCGATTAGGTATTCCTTAGCGAGCCACGTTCAGTGAACTCATTCTCTAATAAGCACCTACATACTTGCTTTAGTGTCTCCACATAAATGATCATGAGATCAATCATCCTCATACAATGAGCAAGCAACGTATGTACCAATCTATCCGGATTCACTAATCCCCAATTTAGTAATCCAACGATTGGGAACTATTTTAGTTTTAAGCTTTCTAAGAATTTAGATCTCATTAGAATGATCATCATCATTATTCTAAAATCATTGCTTAAAACTATGAGTTTATCACATATTATAAAACAGCATCATGTAGATAATTATAAGCCTTTAATAAATTAATACTTTTTATTAATAAATGAATAAGATTGTTACAAAGTACATGCTTTATCATCAATCATGATTGGCTTATGTGCATACTACTTTCATCTGGGCAGCCCATAAACTCAAGAACACGTCTGACAAGTTATTTAGAGTCTTAGATCTTGTTGTGGTGTTATGTGTTGACCATTACAGTTGATTAAGATTGTAGTGTGTTATCAATACTACAATATTAAGGGAAAAACAAGCCCAGAAACGTAACGAGCATGAATCAATGGATGGTCAAACCACCTATCCTGCCCACTGACATGAAGGTTCTGGGCAGGTCAAGAACACCTATAGCGACAGTTTCGTCGCTATAAGGCCCTTTAGCGACAAATAATTTCTGAAAATAATTATTTTATTAAATAATTAGAGAAAATTAGTTTTTAATTATTAAAAATACAAAGTAAATTACTAAAAATTAGTTTTTAATTATTCTGAATATATTTCATAAATATTTAATTTTTTTTGGAATAATAATGGTATTTAATTTATTTAATTATAATATTAAATAAATTATTTTAAAATAATTTTAATACTTGAAAAATCGTGAAAAATTATATTATGGTATAAGAAAATATTTTAATTTATTTTTAATGACTTTTAATATTTTGTGATAAATTTTATTAATTAATTAATATTAATGGTAATTAATTTATTTGATAAATATATTAAATAAACTATAGAAAAATAGAATTAATGATTTATAAATCATATAAAAATGATTTAAGTGTTATAAAAATATTTTAAGTTATAATATATAACTTTTGATATTTTGTCATGAAAAATATTAATATTTAATATTAATGGCAATTATCGAATAATGAATTTAATTATTTAAAAATCATATAAATATGATTTTAAGATATTAAAAATACTTTGCGATATTATAAATATATTATAATATTATGGTATGATTTTCATTAATATTTGATATTAAATAAATATTAATGATAAAATAATTATGTGGTATTTGAAAGTAGTATGCATACAAGCCAATCATGTATGATGATAAAGCATATACTTTGTAATCAATCTTATTTGTTTATTAATAAAAGAATTATTTATTAAAGGCTTTTAATTATCTACATGATGCTGTTTTATAATATGTGATAAACCCATAGTTTTAAGCAATGCTTTTAGAATAATGATGATGATCATTCTAATGAGATCTAAATTCTTAGAAAACTTAAAACTAAAATAGTTCCCAATCATTGGATTACGAAATAGGGGATTAGTGAATTCGGATAGATTGGTACATACGTTACTTACTCATTAGATGAGGATGATTGATCTCATGATCATTTGTGTGGAGACACTAAAGCAAGTATATAGGTGCTTATTAAAGAATAAGTTCACTGAACGTGGCTCACTAAGGAATACCTAATGGAATTTTACTTGCATGTCAATAGGAATTCTTGTAGTGATAGTAGTACAAGTGATCCTTGGACTTGAGATCATCATAGTATCTTGTGTATGATGAATTATACTTTGACTTATTCCTTAAGACCCTTAGGGTATATCAAAGGGTATGCTTGGGTATAATAAGTTGTACATGGAGATAATGTATGATCAATAAAGAATCTACCACTTCTAGTTAAAGAAGAGAAATGTCCTATGTGATTCGATAAATAACAACCTAGTAGTCCTTGGCCTAGGCAGAATAAAATTAGAAAGGAGTTTCTAATTTGTATTATTTAGTGTTGTGCATTTAAGGATCGAAATACATATAATTAAATAAAATAAGACTTGACAGTAATTCCATGTCTTATATTTAATTGGGATATTGTATGGTGGAAGGATTGAATTGTACGGTAACTATTTACTCAAATATTCTTTTATTATTAATGTTGAAATCTATATTATCTGAAAAGTCGTTGATCGCTAAGGAGGCTTATCTCTATTGTAGAATAAATATTATTTATTTAAATAAATTAATTGTTTAATATATTTATTTGAATAAGATTAGAATTGTTCTAATTGATTTATTCACAACCGGTTTAATATGGAGAACCTAAAGGGTCACACCATAAAAGGAAGAATAATTATTTAAGAAGTTAATTGCATAATCGTAATAATATGTTAAGTATATTTAAGTTAATCTATGGTGATAGAATAAATTAATTAGCTTAATATTTATTATTTAATATTTTAAAAATATTAAATATAAATTAATAAGATGAGTCTTATTAATATTATTACAATTATTATTATTTTAATTTCTAAAAGAGTTTAAAAATTAATTTAATATAAGTACTCTCATTTATTCCTAATAGGATTAGGAGGAAAAATTAGTTAAATGAGTTTAATTAATTATTTCTAATAAGATTAGGGAGCCCATTTAATTAAAAGAGTTTAATTAAATAAATAATACCTTATTTTAATTAAATAGGGTTACCTGATATCATTATAAGAGGAGTCTTATATCAGATATCAAAATATACGCAATTCCAAGAGTTGGAGAGTACGCTCTTTTTTTATAGAGATAGAAAAACTAGGGTTTAGCCAAACACCCATCTTCTTGAATCTTTATTCTTTCTTGGTGGATCACCTCTAGAGGCCAAACACTTGGGTGTCTAACGTTGATCAAAGGAAGGAACCAAACCCGGTGGATTCAAGTTAAATGTGAAAAGGATTGGAGGTGAACTTGTACATGAGGAAGCTCGAATCTTCAAGGGTATGATTCTTGTTCTTCATATCTTTTCGTTTAATTAATAATTGTGCATAAAGGATGATCCGGGTATATAGTTTGTAAAATTTTAAACTCTAATTTTTACACGTTTCCGCTTATTTTTGCAATTTGATTGCGTTCATGAACTAAATTTGCCCATTAAATGATATCAATATATATATTGAATGTTTATTATTCACGAGATGAATGTTATTTATTGATGCATATGGTGATGTGTATGATAATAAATAGGATTGATTATGGACTATTGACCAATGTGATTGAATTTTATTTTAGTTGGATGCATGAATGTATGGGTTTTATTAAATGGGGTATGCATACCTCGTCTTCTCTTATTTTTTCTTAATGTAAATTCTATCTTCCTCTTATGTACTTCCCCTTGACTGCTGATCAAGGTTTCTATTTAAATTAAATAGTTTATGTAATAGGATTAGTTAGAATTATTTTCGAAGAAACGGAGATCAAGGAGCAAGGAGCGCTTGAAGATCCGTTTGTAATGGAGCCCGAGTTTAAATGTAATAGTTATATTTAAATGTTTATTCTTGCACCTTAGGGTTTGACATTTTTGTTCACTTGGTGGCTCTAGTGAACCAAACTAGAATAAAAGTCCATAATCAATCCGGGTAGAATATAATATTCTATATGTGCATGCTAATATTATATATATTATATATTATGCAAACATGCTTTGCATGTTTAATAATATGACGTGTATTTTATATATATATTTGCATGCGCGCTAAACAAGATGAGACAAAAAATAACAAATCCCTCAATGTTTTTATATATTAAGTCTTAAGTGTTCAAAGATATTTAGAATATCGAACGTCGCCTTCTAGCATGATAAAATTAATAGAGTATTAAATATTTAATATGAGTTTGTTGTGTCACCACAAGGCAAGTATTAAATATTTAAGATGTTAATTTATCACATTTGATGCTTATAAAGAAAATTGAACAATATTATTTTGTTGTGTCCCCACATGGACAATATTTTTCTTTTTTGAATATATGGAAGTGCTAGGTTGGTCTTTACTTAGATAATTTTGATTCGGATGTACCACCACTTGATCAAAATAATCTAAGAGGCAAAACATAAGGAGTTACATGATGATATAATTGACAAGGAGTTGTCTACCTATTTATTTATATATTGTTTGTTGTGTCACCACAAGGCTATATATATTTGAAATGAGATACTTATTCTCACCAGCAAAAAATTTAATTAGATTTTGCCGAACTATATAAATGAGGGTAATATAGTTTAAAAAAAATAGTGAGAGATACCCAATATAAAATAAGACCTAATTTATTTTGGTAATTAATTAAATGAATGTTTGCTAAAATATTGTCTTTTTACATGCAGAATTTTGAAAATGTCACATTCACTAATTTCACTGCGTAGCATACTTGATGCTAACAAACTGACTGGACTGAATTACACAGACTGGTTAAGGAATCTGAGAATTGTTCTCACTGCTAAAAAGATTTCTTATTTCCTAAATTCGCCCGTACCTGCAAAAGTTGCAGAGACAGCCTCTGAGGAAGAGATTGCTACCTTTAAACAGTGGCAAAATGATGCATCTGTGGCTCAATGCATCATGCTCGCATCCGTGAGTAACGAGCTTCAGCGTCAGCATGAAACCATGGATGCTCCTACTATGCTACTGCACCTGCAATAGTTGTATGGTGAGCAAAGTAGGACTGCTAGATATAAAATATCTAAGGAGCTCTTCCGATCTCGGATAACCGAGGGCACTACCGTTGAGACTCATGTATTAAAGATGATCAATCTGATTGAACGTCTTAGACAGCTTGGGTTCGTCATGGATGGGGAGTTGAGTCAAGATTTGATCTTGCAGTCTCTCCCTGACACCTTCTCATAATTTGATTTGAATTTTCACATGAATAAGTTGGACGTCAGCTTGCCTGAGTTACTTAACATGTTGAAAACTGCTGAAGGTCACTTTCCATCCAAGAAGAACCATGTCTTACTGGTGGATGATTCTTCCAAGAAAAGGAAGAGGCCCAAGGTATCTTCTGAAAAGAAGAAATCCAAGAAGGTTAAGGGAAAGGCGAAAGTGAAGGATCAAAAGAAACCTGATCCAGCTAGCAAAGGAATTTGCTTCCATTACAACAAGCCTGGTCAGTGGAAGAGGAACTGCAAGGATTATCTTGCGGAACAATAGCAGAAGAAGCTTGGAGAAGCTTCGAATCCTAATTAAGGTTTGTTTATGATTGAAATTAATTTTTCTGAAAGTCAATCTTCTACTTGGGTATTGGATACCGGCTGTGGTTCTCACATATGTAATAATATGCAGGGACTGGTCAGAAGTAGAAAGCTGAGCAAGGATGAGGTCGTCCTACGAGTGGGAAATGGAGAAAAGGTTGCTGCATTAGCTGTAGGGACTTATTGTTTAGCACTGCCTACGGGCAAGTTCATTATTTTAAATAATTGTTATTTTGTTTCAAATATCATTAGAAACATTATTTCTATCTCTGTATTGGATATGGATGGTTTTAATATTATAATAAAGAACAACAGTTGTCCTATTTATAATGATAATGTTTTATATGATGTTAGTAATTTGCGAAATAGACTTTATATACTTAACTTGCATGAAAATATACTTCAAATTGAACAAACTACGAAAAGGAAAAGAGATGATGTTAATTATACCTTCATGTGGCACTGTAGACTCGGTCATATTAATGAAACAAGATTATCCAAGTTACATAAAGATGGGCTCCTAGAGCTATCAGATTATGAATTATATCCAACTTATGAATCTTGTCTCATGGGCAAAATGACTAAATCTCCTTTTAGTGGAAAAGGAGAAAGAGTTACAGAGTTATTAGCGTTGGTACACACAGATGTATGTGGACCTATGACAATGATTGTACGAGGAGGGTATTCTTATTTTATTACATTCACTGACGACCACTCAAGATTTGGATATGTGTATTTAATGAAATACAAATCTGAATCATTTTAAAAGTTCAAAGAGTTCAGAAGTGAAGTAGAGAAGCAAACTGGTAAGAGTATTAAGATTCTTCGATCTGATCGAGGAGGAGAATACTTAAGTGGCGAGTTTTTCAATTGTCTCAAAGAAAATGGTATAATCTCACAATGGACTCCACCAGGGACACCATCGATAAATGGTGTATCTGAAAGGAGAAATTGAACATAGTTGGGCATGGTTCGATCCATGATGAGCTTTACCGACCTTCCAGTTTCCTTCTGGGGATATTCCCTAGAATCGGTTGCATACCTACTCAACAAGGTGCCTACAAAATCCGTCCCTAAGACCCCATATGAGTTATGGACAGGGAGAAAACCAAATCTTAAGCATGTTAAGACTTGGGGTTGTCCAGCTTATGTCAAAAAGTTTGAAAACGATAAGCTACAGACTAGATCTGACAAATGTAGATTTGTGGGATACCCTAAAGAAACTTCGGGGTATTATTTCTATCATCCAACTGATCAAAAGGTGTTTGTCGCGAAACATGATGCCTTCTTGGAAAAGGAGTTTATCCTTGAAGGGGTCAGTGGGAGTAAGATATATCTTGAAGAGGTTCAAGAATCGCAAAATACTACAGATCAAAGTAAGGTACCTAACCAAGTAGAGATTCCTTCTGTACCACACCCTATTCGTAAATCTGGAAGAGTACCAAAGATACCTGAGAGGTATGGACTTGTCATAGAGGATGAAGATGAGGTACGCATCATAGATGATGATGATCCATTGAATTACGAATAGGCTATGAGTAATAAAGACTCAAAGAAGTGGCAAGAAGCCATGAAATCCGAGATAGACTCCATATATGAAAACCAAGTATGGACTTTGGTTTCACCACCTGAAGGCATTAAGCCTATTGGGTGTAAATGGGTCTTTAAAAGAAAGACTGGAGCAGACGGCAAGGTAGAGACCTATAAGGCCCGACTGGTCGCAAAAAGTTTCAAACAAAGACAAGGAGTTGACTATGACGAAACCTTCTCACCAGTAGCAATGCTCAAGTCCATTCGAATTTTGCTTGCGATTGCAGATTACCATAACTACGAAATCTGGCAGATGGACGTGAAAACCGCCTTCCTCAATGGAAAACTTGAGGAGGATGTGTATATGACACAGCCAGAGAGATTTGTTTCAAAAGTTGGAACAAATCAAGTCTGTAAGCTACAACGATCTATTTATGGATTGAAGCAAGCTTCTCGTAGGTGGAACATCCGTTTTGATGAGACAATCAAAGAGTTTGATTTTATCAAAAATGAGGATGAACCATATGTGTACAAGAAGGTTAGTGGGAGCGCTGTTTCATTCATCGTATTATATGTTGATGATATATTACTGATAGGGAATGATATTCCTATGCTACAATCAATTAAAATTTGGTTATCTAAACACTTCTCCATGAAGGACTTGGGAGAAGCATCCTATATTTTGGGGATAAAGATCTATAGAGATAGATCTAAAAAGATGCTTGGCTTGTCCCAAGGAACGTACATTGACTCGATGCTAAAGAGGTTTAGCATGGAAGATTCCAAAAGAGGTCTCATGCCGATGAGCCATAGAATACATCTCTCCAAGAAACAGGCCCCAAAGACACCTGAGGAGAGAGACCGTATGAGTAAGATTCCTTATGCTTCAGCAGTAGGATATGTACTAGATCAGATGTCGCTCATGCATTTAGTGTAACAAGCAGATATCAGTCGAATCCAGGAGAAGAACACTGGAAGGTAGTGAAAAATATCCTAAAGTACTTAAGAAGAACTAAGGATGTATTTCTTGTCTACGGTGGGTCTGAATTGAAACTAGAAGGATTCACATACTCAAGTTTTCAAATGGACCAAGATGACAGTAAATCCGTTTCGGGGTATGTGTTTACCTTAAACGGTGGCGCAATGAGTTGGAAGAGTTCCAAATAGCAAACAGTTGCTGATTCAGTGACAGAGGCAGAGTACATAGCTGCAAGTGAAGCTACAAAGGAAGTTGTTTGGATGAAGAAGTTTATTACCGAACTTGGTGTGGTTCCTAGCATTACAGGACCAGTGCCTTTACTCTGTGACAACACTGGAGCTGTTGCGCAGGCTAAGGAACCTAGGTCTCATCAGAAATCCAAACACGTGTTACGACGATTTAATTTGATCAGAGAGATCATTGAAAGAGGAGACGTCACCCTGGAGAGTGTGGACTCTCAAGACAATATTGCAGTTCCATTTACTAAAGTGTTAACATAACAGAAGTTTGATCGTCACTTAGAGAAGATGGGTATGAGATACCACGGCGATTGGCTTTAGTGCAAGTGGGAGATTGAAAGTAGTATGCATACAAGCCAATCATGTATGATGATAAAGCATATACTTTGTAATCAATCTTATTTGTTTATTAATAAAAGAATTATTTATTAAAGTCTTTTAATTATCAACATGATGTTGTTTTATAATATGTGATAAACCCATAGTTTTAGGCAATGCTTTTAGAATAATGATGATGATCATTCTAATGAGATTTAAATTCTTAGAAAGCTTAAAACTAAAATAGTTCCCAATCGTTGGATTACTAAATAGGGGATTAGTGAATCCAGATAGATTGGTACATACGTTGCTTACTCATTGGATGAGGATGATTGAAGTAAGACCCCAAATTTTATAAATAAAGATGAATTTTCTATAAATATCATTTTTGAATATTATGGAGTTAATTTGATATAATGTTATAGTTGTGGGTAATATTTATAAATTTTGCAAAGTACGCAAGTTGTTATATAATATTCGATTGGTCGGGGAATATTCGTTTTAACAAGGAATATTCGTACAACGACACAATCATTTGTGGACCCCACAACGGAATTATTGTCGGATTGAAAGAAACGACAAAAATATTTTATTAAAAATAACGGCGAAAATTTTACCATTGTTACTGTTGAACTACTCGGTAGTAAAAGTACAGTAATACGTGTGGTTGCATAGTAGCACACGGTATTGATTATTAATGCTTATGTGAGAAGTCACTCAGTTTGATTCAATTATTGTCAGTTAATAATATGAATTATTTAGCGATAATGACGTTTTGTTTTATTCGTATTATTAACGTAATAAAACAGAAACATCTTTTTATATAAAACAGAATACTTTATTAAAGTTATTCTATAAATAGAATATATTATATTTTATTTAAAAGATTTTTCTTTAAATATGGACCGTCAGATTAAAGTAATCAATCTGGACCGTTCATGGATTAGTTACTATGCATTCTATTTTTCTATAAATAGCAGCTCATTCCTTCATTATTTCTTACGAATTCACTGAACTCTAGAGAGAGAAACTATAGAGAGAGAGAGAAGAAGAGTATTCTGCTAGTTAACTACTTCCTTATTTCAGCTCGTCTTTAAAACGGTAAGGGGTGTTATTCTTTCTTATTCATGAAGAGAACTGTTGTTATTCCATTTCTTATTATTCTGTTGGAATAACCTGTATACGCGGATATACCCTATACTTGGTGACATTCTTCTATTATTCTGTTGGAACATCCTGTCTATGTGTTTTACACCGGACCTGGTTCCGTTTTTATTATTATTCTGTTGGAACATCCTGTCTGTGTGTTTTACACCGGACCTGGTTCCGTTTTTATTATTATTCTGTTGGAACATCCTGTCTGTGTGTTTTACACCGGACCTGGTTCCGTCTTGTTATTATTCTGTCGGAATATCCTGTCTGTGCGTTTACGCCGGACCTGGTTCCATTATTTATTATTCTATTGGAATAACCTGTCTGTGCGGTCTATCGCATGCATGGTGATTTCTTTTGTTATTCCATTCTTTATTATACTCAGTTGGTTAAGTTTTGACTTCTATACTCCATGAAATTTGTGGAATATCCTTGACATTTGCGCTTCATCTAGTATCTATTCATGAAAATATTCTCCTGATCATTCTTGAATTTTACTCCACAAAGTAGTATCATGTTGACAATTTGGACGTTGTTAATTCTTGGATAAATTAATTCTTGAACTTGTTTTATTGAATTCTTATATCATTGTCATCATCCTCATGTTTATATTCTGTTGAAAGTCATCTGTGGCCTGTAGTGCATAGATGGACTTGGTATGATTATAACCAGGGATTATTCGGTGTAATCATGACCGTAATATTACGAATGATGTGGTAAAAGTCGTCATTGGCCCGTAGTGCATTGATGGACAGTTGTTGGCATGATCATGACCATTACTGAATATACGAATATCCTTGGCCGTAGTGCAGGGGTGATTCGATGATGTGGATTATTTTATTAAGCTGAGTCTCAGCGATCACAGTGTTGGAAAATCTTTTAAATCATAAAAGATAGTAGAGTTTATCTTCTACTTGACTCTTTTAATGGATTGCTTGTTCCGCTGCAGTTAAACTTGATGTCTATTATATTTTATCAGTTTAACATTGTTGAAGGCTAATGATAATTTATTCTGCATTATCTTAGTCATAATATTTCTTACTGGGCTAGTTGAGCTCACCCTTTCTTTCACTGTTCTCTTCAGGAAATGAGAACGTAGCTGGGGCAAGTCGGGGAACGGAGTGATGGTCCGAATGATAGTATTAGTTAGTAGTCCTCACTATTCTATGTAATGGTGTGTTAATAAATGTAATGAGGACTCCTTTTGAGTATGAATACTCTCTAGAAGATAATATTTGTATTCAAACTCACAGTTTATGTTTTGTCGTACTGAACACGACAGTTGTATTAGTAAGTTGTATTTGTATTTTATACTATGTATCTGACGACCCAAGATGGGTGATGTATACCTAATTTTGGGGGCGTCACAATTGATCTCATAATCATTTGTGTGGAGACACTAAAGCAAGTATGTAGGTGCTTATTAGAGAATAAGTTCACTGAACGTGGCTCACTAATGAATACCTAATGGAGTTTTACTTGCCTGTCAATAGGAATTCCTGTAGTGATAGTAGTACAAGTGATCCTTGGACTTGAGATCATCATAGTATCTTGTGTATGATGAATTATACTTTGACTTATTCCTTAACACCCTTAGGGTATATCAAAGGGTATGCTTGGGTATAATAAGTTGTACATAAAATAATGTATGATCAATAAAGAATCTATCACTTCTAGTAAAAGTAGAGAAATGTCCTATGTAATTCGATAAATGACAACCTAGTAGTCCTTGGCCAAGGCAGAATAAAATTAGAAAGGTGTTTCTAATTTGCATTATTTAGTGTTGTGCATTTAAGGATCGAAATACATATAATTAAATAAAATAAGACTTGACAGTAATTTCATGTCTTATATTTAATTGGGACATTGTATGGTGGAATGATTGAATTGTATGGTAACTATTTACTCAAAGGTTCTTTTATGATTAATGTTGAAATCTATATTATCTGAAAAGTCGTTAATCGCTAGGGAGACTTATCTCTATTGTAGAATAAATATTATTTATTTAAATAAATTAATCGTTTAATTTATTTATTTGAATAAGATTAGAATTGTTCTAATTGATTTATTCACAACCGGTTTAATATTGAGAACCTAAAGGGTCACACCATAAAAGGAAGAATAATTATTTAAGAAGTTAATGGCATAATCGTAATAATATGTTAAGTATATTTAATTTAATCTATAGTGATAGAATAAATTAAATAGCTTAATATTTATTATTTATTATTTTAAAAATATTAAATATAAATTAATAAGAGGAGTCTTATTAATATTATTACAATTATTATTATTTTAATTTCTAAAAGAGTTTAGGAATTAATTTAATATAAGTACTCTCATTTATTCCTAATAGGATTAGGAGGAAAAATTAGTTAAATGAGTTTAATTAATTATTCCTAATAAGATTAGGGAGTCCGTTTAATTAAAAGAGTTTAATTAAATAAATAATACCTTATTTTAATTAAATAGGGTTACCTGATATCTTTATAAGAGGAGTCTTATTTCAGATATCAAAATATACGTAATTTCAAGAGTTGGAGAGTACGTTCTTTTTCTATAGAGATAGAAAAATTAGGGTTTAGCCAAATACCCATCTTCTTGAATCTTTATTCTTTCTTGGTGGATCACCTCTAGAGGCCAAACACTTGGGTGCCTAACGTTGATCAAAGGAAGGAACCAAACCCGGTGGATTCAAGTTGAACGTGAAAAGGATTGGAGGTGAACTTGTACCTGAGGAAGCTCGAATCTTCAAGGGTATGATTCTTGTTCTTCATATCTTTTCGTTTAATTAATAATTGTGCTTAAAGGATAATCCGGATATATGGTTTGTAAAATTTTAAACTCTAATTTTTACACGTTTTCGCTTATTTTTGCAATTTGATTGCGTTCATGAACTAAATTTTTCCATTAAATGATATCAATATATATATTGAATGTTTATTATTCATGAGAT
The DNA here is from genome assembly GCA_016801055.1 of Panax notoginseng. Classification (NCBI taxonomy): domain Eukaryota; kingdom Viridiplantae; phylum Streptophyta; class Magnoliopsida; order Apiales; family Araliaceae; genus Panax; species Panax notoginseng. The sequence continues at coordinate 116,153,878 of CM029012.1, forward strand.
GAATGTTATTTATTAATGAATATGGTGATGTGTATGATAATAAATAGGATTGATTATGGACTATTGACCAATGTGATTGGATTTTATTTTAGTTGGATGCATGAATGTATGAATTTTATTAAATGGGGTCTGCGTACCTCGTCTTCTCTTATTTTTTCTTAATGTAAATTATATCTTCCTCTTATGTACTTCTCCTTGACTGCTGATCAAGGTTTCTATTTAAATTAAATAGTTTATGTAATAGGATTAGTTAGAATTATTTTCGAAGAAACGGAGATCAAGGAGCAAGGAGCACTTGAAAACCCGTTTGTAATGGAGCCCGGGTTTAAATGTAATAGTTATATTTAAATATTTATTCTTGCACCCTAGGGTTTGACCTTTTTGTTCACTTGGTGGCTCTAGTGAACCAAACTAGAATAAAAGTCCATAATCAATCCGGGTAGAATATAGTATTCTATATGTGCATGCTAATATTATATATATTATATATTATGCAAACATGCTTCGCATGTTTAATAATATGACGCGTATTTTATATATATATTTGCATGCGTGCTAAACAAGATGAGACAAAAAATAACAAATCCCTCAAAGTTTTTATATATTAAGTCTTAAGTGTTCAAAGATATTTAGAATATCGAACGTCGCCTTCTAGCATGATAAAATTAATAGAGTATTAAATATTTAATACGAGTTTGTTGTGTCACCACAAGGCAAGTATTAAATATTTAAGATGTTAATTTATCATATTTGATGCTTATAAAGAAAATCAAACAATATTATTTTGTTGTGTCACTACAAGGACAATATTTTTCTTTTTTGAATATAATCTAAGAGGTAAAACATAAGGAGTTACATGATGATGTAATTGACAAGGAGTTGTCTACCTATTTATTTATATATTGTTTATTGTGTCACCACAATGCTATATATATTTGAAATGAGATCTTTATTCTCACTAGCAAAAACTTTAATTAGATTTTGCCGAACTATATAAATGAGGGTAATATAGTTTGAAAAAAATAGTGAGAGATACCCAATATAAAATAAGACCTAATTTATTTTGGTAATTAATTAAATGAATGTTTGCTAAAATATTGTCTTTTTATATATGCAGAATTTTCAAAATGTCACATTCACTAATTTCACTGCGTAGCATACTTGTTGCTAACAAACTGACTGGACCGAATTACACGGACTGGTTAAGGAATCTGAGAATTGTTCTCACTGCTGAAAAGATTTCTTATATCCTAAATTCGCCCGTACCTGTAAAAGTTGCAGAGACAGCCTCTGAGGAAGAGATTGCTACTTTTAAACAGTGGCAAGATGATGCATCTGTGGCTCAATGCATCATGCTCGCATCCGTGAGTAACGAGCTTCAGCGTAAACATGAAACCATGGATGCTCCTACTATGCTACTGCACCTGCAATAGTTGTATGGTGAGCAAAGTAGGACTGCTAGATATGAAATATCTAAGGAGCTCTTCCGATCTTGGATAACCGAGGGCACTACCGTTGGGACTCATGTCTTAAAGATGATCAATCTGATTGAACGTCTTGGACACCTTGGGTTCGTCATGGATGGAGAGTTGAGTCAAGATTTGATCTTGCAGTCACTCCCTGACACCTTCTCACAATTTGTTGTGAATTTTCACATGAATAAGTTGGACGTCAGCTTGCCTGAGTTACTTAACATGTTGAAAACTGTTAAAGGACACTTTCCATCCAAGAAGAACCATGTCTTACTGGTGGATGATTCTTCCAAGAAAAGGAAGAGGCCCAAGGTATCTTCTGAAAAGAAGAAATCCAAGAAGGCTAAGGAAAAGGCGAAAGTGAAGGATCAAAAGAAACCTGATCCAGCTAGCAAAGGAATTTGCTTCCATTGCAACAAGCCGGGTCTCTTGAAGAGGAACTGCAAGGATTATCTTGTGGAACAAAAGCAGAAGAAGCTTGGAGAAGCTTCGAATCCTAATCAGGGTTTGTTTATGATTGAAATTAATTTTTCTGAAAGTCAATCTTTTACTTGGGTATTGGATACCGGCTGTGGTTCTCACATATGTAATAATATGCAAGGACTGGTCAGAAGTAGAAAGCTGTGCAAGGATGAGGTTGTCCTACTAGTGGGAAATGGAGCAAAGGTTACTGCATTAGCTGTAGGGACTTATTGTTTAGCACTGCCTACGGGCAAATTCATTAATTTAAATAATTGTTATTTTGTTTCAAATATCATTAGAAACATTATTTCTATCTCTGTATTGGATATGGATGGTTTTAATATTATAATAAAGAACAAAAGTTGTTCTATTTATAATGATAATGTTTTATATGGTGTTGGTAATTTGCGAAATGGACTTTATATACTTGACTTGCTTGAAAATATACTTCAAATTGAACAAACTAAGAAAAGGAAAAGAGATGATGTTAATTATACCTTCATGTGGCACTGTAGACTCGGTCATATTAATGAAACAAGATTATCCGAGTTGCATAAAGATGGGCTCCTAGAGCTATCGGATTATGAATCATATCCAACTTGTGAATCTTGTCTCATGGGCAAAATGACTAAATCTCCTTTTAGTGGAAAAGGAGAAAGAGTTATAGAGTTGTTAGCGTTGGTACACACAGATGTATGTGGACCTATGACAACGATTGTACGAGGAGGGTATTCTTATTTTATTACATTCACTGACGACCACTCAAGATTTGGATATGTGTATTTAATGAAATACAAATCTGAATCATTTTAAAAGTTCAAAGAGTTCAGAAGTGAAGTAGAGAAGCAAACTGGTAAGAGTATTAAGATTCTTCGATCTGATCGAGGATGAGAATACTTAAGTGATGAGTTTCTCAATTGTCTCAAAGAAAATGGTATAATCTCACAATGGACTCCACCAGGGTCGCCACAGATGAATGGTGTATCTGAAAGGAGAAATCGAACATAGTTGGACATGGTTCGATCCATGATGAGCTTTACCGACCTTCTAGTTTCCTTCTGGGGATATGCCCTAGAATCGGCTGCATTCCTACTCAACAAGGTGCCTACAAAATCCGTCCCCAAGACCCCATATGAGTTATGAACAGGGAGGAAACCAAATCTTAAGCATGTTAAGACTTGGGGTTGTCCAGCTTATGTCAAAAAATTTGAAAACGATAAGCTACATACTAGATCTGACAAATGTAGATTTGTGGGATACCCTAAAGAAACTTTGGGGTATTATTTCTATCATCCAACTGATCAAAATGTGTTTGTTGCGAAACATGCTGCCTTCTTGGAAAATGAGTTTATCCTTGAAGGGGTCAGTGGGAGTAAGATATATCTTGAAGAGGTTCAAGAACCGCAAAATACTACATATCAAAGTAAGGTACCTAACCAAGTAGAGATTCCTTTTGTACCACACCCTATTCGTAAATCTGGAAGAGTACCAAAGATACCTGAGAGGTATGGACTTGTCATAGAGGATGACGATGAGGTACGCATCATAGATGATGATGATCCATTGAATTACGAACAGGCTATGAGTAATAAAGACTCAAAGAAGTGGCAAGAAGCCATGAAATCCGAGATGGACTCCATGTATGAAAACCAAGTATGGACTTTGGTTTCACCACCTGAAGGCATTAAGCCTATTGGGTGTAAATGGGTCTTTAAAAGAAAGACTGGAGCAGACGGCAAGGTAGAGACCTATAAGGCCCGACTGGCCGCAAAAGGTTTCAAACAAAGACAAGGAGTTGACTATGACGAAACCTTCTCACCAGTAACAATGCTCAAGTCCATTCAGATTTTGCTTGGGATTGCAGCTTACCATGACTACGAAATCTGGCAGATGGACGTGAAAACCGCCTTCCTCAATGGGAAACTTAAGGAGGATGTGTATATGACACAACCAGAGGGATTTATTTCAAAGGTTGGAACAAATTAAGTCTGTAAGCTACAACGATCTATTTATGGATTGAAGCAAGCTTCTCGTAGGTGGAACATCCATTTTGATGAGACAATCAAAGAGTTTGATTTTATCAAAAATAAGGATGAACCATGTGTGTACAAGAAGGTTAGTGGGAGCGCTGTTTCATTCATTTTATTATATGTTGATGATATATTACTGATAGGGAATGATATTCCTATGCTACAATCAATTAAAATCAGGTTATCTAAACACTTCTCCATGAAGGACTTGGGAGAAGCATCCTATATTTTGGGGATAAAGATCAATAGAGATAGATCTAAAAGGATGTTTGGCTTGTCCCAAGGAACGTACATTGACTCGATCCTAAAGAGGTTTAGCATGGAAGATTCCAAAAGAGGTCTCATGCCGATGAGCCATAGAATACATCTCTCCAAGAAACAGGCCCCAAAGACACCTGAGGAGAGAGACCGTATGAGTAAGATTCCTTATGCTTCAGCAGTAGGATCTATCAAGTATGGTATGATATGTACTAGATCAGATATCGCTCATGCATTTAGTGTAACAAGCAGATATCAGTCGAATCCAGGAGAAGAACACTGGAAGGCAGTGAAAAATATCCTAAAGTACTTAAGAAGAACTAAGGATGTATTTCTTATCTACGGTGGGTCTGAATTGAAACTAGAAGGATTCACATACTCAAGTTTTCAAACGGACCAAGATGACAGTAAATCCGTTTCGGGGTATGTGTTTACCTTAAACGGTGGCGCAATGAGTTGGAAGAGTTCCAAACAGCAAACAGTTGCTGATTCAGTGACAGAGGCAGAGTACATAGCTACAAGTGAAGCTACAAAGGAAGCTGTTTGGATGAAGAAGTTTATTACCGAACTCGGTGTGGTTCCTAGCATTACAGGACCAGTGCCTTTATTATGTGACAACACTAGAGCTGTTGCGCAGGCTAAGGAACCCAGGTCTCATCAGAAATCCAAACACGTGTTGCAACGATTTCATTTGATCAGAGAGATCATTGAAAGAGGAGACGTCACCCTGGAGAGTGTGGACTCTCAAGACAATATTGCAGATCCATTTACTAAAGCGTTAACACAACAGTAGTTTGATCGTCACTTAGAGAAGATGGATATGAGATACCACAGTGATTGGCTTTAGTGCAAGTGGGAGATTGAAAGTAGTATGCATACAAGTCAATCATGTATGATGATAAAGCATATACTTTGTAATCAATCTTATTTGTTTATTAATAAAAGAATTATTTATTAAAGGCTTTTAATTATCTACATGATGCTGTTTTATAATATGTGATAAACCTATAGTTTGAAGCAAAGCTTTAGAATAATGATGATGATCATTCTAATGAGATCTAAATTCTTAGAAAGCTTAAAACTAAAATAGTTCCCAATCGTTCGATTACTAAATAGGGGATTAGTGAATCCGGATAGATTGGTACGTACGTTGCTTACTCATTGGATAAGGATGATTAATCTCATAATCATTTGTATGGAGACACTAAAGCAAGTATGTAGGTGCTTATTAGAGAATAAGTTCACTGAACGTGGCTCACTAATGAATACCTAATGGAGTTTTACTTGCCTGTCAATAGGAATTCCTGTAGTGATAGTAGTACAAGTGATCCTTGGACTTGAGATCATCATAGTATCTTGTGTATGATGAATTATACTTTGACTTATTCCTTAACACCCTTAGGGTATATCAAAGGGTATGCTTGGGTATAATAAGTTGTACATAAAATAATGTATGATCAATAAAGAATCTATCACTTCTAGTAAAAGAAGAGAAATGTCCTATGTGATTCGATAAATGACAACCTAGTAGTCCTTGGCCAAGGCAGAATAAAATTAGAAAGGTGTTTCTAATTTGCATTATTTAGTGTTGTGCATTTAAGGATCGAAATACATATAATTAAATAAAATAAGACTTGACAGTAATTTCATGTCTTATATTTAATTGGGACATTGTATGGTGGAATGATTGAATTGTATGGTAACTATTTACTCAAAGGTTCTTTTATGATTAATGTTGAAATCTATATTATCTGAAAAGTCGTTAATCGCTAGGGAGACTTATCTCTATTGTAGAATAAATATTATTTATTTAAATAAATTAATCGTTTAATTTATTTATTTGAATAAGATTAGAATTGTTCTAATTGATTTATTCACAACCGGTTTAATATTGAGAACCTAAAGGGTCACACCATAAAAGGAAGAATAATTATTTAAGAAGTTAATGGCATAATCGTAATAATATGTTAAGTATATTTAATTTAATCTATAGTGATAGAATAAATTAAATAGCTTAATATTTATTATTTATTATTTTAAAAATATTAAATATAAATTAATAAGAGGAGTCTTATTAATATTATTACAATTTTTATTATTTTAATTTCTAAAAGAGTTTAGGAATTAATTTAATATAAGTACTCTCATTTATTCCTAATAGGATTAGGAGGAAAAATTAGTTAAATGAGTTTAATTAATTATTCCTAATAAGATTAGGGAGTCCGTTTAATTAAAAGAGTTTAATTAAATAAATAATACCTTATTTTAATTAAATAGGGTTACCTGATATCTTTATAAGAGGAGTCTTATTTCAGATATCAAAATATACGTAATTTCAAGAGTTGGAGAGTACGTTCTTTTTCTATAGAGATAGAAAAATTAGGGTTTAGCCAAATACCCATCTTCTTGAATCTTTATTCTTTCTTGGTGGATCACCTCTAGAGGCCAAACACTTGGGTGCCTAACGTTGATCAAAGGAAGGAACCAAACCCGGTGGATTCAAGTTGAACGTGAAAAGGATTGGAGGTGAACTTGTACCTGAGGAAGCTCGAATCTTCAAGGGTATGATTCTTGTTCTTCATATCTTTTCGTTTAATTAATAATTGTGCTTAAAGGATGATCCGGGTATATGGTTTGTACAATTTTAAACTCTAATTTTTACACGTTTCTGCTTATTTTTGTAATTTGATTGCGTTCATGAATATTACAAACCTAACTGTATTTAATTCTTATAAATACGATATTAATGATTAAAAATTCATGATAAATGGTAATAATTATCTTAAAATTATTACGAGCTTATGAAAATTATTTTGACTGATAATATAATTATCTAAGATAATTGTTAAGTGTTTAGACAGAGTTTAATTGAACTTAAACTCGATATTTATTCGACTAAGTAGTCTGGATTTCAGAATTTTACCGAACTCGACTCGGACTGTAAAAGTTTGACTTAAGGTTAGGTCTTATGTGATGTATAGACTGATAGGGTTATGTGTTAACGTGTTTTGGTTATTTTAAATACTGTGATGATATTATTCTAATTTGTAGATCGATATTATTTATATTAGGTCTTTAGACAAAGCTTATTAAAATGCGTAACGATAAACATCGGAACGCACAAGTTTTTCTTAACTCGAGCTCGAGTTGTATTATTCAGTTATACTTGTGGTTAATCATTTCTGATTACCATGTCTAAGAATTATTAAATCGCACTATGTGCATATTGCATGTATTCATCAGGTATGAAAAGTTGATCACCTTCATTACCATTCGGTTCAGATATATATATGTTCACATTTTATGTTCGTTCAGCTATGAAAATTTGTTTATGCTAGTTCACAATTATATTGTAGAACTGTAGCCAGCTTTTGTTCAGTTCTTTCAATCATGATATATCCTTAATTTATTAAACTTAAATTTGCTGGGCAAACTTAATACTCACCCTTGCTATATCATGTTTAAAATTGCAGATTAGGATGAATACGTTCGGATACAAGAAATGATAAAGTCAAGTTCAGCTTGAGATAATATGTGCAGCTAAAATGTAATACTAATGTATGATAATAATGTTATATGTTAGACAGGTTATGAATTATGTATAAATTAAGGTTACTCGACCTTGAGGAATAGTGTGTAAAGTGTAATGTATAAACAATTTATGTTTATATCTTCCGCAATAGTTATAGAATGATTGTACCAGATCCGCGGTGACTCAGGACCCGAATTTGGGGCTTTCACAGTAAACATAACAATATATTGTACAATCATCTATAAAAGTGATAAAGTATTCCTTACCTCCTCTTGTCTGTATATACTTTAAATCATAAATATCAGTGTGTATTAATTCAAGAGGTTCTGTACTTCTTTCAATTGATTTAAAAGAAGATTTTCGAAGTTTTGTCTCAACACAAATTTCACATTTATGATTAGAGTTAATCTCACATTTTGGCAAACATTCCATATTAATTAATCTACATATTGTATTATAATTAACATGTCCTAATCTACCATGCCATAAATTAGATGACTCAATCATATAAGCAGAAGATGTAATTTTATTAATATTGGAAGGTACAATAGTCATTACATTCATTTTGAAGAGTCCGTTGCTCATATAACCCTTCCCCACATACATCCCATTTTTAGTTAATACAAATTTGTCTGATACAAAGACTAATTTAAATCCCTTTTGACTAAGAAGGGATCCTGACACTAAATTTTTTCTAATATCTGGCACATAGAGCATGCTGTTGAGGGTGAGTTCCTTGCCAGATGTCATCTTCAGTTTCCTTGTCCAGCAATCTTGGATGAAGAAGAATTTCCCATGTATAAATGTTCTCCATTCTCAATTTCTTGATATGTGGAGAACATCTTCCTGTCGGAACACACATGGCGGGTTGCTCCAGTATCTACCCACCATTCTCTTGGATTCTCAACCATATTTATTTTTGAAACAACCGATGAAAGGTTCATTTCAGAAACATCTTGAAGAAGACCATCCACTTCCGTTACATTGGCTTGTGCGGACTTCTTGTTCTGGTCTTTACGTTTTTGACAATTCTTTGCCCTATATCCGGGCTTGTCACAGATGTAGCATTTGCCTTGGAACTTCTTATTTGTTCCCTGTTGAGGCCCATTACCAGAGAATTTTCTCTTTTTGGACTTCGAACCTTGTTCCACCACGTCGACTTTATATTCCACAAAGGTCATTCCTGTTTTCTTTTTAGAGGCACGGTTGTCCTCTTCTATCCTTAATCTTACGATTAAGTCTTCAAGTTTCATCTCTTTGCATTTATGCTTGAGATAATTTTTAAAATCTTTCCACATAGGTGGTAGTTTTTCAATAATAGCAGAAACTTAGAAAGACTAACTTAAGGACATACCTTCTGCATGTATTTCATGCAGGATTACTCGTAATTCTTGGACTTGGTTGATGACTGCCTTGGAATCAACCATCTTGTAGTCCAAAAACCTACCAACTATGAATTTCTTCGTGCCAGCATCTTCTGTTTTATATTTTTTATCCAAGGAATCCCATGATTCTCTTATTATTTTGAGAGAACTATACACATTGTATAATGTATTATCCAATCCATTAAGGATATAATTTCGATACAAAAAATCTACATGTTTCCATACATCTATTGCGGCAACAACCTGCCAGTCTATTTCATCTTCTTTGAGCATAGGGGGATCTTCATGAAGAAACCTCGCTAAGTTCAAAGTAGTAAGATAAAACAAAATCTTTTGTTGCCATCTTTTAAATTTTGTTCCATTAAACTTTTCTGGTTTTTCACCATGGTTCACAGGAACATTTGGTATAGAAGGTGTAGAAGAAGAACCAATTATAGTAACAGAATTGGTATCCATATTTCTTGTAAATATATATAGATAAAAATATAAGTGTCTTAAGATTGTTAGTAACCTTAACGGAAATTATATATATTTATATGAACTTATCTTGCAGAAAATAATTTGTTAAGGCTAGTACTTGGTGTGACGCCCCTAGAATAGGTTCATACAACCCATTCTGAGTCGCCAAATACATGGTACAGAATTTAAATACAAACTTCCTTTATACAACAGTCATGCAAAATACGACAACACAATAGCTGAGTTTCAAAATAAATATTGTCTCGTAATATCCAAACTCAAATAAAGTCCTCATTACAATTATTTATACACTATTTTACAAAATTGTGAGGACTGCTATAAAAACCATCTTGAACCATTACTCCACTCCCCGACTAGTCCCAGCTATATTCTCGCCTCCTGAGAAGAACAATGGAACCAAAAGAAAAATGGTGAGCACAATTAGCCTAGTAAAGAATATTATGACTAAAATAATATAAAATAAATTATCCTTAGTCCTCAACAGGGAAAAATCTGATAGAATATAATAGACAACAAGTTTTAGATCAACAACTGCAGCGGAAACATCAATCTATTAGAAGAGTCAAGTAGAGAATGATGTCTGCTATCTTCTATGATTTAAAAATCCATCATCAATATTTTATCCCTGTAACAATAATCAATAAATATTTCACATCAACGAATTATCCATGCACTATGGGCCAAGGATATTCGTTAGTATCACCAGTGGTTATGATCATGCCAAACAATTGTCCATCTATGCACTACGGGCCAAAGAGGACTTTCACCACATCATTTATTTGTAACGTTACAGGTCATGATTATATCAATACAAACTTTCCTGGTCATAATCATACCAATAAACAGTTTATCTATGCACTACGGGCCAGAGATAACTTTTACCACAACATAAGCATAAGGATGATGACAATGATATAAGGAATTAATCAAGTGAGATCCAGGATAAACATTAAAGATTTATAATTCAATTTATCCAGAGTTCAAGAATTTTCAAATTGTCAACATGATAACTAATTGTGGAGTAAAATTCAAGAATGATATTCATGTATCAAAAATAATTTAGACAAAAAAATTACTTTTGTGGTGAATAGTATTAAATGAATAGTATCCCGTTATGCAAAGTATCCCGAATCTCTGAGTGAATAGTACCCGAGTGAATAGTACCCCTAATAAAAATATTGGAATTTAATAAGAAAGTTCAGACCAATATTTCAATGAAACGATAATAGATGAAGCGCAAAATTCAAGGATATTCTACTAATTTTGGGATTATAGAAGCAATACTTACCATAGTAAGTTTAGATTTAGGAATATGAAAAGAAATAATATACGAAATTGCAAATGGATTTTCACCCGTCATGCGGTAATTCGCGTAGACAGATCTTTTCCACAAATAAAGAATGAGTATGAAGGGTTATTTACCATGTATGCGGCATTCCACGTAGACAGGTTATTCCCACATATTAAAGAATGAATTCAAAAAATAATATTCCTTACGAATACGAAAGAAATAATACCCCTTACCTTAGTAAAAGACTGGATACTGCAATAGTGAAGTAGTAGAATATTCTTCTTCTTTCTCTCTATAGATTCTCTCTCTATAATTTCTCTTGTGAGTCTTAGTGAATTGGTGAAAATGAAAGAAGAAATAAGCTTCTATTTATAGAAGAATGGACTAAATAGTAACTGATTCACGGATGGTCCAAATTGATTTACTATTAAAACGGACGGTCCATATTGATTTACTATTAAAACCACAACTGATGGTCTATATTGATTTACTATTAAAACCACAACCGACCATCCAGATTGATTTACTATTAAAACCACCACCGACGGTCTAGATTGATTTACTATTAAAACCACCACCGACGGTCCAGATTGATTTACTATTAAAACCACCACCTACGGTCCAGATTGATTTACTATTAAAACTAACACCTACGGTCCAGATTTATTTACTATTAAAATCACCACCGACGGTTCAAAAATTAGTACATCTCTTCATGGAATAATAAGTCAACTTACAACAAACCCCTCATGACAAACCCCTCTATTTATATAAAAAAATTGAATAAATATTTACCACAAATCACTTATCTTTAATAAACATATTTTTAATCTTTTAACAATTATTTATCATTAATATTATAACTCACAATATTGACAACCATATCATTCTCAGGAAAGAGGGGGCTTTTCGATAAAGATTTCTCCTTATTGGCGCGCAATTAAATAACCTAACCCCTTTCCTCGACAGAACTTTCTAGACATTATCAATAATGCAAATAATAATATGAATAAATGTGTTGTCTGAATTATTGATTTAATAATATAAAATATTGTGCAGATGATACTGTGACAATAATATGAGATACTATGCAACAACTACTGTTGCAATAATTAAATAAAACAGGGTAGCTTCTTCTATAACTCACAATAATCAAAGATACTGTGTAATACCGTGTACTACTGTGCAACAACACGTATTACTGTACTTTTATCATCGGATATTTCAACAGTTTAACGGTAAAATTTTGTCGTTATTTTTATAAAAAGGTTATTTCTATCGCTTTCTATATCCGATAATTATTTCGTTTGGGGTCCACCAATGATTGTGTCGTCGTACAGAAATTTCTCGACAAAAAGAATATTCCCTGACCAAACGAACATTTTATGACAACTTGCTTACTTTATAAAATTTGCAAATATCACCCATAACTATAGCATTATATCAAATCACACCTTATTATTTAAAATAATATTTAGAGAAAATTAAATCTTTATTCATAAAAAGTTGGGGTCTTACACTTGGTACTATGTTCTTAAGACAATTATGCCCTCCGTATGGTGTTTAGAGTTGATAGCACTTGTCTCCCAGGATACAATGACACCGTATACTTTAGCAGCACTACAAAAAATAAACTTTACGAACCAAAAATTAAATGCTCTAACTCTCTTTTTAGAACTATGAAACTGATGAAAAAATAGAATACTAAAATGACTAATAATACTTAGTTGCTTGTGAATGAGTGAATATGAAGGCTGCCCCCTCCTATCTATTTATAGGAGGGGTTGATGACCCATCAGATGGGTACCTAGCCCTTAAAAAGGCATGAGATACCTACTAAAAAGACATGTATAGCATCCTTTGGTCAAAACGACGTAGTTTTGATCATTTACAGAATAGGCGCATCTATTCGGACCCTTAAAACGACGTAGTTTAAGCATTAGCCGAACCAAAACTACGTAGTTTTAGGCTTAGAAGAAAAGGCGCGACAAAAACGACGTAGTTTTGGGCCGTCCGTTCAGACTTATACCCTTTCAGCAGATACCGTTTCTCAAAAACGACACAGTTTTGATAATATAATAAATACCGCTTCTCAAAACGACACAATTTTGATAATATAATTAAATAAATAAAATTTAAATAAATTTTATCTAAAAAATTATATACAGGACCCACGACCCTGAGCCAGGCCGGTCAGTCGACGGCGGTGCGTATGTGGGTTCGAACCTAGCCTTTGGTAGGTCCTCTCCCTTCCACAAGAGTAGGGTGTCCCTTGGGGCCAAAACCCAAGAGCACTTTCCTTGTATATAAACATATGAAAACTTTAATTCCTAACCTATGTGGAACTTGGTTTTTTCCACATGTATTTATTATCATTTATCATTTTCAATTGTGATCTTTGGGAGTTAATATCTCGTTCATTACTCTATAGATTTTAGCTTTCAAATACTTAATTTAATCAACTCATGGAGTAGAACACATTAATATATGGAATCATTAAAAATAATTAATGACATCCACATTTATTTAGGCTCAAATACTAACAAAAAATATATTTAAAAACATCTTAAAATTTTATTATGCTAAACAAAGTGCACCCCTCATGTTTTAACCGGTCAAATCAAATTTTGATAGGGTAATTTAAGTATATCACATCTAAATATATTAAAATAAACTAATAATATTAAATTTTAATGAAAAAATGTAAGACCCCAACTTTCATAAATAAAGATTAATTTTTTTTAAAATATATTTTTGAATATTATGGTGTCGATTTGATATAATGTTATAGTTGTGGGTAGTATTTATAAATTTTGTAAAGTATGCAAGTTGTTATAAAATATTCGATTGGTCGGGGAATATTCGTTTTAATAGAAAATATTCGTACGATGACACAATCATCGATGGACCCTACAACAGAATTATTGTTGGAATTAGAAAACGACAGAAATATATTTTTATAAAATTAACGGCGAAAATTTTACCGTTAGCTGTTGAAATACCCGGTGTTAAAAGTACAATAATACGCGTGGTTTCATAGTACCACACAGTATTGATTATTGATGATTACGTGAGAAGTCACTCAGTTATACTCAATTATTACTACACTAATTGCTGCATAGTATCTCACGTTATTTGATTCCATTATTGTCAATATTTTATATATTATTAAATCAAAAATTGAGATGACAAGTTATTCATATTATTATTTGCATAATTAACAATGTCTAGAAAGTTCTGTCGAGGAAAGGAGTTTGGTCACCTAATTGCGCGTCAGTAAGAAGAAATCCTTATCGAAAAGCCCCCTCTTTCCTAGGAACGATCTGGTTGTTAATATTGCGAGATATAATAATGATGAATATATGTTATTAAAAAATATTGAGGAAATTTTTATGAAATATCTGTTATAAATTTTGCTTATTATTTGGATCCCCATTTACCCATTTTTCAAATTAATCGGTAGAAAGTTATTCAGTATATATATATATATATATATATATATATATATATATATAACAATGGTCGGGGCCACGAGTGGGTCTGGTGGGGCCCACATGTTGGTGGATTATTAAAAATGGGGGAGGAGAATCTGGGAATCGTCACGGTAGGGAGTGTGAAATTTTGTTATTATATATATATATATATATATATATATATATATATATAAATTAATAAGTCTTAATTTTTATGAAAAATAGAATATATTATATTTTATTATGCATAGTATCTGCATAGTGTTTGCATAGTAAAGTTATATGAATTCTGATTTTAAGGTGTTCATAATTTTTTTTAAAAAAAACTATTGTGTCCATGAATTTTTAAAATAGTGCCCCTTCCATTCTCCTATAAATAGGATGCTTAGTTAGAATTGAAAATCACACCAGAATCAGAGAATCTTTCTTCTATAATATTGAGCGTATTTCTTTAGAATTTAAGGAAGCTTTGAGTGTAGAAAATAGTTCAAGTTTTCTTTAAGAATATCCTCGCTCTACCAGTCAGAAGTACTCTCTTTTTAAGGTAAGGGATATTATTTTTGTTCAATACTCGTAAGAAATATTATTTTCTTCCGTACTATGTAGTATGTAAGTAATATTATTTCGTTTCAGATTTCGAATTCTACACTCATTTTATTAAGTTTTGGCTTCTATACTCCATCAAATTTGTAGAATATCCTTGAAATTTGCGCTTCATCTAGTATCTTTTCATGAAAATATTATTATGAGCATTCTTGATAAATTTTAATCTTTTCATGCTGGGATACTATTCACAAAGTACTATTCATGGGATACTATTCACTCAATTACTATTCACCCGAAGTACTATTCATGATAAAAATTGATTTTTTTAGTCCAAATCATTTTTGATACAATATTATTCTTAAATTTTACTCCACAAAGCAGTATCATGTTGACAATTTGGCCGTTTTGAATTCTGGATAAATTGAATTATAAATCTTTAAAATTTATTCTTTTCTTTCATTTAATTGAATTCTTATATCATTGTCATCATCCTCATGCTTATATTGTGATAAAAGTCATCTTTGGCCCGTAGTGCATAGATGGACTGTTGATTGGTATGATTATGACCAGGGATTATTCAGTATAATCATGACCGTAATGTTACAAATGATGTGGTAAAAGTCCGCATTGGCCCGTAGTGCATTGATGGACAGTTGTTGGCATGATCATGACCATTGATGATTACACGAATATCCTTGGCCCGTAGTGCATGGATAATTCGTAGACGTGATACTAATGAATATCCTTGGCCCGTAGTGCAGGGATGATTCGATGATATGGATTATTTATTAAGCTGAGTCTCAGCGATAAAATTGATGATAAACTTTTTTTAAAATCATAGAAGATAGTAGATATCATGCTCTACTTGACTCTTCTAATGGGTTGCTTGTTCCGCTGCAGTTAAACTTGATATTTATTTTATTTTATCTGTTTAACACTGTTGAAGGCTAATGATAATTTATTATGCATTATCTTAGTCATAATATTTCTTACTAGGCTAGTTGAGCTCACCCTTTTACTTTCATTGTTCTCTTCAAGAAATGAGAACGTAGTCGGGACTAGTCGGGAAATGGAGTGACGGTCCGATATGGTTGTTTTAGTTATCCTCACTATTTAGTGTGATAATAAATGTAATGATGATTGAATTTGAGTTTAGATGTTGTCTATGAGATAATATTCGTGTAAAAAACTCTCAGCTCATGTTGTATAATTAAGTTTGTATTTGAATTATTTACCATATATTTGGTGACTCAGAATGGGTGATGTATACGTATTTTGGAGGCGTCACAGTTGGTATCAAAGCTTAGGGATATGATCACTGGCTAAGATGTGAGACTAGAATTAGGGAGAGAGACGGGTAAATCCTTCGCTAGTATGACCTACCTAAGCTTAATTGTTATTTAATTGGTCAGTCATAGTATTAGGATAATATGTGGCATGTCAATTAACCCTTGTTTTGTGGCAGTGTTTAAAAATGGCATCCAAAAATGTCGAGTTAAGCAATGGAGCACATGTGACCGTTGAGTCACCACTGATTAATACCCAGGATAATGTGTATCAGGAAGACAATAATCCTCAGGTGAACAACAACACCCACCAAATGATGAACGACGGAATGTTTAGGAGCTTTCTGCAATTCGTGCAACATCAGGCAAGAGAGACTCCTGTTCAAAATGCAGGTGGAAACATTGGCAACTCTAGGACGGTCACCGCTAAGCAGTTCAAGGAGCTGGGACCACCGGAGTTTTTGAGAAAGCCAGAACCACTTAAGACAGAGACGTGGATAAAGCAGATCACCAAGATATTTGATGTCTTGGGATGCTCCGAGGAGCAAAAGGTTCCATTTGCCACCTTCATGTTGCGAGGAGAGGCAGATTATTGGTGGGAATCTGTAAAGTATTCGTCACATGAAGGAGGTGGAGTTTATCAAACTAGAGCAAAACAATATGACCGTGTCACAGTACGAGGCTAAATTTGTCGAGTTATCCCAGTTTGCATCCCACTTGGTTGATAATGAGGAGAGAATGATGCGAATATTTCTACGAGGTTTGAAACCTGAAATATGTCAATACCTCATTTCTCACAAACTGTGTTTGTATTCAGATGTTGTAAATAGGGCTCAGTTATTGGAACGTAATAATGAGTCAACCCAACGAAGAGATAGCAGTCGGCAAAGCAATACTACCAGTGGAAGCAGTCATCGAAGCGGTGACAACAAACGTGGAGGAAGTCAACATGCCAGAAATGGTAACCACTTCGGTGGTAATCATGGCCAAGACAATAAGAGCGGAAATTTTAAGAAGAGGAGATTCAATAATGATGGAAAGACGTCAGCACCAGCAACCGTATGCTACAAATGCAGAAGGAAGGGACACATCAGTCCAAACTGTACCCGACAGTCCAAAACATGTTATAATTGCGAAAGAGAAAGTCACCTAGCCCGATTTTGTCGTGCAGTGAAGTCAAGTCCAGCTATGATGGAGGCACCAAAGGTTGTCCCATAGAAGTCAAAGCCAGTAGTTCAAGAGCGTTTGTCGTGACTTCTCAAAAAGCGAGGAACCCGAATGAGGTTATCGCGGGTAAGCTAATCATAAACTCTTATGAAGTCTATACCTTATTTGATACCGGTTCTACCCATTCTTTTATTTCTCCTACTTGTGCTCAACGTTTAAATTTAACTCCGGAGAAATTAGACTTTGACTTATCTGTTGAAACTCCGTTGGGAGAGACCTTCATTACATCCACTGTTTATAAATCTTGTTTGATTCAAATCGGCAACCGCACATTACCTGTCGATCTTATCTCTATGAAAATACTTACATTCGATGTGATTTTAAGGATTGATTGGTTAACCACTCATCATGCAAAAATTGATTATTTTCGTAAGGTTGTTAACTTTTATATTCCTAACCAACCTATTATATGAATTCAAGCAACCAAACCACTAAAG
The DNA here is from genome assembly GCA_016801055.1 of Panax notoginseng. Classification (NCBI taxonomy): domain Eukaryota; kingdom Viridiplantae; phylum Streptophyta; class Magnoliopsida; order Apiales; family Araliaceae; genus Panax; species Panax notoginseng. The sequence goes on from CM029012.1 coordinate 116,171,757, forward strand.
TCAATCACTATCATATTAAGCCATAAAGCTATTCGTTTATTGAAAAATGGATGTCAAGCTTTCTTAGCCCATGTCACAGATTTAAACAAAAATACGTCAGATTTGAATGATATTTCTATTGTTAATAAATTTTCTGACGTATTCCCTGAAGAACTTCCTGGCCTACCCCCGGAGCGTGAAATCGAATTTTGTATCGACCTTGAACCCGGTACAAAACCCATTTCCAAAGTCACATATCGAATGGCTCCTATTGAACTTCAAGAGTTAAAAACCCAACTGCAGGAATTGTTAGACATCGGTTTCATTCGTCCTAGTACGTCTCCTTGGGGTGCTCCTGTTCTATTCATAAAGAAGAAAGATGGAAGTATGCGATTTTGTATTGATTATCGGGAGTTGAATCATGTCACTATCAAAAATAGGTACCCGTTGCCTCGCATTGATGACCTATTTGACCAGTTACAAGGTGCTAAATTCTTTTCAAAGATCGATCTTCGTTACGGATATCATCAGCTAAAGATTAAAATTGATGACATTCCAAAGACTGCTTTTAGAACTCGGTACGGGCATTACGAATTCCTAGTCATGTCTTTTGGATTGACTAACGCTCCTGCTGCCTTCATGGATATGATGAACTGAGTATTCAAGGAATATTTGGATCATTTTGTTGTTGTCTTTATTGATGACATCCTCATATACTCCAAAACCCGTGAAGATCATGAGCAACACTTGAGGATGATACTCCAAAAGCTTCGTGAAAACAAGTTGTACGCCAAGTTGAAGAAATACGAGTTCTGGCTTGAGGAAGTAGCATTCCTTGGGCACGTGATATCAAATCACGAAATATATGTTGACCCGACGAAGATTGAAGCAATACAAATCTGGGAGCAACCTAAGTCAGTAATCGAAGTACGTAGCTTTTTGGGCTTAGCTGGTTATTATCAAAGATTTGTGGAAGGATTTTCTCAAACCGATACTCCATTAACTCAGCTGACTCGAAAAGATACAAAATTCAGTTGGAGTGAAAAATGTGAGAAGAGTTTTCAAGAACTCAAGAGGAAACTCATTTCAACACCTGTTCTGACAATACCATCAGGTTCATAGGGATTTGTCATCTACAGTGATGCTTCAGGCAGAGGTTTAGGATGTGCTCTCATGCAACATGAGAAATTCATAACCTATGCCTCACGACAACTCAAAGAATATGAGAGAAATTATCATACTCATGATCTAGAGTTGGCAGCAGTTGTTTTTGCGCTAAAGATCTGTAGACATTACCTGTATGGGGAGAAAGTGGAGATCTATACAGATCATAAAAGCCTCAAATATTTCTTCACCCAAAAGGAACTCAACATGCGAAAATGACGTTGGCTCGAGCTGTTGAAAGATTACGATCATACCATTCAATACCATCCTGAAAAAGCGAACGTGTTAGCTGACACATTGAGTAGAAGATTATATGCAGGTACGGGTGCGATATTGTCAACGCAAAGGCCCATTTTATATGACTTACAAATGATGGAGATAGAGTTAAAGACTTTAGGGACCCATGTGATGATGTCAAATATACGAGTAGAACCGACTTTAATCGATAAAGTTAAAGTTGCTCAAGCTACAGACCTGAAGCTGATGTGTATAAGGAAGAAAGTAAAAGAAGGTGCTATTCCGAAAGCAAGAGTCGATGAAGAAGGAATACTTCGAGTTAACTCCAGACTTTGTGTTCCTAACGACTCTAATTTGAAGTATAAAATCATGATGGAGGCGCACAACACAGCGTTTGTAATCCATCTTGGGAGTACCAAAATGTATCGTGATCTTCGACATATATTTTGGTGGAGCAATATGAAGAGAGAGATAATGAAGTTTATCTCAAGGTGTTTATCTTGTCAATGTATCAAGGCGGAGCATCAAGTGCCAAAAGGTCCATTGCAACCACTTAAAATTTCAGAATGGAAGTGAGAGCACAGTAACATGAATTTCGTTATTGGTCTTCCCAAGGTTTCTTAAGTCATAGATGCAATTTGGGTCATAGTCGATAGGTTATCCAAGTCTACTCATTTCTTACCTATACGAGAAATATATTCACTTGAACGTCTTACTCGTATATACATAAACGAGATTGTAAGACTGCATGGTATGCTAATATCCATAGTTTCTGATCGAGATCCAAGATTCACTTCATGATTTTGGGTTAGTTTGTAGAAAGCTATGGGCACGGATTTACGATTCAGTTCTGCATATCATCCTCAGACAGACGGGCAGTCGGAGAGAACTATTCAAACTCTTAAAGATCTATTAAGACTCTATGTCCTAGACTTCAAAGGAAGTTGGGACAAGTACTTTCCATTAGTAAAATTCTCCTACAACAACAGTTATCAAGCAAGTATAGGCATGGCTCCATTCGAGGCGTTGTATGGAAGCAAGTGTCATTCTCCAGTATGGTGGGACGAGGTGGGTGAAGTAATGTTGTTGGGACCAGAATTGGTACGTATGACTACGAAAAAGATTCAAATGATCCAGCAACATATAAAAACCTCACAAGATCGATAAAAGAGTTATGTTGATCTTCATCGAAGGGACGTGGAATTCAATGTTGGAGATCATGTGTTGTTACGTGTTGCTCCGTGGAAAGGAGTTACGAGATTTAGAAAGAGAGGAAAGGCCAATCCTTGATTCATTGGCCCATTTGAAATCCTCGATCGAGTAAGAACTGTGGCCTATAGACTCGCCTTACTGCCAAGTATGTCTCGTGTTCATAATATTTTTCACATATCTATGTTACGTAAATATGTGAAAGACCCGAACCACATTATTGAATTAGAACCAGATGAGATAGCGGAAGATTTAATGTATGAAGAGGTACCTGTTAAGATCTTGGATAAGAAGGAACATATTCTATGCTCCAAGGTTATACATCAAGTCAAAGTTTTGTGGAGAAACCACGATATTAAGGAAATGACTTGGGAGTTAGAATTTGAAATAAAAACAAGGTATTCTCACCTCTTTGACATACTAGGAACGTACACCAATTTTGAGGACGAAATTTCATAAGAAGGGGAGGTTGTAACACCCCAACTTTTACGAACAAAGATTTAATTTTTCTCTAAATATTATTTTGAATAATAAGGTGTGGATTTGATATAATATTATAGTTGTGGGTAATATTTACAAATTTTGCAAAGTAAGCAAGTTGTCATAAAATATTTATTGGGTCGGGAAATATTCGTACGACAACATAATCATTGGTGGACCCCACAACGGAATTACTGTCGGATTTAGAAAGTGACAAAAATAACTTTCTATAAAAATAACGGCAAAAGTTTTACCGTTAACTGTTGAAATACCCGGTGATAAAAGTACAGTAATACGCGTGGTTGCACAGTAGCACATGGTATTGTACAGTATCTTTGATTATCTTTAGGAATGATCTGGTTGTTAATATTGCGAGTTATAATATTAATGATAAATAAATGTTATTAAAAATGTGTCTAGTGAAGCCAAGTGAATTGTGATAAATAGAGGGGTTTTTTATGAAATATTTGTTGTAAGTTTGGTTTATTACATGGACCCCCACTTACTTATTTTTCAAAATTGTCGATAGAAAGTTATCTTAGTTTTGTTATATTACTTATATATATATATATATATATATATGTGTGTGTGTGTGTGTGTGTGTGTGTGTGTGTGTGTATGTGTGTGTGTATGTCATGTGTGTTATATATAAATATATATATATATATATATATATATATATATAAGTTTTGTTTTTATTATTATTATAATAGTAATAAAACGAAAAACTTTTTATATAAAACAGAATACTTTTTATAAAGTTATTCGTTTTTTTAGATTATAAATAGAGTATATTATATTTTATTTAAAATTTTTGTTTTATTAAAATATTTTATTGCATAGTGCTGCATGGAAAAAATTAAATTATCAACCGAAGAAGCGCCTGTGAATATTTGTGACAACCCCAAAATAGGTCCATTCAATCCAACCTATTCTGAGTCGCCAAATACATGGTATAGAAAATAACTACAACTTTATTACAACAATTGTCGTGCAAAATACAACAACACATATGCTGTGAGTTTGGATACAAATATATACCAAATGTGACTCATGTTCCAATCGTGGACATCACCTCACAATGACACCTTACATAAAGGTATAGTCAAAAACTGTTTTAGAAATTAGAATCTTTGGGAAGTGCTTAAGGAAACCTTCGTACATGGGAGGCCATGCTTCTAGGTTGTGATAGATATCATATGGCCACAAAATTATCCTTGGTTTACCCAATAGACCCCAAAGAAAAACGAGAAGATTACTATCATATTCTTCCCAATGGTGAGTCTTCTCTTGACTTATCATTATTTCCACTGTCTCTAATTGAGAATTATACTTCAAACAAACACCAAGATTATATAGGTAGTGCCCATAGATATACTCAGCAAGTGGATGAGCACAACCCTGTCCTATGATGACACGAGGTTGTATGTCATTAGACATCTTGTATGATAGTGACAAAACACCCTTCCAACGTTGGGTTCGCCTCACCCTATTTTCTTCACCAAATATAACTACTAAATGATGACCACCGTTCTATTCCCTTGTTACCCCCGCTCGACCCAGCTACACTCTTATTACCTGAAAGGAATTGTGAAGCAAAAGGGTGAGCACAACTAGCTCAGTAAAGAATATCATGACTAAAGATAATTCAATTATCAATAGCCTTCATCAACAATAAATCAGAGATTTAGAACATATGGTAAATGATAAAAATTTTCAACCATAGTTGCAGCGGAACATGCAATCCATTAGAAGAGTCAAATAGACTATAAAGTCTATTATCTTCTCCATGTTAAAAATCCACCAACAATATTTTATCCATGTAACATCACTCAACAGTTCCTTTCCACAATCATATGAATAACTCATAATCATAATTGTGACTATAAATTTTTCTTCGCACCCAGGACGAAGAATATTTTCATCACCTGTCTTTACCTGAAACATCAAAGATCATGGTTATACCAAATCACAATTCATGTTTATAATCATACTAACAAATCCATCTTTGCACTACGGGCCAAAGATATTCATCAACAAACCATCTTTGCACTACGGGCCAAAGATATTCAACAACAGTTCATCTTTGCACTACAGGCCAAAGATATTCAACAACAGTTCATCTTTGCACTACAGGCCAAAGATATTCATCAACAATTCATATTTGCACTACAGGCCAAATATATTCATCAACAGTTCATATTTGCACTACAGGCCAAATATATTAATATCTCAAAGAAATATATAATCATTTCAGAATTTATATAAACAATAATTATAACCATGTTAATCAATTTACCTTTGCACTTAAGCTAAAGATATTCACTTATAAATTCAATGGTCATGATCATACCAGTCAACAATTCAACTTTGCACTACTGGCCAAAGAGAACCCATAGTCATGATCATACCAATAATTTACCCATCTTTACACTCAAGCGAAAGAGAATTTCAACATCAAGGTTATAAAAATGTTATATATGATGATAAAAATAATATGATCAACATATAGTTTTAATCTCAAGAGTAATATTCGTAACTCATGAATAGTAACCCCGACACAAAAGATAAAAATTCTACAATAAAATTCATACCAATATTTCGGTATAATGATATTGAAAGAATAACATTACTTAAATTTATAAACAATTTATTTTAATTGTTTACACTTTACTAATTAATGTATTTAATCATCATAAAATGCCAACTCTTACAATTTCATCATCAATAACCAAAACCCTCATCAAAAATCTGCATATACCTCATATATGATATTCAAGTCATAAAATCATATTTTTCAATTTTCTTACCTCACATAACATATTTAATTCATTTACTCATAATTAGACTATTTTCATGAAAAATACCAAATCAGTTCCAAAAATATTTCTTTTCTGAGATTTAGCAGAATATAGTCCCATATTGAACATATATTTTTCTCAAAATTTTTAAAAGTCATTTACTATTTTTCATATGGCCAAAATAGCCGAATATTTAGACATTTATCAAAAATTGTACTTTTGTCTAAAAATTCTGAAATTTACAGAGTATACTTCTATCATATACATGTACTCCCAATAAAAATTTCATCAATTTTGGAGTTAACCACAAGGAATTATAAGCTGTTACTTTTAAAATAGTCTTTTCCCGTAAAATTCATAACTCTTAATCTATACATCCAAAAATCACCATTTTTGGACACAATCAATAAAACTCATCAAAATATCATTTCAAATTTTTCCATAATTTTTGAAATTCAGAAAAATTACGAAACTGAAAATCATAACAACCCTTAAAATCCATTACTATCCCTTACCTCAAAAGAGCAGTACTTCTGACTGGATATCGGATATGATGCTGAAGGAAACTTACACTAATGAATAGCAACTCACCAAGTATCTAAAAACTCACAAAATATGCTTCATAATATAGAGAGAGAAAGAGAGAAAGCTTATGTTTTTGGTGTGATTTTCAATTCTAACTTAGCCCTCTATTTATAGGAAAATTTTGGTAGGTTTGACCTGCAACCTGATGGCTTTACCTGCTACTATTCCCACCCACCACATTTAAAATATAATTCAGCACATTTTTTCACCAACCACAAGTGGGGCCCACCAATTATAGAATTTTCCACCAGAAATGATTTATAACTTAATTTCCGAATCAGCCACCTCTTAAAATTCATAACAAATCATACGTTCATTTTTAACGGTTCAAAATTTATGGACATATACTCAACTTATATATGTATAACATATCCAAAAATTACCACGATCCAACGGTCGGATTAAAAATTATAACCCCCGCAAAATATCTCAAAAACCCTGATTTTTAATACCTCCATTCCGACAAAAATACTGGTAAAAACCTCAACATTAACTCCTTCATTTTTAACCACAAAAATATATCCCTCATTTATATCCACATAATATAAATATTTCCTTATCATATGAATCAATAATTAATTATTCACAAATAATATTACAGAATCACATTTATGACAACCAGGCCGTTCCCAGGAAAGAGGGGGCTTTCCAATAAGAATTTTTCCTTACTGGCGCGCAATTAGATGACCAAACCTCTCCTTAGACAGAACTTTCTAGACATTGACAATAATGTTATCGAATAATATTATTCAAATAATATAAATTATTGATCTGATAAAGGAAAATACTGTGCAGCAACAATTATTGAAACAACAATAATATAAAATATCAACGCAACAATTATTGAATCAATAAAATAAAATATTGAACAGTAACTACTGTAACAATTATTGAGTAGTGACTTCTTACGTAAGAATCAATAATTTCAAAAATACTATGCAATACCGTGTGCTACTGTGCAATAACGCGTATTACTGTATTTTAACCACCGGGTATTCCAACAGTGTTAACGGTAACAACTACGCCGTTATTTGTAAAAACTCAAATTTGTCATTTTCTTCACCCGACAGTTATTCTGTTATGGGGCCCATAAATGGCTGCGCCGTCGTACGAATATTCCCCGACAGAAAGAATATTCCACGACCAAACGAATATTCCCCGACAACAATGATTATTTTATAACCACTTGCTTATTTTGAAAAAAAAAATCATATTTCACTCATAACTTTAAACTTTTATCAATTTAACCATTTACTGAATAGTAATTATAAGAAAAATTGAATACTTTTATTTCATAAAATTCGGGGTCTTACAATATTTTCCTGTTCACCCATGATTTTTTAATTCAAATAGTACCATGCCATTTTCCTATAAATTGGATGCTTAGTTTAGAAATGAAAATCACACCAGAATCAATGAATTCTTCTTCTATAATATTGAGCGTATTTCTTTTGAGTTTAAGGAAGCTTTGAGTGTAGAAAATAGTACAAGTTTTCTTCAAGAATATCACCGCTATACCACTCAGAAAAACTCTCTTTTTAAGATAAGGGATATTATTTTTGTTCAATATTCGTAAGAAATAATATTTTCTTCTATACTCTGTATTCATATTCCTAATTCTACACTTATTTTGATAAGTATTGCTTCTATACTCCTTGAAATTAGTAGAATATCCTTGAAATTTGCGCTTTATCTAATATCGTTTCACAGAAATATTTTTTTGAACATTCTTGTTAAGTTTTAATATTTTCATGTTGGGGTACTATTCACGGGATACTATTCACGAAGTACTATTCATGGGGTACTATTCACCCTGGGTACTATTTACGATAAAAATTAATTTCTTTTATGTCCAAATTATTTTTGATACATGAATATTATTCTTGAATTTTACTCCACAAAGCAGTTATAATGTTGACAATTTGAACATTCTTGAACTCTGGATAAATTGAATTATAAATATTTAGAATTTATCCTTGCTCTCACTTAATTGAATTCTAATATCATTGTCATCATCATCATGCTTAAATTGTGATGAAAGTTATCTTTGGCCCATAGTGCATAGATGGACTATTGATTGGTATGATTATGACCATGAATTATGTATCGGTATAATCATGACTTGTAATGTTATAAATGATGTGGTAAATGTGACGCCCCCAAATCTGGGTACTTGAAACTCGAACTCGGTGCTTCACGATACCATTTCTATAAGCTGAATAATACTAATAATAATAACAATATAATAAAATTCAAACTTAATTTACATATGCATCAAAGTTTACTCCCAGGTAGGAGACCTTTAAACATTCATTACATCATAGATAATAAATAACATTGTCTTAATAAACTATAACTATTACACAACATATTAGAAATCCCATTCGAACAGTTTTCCTTTCCCCTTGTTCTTGCCTGAGCCTTCTGGTTGATCATACTTAACTGAAAATATTTAATTTAAGCAAGAGTGAGCATTTGAGTGCCCAGCAAGTAATAACAATTATAAATATTAGCTGAAAGGGTTAAATATTTTCTTTGTACTACCCTTCTACAACAAGTCAATAGTTGTGAAGTAATCTGAACCGATAATAATAACATAATAACTCTCTATCAAAATTTTAAAACTACGTAATGACTATAATTGGGATTTAGGTGACATACTATGAATATTGTTTTCAATTTTAGAATAGGTTTAGCAGAAATTCATCTACAAACCGTCATAACTTACGGGCACGGGGGGTGATCAGCCCGTTATGTCCTGTATTGATCAATACTATATGCAAAAACGATAGTATCGTTCACTCTATCCACCTTGGGTGCATAAAAAGTTTTTCCGTTTACGGGATGTTCATACCTGTCGGGTTCCAAACCAAAAGTTTTATCTTGTTCAACAATAATCTATAATTTAATATATATATATATATATATATATATATATATATATATATATATATATATATATATATATACACAGTAATTAACAAAAGTGTATCAACATGTGATTAAATATAATGATTATCCAAGTGGGGACACTTGTATAACCATTTATAGAAATTAACGAACAGAATATATGTATCTGAATTACCATATACTAACATGTTGATAATCAATGAGCGTATATAGTATAGGGTTAAAAATCTGTACAGTAATAATATAATTCTGAAACATTCTTACTCATGCCCATTGCATAAAGGAAATGCAAAGGTAGGATACTTGCCTGATACGCTGCTTACAGTTCGTAACTTAGTTTTATCTGTTATATAACCACATATCAGTAATAAGATCATTTTACTGATTAGAACAACATATTATAACTCATAGCACTGCTTATTGCAGTCAGCACGTTACCTAATCACATTGTCACATATGTTTAACAACCATTGAATCCCAAATAAACACTTATCGAGTCCAATTATATAAGTCTAGATCAATTTTTGAAGTGTTTCGGTGTACCGACGGCGTTATTGGGTAATTTTCGAGTCTAAAACTCTGTCATGTAGTTCAATAACTGAAAGTATCAGTCATATTATTTTTAAAATGACTTATAATATTTTTTAAACGTTTGTTATAATTTATCATGAATTTCAAAACATCGGAATCATTATTAAATGATTTAAATATTAACATAATTTTGTTATCATTAATGTTTAATTAATATTAAACTATTAATGAAACTATTGCCAACATATTAAAGTTATTTACAATAACTAAAAATATTTTTAAAGTATTAATATTACCCTTAAATGATTTTTAAAATATTTAAAATTATTTTTAAATAATTACCATTAATATTAGAATATTAATTTATTATTTATCAAAATATTTAAAGTCATTGATTATAACTTAAAATATTTTTAATTCATTTATTTCCTTTTTAAATAATTTTTTAAATAATTAAAACCATTTTAAAACTATTTATTTAATATAATTATTAAATAATTATAATATCATTAATGTTAAATTAATATCATTAATATTAAATTATTAATAAAATTATCCTTTAAATATTAAAATTTATATTTTATAACTTAAAATACCTTTAAACATTTTATTTTCATTTAAAATAATTTTTATAATAATAAAATTATTTTTAAACTAAATTATTTAATATATTTGTTAAATAACTAATTATCATTAACATTAATTTATTAATGAAATTTATCACAAAATATTAAAAGTAATTAAAATAACTTCAAATATTTTTCTTTTACCATAATATATTTTTAAATAATCTTTCATATATTAAAATTATTTTTAAATAATTTATTTAATATTATACTTAAATAAATTAAATACCTTTATATTAAATATATATGAAATATATTTAAAATAATTAAAAAAACTAATTTTCTGACTTTTATATAATTTTTAATAATTTATTATATATTTTCCATAATTAAAAACTAATTTTTCTATTTATTTAATTAAAATAATTAATTTAGAAATTAAACTGTCCCTAAAGGTACATTAGGCAACAAAACTGCCGCTAATGGTGTTCTTCGCTCAAACCCAGATTTTCATGTTAGATTTCGAGTGGGGTACTTTGACTAAGATTTTATATCAGATCGTGGTGTTTCTAGACTAAATAATGATCATAGTTTGTAGAACTAATGTAATACTACAAGATACACTAACAATTAAGGTCATATCATGCATTAAATGAAAGATCTAAGCTAACCAAAACACTGTCAGAGCTGTTCTTCATTTCTGAGTTTGCCTAGAAATGAAGAACAGTTCGACTGTTCACCTTTGAGCTCCCACTACATGATGATCGTGCAACATTTTTGTGATCTAAAAGTTCCAGGTTGTAGACCACATATAACTAAATAGATCTATTACAAAACATCACTAAAACAACAACACAACAAGAATGTGACGCCTCCAGAATAGGTATACAACACCCATTCTGAGTCGCCAAATACATGGTACAGAAAGCAAACTACAACTTCAATAATACAATTGTCGTGCAAAATACGACAACACATACTGTGAGTTTAAATACAAATATTGTCTTCTAAACAATATCCACACTCAAATAAATCCTCATTACAATTATTCAAACACTATTTTACAGAAATAGTGAGGACTGCTAACACATCTTTCTAGAACCATTACTCCATACCCCGACTAGATCCTGCTATGTTCTCACCTCCTGAGAAGAAAAATGGAACAAAAAGGAAAAGGGTGAGCTCAACTAGCCCAGTAAAGAATATTATGACCAAGATAATATACAACAAATTATCGTTAGTCTTCAACAGGGAAAAATCTGATAAAATATAATCGACAACAAGTTTTAGATCAACAACTGCAGCGGAAACAGCAAACCATTAGAAGAGTCAAGTAGAGAAAGAATTCTACTATCTTCTAAGATTTAAAAGTCCATCATCAATATTTTATCCCTGTAACATCAATTAATAATCATCTTTAACCAAATATTCATCTTTGCACTACAGGCCAAAGATATTCATTTGTATCATCAGTCGGTCATGTTCATCTCAACACCTGTTCATTTTTGCACTACAGGCCAAAGATATTCATCAAGTAATTATACATCTTTGCACTACAGGCCAAACATATTCCGTAATATCATCATTTAGGACTGAGGATGATGAAAAATATCTTAAAGAGAACGAATCCAATGAGACAGAAGGACAAATAGTAGGGATTCGTATAACAGTTTATCCAAGATCAATAATACTTCATAATAATCAATTGTGAAGCAGAATTCAAAAATAAAGATCAAAACATGGATACAATCAAAGATAGTAACCATAATAGACATCTTGGACAAAAAGGGAAAATTTTATTTTTCGGTGAATAGTGCCGTATTCGTGAATAGTGCCGTATACGTGAATAGTGCCGTATACGTGAATAGTAACCCCCGACACAAAAAGTTCTAAATTTGATAAAAACTCATATCAATATTTCAGCATAATGATATTGAAGAAAATAATATCATTAAGAAGAAAATAATATCCTTTACCTCAAAATATCAGTACTTCTGGTCGAAATATCGGTATAAGGCTGAAAGAAACTTGCTCTGATGAATAGAAACTCTCAAAGTATCTAAATACTCACAAAATACACTCAATAATCTAGAGAGAGAAAGAGAGAAAACTTGTTTCTGGTGTGATTTTCAATTCTAACTTAGCCCTCTATTTATAGGAAAATTTTGGTAGGTTTGACCTGCAACCTGATGGCTTTACCTGCTACTATTCCCACCCACCACATTTGAAATATAATTCAGCACATTTCTTCACCAACCACAAGTGGGGCCCACCAATTCTAGAATTTTCCACCAAAATGATAAACTCCGAAAATTCAACAATTTCTGAACCAGTCATCTTGTAAAATTCGTAATAAATCATACGTTCATTTTTAACGGTTCAAAATTTGTGGACATATACTCAACTTATATATGTATAACATATCCAAAAATTACCACGATCCAACGGTCGGATTAAAAATTATAACCCCCGTAAACTATCTCAAAAATCCTGATTTTTAATACCTCCATTCCGACAAAAATACTGACAAAAACCTCAACATTAACTCCTTTATTTTTAACCACAAAAATATATCCCTCATTTATATCCACATAAAATAAATATTTCCTTATCATATGAATCAATAATTAATTATTCACAAATAATATTACAGAATCACATTTATGACAACCAGGCCGTTCCCAGGAAAGAGGGGGCTTTCCAATAAGGATTTCTTCTTACTGGCGCGCAATTAGATGACCAAACCTCTCCTTAGACAGAACTTTCTAGACATTACCAATAATGTTATCTAATAATATTATTCAAATAATATGAATTATTGATCTGATAAATGAAAATACTGTGCAGCAACAATTATTGAAACAACAATAATATAAAATATCAACGCAGCAATTATTGAATCAATAAAATAAAATATTGAATAATAACTACTGTAACAATTATTGAGTAGTGCCTTCTTACGTAAGAATCAATAATTGGTGCAATACCGTGTGCTACTGTATTTTAACCACCGGGTATTCCAACAGTATTAACGGTAACAACTACGCTGTTATTTATAAACAACTTATACTTGTCGTTTTCTTCATCCAATCGCTTTCCGTTATGGGGCCCACACAAGGCTGCGTCGTCGTACGAATATTCCCCGACAGCAAGAATATTCCACGACCAACCGAATATTCACCGACCAAAAATAAATATTTTATAACCACTTGCTTATTTTGTAAAATTTGCACATTTCACCCATAACCAAAGTATTATATCAAATTAACCCCTTATTATTCACAATAATATTTAGAGAAAATTTGATTTTATTCATTAATAAGTTGGGGTCTTACAACCTCCCCTCCTTATGAAATTTCGTCCTCGAAATTGACGTACGTACCTGATGTTTCAAAAAGGTGAGGATACCTCGCTTTCATTTCTGATTCCAACTCCCAGGTCATTTCTTCAATAGCATGGTTTCTCCACAAAACCTTAACTTGTGGTATAACCTTCGTGCGTAGGACATGCTCTTTCCTATCCAAGATCTTAACAGGTACCTCCTCGTACGTTAAATCTTCAGCTATCTCGTCTGGTTCTAACTCAATAATGTGGTTCGGGTCTTTAACATATTTACGAAGCATAGATATGTGAAAAACATTATGAACACGAGACATGCTTGGAGGTAATGCGAGTCTATATGCCACATTTCCTATTCGCTCAAGAATCTCAAATGGACCAACAAATCTTGGATTGAGCTTTCCTCTCTTCCCAAATCTTGTAACTCCCTTCCATGGTGCAACACGTAACAATACATGATCCCCAATATTAAATTCCACGTCCTTCCGATGAAGATCCGCATAACTCTTTTGTGACGCCCCCAAAATAGGTCCAATCCATCCAACCCATTCTGAGTCGCCAAATACATGGTACAGAAAATAACTACAACTTTATTATTACAATTGTCGTGCAAAATACGACAACACATACTGTGAGTTTAAATACAAATATTGTCTTCTAGACAATATCCACACTCAAATAAGTCCTCATTACAATTATTCAAACACTATTTTACAGAAATAGTGAGGACTGCTAAAACATCTTTCTAGAACCATCACTCCATACCCCGACTAGATCCTGCTATGTTCTCACCTCCTGAGAAGAAAAATGGAACAAAAAGGAAAAGGGTGAGCTCAACTAGCCCAGTAAAGAATATTATGACTAAGATAATATACAACAAATTATCGTTAGTCTTCAACAGGGAAAAAATCTGATAAAATATAATCGACAACAAGTTTTAGATCAACAACTGCAGCGGAAACAGCAAACCATTAGAAGAGTCAAGTAGAGAAAGAATTCTACTATCTTCTAAGATTTAAAAGTTCATCATCAATATTTTATCCCTGTAACATCAATTAATAATCATCTTTAACCAAATATTCATCTTTGCACTACAGGCCAAAGATATTCATTTGTATCATCAGTCGGTCATGTTCATCTCAACACCTGTTCATTTTTGCACTACAGGCCAAAGATATTCATCAAGTAATTATACATCTTTGCACTACAGGCCAAACATATTCCGTAATATCATCATTTAGGACTGAGGATGATGAAAAATATCTTAAAGAGAACGAATCCAATGAGACAGAAGGACAAATAGTAGGGATTCGTATAACAGTTTATCCAAGATCAATAATACTTCATAATAATCAATTGTGAAGCAGAATTCAAAAATAAAGATCAAAACATGGATACAATCAAAGATAGTAACCATAATAGACATCTCGGACAAAAAGGAAAAATTTTATTTTTCGGTGAATAGTGCCGTATTCGTGAATAGTGCCGTATACGTGAATAGTAACCCCGACACAAAAAGTTTCAAATTTGATAAAAATTCGTATCAACATTTCAGCATAATGATATTGAAGAAAATAATATCATTTAAGAAGAAAATAATATCCCTTACCTCAAAATATCAGTACTTCTGGTCGGAATACCGGTATAAGGCTGAAAGAAACTTGCTCTGATGAATAGAAACTCTCAAAGTATCTAAATACTCACAAAATACACTCAATAATCTAGAGAGAGAAAGAGAGAAAACTTATTTCTGGTGTGATTTTCAATTCTAACTTAGCCCTCTATTTATAAGAAAATTTTGGTAGGTTTGACCTGCAACCTGATGGTTTTACCTGCTACTATTCCCACCCACCACATTTGAAATATAATTCAGCACATTTCTTCACCAACCACAAGTGGGGCCCACCAATTCTAGAATTTTCCACCAAAATGATAAACTTCGAAAATTCAACAATTTCTGAACCAGTCATCTTGTAAAATTCGTAATAAATCATACGTTCATTTTTAACGGTTCAAAATTTGTGGACATATACTCAACTTATATATGTATAACATATCCAAAAATTACCACGATCCAACGGTCGGATTAAAAATTATAACCCCTGCAAACTATCTCAAAAACCCTGATTTTTAATACCTCCATTCCGACAAAAATACTGACAAAAATCTCAACATTAACTCCTTCATTTTTAACCACAAAAATATATCCCTCATTTATATCCACATAAAATAAATATTTCCTTATCATATGAATCAATAATTAATTATTCACAAATAATATTACAGAATCA
Source organism: Panax notoginseng (assembly GCA_016801055.1). NCBI lineage: Eukaryota > Viridiplantae > Streptophyta > Magnoliopsida > Apiales > Araliaceae > Panax > Panax notoginseng. Next base: position 116,187,849 of record CM029012.1, read on the forward strand.
CATTTATGACAACCAGGCCGTTCCCAGGAAAGAGGGGGCTTTCCAATAAGGATTTCTCCTTACTGGCGCGCAATTAGATGACCAAACCTCTCCTTAGACAGAACTTTCTAGACATTGCCAATAATGTTATCTAATAATATTATTCAAATAATATGAATTATTGATCTGATAAATGAAAATACTGTGCAGCAACAATTATTGAAACAACAATAATATAAAATATCAACGCAGCAATTATTGAATCAATAAAATAAAATATTGAATAATAACTACTGTAACAATTATTGAGTAGTGCCTTCTTACGTAAGAATCAATAATTGGTGCAATACCGTGTGCTACTGTATTTTAACCACCGGGTATTCCAACAGTATTAACGGTAACAACTACGCCGTTATTTATAAACAACTTATACTTGTCGTTTTCTTCATCCAATCGCTTTCCGTTATGGGGCCCACACAAGGCTGCGTCGTCGTACGAATATTCCCCGACAGCAAGAATATTCCACGACCAACCGAATATTCACCGACCAAAAATAAATATTTTATAACCACTTGCTTATTTTGCAAAATTTGCACATTTCACCCATAACCAAAGTATTATATCAAATTAACCCCTTATTATTCACAATAATATTTAGAGAAAATTTAATTTTATTCATTAATAAGTTGGGGTCTTACAACCTCCCCTCCTTATGAAATTTCGTCCTCGAAATTGACGTACGTACCTGATGTTTCAAAAAGGTGAGGATACCTCGCTTTCATTTCTGATTCCAACTCCCAGGTCATTTCTTCAATAGCATGGTTTCTCCACAAAACCTTAACTTGTGGTATAACCTTCGTGCGTAGGACATGCTCTTTCCTATCCAAGATCTTAACAGGTACCTCCTCGTACGTTAAATCTTCAGCTATCTCGTCTGGTTCTAACTCAATAATGTGGTTCGGGTCTTTAACATATTTACGAAGCATAGATATGTGAAAAACATTATGAACACGAGACATGCTTGGAGGTAATGCGAGTCTATATGCCACATTTCCTATTCGCTCAAGAATCTCAAATGGACCAACAAATCTTGGATTGAGCTTTCCTCTCTTCCCAAATCTTGTAACTCCCTTCCATGGTGCAACACGTAACAATACATGATCCCCAATATTAAATTCCACGTCCTTCCGATGAAGATCCGCATAACTCTTTTGTCGATCCTGTGCCGTTTGTATACGTTGTCGAATCGTTTGGATCTTCTCTGTAGTAATGCGTACCAATTCTGGTCCCAACAATGTTGCTTCACCCACCTCGTCCCAGCATACTGGAGAACGACATTTTCTTCCATACAACGCCTCAAATGGAGCCATACCTATGCTCGCCTGATAACTGTTGTTGTAGGAGAATTCCACCAATGGTAGGTACTTATCCCAACTCCCTTTGAGATCTAAGACACAAAGTCTTAATAGATCTTCAAGAGTTTGAATAGTCCTCTCTGATTGTCCGTCCGTTTGAGGATGGTATGCTGAACTGAATCGTAAATCCGTGCCCATAGCTTTTTGCAAGCTAACCCAAAATCGTGAAGTGAATCTTGGGTCACGATCCGAAACTATGGATACTGGCATGCCATGCAATCTCACAATCTCGTTCACGTACATACTAGCAAGACGTTCAAGGGAATAAGTCTCACGTATCGGCAAGAAATGAGCGGACTTGGTTAATCTATCAACAATAACCCAAATCGCATCTATGCCTTGAGAAACCTTGGGAAGACCTGTAACAAAATCCATAGTAATGTGTTCCCACTTCCATTTCGGAATCTCAAGTGGTTGCAATGGACCCTTTGGTACTTGATGCTCCGCTTTTACACGTTGACAAGTTAAACATCTCGAGATAAACTCCGCGATCTCTCTTTTCATATTGCTCCACCAAAATGTATGTCGAAGATCGTGATACATTTTGGTACTCCCAGGATGGATTGCAAACGGTGTGTTGTGTGCCTCCATCATTATTCTATGCTTCAAGTCAAAATCGTTAGGAACACAAAGTCTGGAGTTGACTCGAAGTATTCCTTCTTCATCGATTCTTGCTTCTGGAATAGCACCTTCTTGCACTTTCTTCTTCATACGCATCAGCTCTATATCCGTAGCTTGAGCAGCTTTAACTTTATCGATTAAAGTCGGTTCTACTCGTATATTTGATATCATCATGTGGGTACTTGGAGCCTTCATCTCTATCTCCATCCTTTGCAAGTCATACAAAATGGGCCTTTGTGTTAAAAACATTGCACTCGTACCCGCATATGATCTTCTACTCAATGCGTCAGCTACTACGTTTGCTTTTCCAGGATGGTATTGGATGGTATGATCGTAATCTTTCAACAGCTCAAGCCAACGTCGTTGCCGCATGTTGAGTTCCTTTTGGGTGAAGAAATATTTGAGGCTTTTATGATCTGTATAGATCTCCACTTTCTCCCCATACAGGTAGTGTCTCCAGATCTTCAACGCAAAAACGACTGCTGCCAACTCCAAATCATGAGTATGATAATTCCTCTCATATTCTTTGAGTTGTCGTGAGGCATAGGCTATGACTTTCCCATGTTGCATGAGAACACATCCTAACCCTTTGCCTGAAGCATCGCTGTAGATAACAAATCCATCCGAACCAGATGGTATTGTCAAAACAGGTGCCGAAATGAGTCTCCTCTTGAGTTCTTGGAAACTCTTCTCGCATTCCTCACTCCATACGAATTTTGTATCTTTCCGAGTCAGCTGAGTTAACGGAGTAGCGATTCGAGAAAATCCTTCCACAAATCTCCGATAATAACCAGCTAAGCCCAGAAAGCTACGTACTTCGGTTACCGACTTCGGTTGCTCCCAACTTTGTATGGCTTCAATCTTCGCCGGGTCGACAGATACTCCATGTTTTGACACCACGTGCCCAAGGAATGCTACTTCCTCAAGCCAGAACTCGCATTTTTTCAGTTTGGCATATAGCTTGTTTTCACGAAGCCTTTGCAGTACCAGCTTCAAATGGCGCTCATGATCTTCACGGTTTTTGGAATAGATGAGGATGTCATCAATAAAGACAACAACGAACTGATCCAAATATTCTTTGAATACACGGTTTATCATATCCATGAAGGCAGCAGGAGCATTAGTCAATCCAAAAGACATTACTAAGAATTCATAATGCCCGTACCGAGTTCTGAAGGCAGTCTTTGGAATATCCTCAGTTTTAATCTTCAGCTGATGATATCCAGAACGAAGATCGATCTTTGAAAAGAATTGTGCTCCTTGCAACTGGTCAAACAGGTCATCAATGCGAGGTAGCGGATACCTATTCTTGATGGTGACATGGTTCAATTCTCGATAGTTGATACAAAGTCGCATACTCCCGTCTTTCTTCTTTACGAATAACACCGGAGCACCCCAAGGAGACGTACTAGGACGAATAAAACCGATGTCCAACAACTCCTGTAGTTGGACTTTTAACTCCTGAAGTTCAATAGGAGCCATTCGATATGGGGTTTTAGAAATGGGCTTTGTACCGGGTTCAAGGTCAATAAAGAATTCAATTTCTCGTTCCGGGGGTAGACCGGGAAGTTCTTCAGGAAATACATCGGAAAATTCTCTAACAATAGAAATATTATTCAAATCTGACTTGTCTTTGTTCAAATTCATAACATGGGCTAAGAAAGCTTGACATCCGTTTTTCAATAAACGAATAGCTTTGTGGCTTGATATGACAGTGACTGATTTTAGTGGTTTAGTAGTTTGAATTCGTATAACAGGTTGGTTAGGAATATGAAAACTAATAACCTTACGAAAACAATCAATTTTAGCATGATGAGTGGTTAACCAATCAATTCCTAAAATCACATCAAAAGCAAGTATCTTTAAAGAGATAAGATCAACAGGTAATGTGATAGTGCCAACTTGGATCATGCAAGATTTATAAACTGTAGATGTAACGAAGGTTTCACCCAACGGAGTTTCAACAGATAAGTTAAAGTCCAATTTCTCCGGAGTCAAGTTTAAACGTTGAGCACAAGCAGGAGAGATAAAAGAATGGGTAGAACCGGTATCTAGTAAAGTATAAACTTCGCAAGAATTCAAGATTAGCTTACCCGTGATCACCTCGTTCGGGTTTCTCACGTTTTGGCCAGTTACGACAAACGCTCTTCCAGGAACCGCTGATTTTGCCTTATCCGAGACAGCCCTTGGAATCACCACTCCCGCTGAACTTGGTTTCGCTATAGTACAATCTCGAGCGATGTGGCCTTCCTTCCCACAGTTGTAACACACCTTGGATTGTTGTGGACAGTTTGGGCTGATATGTCCCTCTTTCCCGCATTTGTAACATCTAACTGGCGGTCGTTCTCCTCCCCTAAAATTTGTTGTTGGTGCTGGTGCTGGTGCTGATGTCTTCCCGTCATTGTTGAATCTCCTCTTTCTGAAATTTCCACTTGACTCACCTCTCCTATTATCATGGCCACGATGACCACCCGAGTGGTTACCGCCTTTGTTCGTATTTTTCCCTCCTCGTTGGTTATCATCGCTCTGATGATTGCTGTCACCGGTATGACCCTGGTTGTGGTCCCTCGGTTGAGTATACTCATTATCTCGCTCTAATAATTGAGCCCTGTTTACAACATCTGAATATAAAGAAAATTTATGAGAGATAAGATATTGCCGAATCTCGGGTTTTAGACCTCTCAGAAACATCCTTGTCATTCGTTCCTCATTTTCGACCAAATGAGGTGCAAACCTGGATAACTCTGCAAACTTCGCCTCGTACTGGGACACCGTCATGTTGTTTTGTTCCAGTCTGATAAACTCCATCTCCTTCATATGACGAATACTTTCAGGGAAGTACTTGTCATTAAACAGTTTCTGAAACGTTTCCCAGGACATATTGAGTGCGTCAGGCTGGGTACGCTTCACAGACTCCCACCAGTAGTCTGCCTCACCGCGGAACATAAAGGTAGCGAATGGAACCTTCTGCTCCTCCGTGCATCCTAAGACATCGAATATCTTGGTAATTTGCTTGACCCATGTTTCCGCCATGATCGGATCCGGCTTTCCCTTAAATTCTGGTGGTCCCAACTCCTTAAACTGCTTGGCTGTGACAGACTGCGTGTTGTCATTATTTCCACCTGTATTTTGTACACGAGTCTCCCTCGTCTGATTTTGCATGAACTGCAAAAAACTCCTAAACATTCCATCATTCATCGTTTGCTCGGTAACGTTGTTTACAGGAGGAATATTGCCTTCCTGTTGCACGTTCCCCTGGGTAGTGATCAAAGGTGTCTCCACGGTCTGATTTACTCCATTATTAACGTTCTCAGCTGCCATTCTTAAATACTGCCATAAAACAAGGGTTAATAGTCATGTCATATATTATCCCTATACTCTGACCGACCAAATAAACACCAAATAAACTTAGTCAGGTCATACTAGCGAAGGAATTCCCCGTCTCTCCCCTCCTAGTTCTTGTCTCACATCTCAGCCAGGGATCATATCCCTAAGCTCTGATACCAACTGTGACACCCCCAAAATAGGTCCAATCCATCCAACCCATTCTGAGTCGCCAAATACATGGTACAGAAAATAACTACAACTTTATTATTACAATTGTCGTGCAAAATACGACAACACATACTGTGAGTTTAAATACAAATATTGTCTTCTAGACAATATCTACACTCAAATAAGTCCTCATTACAATTATTCAAACACTATTTTACAGAAATAGTGAGGACTGCTAAAACATCTTTCTAGAACCATCACTCCATACCCCGACTAGATCCTGCTATGTTCTCACCTCCTGAGAAGAAAAATGGAACAAAAAGGAAAAGGGTGAGCTCAACTAACCCAGTAAAGAATATTATGACTAAGATAATATACAACAAATTATCGTTAGTCTTCAACAGGGAAAAATCTGATAAAATATAATCGACAACAAGTTTTAGATCAACAACTGCAGCGGAAACAGCAAACCATTAGAAGAGTCAAGTAGAGAAAGAATTCTACTATCTTCTAAGATTTAAAAGTTCATCATCAATATTTTATCCCTGTAACATCAATTAATAATCATCTTTAACCAAATATTCATCTTTGCACTACAGGCCAAAGATATTCATTTGTATCATCAGTCGGTCATGTTCATCTCAACACCTGTTCATCTTTGCACTACAGGCCAAAGATATTCATCAAGTAATTATACATCTTTGCACTACAGGCCAAAGATATTCAGTAATATCATCATTTAGGACTGAGGATGATGAAAAATATCTTAAAGAGAACGAATCCAGTGAGACAGAAGGACAAATATTAAGGATTCGTATAACAGTTTATCCAAGATCAATAATACTTCATAATAATCAATTGTGAAGCAGAATTCAAAAATAAAGATCAAAACATGGATACAATCAAAGATAGTAACCATAATAGACATCTCGGACAAAAAGGAAAAATTTTATTTTTCGGTGAATAGTGCCGTATTCGTGAATAGTGCCGTATACGTGAATAGTAACCCCGACACAAAAAGTTCCAAATTTGATAAAAACTCGTATCAATATTTTAGCATAATGATATTGAAGAAAATAATATCATTTAAGAAGAAAATAATATCCCTTACCTCAAAATATCAGTACTTCTGGTCGGAATACCGGTATAAGGCTGAAAGAAACTTGCTCTGATGAATAGAAACTCTCAAAGTACCTAAATACTCACAAAATACACTCAATAATCTAGAGAGAGAAAGAGAGAAAACTTATTTCTGGTGTGATTTTTAATTCTAACTTAGCCCTCTATTTATAGGAAAATTTTGGTAGGTTTGACCTGCAACCTGATGGTTTTACCTGCTACTATTCCCACCCACCACATTTGAAATATAATTCAGCACATTTCTTCACCAACCACAAGTGGGGCCCACCAATTCTAGAATTTTCCACCAAAATGATAAACTCCGAAAATTCAACAATTTCTGAACCAGTCATCTTGTAAAATTCGTAATAAATCATACGTTCATTTTTAACGGTTCAAAATTTGTGGACATATACTCAACTTATATATGTATAACATATCCAAAAATTACCACGATCCAACGGTCGGATTAAAAATTATAACCCCCGCAAACTATCTCAAAAACCCTGATTTTTAATACCTCCATTCCGACAAAAATACTGACAAAAATCTCAACATTAACTCCTTCATTTTTAACCACAAAAATATATCCCTCATTTATATCCACATAAAATAAATATTTCCTTATCATATGAATCAATAATTAATTATTCACAAATAATATTATAGAATCACATTTATGACAACCAGGCCGTTCCCAGGAAAGAGGGGGCTTTCCAATAAGGATTTCTCCTTACTGGCGCGCAATTAGATGACCAAACCTCTCCTTAGACAGAACTTTCTAGACATTGCCAATAATGTTATCTAATAATATTATTCAAATAATATGAATTATTGATCTGATAAATGAAAATACTGTGCAGCAACAATTATTGAAACAACAATAATATAAAATATCAACGCAGCAATTATTGAATCAATAAAATAAAATATTGAATAATAACTACTGTAACAATTATTGAGTAGTGCCTTCTTACGTAAGAATCAATAATTGGTGCAATACCGTGTGCTACTGTATTTTAACCACCGGGTATTCCAACAGTATTAACGGTAACAACTACGCCGTTATTTATAAACAACTTATACTTGTCGTTTTCTTCATCCAATCGCTTTCCGTTATGGGGCCCACACAAGGCTGCGTCGTCGTACGAATATTCCCCGACAGCAAGAATATTCCACGACCAACCGAATATTCACCGACCAAAAATAAATATTTTATAACCACTTGCTTATTTTGCAAAATTTGCACATTTCACCCATAACCAAAGTATTATATCAAATTAACCCCTTATTATTCACAATAATATTTAGAGAAAATTTGATTTTATTCATTAATAAGTTGGGGTCTTACATCTTTTGTCTATCCTGTGCCGTTTGTATACGTTGTCGAATCGTTTGGATCTTCTCTGTAGTAATGCGTACCAATTCTGGTCCCAACAATGTTGCTTCACCCACCTCGTCCCAGCATACTGGAGAACGACATTTTCTTCCATACAACGCCTCAAATGGAGCCATACCTATGCTCGCCTGATAACTGTTGTTGTAGGAGAATTCCACCAATGGTAGGTACTTATCCCAACTCCCTTTGAGATCTAAGACACAAAATCTTAATAGATCTTCAAGAGTTTGAATAGTCTTCTCTGATTGTCCGTCCGTTTGAGGATGGTATGCTGAACTGAATCGTAAATCCGTGCCCATAGCTTTCTGCAAGCTAACCCAAAATCGTGAAGTGAATCTTGGGTCACGATCCGAAACTATGGATACTGGCATGTCATGCAATCTCACAATCTCGTTCACGTACATACTAGCAAGACGTTCAAGGGAATAAGTCTCACGTATCGGCAAGAAATGAGCGGACTTGGTTAATCTATCAACAATAACCCAAATCGCATCTATGCCTTGAGAAACCTTGGGAAGACCTGTAACAAAATCCATAGTAATGTGTTCCCACTTCCATTTCGGAATCTCAAGTGGTTGCAATGGACCCTTTGGTACTTGATGCTCCGCTTTTACACGTTGACAAGTTAAACATCTCGAGATAAACTCTGCGATCTCTCTTTTCATATTACTCCACCAAAATGTATGTCGAAGATCGTGATACATTTTGGTACTCCCAGGATGGATTGCAAACGGTGTGTTGTGTGCCTCCATCATTATTCTATGCTTCAAGTCAAAATCGTTAGGAACACAAAGTCTGGAGTTGACTCGAAGTATTCCTTCTTCATCGATTCTTGCTTCTGGAATAGCACCTTCTTGCACTTTCTTCTTCATACGCATCAGCTCTATATCCGTAGCTTGAGCAGCTTTAACTTTATCGATTAAAGTCGGTTCTACTCGTATATTTGATATCATCATGTGGGTACTTGGAGCCTTCATCTCTATCTCCATCCTTTGCAAGTCATACAAAATGGGCCTTTGTGTTAAAAACATTGCACTCGTACCCGCATATGATCTTCTACTCAATGCGTCAGCTACTACGTTTGCTTTTCCAGGATGATATTGGATGGTATGATCGTAATCTTTCAACAGCTCAAGCCAACGTCGTTGCCGCATGTTGAGTTCCTTTTGGGTGAAGAAATATTTGAGGCTTTTATGATCTGTATAGATCTCCACTTTCTCCCCATACAGGTAGTGTCTCCAGATCTTCAACGCAAAAACGACTGCTGCCAACTCCAAATCATGAGTAGGATAATTCCTCTCATATTCTTTGAGTTGTCGTGAGGCATAGGCTATGACTTTCCCATGTTGCATGAGAACACATCATAACCCTTTGCCTGAAGCATCGCTGTAGATAACAAATCCATCCGAACCAGATGGTATTGTCAAAACAGGTGCCGAAATGAGTCTCCTCTTGAGTTCTTGGAAACTCTTCTCGCATTCCTCACTCCATACGAATTTTGTATCTTTCCGAGTCAGCTGAGTTAACGGAGTAGCGATTCGAGAAAATCCTTCCACAAATCTCCGATAATAACCAGCTAAGCCCAGAAAGCTACGTACTTCGGTTACCGACTTCGGTTGCTCCCAACTTTGTATGGCTTCAATCTTCACCGGGTCGACAGATACTCCATGTTTTGACACCACGTGCCCAAGGAATGCTACTTCCTCAAGCCAGAACTCGCATTTCTTCAGTTTGGCATATAGCTTGTTTTCACGAAGCCTTTGCAGTACCAGCTTCAAATGGCGCTCATGATCTTCACGGCTTTTGGAATAGATGAGGATGTCATCAATAAAGACAACAACGAACTGATCCAAATATTCTTTGAATACACGGTTCATCATATCCATGAAGGCAGCAGGAGCATTAGTCAATCCAAAAGACATTACTAAGAATTCATAATGCCCGTACCGAGTTCTGAAGGCAGTCTTTGGAATATCCTCAGTTTTAATCTTCAGCTGATGATATCCAGAACAAAGATCGATCTTTGAAAAGAATTGTGCTCCTTGCAACTGGTCAAACAGGTCATCAATGCGAGGTAGCGGATACCTATTCTTGATGGTGACATGGTTCAATTCTCGATAGTCAATACAAAGTCGCATACTCCCGTCTTTCTTCTTTACGAATAAAACAGGAGCACCCCAAGGAGACGTACTAGGACGAATAAAACCGATGTCCAACAACTCCTGTAGTTGGACTTTTAACTCCTGAAGTTCAATAGGAGCCATTCGATATGGGGTTTTAGAAATGGGCTTTGTACCGGGTTCAAGGTCAATAAAGAATTCAATTTCTCGTTCCGGGGGTAGACCGGGAAGTTCTTCAGGAAATACATCGGAAAATTCTCTAACAATAGAAATATTATTCAAATCTGACTTGTCTTTGTTCAAATCCATAACATGGGCTAAGAAAGCTTGACATCCGTTTTTCAATAAACGAATAGCTTTGTGGCTTGATATGACATCGACTGATTTTAGTGGTTTAGTAGTTTGAATTCGTATGACAGGTTGGTTAGGAATATGAAAACTAACAACCTTACGAAAACAATCAATTTTAGCATGATGAGTGGTTAACCAATCAATTCCTAAAATCACATCAAAAGCAAGTATCTTTAAAGAGATAAGATCAACAGGTAATGTGATAGTGCCAACTTGGATCATACAAGATTTATAAACTGTAGATGTAACGAAGGTTTCACCCAACGGAGTTTCAACAGATAAGTTAAAGTCCAATTTCTCCGGAGTCAAGTTTAAACGTTGAGCACAAGCAGGAGAGATAAAAGAATGGGTAGAACCGGTATCTAGTAAAGTATAAACTTCGCAAGAATTCAAGATTAGCTTACCCGTGATCACCTCGTTCGGGTTTCTCGCGTTTTGGCCAGTAACGACAAACGCCCTTCCAGGAACCGCTGATTTCGACTTATCCGGGACAGCTTTTGGAGTCACCATCCCCACTGAACTTGGTTTTGCTGCAGAACACTCTCGAGCTATATGACCCTCCTTTCCACAGTTATAACATACCTTAGATTGTTGTGGGCAGTTTGGGCTGATATGTCCCTCTTTCCCACATTTGTAACATACGACCGGTGGTCGTTCTCCTCCCCTAGAAACAGTTGATGTTTGTGCTGACGTCTTCACGTTATCATTGTTGTACCTTCTCTTCTTGAAATCTCCTCCCGACTCGCTCCTTCTATTATCACGACCACGATTACCACCAGAGTGGTTACTGCTTTTGTCCGAATGTTTTCCTCCCTGCTGGTTTTCATTGTTTCGATGACTGCCGCCACCGGTATGACCCTGGTTGTGGTCCCTCGGTTGCACATACTCATTATCTCGCTCTAATAATTGAGCCCTGTTTACAACATCTGAATATAAAGAAAATTTATGAGAGATAAGATATTGCCGAATCTCGGGTTTTAGACCTCTCAGAAACATCCTTGTCATTCGTTCCTCATTTTCGACCAAATGAGGTGCAAACCTGGATAACTCTGCAAACTTCGCCTCGTACTGGGACACCGTCATGTTGTTTTGTTCCAGTCTAATAAACTCAACCTCCTTCATATGATGAATACTTTCAGGAAAGTACTTGTCATTGAACAGTTTTTGAAATGTTTCCCAGGACATGTTGAGTGCGTCAGGCTGGGTACGCTTCACAGACTCCCACCAGTAGTCTGCCTCACCGCGGAACATAAATGTGGCGAATGGAACCTTCTGTTCCTCCGTGCATCCCAAGACATCAAATATCTTGGTAATTTGCTTGACCCACATTTCCGCCATGATCGGATCCGGCTTTCCCTTAAATTCTGGTGGTCCCAATTCTTTGAACTGCTTAGCTGTGACAAACCGCGCGTTGTTATCATTTCCACCCGTATTCTGCACACGAGTCTCCCTCGTCTGATTTTGCATGAACTGCAAAAAGCTCCTAAACATTCCATCATTCATCGTTTGCTCGGTAACGTTGTTTACAGGAGGAATATTGCCTTCCTGTTGCACGTTCCCCTGGGTAGTGATCAAAGGTGTCTCCACGGTCTGATTTACTCCATTATTAACGTTCTCAGCTGCCATTCTTAAATACTGCCATAAAACAAGGGTTAATAGTCATGTCATATATTATCCCTATACTCTGACCGACCAAATAGACACCAAATAAACTTAGTCAGGTCATACTAGCGAAGGAATTCCCCGTCTCTCCCCTCCTAGTTCTTGTCTCACATCTCAGCCAGGGATCATATCCCTAAGCTCTGATACCAACTGTAACTCTGGACACCAACCTATGTCAGCACCTTACATTGATACCTATCAGTTTGCCACCGCAGAACGGCGTCCCCTACGGAGAGTCTGGCTTCGGTGCATCCCCCATCAACAGGAAGTCACCAGCGAGAGGCTCGGGGCTCTTTACTTATAGCTCTGATACCAACTGTGACGCCCCCAGAATAGGTATACAACACCCATTCTGAGTCGCCAAATACATGGTACAGAAAGCAAACTACAACTTCAATAATACAATTGTCGTGCAAAATACGACAACACATACTGTGAGTTTAAATACAAATATTGTCTTCTAGACAATATCCACACTCAAATAAATCTCATTACAATTATTCAAACACTATTTTACAGAAATAGTGAGGACTGCTAATACATCTTTCTAGAACCATTACTCCATACCCCGACTAGATCCTGCTATGTTCTCACCTCCTGAGAAGAAAAATGGAACAAAAAGGAAAAGGGTGAGCTCAACTAGCCCAGTAAAGAATATTATGACCAAGATAATATACAACAAATTATCGTTAGTCTTCAACAGGGAAAAATCTGATAAAATATAATCGACAACAAGTTTTAGATCAACAACTGCAGCGGAAACAGCAAACCATTAGAAGAGTCAAGTAGATAAAGAATTCTACTATCTTCTAAGATTTAAAAGTCCATCATCAATATTTTATCCCTGTAACATCAATTAATAATCATCTTTAACCAAATATTCATCTTTGCACTACAGGCCAAAGATATTCATTTGTATCATCAGTCGGTCATGTTCATCTCAACACCTGTTCATCTTTGCACTACAGGCCAAAGATATTCATCAAGTAATTATACATCTTTGCACTACAGGCCAAAGATATTCAGTAATATCATCATTTAGGACTGAGGATGATGAAAAATATCTTAAAGAGAACGAATCCAATGAGACAGAAGGACAAATAGTAGGGATTCGTATAACAGTTTATCCAAGATCAATAATACTTCATAATAATCAATTGTGAAGCAGAATTCAAAAATAAAGATCAAAACATGGATACAATCAAATATAGTAACCATAATAGACATCTTGGACAAAAAGGGAAAATTTTATTTTTCGGTGAATAGTGCCATATTCGTGAATAGTGCCGTATACGTGAATAGTGCCGTATACGTGAATAGTAACCCCCGACACAAAAAGTTCCAAATTTGATAAAAACTCATATCAATATTTCAGCATAATGATATTGAAGAAAATAATATCATTAAGAAGAAAATAATATCCCTTACCTCAAAATATCAGTACTTCTGGTCAGAATACCGGTATAAGGCTGAAAGAAACTTGCTCTGATGAATAGAAACTCTCAAAGTATCTAAATACTCACAAAATACACTCAATAATCTAGAGAGAGAAAGAGAGAAAACTTATTTCTGGTGTGATTTTTAATTATAACTTAGCCCTCTATTTATAGAAAAATTTTGGTAGGTTTGACCTGCAACCTGATGGTTTTACCTGCTACTATTCCCACCCACCACATTTGAAATATAATTCAGCACATTTCTTCACCAACCACAAGTGGGGCCCACCAATTCTAGAATTTTCCACCAAAATGATAAACTCCGAAAATTCAACAATTTCTGAACCAGTCATCTTGTAAAATTCGTAATAAATCATACGTTCATTTTTAACGGTTCAAAATTTGTGGACATATACTCAACTTATATATGTATAACATATCCAAAAATTACCACGATCCAACGGTCGGATTAAAAATTATAACCCCCGCAAACTATCTCAAAAACCCTGATTTTTAATACCTCCATTCCGACAAAAATACTGACAAAAATCTCAACATTAACTCCTTCATGTTTAACCACAAAAATATATCCCTCATTTATATCCACATAAAATAAATATTTCCTTATCATATGAATCAATAATTAATTATTCACAAATAATATTATAGAATCACATTTATGACAACCAGGCCGTTCCCAGGAAAGAGGGGGCTTTCCAATAAGGATTTCTCCTTACTGGCGCGCAATTAGATGACCAAACCTCTCCTTAGACAGAACTTTCTAGACATTGCCAATAATGTTATCTAATAATATTATTCAAATAATATGAATTATTGATCTGATAAATGAAAATACTGTGCAGCAACAATTATTGAAACAACAATAATATAAAATATCAACGCAGCAATTATTGAATCAATAAAATAAAATATTGAATAATAACTACTGTAACAATTATTGAGTAGTGCCTTCTTACGTAAGAATCAATAATTGGTGCAATACCGTGTGCTACTGTATTTTAACCACCGGGTATTCCAACAGTATTAACGGTAACAACTACGCCGTTATTTATAAACAACTTATACTTGTCGTTTTCTTCATCCAATCGCTTTCCGTTATGGGGCCCACACAAGGCTGCGTCGTCGTACGAATATTCCCCGACAGCAAGAATATTCCACGACCAACCGAATATTCACCGACCAAAAATAAATATTTTATAACCACTTGCTTATTTTGCAAAATTTGCACATTTCACCCATAACCAAAGTATTATATCAAATTAACCCCTTATTATTCACAATAATATTTAGAGAAAATTTGATTTTATTCATTAATAAGTTGGGGTCTTACAAAGAAGATATAATCTAGTCAAACTATGCCAGAGAAACTGTTCTTCATGAATCTGGATTTTTCCAAGAAACTCATAAGGCTGGTGGTCAACCCTAGTTTGACCACCCATATCTTTGATCATGCAACAGATCTGATTGTTGTATGGGTTTTAAGATGTAGTATTTGTGTCAAACTACAAGTCTATAACAACAACATGGCCTAAAGAATTACAAGGAGCAAGATCAGAGGCCATCAAAATGTCTGTCAGACTTTCTGGGCAAATTCTGAGCTTCAAGAACAGTCAGTCAATGCCGGTCAATCCACTTTGACCATAAATAACTTTTAATCTACAACAGATATGACCACGATTCAAGTTGCAAATTAAATATCTCCTAACAGACTACAAGTACAAACTTTTAAAACACAAAAACACATAACAGATCGAGATCTATGGGGACTGGCATTCACTGTCAGACCCTTATTTTTACAATTTCCAGACTTTTAAAAAACTTAATTTTAAGCACTTTGATGTTATGAATCTAACAAATACCAACCTAGATCAACTATATAGACTACAAATAACATGTTTTAACAATAAATCATAACATCTAACACAAGATCAAAAGTCAAAATTTTAAATTAGGGTTTACCTCTTTATGATCAAATTCTGATTTCTAAGCTTCTGATTTGATGTTAGTGTTCGTGGGGCTTGATTGGTGACTGATCTAACACTACAATTTCGTGGGTTTGGTCTTGAGAGAGTATGGCTAGGTATTTGTGAACAAATTAGGCCAAAATGAGGATTTTCTCTCTCTTAAATCATATAATGAATTGATATAATGAATTTGTAATGGTTGATATGCTGTTAATCTAGCTGCTAGGTTGATAGGGTAGGGTGGCTGCAGATTTGCAAAGATTTGTTAGCCAATAATTCAACTAATGTTACAAAAAGGGTATTTTAGTAATTTGTTTATTAATTTTAAGGGCATTCTTGTCAAAGGTTCTTGAATCTAGGATTTATTCACTAGATTTTACATCTCAAAGTTTCCCAAATAATTTTTAGGATCTGAAAAATTAAAATTAAAGTGTAATAAAATTTTAATTAAAACACACTAATTTAAAATTAGGGTTTTTAATAGAAAATTAGGGTTCCCAAATTAACAATTAGGTTTTCCTAATTATTATTATAATTTACAAAAATAATAATTAGGGTTTCTAATTTTAGCAAATTAGGGTTTTCAAATAATAGTTAGGATTTCTCCTAATTATAGAAATTCTATAATACACAGCAAAATTCATATAACACAATTACTACTCAGTCTTAAACTCATAACTGAGTTTAACAATTAGGGTTTAATAACACGATATGAGGGTTATGATATAATTTACCATAATTGACCAACCATTATCAGTCTACACATTTACAGTACATATTTATAGCACTGAAAAATCAAAATATAATTAATATTATATTATTATTCTCATCCCTTGATAAAAATCCAAATTTAGGGTTTGGATTCCATATCTGGTTTATTTTTCACATGCAACATCAATAATTAAGCTAAAATAATTAACTTAAATATTCTGAACACATTCATATAATAAAATATTTATTATTGTAATTCTAATAATCATTTCATATATTATTTAAATAATATAAAAATCATATTTTCATAGAAAATAAATAATAAAGATATTTCTATTATAAAATTAATTATTATAAGAATATAATTTGTAATGATCAAAAATTCTAAATAAAATTATTTAAAATTATTCACGTAATAAATAATTTTTTATTTATCACATATTTACATACGTATTACTTGACACTTATTCTCAGCATTAAATTAAAAAAAAATTATTTGTAAAATTTCTTATTTATTTTATATTGAAAATATCGGGTTATTACATTCACCCTCCCTTATAAGGATTCCGTCCCCGGAATCACCGTTTTAAAACTCATACATACAAGGGTTCATAACATACACAATCATTGCAAGTAGATCTCGATCATACATGATTGAACTGATCTTCAACTATTCAAATAAAGCTTGTCTGTCTGATTAAGCAAAAGTTTGATTTTTTTTAAAAAGAATTCAAATTCCTCCCTCAAAATTTCTTTATAACATAATTTGCTATATATAGGAAAATCATATGTATATGAAAATTAAAGTTATTCAAATAATACCTGGAGTTCCATTACCAGCTGTCACCATATCCTGGACCGTCATGTTGAAGACTCTCGTGGTTGGTTTGTTGGCTGAAGTCGGTCCTGTGATTGCCAGAGTCCCGCTGCCTTTTCCCGTGGTTACACTTCCTGCCTCCATTTTCCTCTTTGGATAATCCTTCACCTTATGTTCAGTCGATCCACATAGAAAGCACCCACTGTTCATCCTTGGATTGGGGCAGTTGGGAGAGATATAACCCTCATGCCTGCACTTGTAACATACGAACTTACCCTTCAGACACTTACCAGAGTGATTCTTCCCACAATTCTTACACTGCACAGTCTGTTTCTTCACACCTTCCTGGTTCACCTGAACATTCCCAGAAAAATTCCCTTTTCTCTTTTCACCCCTATTCCCACTATTAGCTTCTACCTTCTCAACTCCTCCTGCCTTGCCTTTGTTCTTCCTCTCCTTGTTGTAAGGCTCATGGCCTCACTCCCCTCCTCAGCTATGATAGCCTTTTCCATGAGTACTGCAAAAGTATTGATTTGCAACACTACCACCTTGTTGTAGAGCCAGGGTTTTAAGCCCAGCTCAAACCTCCTTGCCTTCCTAGCCTTCATATTAACTTGATGCGGAGCAAACCTAGCCAACTCATTAAACATTGCGGCATACTCCGCAACAGTCATGTTATCCTACTTCAACTCCAGAAATTTCACCTCCATCCTAGCCTGCATGCTAGCTGAGAGGTAATTTTTGAAAAACAAAGTCTTAAACCTAGCCCAAGTAACTACTCCTTCTCATGCCCTAGTTTGATTTGCCTCCCACCAAAAGTTAGCCTCCCCTTTCATTATATAAGTGGCAAAAGTGGTCTTTTGCCCCTCATCTACCCTAGCAATTACGAATACCTTTTCTATCTCATTAACCCATGTCTGGGCTTCTATAGGGTCAGCTGATCCCCTGAATTCTGGTGGTCCTACTGCCTTGAAGTCTTTAAATTTTGCCAAGCGATTATTTGGCTGGTTCCCTGCGGCTGGTATTCCCTGCTGCATAGCCTGAGCTACCATGTTCGCAAAGTTTTGCATCGGGTCTTGTTGTTGTCCCTCAGCGTTGTTGACAGATTCTTCTGCCCTTTGATTTCGTGTTCGACGTCTTGGCGGCATTGTCTGATTAAATAAAATCATAAATTTAACTCACATTCTAAACCTTATCATATAAGTTTAGTATATTAAACTTGGTTCATTACTCAAACATAGATTCATATTCATTAATTCCAAGTACTTTACATAACGCAACACATACTGCTACCCCTACAAAAGTCGGGATTTACAACCTTGACTAATACAAAAGTTGGGAACATTACATTACACATGTACATTATCAAACATACATAATCAACTATTAATCCTACTTATTTTCTAAGTCACGATCTTTTCTCTTTCTTTTCCCTTTCTTGCTCGGAGCTGCGCATAGTATGTTGCTTGTGGCTCCCATCTGATCAATTTAGATTTTAAGCTTATTTTGTTCTTCCATTGTTTCTAGTAAGGCTTTTCGCAACTGACTATTTAGTAGCTTTTCTATTTCCCACAGCTTTTCCAGAGAAGAAACCTTGTTCCTCATATTCTGCACCTCCGTTGATGCTTGATCAGCTTCAACTTTAGTGTCCGTATCACTATCTGTCAACTCCAACATCTCCGGATCTAGTACTACATTTTCTATAATAACCACCTCCTCAGAGTTGGTTCCATTGTGAGCCTTTATTTCAGCTATTGGCTAATTTGATCCTCCTTCATGCTATAAGCATATAACAAGCCTTTTCCACCAGACATCTACACGCATAAATTATCCTGATTAGCATATAGTATATACACATAACAAACAATTGTTTTATAAAAGTTATCTTTTATTTTGTTTAACGATGAATTTATTCAATTCATCTTCTTTTAAACTCTATATGAGTTATTTATATTTTCAACGTTTCCCTCTGTCCTAAGGTTATAGCCTAAGGTCGATCCCACTTAAGATTTCAAACCTTAAAGCTTTGATACCAACCTGTGACGCTCCCAAATTCGGGTACTTAAAACCCGAACTCGGTGCTTCACGATACCATTTCTATAAGCTGAATAATACTAATAATAATAATAATAATAATAATATAAAATTCAAACTTAATTTACATATGCATCAAAGTTTACTCCCAGATACGAGACCTTTAAACATTCATTACATCATAGATAATAAATAACATTGTCTTAATAAACTATAACTATTACACGACATATTAGAAATCTCATTCGAACAACTTTTCTTTTCCCTTGTTCTTGCCTGAGCCTTTTGGTTGATCATACTTAACTGAAAACATTTAATTTAAGCAAGAGTGAGCATTTGAGTGCCCCCCAGCAAGTAATAACAATTATAAATATTAGCTGAAAGGGTTAAATATTTTCTTTGTACTACCCTTCTACAACAAGTCAATAGTTGTGAAGTAATCTGAACCGATAATAATAACATAACAACTCTCTATCAAAATTTTGAAACTACGTAATGACTATAATTGGGGTTTAGGTGACATACTATGAACATTGTTTTTAATTTTTGAATAGGTTTAGCAGAAATTCATCTGCAAACCGTCATAACTTACGGGCACGGGGGGTGATCAGCCCGTTATGCCCTGTATTGATCAATACTACATGTAAAAACGATAGTATCGTTCACTCTGTCCACCTTGGGTGCATAAAAAGTTTTTCCGTTTACGGGATGTTCATACATATCGGGTTCCAAACCAAAAGTTTTATCTTGTTCAACAATAATCTATAATTCAACACACACACACACACACACACACACACACACACACACATA
This sequence comes from Panax notoginseng, assembly GCA_016801055.1. NCBI lineage: Eukaryota > Viridiplantae > Streptophyta > Magnoliopsida > Apiales > Araliaceae > Panax > Panax notoginseng. Next base: position 116,207,806 of record CM029012.1, read on the forward strand.
TATATATATATATATATATATATATATATATATATATATACGGTAATTAACAAAGGTGTATCAACATGTGATTAAATACAATGATTATCCAAGTGAAGACACTTGTATAACCATTTATAGAAATTAACGAACAGAATATATGTATCTGAATTACCATATACTAACATGTTGATAATCAATGAGCGTATATAGTATAGGGTTAATAATCTGTACAATAATAATATAATTCTGAAACATTCTTACTCATGCCCATTGCATAAAGGAAATGCAAAGGTAGGATACTTGCCTGATACGCTTCTTACAGTTCGTAACTTAGTTTTATCTGTTATATAACCACATATCAGTAATAAGATCATTTCACTGATTAGAACAACATATTATAACTCATAGCACTGCTTATTGCAGTCAGCACATTACCTAATCACATTGTCACATATGTCTAACAACCATTGAATCCCAAATAAACACTTATCGAGTACAATTATATAAGTTTAGATCAATTTTTGAAGTATTTCGGTGTACTGACGGCGTTATTGGGTAATTTTCGAGTCTAAAACTCTGTCCTGCAGTTCAATAACTAAAAATATCAGTAATATTATTTTTAAAATGACTTATAATAATTTTTAAACATTTATTATAATTTATCATGAATTTTCAAACATCGAAATCATTATTAAATGATTTAAATATTAACTAATTCTGTTATCATTAATGTTTAATTAATATTAAACTATTAATGAAACTATTGCCAACATATTAAAGTTATTTACAATAACTCAAAATATTTTTAAAGTATTAATATTACCCTTAAATAATTTTTAAAATATTTAAAATTATTTTTAAATAATTACTCTTAATATTAGAATATTAATTTATTATTTATCAAAATATTTAAAGTCATTGATTATAACTTAAAATATTTTTAATTCATTTATTTCCTTTTTAAATAATTTTTTAAATAATTAAAACCATTTTAAAACTATTTATTTAATATAATTATTAAATAATTGTAATATCATTAATGTTAAATTAATATCATTAATATTAAATTATTAATAAAATTATCCTTTAAATATTAAAAATTATATTTTATAACTTAAAATACCTTTAAACATTTTATTTTCATTTAAAATAATTTTTATAATAATAAAATCATTTTTAAACTAAATTATTTAATATATTTGTTAAATAACTAATTATCATTAATATTAATTTATTAATAAAATTTATCACAAAATGTTAAAAGTCATTAAAATAACTTCAAATATTTTTCTTATACCATAATATATTTTTAAATGATTTTTCATATATTAAAATTATTTTTAAATAATTTATTTAATATTATACTTAAATAAATTAAATACCTTTATATTAAATATATATGAAATATATTTAAAATAATTAAAAAAAAAACTAATTTTCTGACTTTTATATAATTTTTAACAATTTATTATGTATTTTCCATAATTAAAAACTAATTTTTCTATTTATTTAATTAAAATAATTAATTTAGAAATTAAACTGTCCCTAAAGGTACATTAGGCAACAAAACTGCCGCTAATGGTGTTCTTCGCTCAAACCCAGATTTTCATGTTAGATTTCGAGTGGGGTACTTTGACTAAGATTTTATATCAGATCGTGGTGTTTCTAGACTAAATAATGATCATAGTTTGTAGAACTAATGTAATACTACAAGATACACTAACAATTAAGGTCATATCATGCATTAAATGAAAGATCTAAGCTAACCAAAACACTGTCAGAGATGTTCTTCATTTCTGGGTTTGCCTAGAAATGAAGAACAGTTCGACTGTTCACCTTTGAGCTCCCACTACATGATGATCGTGCAACATTTTTGTGATCTAAAAGTTCCAGGTTGTAGACCACATATAACTAAATAGATCTATTACAAAACATCACTAAAACAACAACACAACAAGAAGATATAATCTGGTCAAACAATGCCAGAGAAACTGTTCTTCATGAATCTGGGTTTTTCCAAGAAACTCGTAAGGCTGGTTGTAAGACCCCAACTTTTATAAATAAAGATGAATTTTCTATAAATATCATTTTTGAATATTATGGAGTTAATTTGATATAAAGTTATAGTTGTGGGTAATATTTATAAATTTTGTAAAGTACGCAAGTTGTTATATAATATTCGATTGGTCGAGGAATATTCGTTTTAACAGGAAATATTCGTACAACGGCACAATCATTGGTGGACCCCACAACGAAATTATTGTCGGATTGAGAAAACGACAAAAATATTTTATTAAAAATAACGACGGAAGTTTTACTATTGATACTGTTGAACTACTCGGTAGTAAAAGTACAGTAATACGTGTGGTTGCATAGTAGTACACGGTATTGATTATTAACGCTTATGTGAGAAGTCACTCAGTTTGATTCAATTATTGTCAGTTAATAATATGAATTATTTAGCGATAATGACGTTTTGTTTTATTCGTATTATTAACGTAATAAAACAGAAACATCTTTTTATATAAAACAGAATACTTTATTAAAGTTATTCTATAAATAGAATATATTATATTTTATTTAAAAGATTTTTCTTTAAATATGGACCGTCAGATTAAAGTAATCAATCTGGACCGTTCATGGATTAGTTACTATGCATTCTATTTTTCTACAAATAGCAGCTCATTCCTTCATTATTTCTTACGAATTCACTGAACTCTAGAGAGAGAAACTATAGAGAGAGAGAAGAAGAGTATTCTGCTACTTAACTACTTCCTTATTTCAGCTCTTCTTTAAAACGGTAAGGGGTGTTATTCTTTCTTATTCATGAAAAGAACTGTTGTTATTCCATTTCTTATTATTCTGTTGGAATAACCTGTATACGCGGTTTACCCTATACTTGGTGACATTCTTCTATTATTCTGTTGGAACATCCTGTCTGTGTGTTTTACACCGGACCTGGTTCCGTTTTTATTATTATTCTGTTGGAACATCCTGTCTGTGTGTTTTATACCGGACCTGGTTCCGTCTTGTTATTATTCTGTTGGAATATCCTGTCTGTGTGTTTTACACCGGACCTGGTTCCATTATTTATTATTCTGTCGGAATATTCTGTCTGTGCGTTTACGCCGGACCTGGTTCCATTATTTATTATTCTGTTGGAATAACCTGTCTGTGCGGTCTATCGCATGCCGGGTGATTTCTTTTGTTATTCCATTCTTTATTATACTCAGTTGGTTAAGTTTTGACTTCTATACTCCATAAAATTAGTGGAATATCCTTGATAATTGCGGTTCATCTAGTATCTTTTCATGAAAATATTCTTCTAAATATTCTTGAATTTTACTCCACAAAGCAGTATCATGTTGACAATTTGGACGTTGTTAATTCTTGGATAAATTAATTCTTGAACTTGTTTTATTGAATTCTTATATCATTGTCATCATCCTCATGTTTATAAAATGTTGAAAGTCATCTGTGGTCTGTAGTGCATAGATGGACTTGGTATGATTATGACCAGGAATTATTCGGTATAATCATGACCGTAATGTTACAAATGATGTGGTAAAAGTCCTCATTGGCCCGTAGTGCATTGATGGACAGTTGTTGGCATGATCATGACCATTAATGAATACACGAATATACTTGGCCGTAGTGCAGGGGTGATTCGATGATGTGGATTATTTTATTAAGCTGAGTCCCAGCGATCACAGTATTGAAAAACCTTTTAAATCATAAAAGATAGTAGAGTTTATTTTCTACTTGACTCTTTTAATGGATTGCTTGTTCCGCTGCAGTTAAACTTGATGTCTATTATATTTTATCAGTTTAACATTGTTGAAGGCTAATGATAATTTATTCTGCATTATCTTAGTCATAATATTTCTTACTGGGCTAGTTGAGCTCACCCTTTCTTTCACTGTTATCTTCAGGAAATGAGAACGTAGCTGGGGCAAGTCGGGGAACGGAGTGATGGTCCGAATGATAGTATTAGTTAGTAGTCCTCACTATTCTATGTAATGGTGTGTTAATAAATGTAATGAGGACTCCTTTTGAGTATGAATACTCTCTAGAAGATAATATTTGTATTCAAACTCACAGTTTATGTTTTGTCGTATTGTACACGACAGTTGTATTAGTAAGTTATATTTGTATTCTGTACTATATATCTGACGACCCAAGATGGGTGATGTATACCTAATTTTGGGGGCGTCACAGTTGGTATCAGAGCTTAGGAATATGATCCCTGGCTAAGATGTGAGAATAGAACTAGGAGGGGAGAGACGGGGAATTTCTTCGCTAGTATGACCTACCTAAGTTTATTTGCATGGTATTTAATTAGTCGGTCATAATATAAGGATAATATATGACATATCAATTAACTTTTATTTTGTGGCAGTATCTGAAAATGGCATATGAGAATGTTGAGAATAGCAATGGAGCACAGGCGACTGTTGATTCACCACATATCAATAATCAGGATAATGTGCATCAGGAAGGTGACAATCCTCATGCAAATAACAACACTGATCAGATGATGAATGATGGAATGTTCAGAAACTTTATGCAGCTCATGCAACAACAGGCGAGAGCGGCTCCTATCCAAAATATAGGTGGAAACACTGAAAACTCTCGGACGGTCACCGCTAAACAGTTCAAGGAGTTGGGACCACCAGAGTTTAAGGGAGAGCCAAAACCACTTATAGCGGAAACATGGATAAAGCAGATTACCAAGATATTTGATGTCTTGGGATGCTCCGAGGAGCAAAAGGTTCCCTTTGCCGCCTTTATGTTGCGAGGAGAGGCAGATTACTGGTGGAAATCGATTAAGCGTACTCAACCTGCCGCACTGAAGATGTCTTGGGAGAAGTTCCAAGAGCTGTTCAATGACAAATACTTTCCCGAAAGTGTTCGTCACATGAAGGAGGTGGAGTTCATCAAATTGGAGCAGAATAATATGACCGTGTCGCAGTATGAGGCTAAATTTGCTGAGTTGTCCCGGTTTGCGTCCCACTTGGTGGATAATGAAGAGCAAATGACGCGAATGTTTTTGCGAGGTTTGAAACCTGACATACGTCAACATCTTATTTCTCATAAACTGTGTTTGTATTCAGATGTTGTGAATAGGGCTCAGTTAGTGGAGCGCGATAACAAGTCAACGCAACCAAAAGAGAGCAGTCGGCAAAATGATAATACCAGTGAGAGTAGTCATCGAAGCGGTGACAACAAGCGTGGAGGGAATCAACAGGCCAGAAATGGTAACCACTTCGGTGGTAATCAGGGCCAAAACAATAAGAATGGTCATTTCAAGAAGAGGAGATTCAACAATGATGGAAAGACGTCAGCACCAGCACCCGTTGTTAAGGAAAGAAAACGACCACCTATCATATGTTTCAAATGCGGAGGGGAGGGGCACATCAGTCCAAACTGTGCGATGTCGTCTAAAGCATGTTATAATTGTGGAAGAGAAGGTCATTTAGCTCGATTTTGTCGTTTACCAAAAACAAGTTCAGCCAAGATGGAGACACCAAAGGCCGTCCCAGAAAAGTCAAAACCGATAGTGCAAGGGAGAGCGTCTGTTGTGACCTCCCAGAAAGCAAGGAACCCGAATGAGGTCATCACGGGTAAGTTTATCATAAACTCTAACGAAGTCTATACTTTATTTGATACCGGTTCTACCCATTCTTTTATTTCTCCTACTTGCGCTCATCGATTAAATTTGACTCCGGAGAAATTAGACTTTGATTTATCTGTTGAAACTCCATTGGGAGAAACTTTCATGACATCCACGGTTTATAAGTCTTGTTTGGTTCAAGTTGGTACCCACACATTACCTGTCGATTTGATTTCATTAAAAATACTTGCATTTGACGTGATTCTAGGGATTGATTGGTTAACTACTCATCATGCAAAAATTAATTATTTTCGTAAGGTTGTTAGCTTTCATATTCCTAATCGACCTATTATGCAAATTCAAGCAACCAAACTATTAAAATCAATCGTTGTCATCTCAAGCCATAAAGCTATTCGTTTATTGAAAAACGGATGTCAAGCTTTCTTAGCTCATGTCACGGATCTAAACAAAAATACGTCAGTTTTGAATGATATTTCTATTGTTAATAAATTCCCTGACGTATTCCCTGAAGAACTTCCTGGCCTACCCCCAGAGCGTGAAATTGAATTTTGTATCGACCTTGAACCCGGTACAAAACCCATTTTCAAAGCCCCATATCGAATGACTCCTATTGAACTTTAGGAGTTAAAGATCCAACTGCAGGAATTGTTAGACATTGGCTTTATTCGTCCTAGTACTTCTCCTTGGGGTGCTCCTGTGCTATTCGTGAAGAAGAAAGATGGAAGTATGCGACTTTGTATTGATTATCGGGAGTTGAATCATGTCACCATCAAAAACAGGTACCCATTGCCACGTATTGATGACCTGTTTGACCAGTTGCAAGGAGCACAATTCTTTTCAAAGATCGATTTTCGTTCTGGATATCATCAGCAAAAGGTTAGAATTGAGGATATTCCAAAGACGGCTTTTAGAACTCGGTACGGGCATTATGAATTCCTAGTCATGTCCTTTGGACTGACTAATGCTCCTGCTGCCTTCATGAATATGATAAACCGGGTATTCAAGGAATATTTGGATCACTTTGTGGTCGTCTTTATTGATGACATCCTTATTTATTCCAAAAGCCGTGAAGATCATGAGCAACACTTGAGGCTGGTACTCTAAAAGCTTCGTAAATACAAGCTTTATGCCAAGTTGAAGAATTGCGAGTTCTGGCTGGAGGAGGTAGCATTCCTTGGGCACGTAGTATCAAGTCGTGGAATATCGGTTGACCCGACAAAGATTGAAGCTATTCAAAGCTGGGAGCAACCTAAATCAGTGATCGAAGTACGTAGCTTTCTTGGTTTAGCTGGTTATTATCGGAGATTCGTGGAAGGATTTTCTCGAATCGCTACTCCATTAACTCAGCTGACTCGGAAAGATACAAAGTTCGGTTGGAGCGAAGAATGTGAGCAGAGTTTTCAAGAACTCAAGAGGAGAGTTTTCAGCACCTGTTCTAACAATACCATCTGGCTCGGAGGGATTTGTCATCTACAGTGATGCTTCGAGCAAAGGGTTGGGATGCGTTCTCATGCAACATGGAAAAGTCATAGCCTATGCATCAAGACAACTCAAGGAATATGAGAGAAATTATCCTACTCGTGATCTAGAGTTGGCAGCTGTTGTCTTTGCACTTAAAATTTGGAGGCATTACTTGTATGGGGAGAAGGTGGAGATCTTTACGGATCATAAAAGCCTCAAATATTTCTTCACTCAAAAGGAACTCAACATGCGACAACGACGTTGGCTTGAACTGTTGAAAGATTATGATCATACCATTCAATACCATCCTGGAAAAGCAAACGTGGTAGCTGACGCATTGAGTAGAAGATCATATGCAAGTACGAGTGCAATATTGTCAACACAAAGACCCATTTTGTGTGACTTACAAAGGATAGAGATAGAGTTAATGTAATAACCAAGAATTTCTGTGATACATTGTAAATAAGTATTACCTAATCAATAATATTTTATGGATGATGACATGATTATGTGGTTAGTATGATATAATATTTAAAGAAAGTCTAACTAATAAGTTATATAAGTTAGTGAACTAACTTAAGTATTTTAATAATCTAGGAAATAGATTTAAGAGGTTAAACCCTAAGTAAGTATTCAATAAACTTGAATAAGACAAGTCTAATTGGGTTATGTAAGTTAATTAACATTATTGATTGATGTGAGTGTGTAAATATCAATAATAATGAGTAATAGTTCATGAGATAATAGGGTTAATATTACTAAGGATGGCTAGTAGCTTAAACAAGCCCAATAATTATTTAAGTATTGAACTTGTAGATAATTTGATTGTTGAGCTAGCCCACTATTGAATTTAATGGGCAAGTATTCTAGTAGCATAGTTATTTAAGGGTGGAGGCCCAAGTTCATATTAATTAGTAAGTCAAACTAGTTAATTAAAAGTCCAATAGGTTATTTATGAAAAGCCCAAAACAAAATTTTTATGGCCCAACTTGTAGCCCAATTGATGAGGGTACTTTAGACATTTTGTATGCTAGATTTTTCCATAAAAGCAAAAGCAAGATTTGGGGATAAGAAAGCCACTTGGCCGGCCAAGGATAAGGAGAGAAAGGGGGAGTGAATGTCATCATTATAAGCTCCCAAATTCCAAAAGATATTTACTTAATGGGCTAGGTGTCATTTTGTTTATGGAGCCAACATATTAGTAAGTAATCTTGTAATAATTAAAAGAGAGAGAGGAGATATGTTAGTGGATTAGATATAGATATACTAATGTATCTATATATTTTGTCCAACCCATTAAACTTTCTTCTCTTTCATCTTTTATTTTATCTCATCTTACTTTTTCTTTAGTTAACCAAGCAAAGCATAAGAGAAAGAGAGAGAGAGAGAGAGAGAGAGAGAGAGAGAAGTTCGGTGGGGAAGAGGAGAGGAAGAGGAAGGAAATTCACCATTGATGCACCCAAAGTTTATCTCTTACTTTGGAAGAAAAAGAAAGTGTGCCCAAAAATCAAGGTGAAAACTAATCTAGCTTATTCTTTTTATTTTGGTTGATTTTGGTTATCTAAGGTTTATGATCTAGAGGTCTAAAACCCTCTATCTACATGTTTTATATAGTTTCATGTATGGATCTAACATATTTGAGTGTTAGAAAGTGAATCAAAAGGATAGAAAAGAAACTAGTTTTGTTTTGTAAGAAAACTCTAGTTTTTTTTCACATCCTTTGATCGACTACCGTTTTTGATCTACACCTTCTTTTTGTGATCCGTCAAAGAGGGGTACTAGATATGTAAGTTAACTACTAAACCCAAGTGATAGCATTCAAAAATGTTGAATACACAAGTGGTAGCAACTGTTTTAGCAAAAACAGTTTGGTCTTTTGAAAGAAAAATAAACTGTTTTTAGTCAGTCAAAGCAAGGGGTATTTCGTCATTTGTTTGGTATTTAAAAATTCTGGAAAAATTTGGGAGAGTAATATGATGAGTTATCTTTCAAACCCAAGTGGAATCACCTAAAAAGGAGTTGTAGATTTCCGTATGGACTGAATTTAGCAAAGTAGGTAAAATCTAAAAATTTCAAAACGGGGTCTGCCCAAAATTTTGAAAGGGCAATTTCGGCCACTTAAAATATGAAATAAATTTCGGCCTTTTGGGAAATGAAAATATATGTCATAAAGTAGCTCCTGTCCAAAAATGAGCTCATTCCGACTTAAAATGACCAAGTTATGATCATTTCAATATTTAGGTTTTTCGGACGAAAATCGCTATAACCGGAGTTCTATAACTCCGATAGCCACGAAATTTAAACTGGAGGGTCACGTTAACATGTATGAGATTATGCCAAGAGATGGGAATTTTTGGAGTTGAGCATGATGGGGCTAATTTCTTAAGCCACGCACTAAAAATAATTTTTGAAAAATAGTAAAAGAAATTGAAAAATTACGAAAAAATACTTTTTGTGTATGAAATACATGTATATAAGTATGGCCAAATGATAGAAAAATAATAAGTTGATTTGGTATTTTCGTAAAAGAGATATGGAAACCAGCTTGCTGGATTGGAAAAAATGTTGAATCCAGTTTGATGGATTGAAAGATTTAGAATCCAGTTTGATGGATTTAAAGATTTAGAATCCAGTTTGATGGATTGAAAGATTTAGAATCCAGTTTGATGGATTGAATGATTTAGAATCCAGTCTTGCTGGATTGGAAGTTTGTTGAATCCAGTTTGCTGGATTAGTCAATCAAGGTGGCTGGATTGCATGTTTGTATAATCTAGTCTATGATGTTAGTATTCATCTTACTAGATTATAAAGAAGAGCTAATAAAAGGAAAGATTAAGTGTTAAATCATAAGAAATATGACAAAGTAAACAATATATTATAAAAGAATGATATTAATAAGAATGTTTTCAGGTAATTAATTATGTGGATAAGTAAATTGCTGATAGAGTAATTGTATTATAATATAAAGTATGATATGCTGATTGTAAGATCAATCTTAACAATGATAGGTCTTTACAATAAAGAGATTAAATTAAATTATGTAGGAGTAGATCGCAGTCAAGACAAGTTCTCTAACTCAAACTTGAGTTATTCTTTTCAAAGCATGTTAGTGAATAATTATTGTGTATTATTCATATCCATATTGATTATTGATGCTCGCACTCAGTGCAATTAAATTCCTATTCTATTATTATTGAACTGTGAATTAGTTAAAGTTCTTTTATTCATGCACTGTTTAAGATATGGATCTATGCTCATTGTATCGGCTAGATCAAACATGTTTAAATTTGTTAAATCAAATATGTTGTTAAAAGCTTTTCTTCACCAATTGATTTGGTAAGGACTCAAGACTGAGAAAAAGAACAATTTGATTAAAGCATTATTGAAAAACAATTATTGCTCGTAAATTAAGTGTTTATGCATAATACACCGGGTATGAAAGGTTGATCCCCTTGATTACCAAAACTTATTAAAAGGACCAGTTTAAATACTGACAACCTTAGCATATGTTCATGGTCATTATGACCACTCAGTATTTGTTATTCGAATATTCAGTTATCAAGACTTAATTCTTGTTCTTTCGCAATTAATTTCTATTGTTGAACATTGAACGATAAATTTCTTACTAATCATGATATATCTTCTTTATACTTAAACTTGCTAAGCAAATTAGTTGCTTACCTTGCTATATCATGACATTTATTTCAGCTAAGCCAGAGAGTTCAAGTAAGAAGGACAAGGGCAAGGGAAAGGTCCAAGAATAGTTATTATAAATGTTTAAGTATCATGAAATACTATATTTGATGTTTATGTAAATCTTTTGTGTTACTTTATGTAACTTAAGTAAGGTATGTTTATGTTAAGGTAATAGACCTTGGGGTATTGTATAAGACTTTATTATAATGAACAACGTATGTTTATTATTCCGCAATAGTATATAGAATGCTTATGTTGATGATGGATAGTGAGCACCAAACCCGGGGTTGAGAACTCGGATTTGGGGGCGTCACAGTTAAAGACTCCAGGGACCCATGTGATGATGACGAATATACGAGTAGAACCAACTTTAATCGATAAATTTAAAGCTGCTCGAGCTACAGACTTGGAGCTGATGCGTATGAGGAAGAAAGTGCAAGAAGGTGCTATGCCGGAAGCAAGAATCGATGAAGAAGGAATACTTCGAGTCAACTCCAGACTTTGTGTTCCTAACAACCCTGATTTAAAGTATGAAATCATGATGGAGGCGCACAACACACCGTTTACAATCCATCCTGGAAGTACCAAAATGTATCATGATCTTCGTCATACATTTTGGTGGAGTAATATGAAGAGAGAGATAGCGTTGTTTATCTCAATGTGTCTAACTTGTCAACGAGTCAAAGCGGAGCATCAAGTACCAAAAGGTCCATTGCAACCACTTGAAATTCTAGAATGGAAGTGGGAGCACATTACCATGGATTTTGTTACCGGTCTTCCTAAGGTTTCTCAAGGTATAGATACAATTTGGGTCATTGTTGATAGATTGACCAAGTCTGCTCATTTCTTACCGATACGAGAAACTTATACACTTGAACGTCTTGCTCGTATGTACATAAACGAGATTGTAAGACTGCATGGTATGCCAGTATCCATAGTTTCTGATCGAGACCCAAGATTCACTTCACGATTTTGGGTTAGTTTACAAAAAGCTATGGGCACAGATTTACGATTTAGTTCGGTATATCATCCTCAGACGGACGGACAATCAGATAGGACTATTCAAACTCTAGAAGATTTATTAAGACTCTGTGTCTTTGACTTCAAGGGAAGTTGGAACAAGTTCTTATCATTGGTGGAGTTTTCCTACAACAACAGTTATCAAGCAAGTATTGGCATGGCTCCATTCGAAGCATTGTATGGAAGAAAATGTCGTTCTCCAGTATGTTGGGATGAGGTGGGTGAAGTAACGTTGTTGGGACCGGAGTTGGTACGTATGACTACAGAAAAGATTCAAACGATCCGACAACGTATAAAAACCTCACAAGATCGACAAAAGAGTTATGTTGATCTTCATCGAAAGGACGTAGAATTTGATATAGGAGATCATGTGTTCTTACGTGTTGCTCCATGGAAAGGAGTTACGAGATTTAGAAAAAGAGGAAAGCTCAATCCTCGATTCATCGGTCCATTTTTAATCCTCGATCGAGTAGGAACTGTGGCTTATAGACTCGCTTTACCACCAAGTATGTCTCGTGTTCATAACGTTTTTCACATATCCATGTTACGCAAATATGTGGAAGACCCGAACCACATTATTGAGTTAGAACCGGACGAAATAGAGGAGGATTTGATGTATGAAGAAGTTCATGTTCAAATCTTGGATAAGAAGGAACATATTCTACGCTCCAAGGTTATACCTCAAGTCAAAGTTTTGTGGAGAAACCACGATGTTGAGGAAATGACTTGGGAGTTAGAAACTGAAATGAAATCAAGGTATCCTTACCTCTTCGACATACCAGGTATGTACCCTAATTTCGAGGGCGAAATTTCATAAGAAGGGGAGGTTGTAAGACCCCAACTTTTATAAATAAAGATGAATTTTCTATAAATATCATTTTTGAATATTATGGAGTTAATTTGATATAATGTTATAGTTGTGGGTAATATTTATAAATTTTACAAAGTACGCAAGTTGTTATATAATGTTTGATTGGTCGGGGAATATTCGTTTTAACAGAGAATATTCGTACAACGGCACAATCATTGGTGGACCCCACAACGGAATTATTGTCGGATTGAGAAAATGACAAAAATATTTTATTAAAAATAACGACGGAAGTTTTACCATTGATACTGTTGAACTACTCGATAGTAAAAGTACAATAATACGTGTGGTTACATAGTAGCACACGATATTGATTATTAATGCTTATGTGAGAAGTCACTCAGTTTGATTCAATTATTGTCAGTTAATAATATGAATTATTTAGCGATAATGACGTTTTGTTTTATTCGTATTATTAACGTAATAAAACAGAAACATCTTTTTATATAAAACAGAATACTTTATTAAAGTTATTCTATAAATAGAATATATTATATTTTATTTAAATGATTTTTCTTTAAATATAGACCGTCAGATTAAAGTAATCAATCTGGACCGTTCATGGATTAGTTACTATGCATTCTATTTTTCTATAAATAGCAGCTCATTCCTTCATTATTTCTTACGAATTCACTGAACTCTAGAGAGAGAAACTATAGAGAGAGAGAAGAAGAGTATTCTGCTACTTGACTACTTCCTTATTTCAGCTCTTCTTTAAAATGGTAAGGGGTGTTATTCTTTCTTATTCATGAAGAGAACTGTTGTTATTCCATTTCTTATTATTCTGTTGGAATAACCTGTATACGCGGTCAACCCTATACTTGGTGACATTCTTCTATTATTCTGTTGGAACATCCTGTCTGTGTGTTTTACACCGGACCTGGTTCCGTTTTTATTATTATTCTGTTGGAACATCCTGTCTGTGCGTTTTATACCGGACCTGGTTCCGTCTTGTTATTATTCTGTTGGAACATCCTGTCTGTGTGTTTTATACCGGACCTGGTTCCATTATTTATTATTCTGTCGGAATATCCTGTCTGTGCGTTTACGCCGGACCTGGTTCCATTATTTATTATTCTGTTGGAATAACCTGTCTGTGCGGTCTATCGCATGCCGGGTGATTTCTTTTGTTATTCCATTCTTTATTATACTCAGTTGGTTAAGTTTTGACTTCTATACTCCATGAAATTAGTGAAATATCCTTGATAATTGCGGTTCATCCAGTATCTTTTTATGAAAATATTCTTCTAAATATTCTTGAATTTTACTCCACAAAGCAGTATCATGTTGACAATTTGGACGTTGTTAATTCTTGGATAAATTAATTTTTGAACTTGTTTTATTGAATTCTTATATCATTGTCATCATCCTCATGTTTATAAAATGTTAAAAGTCATTTGTGGCCTGTATTGCATAGATGGACTTGGTATGATTATGACCAGGGATTATTCGGTATAATTGTAAGACCCCAACTTATTAATGAATAAAATCAAATTTTCTCTAAATATTATTGTGAATAATAAGGGGTTAATTTGATATAATACTTTGGTTATGGGTGAAATGTGCAAATTTTGCAAAATAAGCAAGTGGTTATAAAATATTTATTTTTGGTCGGTGAATATTCGGTTGGTCGTGGAATATTCTTGCTGTCGGGGAATATTCGTACGACGACGCAGCCTTGTGTGGGCCCCATAACGGAAAGCGATTGGATGAAGAAAACGACAAGTATAAGTTGTTTATAAATAACGGCGTAGTTGTTACCGTTAATACTGTTGGAATACCCGGTGGTTAAAATACAGTAGCACACGGTATTGCACCAATTATTGATTCTTACGTAAGAAGGCACTACTCAATAATTGTTACAGTAGTTATTATTCAATATTTTATTTTATTGATTCAATAATTGCTGCGTTGATATTTTATATTATTGTTGTTTCAATAATTGTTGCTGCACAGTATTTTCATTTATCAGATCAATAATTCATATTATTTGAATAATATTATTAGATAACATTATTGGCAATGTCTAGAAAGTTCTGTCTAAGGAGAGGTTTGGTCATCTAATTGCGCGCCAGTAAGAAGAAATCCTTATTGGAAAGCCCCCTCTTTCCTGGGAACGGCCTGGTTGTCATAAATGTGATTCTGTAATATTATTTGTGAATAATTAATTATTGATTCATATGATAAGGAAATATTTATTTTATGTGGATATAAATGAGGGATATATTTTTGTGGTTAAAAATGAAGGAGTTAATGTTGAGATTTTTGTCAGTATTTTTGTCGGAATGGAGGTATTAAAAATCAGGGTTTTTGAGATAGCTTGCGGGGGTTATAATTTTTAATCCGACCGTTGGATCGTGGTAATTTTTGGATATGTTATACATATATAAGTTGAGTATATGTCCACAAATTTTGAACCGTTAAAAATGAACGTATGATTTATTACGAATTTTACAAGATGACTGGTTCAGAAATTGTTGAATTTTCGGAGTTTATCATTTTGGTGGAAAATTCTAGAATTGGTGGGCCCCACTTGTGGTTGGTGAAGAAATGTGCTGAATTATATTTCAAATGTGGTGGGTGGGAATAGTAGCAGGTAAAACCATCAGGTTGCAGGTCAAACCTACCAAAATTTTCCTATAAATAGAGGGCTAAGTTAGAATTGAAAATCACACCAGAAATAAGTTTTCTCTCTTTCTCTCTCTAGATTATTGAGTGTATTTTGTGAGTATTTAGATACTTTGAGAGTTTCTATTCATCAGAGCAAGTTTCTTTCAGCCTTATACCGGTATTCCGACCAGAAGTACTGATATTTTGAGGTAAGAGATATTATTTTCTTCTTAAATGATATTATTTTCTTCAATATCATTATGCTGAAATATTGATATGAGTTTTTATCAAATTTGGAACTTTTTGTGTCGGGGTTACTATTCACGTATACGGCACTATTCACGAATACGGCATTATTCACCGAAAAATAAAATTTTTCCTTTTTGTCCAAGATGTCTATTATGGTTACTATCTTTGATTGTATCCATGTTTTGATCTTTATTTTTGAATTCTGCTTCACAATTGATTATTATGAAGTATTATTGATCTTGGATAAACTGTTATACGAATCCTTAATATTTGTCCTTCTGTCTCACTGGATTCGTTCTCTTTAAGATATTTTTCATCATCCTCAGTCCTAAATGATGATATTACTGAATATCTTTGGCCTGTAGTGCAAAGATGTATAATTACTTGATGAATATCTTTGGCCTGTAGTGCAAAGATGAACAGGTGTTGAGATGAACATGACCGACTGATGATACAAATGAATATCTTTGGCCTGTAGTGCAAAGATGAATATTTGGTTAAAGATGATTATTAATTGATGTTACAGGGATAAAATATTGATGATGGACTTTTAAATCTTAGAAGATAGTAGAATTCTTTCTCTACTTGACTCTTCTAATGGTTTGCTGTTTCCGCTGCAGTTGTTGATCTAAAACTTGTTGTCGATTATATGTTATCAGATTTTTTCCCTGTTGAAGACTAACGATAATTTGTTGTATATTATCTTAGTCATAATATTCTTTACTGGGCTAGTTGAGCTCACCCTTTTCCTTTTTGTTCCATTTTTCTTCTCAGGAGGTGAGAACATAGCAGGATCTAGTCGGGGTATGGAGTGATGGTTCTAGAAAGATGTTTTAGCAGTCCTCACTATTTCTGTAAAATAGTGTTTGAATAATTGTAATGAGGACTTATTTGAGTGTGGATATTGTCTAGAAGACAATATTTGTATTTAAACTCACAGTATGTGTTGTCGTATTTTGCACGACAATTGTATTAATAAAGTTGTAGTTATTTTCTGTACCATGTATTTGGCGACTCAGAATGGGTTGGATGGATTGGACCTATTTTGGGGGCGTCACAGTTGGTATCAGAGCTTAGGGATATGATCCCTGGCTGAGATGTGAGACAAGAACTAGGAGGGGAGAGACGGGGAATTCCTTCGCTAGTATGACCTGACTAAGTTTATTTGGTGTTTATTTGGTCGGTCAGAGTATAGGGATAATATATGACATGACTATTAACCCTTGTTTTATGGCAGTATTTAAGAATGGCAGCTGAGAACGTTAATAATGGAGTAAATCAGACCGTGGAGACACCTTTGATCACTACCCAGGGGAACGTGCAACAGGAAGGCAATATTCCTCCTGTAAACAACGTTACCGAGCAAACGATGAATGATGGAATGTTTAGGAGTTTTTTGCAGTTCATGCAAAATCAGACGAGGGAGACTCGTGTGCAAAATACAGGTGGAAATAATGACAACACGCGGTTTGTCACAGCCAAGCAGTTTAAGGAGTTGGGACCACCAGAATTTAAGGGAAAGCCGGATCCGATCATGGCGGAAACATGGGTCAAGCAAATTACCAAGATATTCGATGTCTTGGGATGCACGGAGGAACAGAAGGTTCCATTCGCCACCTTTATGTTCCGCGGTGAGGCAGACTACTGGTGGGAGTCTGTGAAGCGTACCCAGCCTGACGCACTCAATATGTCCTGGGAAACATTTCAGAAACTGTTTAATGACAAGTACTTCCCTGAAAGTATTCGTCATATGAAGGAGGTGGAGTTTATCAGACTGGAACAAAACAACATGACGGTGTCCCAGTACGAGGCGAAGTTTGCAGAGTTATCCAGGTTTGCACCTCATTTGGTCGAAAATGAGGAACGAATGACAAGGATGTTTCTGAGAGGTCTAAAACCCGAGATTCGGCAATATCTTATCTCTCATAAATTTTCTTTATATTCAGATGTTGTAAACAGGGCTCAATTATTAGAGCGAGATAATGAGTATACTCAACCGAGGGACCACAACCAGGGTCATACCGGTGACAGCAATCATCAGAGCGATGATAACCAACGAGGAGGGAAAAATACGAACAAAGGCGGTAACCACTCGGGTGGTCATCGTGGCCATGATAATAGGAGAGGTGAGTCAAGTGGAAATTTCAGAAAGAGGAGATTCAACAATGACGGGAAGACATCAGCACCAGCACCAGCACCAACAACAAATTTTAGGGGAGGAGAACGACCGCCAGTTAGATGTTACAAATGCGGGAAAGAGGGACATATCAGCCCAAACTGTCCACAACAATCCAAGGTGTGTTACAACTGTGGGAAGGAAGGCCACATCGCTCGAGATTGTACTATAGCGAAACCAAGTTCAGCGGGAGTGGTGATTCCAAGGGCTGTCTCGGATAAGGCAAAATCAGCGGTTCCTGGAAGAGCGTTTGTCGTAACTGGCCAAAACGTGAGAAACCCGAACGAGGTGATCACGGGTAAGCTAATCTTGAATTCTTGCGAAGTTTATACTTTACTAGATACCGGTTCTACCCATTCTTTTATCTCTCCTGCTTGTGCTCAACGTTTAAACTTGACTCCGGAGAAATTGGACTTTAACTTATCTGTTGAAACTCCGTTGGGTGAAACCTTCGTTACATCTACAGTTTATAAATCTTGCATGATCCAAGTTGGCACTATCACATTACCTGTTGATCTTATCTCTTTAAAGATACTTGCTTTTGATGTGATTTTAGGAATTGATTGGTTAACCACTCATCATGCTAAAATTGATTGTTTTCGTAAGGTTGTTAGTTTTCATATTCCTAACCAACCTGTTATACGAATTCAAACTACTAAACCACTAAAATCAGTCACTGTCATATCAAGCCACAAAGCTATTCGTTTATTGAAAAACGGATGTCAAGCTTTCTTAGCCCATGTTATGGATTTGAACAAAGACAAGTCAGATTTGAATAATATTTCTATTGTTAGAGAATTTTCCGATGTATTTCCTGAAGAACTTCCCGGTCTACCCCCGGAACGAGAAATTGAATTCTTTATTGACCTTGAACCCGGTACAAAGCCCATTTCTAAAACCCCATATCGAATGGCTCCTATTGAACTTCAGGAGTTAAAAGTCCAACTACAGGAGTTGTTGGACATCGGTTTTATTCGTCCTAGTACGTCTCCTTGGGGTGCTCCGGTGTTATTCGTAAAGAAGAAAGACGGGAGTATGCGACTTTGTATCGACTATCGAGAATTGAACCATGTCACCATCAAGAATAGGTATCCGCTACCTCGCATTGATGACCTGTTTGACCAGTTGCAAGGAGCACAATTCTTTTCAAAGATCGATCTTCGTTCTGGATATCATCAGCTGAAGATTAAAACTGAGGATATTCCAAAGACTGCCTTCAGAACTCGGTACGGGCATTATGAATTCTTAGTAATGTCTTTTGGATTGACTAATGCTCCTGCTGCCTTCATGGATATGATGAACCGTGTATTCAAAGAATATTTGGATCAGTTCGTTGTTGTCTTTATTGATGACATCCTCATCTATTCCAAAAATCGTGAAGATCATGAGCGCCATTTGAAGCTGGTACTGCAAAGGCTTCGTGAAAACAAGCTATATGCCAAACTGAAGAAATGCGAGTTCTGGCTTGAGGAAGTAGCATTCCTTGGGCACGTGGTGTCAAAACATGGAGTATCTGTCGACCCGGCGAAGATTGAAGCCATACAAAGTTGGGAGCAACCGAAGTCGGTAACCGAAGTACGTAGCTTTCTGGGCTTAGCTGGTTATTATCGGAGATTTGTGGAAGGATTTTCTCGAATCGCTACTCCGTTAACTCAGCTGACTCGGAAAGATACAAAATTCGTATGGAGTGAGGAATGCAAGAAGAGTTTCCAAGAACTCAAGAGGAGACTCATTTCGGCACCTGTTTTGACAATACCATCTGGTTCGGATGGATTTGTTATCTACAGCGATGCTTCAGGCAAAGGGTTAGGATGTGTTCTCATGCAACATGGGAAAGTCATAGCCTATGCCTCACGACAACTCAAAGAATATGAGAGGAATTATCCTACTCATGATTTGGAGTTGGCAGCAGTCGTTTTTGCGTTGAAGATCTGGAGACACTACCTGTATGGGGAGAAAGTGGAGATCTATACAGATCATAAAAGCCTCAAATATTTCTTCACCCAAAAGGAACTCAACATGCGGCAACGACGTTGGCTTGAGCTGTTGAAAGATTACGATCATACCATCCAATACCATCCTGGAAAAGCAAACGTAGTAGCTGACGCATTGAGTAGAAGATCATATGCGGGTACGAGTGCAATGTTTTTAACACAAAGGCCCATTTTGTATGACTTGCAAAGGATGGAGATAGAGATGAAGGCTCCAAGTACCCACATGATGATATCAAATATACGAGTAGAACCGACTTTAATCGATAAAGTTAAAGCTGCTCAAGCTACGGATATAGAGCTGATGCGTATGAAGAAGAAAGTGCAAGAAGGTGCTATTCCAGAAGCAAGAATCGATGAAGAAGAAATACTTCGAGTCAACTCCAGACTTTGTGTTCCTAACGATTTTGACTTGAAGCATAGAATAATGATGGAGGCACACAACACACCGTTTGCAATCCATCCTGGGAGTACCAAAATGTATCACGATCTTCGACATACATTTTGGTGGAGCAATATGAAAAGAGAGATCGCGGAGTTTATCTCGAGATGTTTAACTTGTCAACGTGTAAAAGCGGAGCATCAAGTACCAAAGGGTCCATTGCAACCACTTGAGATTCCGAAATGGAAGTGGGAACACATTACTATGGATTTTGTTACAGGTCTTCCCAAGGTTTCTCAAGGCATAGATGCGATTTGGGTTATTGTTGATAGATTAACCAAGTCCGCTCATTTCTTGCCGATACGTGAGACTTATTCCCTTGAACGTCTTGCTAGTATGTACGTGAACGAGATTGTGAGATTGCATGGCATGCCAGTATCCATAGTTTCGGATCGTGACCCAAGATTCACTTCACGATTTTGGGTTAGCTTGCAGAAAGCTATGGGCACGGATTTACGATTCAATTCAGCATACCATCCTCAAACGGACGGACAATCAGAGAGGACTATTCAAACTCTTGAAGATCTATTAAGACTTTGTGTCTTAGATCTCAAAGGGAGTTGGGATAAGTACCAACCATTAGTGGAATTCTCCTACAACAACAGTTATCAGGCGAGCATAGGTATGGCTCCATTTGAGGCGTTGTATGGAAGAAAATGTCGTTCTCCAGTATGCTGGGACGAGGTGGGTGAAGCAACATTGTTGGGACCAGAATTGGTACGCATTACTACAGAGAAGATCCAAACGATTCGACAACGTATACAAACGGCACAGGATCGACAAAAGAGTTATGCGGATCTTCATCGGAAGGACGTGGAATTTAATATTGGGGATCATGTATTGTTACGTGTTGCACCATGGAAGGGAGTTACAAGATTTGGGAAGAGAGGAAAGCTCAATCCAAGATTTGTTGGTCCATTTGAGATTCTTGAGCGAATAGGAAATGTGGCATATAGACTCGCATTACCTCCAAGCATGTCTCGTGTTCATAATGTTTTTCACATATCTATGCTTCGTAAATATGTTAAAGACCCGAACCACATTATTGAGTTAGAACCAGACGAGATAGCTGAAGATTTAACATACGAGGAGGTACCTGTTAAGATCTTGGATAGGAAAGAGCATGTCCTACGCACGAAGGTTATACCACAAGTTAAGGTTTTGTGGAGAAACCATGCTATTGAAGAAATGACCTGGGAGTTGGAATCAGAAATGAAAGCGAGGTATCCTCACCTTTTTGAAACATCAGGTACGTACGTCAATTTCGAGGACGAAATTTCATAAGGAGGGGAGGTTGTAAGACCCCAACTTATTAATGAATAAAATCAAATTTTCTCTAAATATTATTGTGAATAATAAGGGGTTAATTTGATATAATACTTTGGTTATGGGTGAAATGTGTAAATTTTGCAAAATAAGCAAGTGGTTATAAAATATTTATTTTTGGTCGGTGAATATTCGGTTGGTCGTGGAATATTCTTGCTGTCGGGGAATATTCGTACGACGACGCAGCCTTGTGTGGGCCCCATAACGGAAAGCGATTGGATGAAGAAAACGACAAGTATAAGTTGTTTATAAATAACGGCGTAGTTGTTACCGTTAATACTGTTGGAATACCCGGTGGTTAAAATACAGTAGCACACGGTATTGCACCAATTATTGATTCTTACGTAAGAAGGCACTACTCAATAATTGTTACAGTAGTTATTATTCAATATTTTATTTTATTGATTCAATAATTGCTGCGTTGATATTTTATATTATTGTTGTTTCAATAATTGTTGCTGCACAGTATTTTCATTTATCAGATCAATAATTCATATTATTTGAATAATATTATTAGATAACATTATTGGCAATGTCTAGAAAGTTCTGTCTAAGGAGAGGTTTGGTCATCTAATTGCGCGCCAGTAAGAAGAAATCCTTATTGGAAAGCCCCCTCTTTCCTGGGAACGGCCTGGTTGTCATAAATGTGATTCTGTAATATTATTTGTGAATAATTAATTATTGATTCATATGATAAGGAAATATTTATTTTATGTGGATATAAATGAGGGATATATTTTTGTGGTTAAAAATGAAGGAGTTAATGTTGAGATTTTTGTCAGTATTTTTGTCGGAATGGAGGTATTAAAAATCAGGGTTTTTGAGATAGCTTGCGGGGGTTATAATTTTTAATCCGACCGTTGGATCGTGGTAATTTTTGGATATGTTATACATATATAAGTTGAGTATATGTCCACAAATTTTGAACCGTTAAAAATGAACGTATGATTTATTACGAATTTTACAAGATGACTGGTTCAGAAATTGTTGAATTTTCGGAGTTTATCATTTTGGTGGAAAATTCTAGAATTGGTGGGCCCCACTTGTGGTTGGTGAAGAAATGTGCTGAATTATATTTCAAATGTGGTGGGTGGGAATAGTAGCAGGTAAAACCATCAGGTTGCAGGTCAAACCTACCAAAATTTTCCTATAAATAGAGGGCTAAGTTAGAATTGAAAATCACACCAGAAATAAGTTTTCTCTCTTTCTCTCTCTAGATTATTGAGTGTATTTTGTGAGTATTTAGATACTTTGAGAGTTTCTATTCATCAGAGCAAGTTTCTTTCAGCCTTATACCGGTATTCCGACCAGAAGTACTGATATTTTGAGGTAAGAGATATTATTTTCTTCTTAAATGATATTATTTTCTTCAATATCATTATGCTGAAATATTGATACGAGTTTTTATCAAATTTGGAACTTTTTGTGTCGGGGTTACTATTCACGTATACGGCACTATTCACGAATACGGCATTATTCACCGAAAAATAAAATTTTTCCTTTTTGTCCGAGATGTCTATTATGGTTACTATCTTTGATTGTATCCATGTTTTGATCTTTATTTTTGAATTCTGCTTCACAATTGACTATTATGAAGTATTATTGATCTTGGATAAACTGTTATACGAATCCTTAATATTTGTCCTTCTGTCTCACTGGATTCGTTCTCTTTAAGATATTTTTCATCATCCTCAGTCCTAAATGATGATATTACTGAATATCTTTGGCCTGTAGTGCAAAGATGTATAATTACTTGATGAATATCTTTGGCCTGTAGTGCAAAGATGAACAGGTGTTGAGATGAACATGACCGACTGATGATACAAATGAATATCTTTGGCCTGTAGTGCAAAGATGAATATTTGGTTAAAGATGATTATTAATTGATGTTACAGGGATAAAATATTGATGATGAACTTTTAAATCTTAGAAGATAGTAGAATTCTTTCTCTACTTGACTCTTCTAATGGTTTGCTGTTTCCGCTGCAGTTGTTGATCTAAAACTTGTTGTCGATTATATGTTATCAGATTTTTTCCCTGTTGAAGACTAACGATAATTTGTTGTATATTATCTTAGTCATAATATTCTTTACTGGGCTAGTTGAGCTCACCCTTTTCCTTTTTGTTCCATTTTTCTTCTCAGGAGGTGAGAACATAGCAGGATCTAGTCGGGGTATGGAGTGATGGTTCTAGAAAGATGTTTTAGCAGTCCTCACTATTTCTGTAAAATAGTGTTTGAATAATTGTAATGAGGACTTATTTGAGTGTGGATATTGTCTAGAAGACAATATTTGTATTTAAACTCACAGTATGTGTTGTCGTATTTTGCACGACAATTGTAATAATAAAGTTGTAGTTATTTTCTGTACCATGTATTTGGCGACTCAGAATGGGTTGGATGGATTTGACCTATTTTGGGGGCGTCACAATAATCATGACCGTAATGTTACAAATGATGTGGTAAAAGTCCTCATTGGCCCGTAGTGCATTGATGGACAGTTGTTGGCATGATCATGACCATTAATGAATACACGAATATCCTTGGCCGTAGTGCAGGGGTGATTCGATGATGTGGATTATTTTATTAAGCTGAGTCCCAGCGATCACAGTGTTGAAAAACCTTTTAAATCATAAAAGATAGTAGAGTTTATTTTCTACTTGACTCTTTTAATGGATTGCTTGTTCCGCTGCAGTTAAACTTGATGTCTATTATATTTTATCAGTTTAACATTGTTGAAGGCTAATGATAATTTATTCTGCATTATCTTAGTCATAATATTTCTTACTGGGCTAGTTGAGCTCACCCTTTCTTTCACTGTTCTATTCAGGAAATGAGAACGTACTGGGGCAAGTCGGGGAAAGGAGTGATGATCCGAATGATAGTATTAATTAGTAGTCCTCACTATTCTATGTAATGGTGTGTTAATAAATGTAATGAGGACTCCTTTTGAGTATGAATACTCTCTAGAAGATAATATTTGTATTCAAACTCACAGTTTATGTTTTGTCGTATTGTACACGACAGTTGTATTAGTAAGTTGTATTTGTATTCTGTACTATGTATCTGACGACCCAAGATGGGTGATGTATACCTAATTTTGGGGGCGTCACACTGGTGGTCAACCCTAGTTTGACCACCCATATCTTTGATCATGCAACAGATCTGATTGTTCTATGAGTTTTAAGATGTAGTATTTGTGTCAAACTGCAAGTCTATAACAACAACATGGCCTAAAGAATTACAAGGAGCAAGATCAGAGGCCATCAAAATGCCTGTCAGACTTTCTGGGCAAATTCTGAGCTTCAAGAACAGCCAGTCAATGTCGGTCAACCCACTTTGACCTTAAATAACTTTTAATCTACAACAAATATGACCATGATTCAAGTTGCAAATTAAATATCTCCTAACAGACTACAAGTACAAACTTTCAAAACACAAAAACACATAACAGATCGAGATCTATGGGGACTGACATTCACTGTCAGACCCTTATTTTTACAATTTCCAGATTTTTGAAAAACTTAATTTTGAGCACTTTGATGTTATGAATCTAACAAATGCCAACTCAGATCAACTATATGGACTACAAATAACATGTTTTAACAATAAATCATAACATCTAACACAAGATCAAAAGTCAAATTTCTAAATTAGGGTTTACCTCTTTATGATCAAATTCTGATTTCTAAGCTTCTGATTTGATGTTAGTGTTCGTGGGGCTTGATTGGTGACTGATCTAACACTATAATTTCGTGGGTTTGGTCTTGAGAGAGTATGGTTAGGTATTTGTGAACAAATTAGGCCAAAATGAGGATTTTCTCTCTCTTAAATCATGTAATGAATTGATACAATGAATTAGTAATGTCTGATGTGCTGTTAATCTAGCTGCTATGTTGATAGGGTAGGGTAACTGCAGATTTGCAAAGATTTGTTAGCCAATAATTCAACTAATGGGACAAAAAGGGTATTTTAGTAATTTGTTTATTAATTTTAAGGGCATTCTTGTCCAAGGTACTTGAATCTAGGGTTTATTCACTAGATTTTACATCTCAAAGTTTCCCAAATAATTTCTAGGGTTTGAAAAATTAAAATTAAAGTGTAATAAAATTTTAATTAAAACACACAAATTTAAAATTAGGGTTTTTAATAGAAAATTATGGTTTTTAAATTAGGGTTTCCAAATTAACAATTAAGGTTTCCTAATTATTATTATAATTTACAAAAATAATAATTAGGGTTTCTAATTTTAGCAAATTAGGGTTTTCAAATAATAATTAGGGTTTCTTCTAATTACAGAAATTCTATAATACACAGTAAAATTCATATAACATAATTACTACTCAGTTTTAAACTCATAACTGAGTTTAACAATTAGGGTTTAATAACACGATATGAGAGTTATGATATAATTTACCATAATTGACCAACCATTATCAGTCTACACATTTATAGTACATATTTATAGCACTGAAAAATCAAAATATAATTAATATTATATTATTATTCTCATCCCTTGATAGAAATCTAAATTTAGGGTTTGGATTTCATATCTGGTTTATTTTTCAGATGCAACATCAATAATTAAGCTAAAATAATTAACTTAAATATTCTGAACACATTCATATAATAAAATATTTATTATTATAATTCTAATAATCATTTCATATATTATTTAAATAATAAAAAAATCATATTTTCATAGAAAATAAATAATAAAGATATTTCTACTATAAAATTAATTATTATAAGAATATAATTTGTAATGATCAAAAATTCTAAAATAAAATTATTTAAAATTATTCACGTAATAAATAATTTTTTATTTATCACATATTTACATACGCATTACTTGACACTTATTCTCAGCATTAAATAATAATAATAAAAATTTATTTGCAAAATTTATTTTATATTGAAAATATCGGGTTATTAAAGTAAAAGTCCTCATTGGCCCGTAGTGCATTGATGGACAGTTGTTTGGCATGATCATGACCACTGGTGATAATAACGAATATCCTTGGCCCGTAATGCATGGATAATTCGTGGATGTGATACTAACGAATATCTTTGGCCCGTAGTGCATGGATAATTCGTTGATGTGAATTATTTATTGAGATGTGTTACAGAGATAAAATATTGTTGATAAACTTTTAAATCATAGAAGATAGTAGACATCATGTTCTACTTGACTCTTTTAATGGATTGCTTGTTCCGATGTAGTTAAACTTGTTCTCTATTGTATTCTATCAGTTTTACATTGTTGAAGACTAAAGATAATTTATTTTGCATTATCTTAGTCATAATATTCTTTATTGGGCTAGTTGAGCTCACCCTTTTCTTTCATTATTCTATTTAGGAATTGAGAATATAGCTAGGCTAGTCGGAGAATGGAGTGATGGTCCGAGATGGTGGCTATAGTAGTCCTCATTATTCTATAAAATAGTGTGATAATAATTGTAATGAGAATTTCATTTGAGTTTGAATATTGTCTACGGGACAATATTCGTGTTAAAACTCTCAGCTTTTGTTTTGTCGTATTTTGCACGACAGTTATAAAAATTAAATTTATATTTTAATTATGTACCATGTATTTGACGACTCAAAATGAGTTGTGTATACTTATTTTGGGGGCGTCACAATCCTAACTCAACATCTCTCAAAATCAAAACTCCTTAATATCAAAACAAAGAAGTTGATTAGGGTTTGAGTCAAAAAGAAACGTTTGGTAAAAATAGAATCAAAGAGAAAAAATTATTGGTGGGTCTTCGCTTGTGGCTTAGCCTGTTTGGGAATGACCTATAAGTCATTTGTTTCTATTCAGCCGTTCATGAATGACTTATTTTTTTTTATAAGTTGAGTTTTAAGTAAAAAAAAAAGTATTTTAACTTATAAGTCTAAATTACCCTTGCTCTCCTTTTCATTAATGTCTTT
Organism: Panax notoginseng; assembly: GCA_016801055.1. NCBI lineage: Eukaryota > Viridiplantae > Streptophyta > Magnoliopsida > Apiales > Araliaceae > Panax > Panax notoginseng. Next base: position 116,235,194 of record CM029012.1, read on the forward strand.
TTTAATAATATTTATATTTATTTTAATTTTTAAATTATTATGAGCCGAACACATTTATTATTTATTTTAACTAATTTTTGATTTATAAATCAAATTGATGCCGATCGCTTTTATTTATACATCACAACTTAAAATAATTTATAAATCAACTTATATTTAACTTATAAGTCATTTAAAATAAGTCATTCCCGAACCGGTTAAATTTAACCAAATATATCATGACAATGATTTGATTACTACGGAGTCGCAAATTGATTTGAAAAATTCTGCAATTCGGTCTAAGGCGTGAACTGTGCTTTTCTTGTTAAACCCTTGTTAAATCTTCCACATCATTAAAATGAGAGCCTACTATAGAAGATGATTAAGAATTGAGTTTCTCTCCATTTATGTTTCGTTTGAGAAGGTTCAGAGTGAGATTCAATTGCAGTTGATAATGCTTCCAGGAATATTACAAAGTTGGGAAGTAATTTCGAGATTTAGGGATTATGATGCCATGGGTTTTAATGGAAAGTTGGAGAATAGGAAAAATATGTGCACTGCGGGTTTGAGTTAGGGTTTGAAGATGGATGAAGGAGATGAACGTGAGTGTAGAGAGAGAAAAAAATAGTGTGAGGTTTAATTAATTACTTTTTTGTCTTATTTATTTATTTAATATTAGTTTTAATGTTATTATATTGAATATTTATTGGCTTATCTATTTTTTTCTTAAAAAAAGAGAAACTTGAATTCCCGGTCATTTTTTATTGGTTGAGAGGTCGGAGGGTGTCTTTTGTTACGTTAATTAAACATTAGGATGTAATTACGCATGTTTTAAATATTAGGATGTAAATCTCAATTTTGTTATAAAATTGGGGTGCAAAATGTATTTCAGTCCAAATTTAAGTGACATTTGGCGAAGATAAATTTGAGACAGGGATCTGAGAAAATCTAGAGAGAGAAAATCTAGTAAGAATGAGAAAGGGGAAAAAAGACTGTACAGAGAGTTAGATCGTTTCAGCTGAAACTAAGGAAGGTTTATTCTATTCTGCCCACAGTTTTACAAGTATATTCAAAAACCAATATATATATACACAAACTATATACATATAGAATCTAGAGAAAGAGAGAAGGGGTTTGGACAGAGAAAATGTCTTCATCAGCTCCAAACCCATCAGCAGGAACAAGAGAAATGAAGAATCCAAATCCAAAACCCAACTGGGTACTTCCTTACAAGACCCAAATCCTCCAAGAACTCTATATCGTCGGCAAGAAGCTAGGCCAAGGCCAATTTGGGACTACCCATCTCTGTACTGAAAAATCCACAGGCGCCCTTTATGCCTGCAAATCCATCCCCAAGAAGAAACTCATCTGCAAGGAAGATTATGAAGATGTTTGGAGGGAGATTCAGATAATGCACCATTTGTCCGAACATCCAAACGTGGTCTTAATCAAAGGTACCTATGAAGACCCACTTTATGTTCACATAGTTATGGAACTCTGTGCTGGGGGAGAGCTTTTTGATAGGATTGTGATGAAGGGTCAGTATAGTGAGAGAGAGGCTGCAAAGCTTCTCAAGACTATTGTTGGGGTTGTGGAAGCTTGCCATTCTTTGGGGGTTATGCATAGAGACCTTAAGCCTGAGAATTTCTTGTTCACAAGTACTGATGAGGATGCTGCTCTTAAGGCCACTGATTTTGGCTTGTCTGTGTTCTATAAGCCAGGTTGGTGAATCGTCTACTTTTTATTCCATACCCTGCATTAAATCTTCTGATTACTAGTTTATTGATTGTGATTTTTGGGTATTGACTAGTTTTATATATCGTTTTGGTTCTCAATTTTTGTGCTCTTGTTCCTTGATGAATCCTAATTTTTTACTTGTTTCTTGATTGTGGGTTTGGGTATTTATGATGAGTTTTATATATCGTTTTGGTTCTCAATTTGTTCCCTCTTGTTCCTTGACGAATCCTTTTTTTTTTTGCTTGTTATGCATTCATCTTATTTATGATTCTGTATGACTTGCATTTTCATTGTTTGCGCCGTGATGAATCTTGATTATTGTTTTTTTCCCTCTAAAGTTGCAGTCCCTATTTGTGACTTGGGATCCCAATTTTATTTTGCTTCATTTGGGTTACTAAATTTGTGATTTGGTTTTCTGTCTTCTAGAGGGAAGGCTCCATCTTGGCTACTCTTCTTTTCCTTGTGTTGAATTTCTTTGTGTTGAATTTCTTAATAAATTTAATTGAACTGTGTTGATTGCGTGTGACATATTTGTGAGACGGGTGTTTCCGGAGTTTCTATTTCAACTAGAATTAAATGTTTGCCTTTATGATTGGCTACGATTGGAATTTTGGATGTGATTCTAGGAGGCTAGTATGGTATGGATACATACTAGTCCCTCATTGTCTTATGTGGTGTGTATGGCGAGAGAGAATGTGGGTTCTTTGGATATAGGGATACCATGTGTAGATTGAAATATCCTGTTTGCATACTCTTCAGTTTTGCTGCTGTAGGAGTTCTCCAGTGAAGTTCATGGGTGAACTTTTCATATAGTGCTCTATATGCTTTGCCTGACTAGGGTTGTGATGCAGTGGAATATAGTTAACATAGTTGTCACGGCGCCATGGCGAGACATGGTGGTAGCCGACCGCTAGGATGCCTAGGCGACAAGGCGACCGCCATGACATCCATATGACGACAAGTCGTTTACAATGTGTAATTTATATATTATTTATTTTACTTCACATTTATATTAAACAATCAAATTTCATATACATTAAAATCCAAAACATAACACTATGGAATGCCATTAAAAGCAAAATTGTCTAAAACAATATATTTTAGTAGTTAAACACTGCCCATTGTCCAAAAAAATACCCACTGTCCAAAACATATTATGTAAAGTTCATATTATATGAAGTTTGCAAATTTATATTATGTAAAGTTTGCAAATTTTAATACGTGGATTTGTCAAATCTTAAAAATTGGGGATTCGGGTGCGGCGAGGATAAGTTATTTAATTAATAATTATTTAATATATGTATTACATATAATTTTATACTACTTATCCTACTAGTTGCTGAGAATGATGCATTATAAGAATATATATAAATGTGTACTTTTTTTAATTGTACAAAACTAAAGTGTAGGGACATGTGCCAAAATATAAAAATATGGGACTAAATCCGAAATGAATAAAACCTAAAGTACTTGACTGTAATTTTACTAATAAATAAAAGAATTCACAAATATCAAAATACAAATGACTTCCAACTAAGAAAGAGAGTTGTACCCAAAAAAAAAGAAGTGTGAGAAAGAGAACGGAGAGAATAAAAGGCAACACAATGAAGAGAGAGAAACAGACCCAACAATGCCATCTCCAATCTTCGCAGTTAGTATTTCTTCTTCTATCTTTTTCTTTTTGCTCTTCTTTCTTTTCTTTCCCTCTTCTTAAACTGAAACCCTAATCTGCAAGCCCACCTAGGTTGCCAGCTATTGGTCGACTCAGTTTTCGGGTTCTGATGGGCCGTGATGGTGGTTTAGTTGCGATGGGGCTGCGATGGAGTAGCCGATGCTGTGATGGATCGAAGAAGTTGCGATTGAGTTCAAATAAAGTCGCGATGAAGTTGAGCTGCTATGGGTTGAAGGAGATGCTGCGAATCGCAAAGTCGAAGTCTGCAGATAAGGGTTTTGCCTTTCTCTCTTTCTCTTTTTTTAATCGATAGGTCATTGGTATTATGCCCATGGGTCAATGGGTCAGAAGATGGCCAGATGGGTTAAACATTTAAGTTGGGCCAGAGTTGCTAAGGTGTGCGCCAGAGCTGCTCCATCTCAAGTCGACCCTCACCATGACAGTTTCTCCATCGCCTGGACACCTAGGCGACTTTGTGACAATTATGATGGTTAGATTGTAACGCTCTAACATAAACGTGATTTAAATTTTTAAACGTACCAACAAGAATGTAAGATAACCCTTGAGTCACAAAGAGAACAAAGACAATAATATTAATTGATAAAGCGTTCCATGTAATAAACCTCAACACATTTATAGTACTAAACTACTTTCCTACGACTAATTGGAAAAGAAAAATGATTAAAACCTAAAACTAAATAAAATTATCAAAACTAAAGCCCAAAAAATAAATGGGCTAAATATAAATTTAGCTACTAAATCTTCCTAAATAATAAATAAAAATATATTAAATCTCCACACGTACTAAAATATATGGAAATTCGAATCTTCATCATTATTTTCCACAGTATCAATTTCCCCTTCTTAGAAAAAATTCGTCCTCAAATTTTAAAGCGAACAAGTATCCAACACGAAGAACGAATATTCAATTTTTGCGGGATCAAAATTTCACACCTTTTCTTCTCAAGAGATAATCTTAAAAGTAAATAAGAGAAGACCAATACCTTCCAATTTACCTGTATGAGAAATAAATTTTCAAGAATAACAAAATCAATAATTTCGATGTCCTCGAACAACTGAATAGGAACATGTTCTAAACCAATGGTGGCAACTGTTGTATCCTCATCCTTCAACATCATAAAATTTTCCATACTAGTGTCCACACCAGGTGACTCAACAAGAACGTGTGATTCTTCAAATGTATTTGCTTCAATCTCATATTTTCTTTCCTCCTAAACAATGCCTTTGTGAGCTTCTAGACATGACACTTCTTCAATATGTGGTGTACCAGTAGGCTTTCGAAACTCACAACATGTAACCAAGTACTCTCCCTGTTCATGACCATCAATCTCGTACTCATCCAATTCATATCTTAGCTTTGAAGACCCTGTAGTGTTATGCGTATTTGATTGGCAAAGAACAAACAAATTCACTTCTTTCCACAATAATAGCTATAAACATCTTCAGACTCAAAATATTCTCCATGAAAATCATCCAATCACAACCAACCTAGAAATATATGTGCTACATCCATGGGCAAAACATGACACCACATCAATTGTATACTTTTTTAAATTTAATTGGAACTACACACCAATGCAATACTGTGATTAAGGTATTACTGATCCAAAGAATCTCAGAAGAATAAGGAATTTGTTTGGGTTGGAGGCTTAATTCTTTCACAAGTTTGGGTGAAACTATATTAATGTCACTATCTTTATTAAGAACAAGTTTACACACTCGTGACTTGCAATGAACATATGTGTGGAAAGTAGATTTGGGTGGCAATTGAAGCACTTTTAGAATAAAAACTTTCTCCACCAGAATTTTGAATTCATCAAAAAATATTTCCAATGACGAAGCAGTAAAGTTTAAACTTAGGGATGAACTGATTAAATTCAAGCTTATGTAAGGGATTGTAGAATAAATTGGAAATACTCAAAACTCAAGGGGCATAGATAAAGCATGCAATAAACACTTTGGGATCAAATTGATATTTTGCAATTTTTAAATCAAAAGGCCTACTCCAGAATGTTACCAATACTCGCAGCCTGTACGGAATTGGTTCGAGAAGCTTCTTTCATCATGTACAGTAACAAGGCTATAATAAAATCAAAATCAAAGACCCCAATTAAGGTTATGTACCTTCGTTGTTTGGCTTGATTGCAGACCCGAAAAGCACGATGAAGAGGAAGCGTACGGAACCGCGAGAGTTTATAAAGCAAACATCGGCGAATCTTTCACGAAGAGCGACGCCTTTTTTCCCTAGTTTATTTGAGGAGAGCTGACCAGCTGTGTTTGATGAGAAAATTGGTGGCGCACCGTGATTTTTGGTTGGAGAGTGAGATTTCATGATGAACTTAGGCGAATTTGTGAACGAAAATAATGACATATGCTTTGGGACGAAGGTTGATGATGACCGATGGAGAAGCTGAATAGCAGCACTATTTTTTTATAAATAAAAATTACGCACAACCTTTTTACATGAGTTGTGCAATCTTCAATTATAGTATTCAATTTTCACAAAAAACTAGAAAATTCTCGAGATAACGCGCGAGGTTCAATAAGCGGCTACCTCATTCGGATATAATTATCCAGGCTCTGATGCCAATTGACGCAATGGAATATGGTTAAATTGTAATGCTATAACACAAACATGATTTGAAGAACGTAAGATAATCCTTGAATCCACAGGAAGATAATAAATTCACAAAGCGAACAAAGACAATAATATTAATTGTTAAAACGTTCCATGTAAATAAACACATTTATAGTACTAAACTAATTCCTATGATTAATTGGAAAATGAATATAATTAAACCTAAAATTAAATAAAATTGTCAAAACTATATAGCCCAAAACATAAACTGGCTAAATATAAATTTAGCTACTAAATCTTCCTAAATAATAAATAAAAATATACAAAATATATTATATCTCCACACATATTAAAATATATGAAAATTCGAATCTTCATCGTTATTTTCCATCGTATTAGGTTGGGGTGATGAGCCCCCTTTTCCCGGTGCTTGTGAATGATACTTTTACTTGCAAAACAAAAAGGTTTCGCTTTTTGTACATCTTGTGCACACTTTTAATTTGTATTTCTTTCTATCTAATCGATGAACTCTTTTAAGTTTCTTTTTTAGGATTTCTCCCTAATTTGTTCCTTAGATGTGGGTTTTTTGATTGTTCTCCTCTACTAAAATAATTAACTGTGGCGTGTGTTTATTTGCTTTTTCCTTGTCTTAATTCATAATTGTGTATATGGCAATCTAATGGTTGTTCTGGATTAATATGGTTGCTTCTAGTTGGATATTATTTTTTGTATTTTTGGGCAAATAAATGGTTCGCGTTGTGTCTTCATTAAATGTGGATTCCCCAAGGTAAAACTTCAAAATAAATGTTCTTTTTAAAACTTCATTACATATGACCTTAAGGTATTGATTCATTATTGTATCTCATTAGTGTTCTCAATTCAATTTTCTGTCAACAAATTTTTTTTTTTTCTTCCTGCTAAATATGAGTTCCTTATTTTTTTTTCTCTCTTTTTTCTTTTTAGTTTTCTGATATGCTTTCTTTTTGCTTATGTGAAGTTGCTGTTTTGGGCTTGTGTGAATGATCGTGATATTGTCAACAATGAAAATGCTATCTAATTTAGTGTACATTTCTTTACTTAAGTGTGTAGTTGACTTGAATCATTTGTGGTTCTTAAATTTGTTAAAGGTTTTCTTTGTTTTGATATTTTCTTTATTTGTTTCAAAGGAGATGGAATTTGTTTCAGCTATGTGAATACCTTTAATTAGGCCTTTCCTGATTAATTTGATTTGCGAAATCAGTTGAGAAGGATCCGTTTGATATTTAGTCAAATGCATCTGTAAGTTTATTCTGGTACTCCTTTTATTGGGTTGAAAACAACGATTTGTATTGGGAAACATTTTGAATTTAATGCACATTTTATTTCTGGTTGTTTTTTTATATTATGAGTTCTTAGATAATATTGCTGTTTCAGGGTTTACCTGCATGGTTTTCATATTTTAAGTTTTGATCTCACTTCAGTATTCATTTCTAATAACCTCCTCCCTTGTGTTTCCTTTTTATTTATTTTCTCTTTGGTGTAATATCTGATGCTCATATGCAAACATTAAAAACAGATTTAATATTTTTTTCATGTTTTATTAAAGTACAGTAGGACAGGTATTGCAGTTGCACTTCTTTTGCTTTCTTACTCTTCAAACCTACAGGGCTTAACTTATAGACAGTCAACCAACCTATCGACTTGGAATCTAAGTTATATGGACTTGGATAGTGTCCAGTAGATATTGGTACATTGAAGAGTCCGACACGAGTATTCCTCAATTTTGTCAATTATTTACCCTAAAAAAAAGTGTAGCATCCGTACCCTTTTCCTCGTGTCACACACGGGTATTTCAGAGCAAAGTAAAAAGTCCATGTAACATAGCTTGGTATACACTGTTAGAAGATATGGCTTCCATAATTGTAGTTCTCATAATCAGTGTGTACACATTACTGTAAATTAGGGATTATCATAACTGAAATTAGGATACTTGTGTATATATAAACCCATGAAATAGAGTGGAAATCAAACAAGGAATTAATTCAAGAACTCTGTCCCTTCTTTTCTACATAGTATCAAAGCCTCGTTCCTTATACTAGCCAACACAGTTCATCATTTCGCTGCAATTGTTATTTCTTCTTAGAAAACTAGTTGAACAAATCTATATGAATATATTGAGATCATAATTGGGTTACCTATTGATAGTCGATCGTTATAGAGGTGTCTGATTTTTTACTCACCACCGCTCGCGCCTCCATGCGCCACCCCACTCGCAGACTGCCGATGCCACACGCCACCTTTAGCCGGCCCGTGAGACACTTTCCGACGAACTTCTGCCGGCGTGGCTACTCCCAGGGGTGTTTGTCTCTCGCCTCTTGTCATCTACAGTGGTCTTGTAGTGTTTGATTCATGTTTATCCAGCTTTTCTTTGTCAGTAGCATTCGTGTCCTGTTTTTCTCTGTTGGTGTACTGCTATTTTACTGTTGCTTCTGCGTCCATTCTGGTTCTAAGAGTGTAGTACAATTAGTTGATATCCTTTGGAAAGTTTATTCTCCTTGGTATATATCGTATCTACCTTGTATTGTTATATGGCGGAACAAAGTAGTGCTAGTAGTGGTGTTCATAATAGTGGCATGCATTGGTTCTCAGCCCCTTCAAACTGGATGACACCAACTATTTGACATGGTTTCAAGCGTGCCGCATGTCAATTGAAGCCAATCGCATGCAACACTTCATTAATGAAACAACTACTATGCCTGAAAAACTGGATATGGCCTAAGAAGAACGGAAATATGATAATTCTATGGTGAAAACTTGGATTTTTAATTCAATGGAACCTACTAGTATGCGGAGTAGTTACATGTTCTTAGACACTGCCTATGAGCTTTGGGAGACTATCTCTCAATCTTTCTCTGTTTCTGGTGATATGTCTAAGGCATATGACATTCGTAAAAGAATCCGTGAGCTGGGTTAAGGGGAGAAGACTGTGACACAGTATTTTGAGGAGATTAATGCACTTTGGCAGGAGCTTGATCATTATGGGATTTTTTTTTAGCCAAATGTACGGAAGATGTAGCAGCTTATCAAAAGTTTGTTAGTGAAGATAGAGTTGTGGGTTTCTTAGCTGGTTTGAACATAAAGTATGATCAAGTTCGAGCACAATTGTCAGACACCTTTTTCATCACTGCGAGAGGCTCATGTTAGAGACCAACAAGAGGAAAGTAGACGTCGGGTGATGGTTCTAAATTTAAATACTGTTGACCGATCAGCCATGGTTGCTTCGTATCCTAATCTGACTTCTGTTGAGGAGTCCCACGAATGTGACTACTGTGGGGAAAAAAATCATACCAAATATCGCTGTTTTAAGCTTCATGGACGTCCTAAAGGGCGTGTATGTCGGTATGATTGTGGACGTGATTCTCAGGCCTATATGTCCACTACAACACCTCCTGTTGATGTTTCTAGTACTTCAGAAACTACTACTGCACTCACTCCTAAGGAAACTTCAGTTTTTTGAAAATTTTGTTCCAAATCTGTCTTCTAATTATGCGCAATCAGGTATACATTCTTGTGCTTTTAATGTTTCATCATCTTGTCCTAGTTGGATCAAATACACAAGTACTTCCGAGCATATGACTGGGTCCTTCCATGACTTTATCTCATACACACCTTGTTCTGGCAAAGATAAGGTTCTAGTAGTTGATGGCTCCCTTTCTTCTATCTCCGGGAGCGGTTCAGTAGTTTGTACTCCTTCATTAACATTATAATTTGTTCTATAAATACCTTCATTTACCGTAAATTTATTATCTGTCCAACGTCTTATTGAATCCCTACATTGCTCAGTCACTTTTGTCTCAACTTGTTATCTTTTTCAAGACTTGGTGACGGGGCAGAAGATTGGTAATGGTAGTGCAATTGGTGGACTATATTATTTAGATGTTCCCTCATCTAACATGCCTCTAATTACAGATGATAGTGCTACTCAGGCTCTTCAATCTACTTCTGACTCTAGCCATACTTCTCTTTATCAATGGCATCGACGTTTGGGACATCCCTCTTTATCAGTATTAGAGCCTTTATATCCATCTTTAATTAAGCATTGTAATAAAACTCAGCTTTTGTGTGAATTGTGTGAATTGGGTAAACACAAACGTTGTAAGAATCGCAAAAAATTAAATATCCTTGTAAATAGGATTTATAAGAAGTTAATTAATAAAATGAGATTTTATTGATAATTTGTGTTTTATGTGACTTATGGTCATTATTTGATGGCGCTACAAATTATGTGCGCGTTTTTGAGTGTTTAGAGGTTAAATGTGAAAAATAATTTTTTTCCAAAAAAAGACGTAAAAACACTATTCACGCTAAAAACGCAAACTCGTTTTTTCGAATTACGACATAACGTTTATTCGGAAAAGGGGGATTGGTGGTGAAATCAGATTTTTGAAAGTCGATTTTTCGACTATTTTTCGACTAACTGAGCGAATTACAAAAAGTAACTAAAAAAGTTAGGAAACTTAACTAGATATGAAAATGTCTAACTAGAATTAGTTTGACTAACTAAGCCTAGGAATTTAGAGGCTTGGCTAAGGAATTTGGATTTGGCTAAGGTTGAGCCAAGAGGAAAGCCAAGGGTTACGGATGGCTTGGCTTAGGGTTGACCCATGGCTCAAGCCTTAGGGTTAAACCCTAAGACTTGGAGCCAAAGTAAGCAAAGTTGGGCATTATCCCATGTGGGATAATGTAGCAATGACTCACCTAGCAAGGTGGCACAATGAGTGGCAAAATGGGCCATTATGGCCGGATTTATGAAGGCTTGGGGGGACATTTGGTTAGTCATGAGGCATGACTCACCACACCTAAGAGAATAGCCATGAATGCTTGGTTCCCCATTAAGTGGTCTTAGCCATCAAGTGGCTATTAAGTGCCTTGAGTTATTTTTAATTGTTGTTTGATTAGGCTAACTCAAGGGGGTGATTAGTAAGTTATTAAACATGAGGGGGAAGACCTTGTGTGACTTAAGTTGGGTGACCAACTTGTAAGAAGAGGAAACTATGTTTTATATAAGCAAAACCAAGTATTAGACTTCCATTAGTTGCCATAATATTTCTAAGTGTTAGAAAGCCTAGAGAGAAAGCAAGAGAAGAGAGAAAGAGAGGGAGAGGGGCCGGACCATAGAGGAGAAGGAGAAGGCCAAGTTCAAACCTAGCTCAAGCTTGAGAACAAGAAGGAGAAGCCTTAAGAGGTAAACTTTGAACCACTATCTCTTCATCTTTTATTTTTATTTTGTTTGGAGTAGTTTTTAGTGGTTGGTTAAGTGAAGATCATCCCCATGATATTGAAGTTATAAGGTGGTTATGAAAGAGTAAACTTTGTTAAATCACCTTAAATATATATGTCAAGCAAATCAAAAATAAAATTTAAGCCCAAGCATGTTGTGATATGATTTCAATAGATGAAATCATGGCCAAGTAAGTTGTGGAAATATTCCAAGTGGAATGGAGGAAAAATACGCTATAACGAAGTTATGACGAAATTTTCCGTAAAAGGGTGTCAAATAAGGAAACCCTAGCTTGATACTATTTTTGGATTAAGTTTTCGGGTTGTTGATGTCTTTGGAAATTATTTCTTTCCGGGAGATATGTGGTTGGGTGAATATGTGAGCCATGGGCTCAAGAATGAGTTCAATCCGACTTCGGATAAAAAAGTTATGACGATTAGAAAATTCGACGTTTAAAACGTCTTTCAGTGAAAAATGGCTCTGGAAGGGTTTTGAGCCTAATTCCCGACAAGTTAGAGACTTGTGAAATTTTTTCTGTCCGGGGGGATTTGAAGAATTTGTTACAAGGAAGAAATACACGCAAGAACAAGCTCATTCCTATATCGGACGAGTAAGTTATGATGTGTCAAAGTAGGCGCGATCAAACTGTGTGAAATCAAAAATTTGGCTAAGTTTGGAAAAGGGGACAGATGCTTCAGATGGCCATAGGCTTATTTGAGAGCTGGTAGCTTTGGATCCGCAGAATTGAGAACCGTCGGCTCTGAATATAGGGTAAATTGAGAGCCGGCCGTGCTGGTTCTGCAGAAGGTTGGAAAGTCTGGACATCCTTTAGTAAAATGGTCATAACTCTTTTGTACGAATTTCGATTGAGGTGATTCAAGATGATCCAGAAAGATAAGGAGTAGACCTACAACTTTCATTCTTTTAAGTCTTGAGAGTTGAGGTCGGGATCAAGGTCCAAAATGTGACTTTTTAGGACTGTTGTGTAATAGGAGGCAAACCGTGGTGGTTTCTTTGGACTATTGTGGTGCCGAGCCATGTTTGACTAGTATTTTCGAGTTCTAAACATTGGACATTGAAAATATAGTCTATGGAAAGTGTAAACCAAGGTTTGGTAGAGGTATATGGGATGTGTTAATCATACGCAATGACGTATCGGTTAAGCATTCAGGATAGAAAAGTCGGGCGTACGACGTACGAACATCGAAATGCCAAGTCGAATGTTAATAAACTTAAATAGTGTTCTAATTCTTATGAAATGGACATTATAAAATATGAAATAGAGTTAAAATAAACCAGGAGTGACGTTTATATATAGCTAATTGGTACGTTTATGTGCACTGAATGTGTAGAACTTACAAAGGGCGATTAACGTTAAAGTATAGAAGACGCTTGAGGCAAGTATTCTAACTTTATTCAACTTTTGGTTTTGAATGTAGTGTTTAAGAATGTAAATATATATTCTTACGAATAATTCATATGTATGCTATGTTTTGCACAATAATTGGATATTGTGTAAATTCCAGACTTACACTTTTTGTTGGTTGTATAAGTGTTCAGCTATGCTACAATGCATCAAATATTTAAAGCTTTGCTATAATGCCTAAATTACTCAAGTTTTTAAGTTTGGATATGCATGAACTGTTTAAGAAGTATGAAAATACCATTTGTATCGGCTAGACACATGTTTTAACTTTTCAATGATTGAAATAAGATCTTTTGAATCATAACTGAGTTTAAGTAAAGTCTCCAAACCAATTTCTACTTGGTACGAATTCAGTCTAAGAATGAACAACCCTAATATTGGGGAAAATATTTTATATTGTCGACATGTAATGTTGAGTGACGTAAGAACGCAAATTTAGTCGTTCTCCATGTAGTGTGCCTGGGAGTCATGACGGTTTACAGCGGAATAGCTGGTCAAACCTTTGTCGAAATGAAAATGAAAGTTCGAGGTCTTATGACCGCTCAGCTAAAGTCGGTATGTCGTTTCAAAAATATATTTTGAAAACAAAGGAAGTAATTTCCTATCATTTGAGATTTCTTCATAACTTTTGTTCAGTTGTTGAAGGTTTATAAGTATGAAAGCATTCTTGATTTTGTTGTTTTATATGCAACTGTTATACTTGTTGGGTATGTAAATGCTCATTCTTGCTTAAAATTAAATGTTTTCAGCTAAAACTGAGCGTATAGAATATTCTGTAAAGGACAAGGATGAAGGCAAATTGAATGCTTAAGGAGATATGGATCCTATCTGTAATATATATGTTTATTGTAACTAATTACTATGTTAATTATCATGTTTCAAAGATTTAAAGGTCTTAGAACCTGAGTATGTAATAATAGGACTTTAATAGCTAGTAATTACTTTCCTATTAGTATGAAAGTATGGATATGTATGATTATGTTTAGTACCGTGGAACATCATATCCAGAGTTTAAAGGTACTCAGATTTGGGGGTGTCACAAACGTTCTATTTATTCTGCTATTAATAGTCGACATTCTGAATCTTTTGTTGTTATACATACTGATGTGTGGGGACCCTCTTGGGTTGTTTCCCGTTATGATTTGTTAGTTTTATTGATAGTCATTCTCGTGTGACTTGGATTTATCTTCTTCGTTCCAAAAATGAGGTGTTTGATTGTTTTCAGGAATTTCATAAAATGATTCAAACCCAATTTGAAGCTAAAGTCAAAATTCTCCATAGTGGTAATGGTCGTTGTTAACGCCAAGTTTCGTCGGCGCGTCCAACCACAGAATCCACGCGCTTGAACCTGCACAATAACAGATCACACGAAGCTTGACGGCTTGTGCCGTCGGGGGATAGCTCCGGTGTGAGAATAAGTACAGGCCGTTCACAAGGTTTAACAATGGAGACTTTTGTATTAAGTGCTCAAAGATGTATTACCTGCTAAGTGTAGTCAAGTCTTGTATTTATAGCCATTCTCACCTCCCTAGAACCTCTCTCCGAGTCGGATTAGGACTCCTAAATATGGTAGTTACCTATATTTAGGTCCAACACAATCTCCATAAAAGGTGGAAGTGGAATCCAATCCAAACACTACCTTTGGAGTTACCTTATTCAAACACGGTTAGGACTCCAGACTCTGTACGCAGGATAGCCCACTGTACAGGCCCAACCCTACCGAACCCATTATCTGGTCTGAGCTTCGGCCCAAAGAACTCGAAGGCCCGACCCCGAACATCACACACCACAGTAGGGATCCGACCCAAAGGACTCGGATACCGAACCCAAACCTCTTCAACTACTTCGTGGGCTTCGGCCCATTGTGCCTATAGACCTTTTCTAATGTCGAGCCCTCGGCCCACCTGGAGATCGGTAAAACGCTCCCGAACATTGCCCCCCAATTTCTTGTTATAATTTATTTATAATTAGAGACTTTGAAAAGACAAGGCTCGTAAAATCATGCCAGCAAATGATGAGTTGTATGGGGATGCCAAACGGTTCCTCTTCGTTTCTCGAAACGTCACACGCTTTCCCAGGACTGGCCCCCACCAGTCATAAATAGCCGTCCTGGGGTCTTGTGCAGCTCAGCTTATAAAGACCCCCTTCCTCCAACTCTGTCACTTTTCCCATATTTTCTAAATTCAAATTCCTTTCTTGAAATTTTCCGGCGAAGGCGATTTCCGGCGAGCACCTTACTTTATCAAGCTTTGTTGATTTCAAGTTTCTCCACTCTCAAAACACTTTCATCACTTCCCATTTCTGCTTGCTTTTGCTTTAATGGCTGATTCTACCCCTGAACAAGCCTCAAACGTCGATGATATTACCATCCCCTCTTCCATTGGCGCCACTGACCTAGTTTCGGTGGACCTGCCGGCGCCACCTCCTGATACCACCACGCCTTCTGTTTTTCCTACTCCGATCAGTGCCGGAGCCAAAATCCGAAACGCCTATCACTCCGAAACGGAGTTTTCCCATATCAACACCACATCCACTGTCGTTCCTTCCCAGTTATCCGACATCCGAACTCTCTTCAACATCCTTAACGAGTATAAGCTTCGGGTACCCAAGCCCGAAGAGAAAATGTTTTGGAGACCTGAGGATGAGTGGGTTGCCGTACCTCTGTACCTCCTAAAGTATGGGGTTCGGTTTTCCCTCCACGAATTCATCTCCTCTTTCCTCTGCTTTGTTGGGATCGGGTTCGCACAGCTTGTGCCGAACTCGTACATCCACTTGATTTCTTTCATCGCCCTATGCCAGGAGATCGGGATTACTCCTGGCCTTGATTTCTTTTTTGCTCTGTTCACCGTTGGTAGGTCGAAGGAACCTGGCCTTCGGCAATTAAACAAACAAGCCAACCGAACCGTCCCCATCAAACCCCCCACAAGCAACAAAGGATGGCACCCTCAATGGATCTTTGTAAGGACCGACCTTCAACTTCTTCCCCATTAGGCCCATCCCGAGGACCCTATCGTCAAGGTGTCAAAGTTCCCGAAGGGTCGGGCTGATGCTTTCAAGGAATTCTATAAGAAGTGGAGTAAGACCGAATGACGTCTGTTGGTTTTGTCCGACGAGACCTGGTTGTACAAACACGGGTGTAAGTATCTTACTCCGAACCTTTACATAGCTCCAATATCTGTCGTCTAGCTTTCATAATCGTCCAACTCGTTCTTCTTGGTGCAGTGACAATCTTTAAGCCCGAAGGGGCCGCTGAGTCTTTAACCCCTCTTCCCATCCAAATCGAGCCGATCCGTCTTCCCATCATTGACGAGACAGCCGACGAGGAAACCATCCTGATTGCCGAACCCTCCACAGGTTCTGCATCGGTACCCACCCCTCTGAACATTACTGCTGACCCACCCAAGACTGTGCTGAATATGAACCGATCAGAGAAGATGGCTTTGCTCAAACAGAGTAAGAAGAAGCCTTCTACTAGGGTCCCCTCCAAGCCCTCTTCCGCGGTGGTTCTAAAGCCATCCCCAACTCCTCCAGTTGTCATCCGCGAAGATTCGGAGGAAACCGAAGAGGTTCCTCTTGAACATCGTGCAAAGAGGCCTCGTTTGGCCGAGGATTCGGATCTTCAATTTGTGGATGCCGATCCTCTTCCCAGTTCAACCCCAACATCCCGGCCTGTCGCTAAAGCCGGTTCTTCTCGTGAGTCGCCGACCACATTTTGGCCAAGGAGCCCTTCTGAGATTTTTCCTTTTAACACGCTCGATCATTTCAAGTTACGAGGGGTTGACGAGCGGTTCAAGGGATTTTCTTCTAAGGAACTCTTTGTGGCCTATATCAAGGCCCAATGTCAGGTAAACCCAAGGTCTGAATATACTTTTTCTTTTTCGGTCTTCTATGTCTCGGAACTTATCCATTTCTCCGGATGTTTGTAGGCCAACGCTATTCTCGCCCGATCCGTTATGCCCGTAGCTCGCGCTACAAAAAATGAGTCTCGAGTTTTTGCCGATATGGAGCTACTCGGAGCTGAGGTTCGGCGTCTTCGGTCGGACTTGGAGAAAGAAAAGGAGCTCCAGGTAGAAGCTCAGAATAAAACGGCTGAGGCTGATCGTCGGGCTGTCGAACTCCAGGAATAATACTCTTTACTACAGCAAGAGTTTGTCGGCCTCGATGATCATGCCAAGAAGCTTGTTCTGGATAAGGAGCTTTTGACCGAGGAGAACAAGGATCTGAAGGCGGCCCTTCATGCAGTTGATGACAAGTTCTTCGGAATACATGGCCAGTTAAGGACGTTGATTCGGGCGAACAACACCTTGAAGGAAGAACAGGTCGTCACCAAGCAGCTAGCCATCAAGGAGTATGAAGAATCGCCCGCCCTGACCGATTAGATCATGACCCAGTTTGCTGAAGGTTTTGAGGCTTATCAGGAGAAGGCTCGGGCGAAGCTGATTGCTGCTGGGCAAGATGCTGCAATCCTTGATTCTTCTGATGAAGAATTTGAATCCGGCGATGATGCTTCGCAGGGGTAGATAGTTTGTAGGACTTGTGATTTTTGTAATTGTTTTTCTTTCCTTTGTTTGTAACCTGTCGATCAGTTATGCTTGTGATGTTTTATCGATCAGTTTAGTTGTTTCTGACTTTCTGATCGGTTTAACCCGAAGCTTGTCTGATCGGAGTTGCAAAACTTTTGAATCTTAATGAAGTAAAAAATTTGATAGTATTTTTCTCGACTAGTTATACTTGTGCCTTTTACCGATCAGTTATGTTATTTTGAATTTGCTAATCGGCTTACGCCCGAAGCTTGTCTGATGAAAATTTTGTAATTTTCCCGGTCAGTTAAACTTGTGATTTTTATAGATTAGTTGTGCGATTTCTAACTTTCTGATCGGTTTAACCCGAAGCTTGTCTGATGGGATTTGTAGAAAATTATGAATATAAATGAAGTGCAAATGTTTCCGAAGAGGAATCTCATTTATTTCATTAATGAATATAATGGTTTACATAAATAAAGGAAAGAATGACATGACTTTTACTAGTAATATTTTCTAAGTCTTCCAGCGTGCCATGTATTTTTTACCTCGGAACCATCCATCGCTCGAAGCCGATAGGTTCTGGGCTTCGGCATCTCTACTACTTCATAAGGCTCTTCCCAGTTAGGCATCAGATTGCCAGTGTTTTGGGGGGTCGATGCTTCCGACTCCCGAAGGACCAGATCGCCGACTTCGAATCTCCTCTGCTTCACCTTCTGATTATAGTGTCGGGCTGTTCTCTTCTGGTAAATTGCCAACCTTAGCAGAGCTGAATCCCGAACTTCATCCAAGAGATCCAGGTTTAACCGTAGGCCTTGATCATTATATAACTCCTTATACTGGCTAACCCGAAGAGTAGGAGATCCAATCTCAACCGGTATGAGTGCATCGGTTCCGTATGCCAATCTAAATGGCGAATCCCCTGTTGTTCTCGGAGTAGTCCGATAAGCCCACAAAACACTGAGGAGTTCTTCTGGCCATATACTCTTTAGTTCGTCCAGACGCCTTTTAATCCCGTTGAGTAGGGTTCAGTTAGTAACTTTTACCTGACCGTTTGATTGAGGGTGGGCAATGGAAGTCTTTCGGTGCTGAATGCCCAACTCTTTCAGAAATGTTTCAAATTTCGACCCCATAAATTGTCTGCCATTGTCTGAGACCACTGCCATTGGGATACCGAATCGATACACCACACTTTCTTTGAAAAACTTCAAATATTCTTGTTCGGTGATCTTCTGTAGAGGTTTGACTTCGACCCACTTGGTCATGTAGTTAATGGCCACAATTACAAAACATACTTGCCCCTTGGCCTTGGGCAGAAGACCTAGGATGTCGATTCCCCACACAGCAAATGGAATCGGGGATAACACCAAACACAACTCTTCGGGGGGTTGATGAGGGATGGCGTTGTTCAGCTGGCACTTGGGACATTTTTTGACAAAGTCTTTGGCCTCCTGGTAGATGGTTGGCCAATAGTATCCCTGTCTTAGAATCTTGTATGCCAGTGACTTGGCCCCCATGTGGTTCCCACAAATACCTTCGTGCACTTTCCGAAGGGTATAATTTGCTTCTGATGGTGTCAAGCACTTGAGCAATGGAGAGCTGAAAGTTCTTCGGTATAGGTCTCCGTCAATGAGAAGGAAGTTTGAGCTCCGATGCTTGATCTTTCTTGCTAAGATGCGGTCCGAAGGTAGAACCCCATCGGCCAGGTAAGAGATGTATGGCATAAACTAGCAGTCGAGCCGATCCATACATAATACCTCCACCTTCGGAATAGTTGGTTGTTCCAGCACTTCCAAGTATACCGACCCACTGAATGAACTGGCTTCGGTGGTTGCCAATCGAGCCAAAGCGTCCGCCACTGTATTGTCGGCCCGATCAACTCCCTGGCAACTGAGCGAAGTGAAGTATGTCAGTTTATCCTTTACCTCGGTTAAGTATCTCGTCATTCTTGCCCCCCGAGCCTCATACTCCCCTGATATCTGTTTGACGACCAACTGGGAATCTCTATAGATGACTAATTTCTGTACCTCCAGGCTTCGGGCCAACCGTAGTCCTGCTAGGATGGCCTCGTATTCTGCTTTGTTGTTGGTGGCTTTGAACTGAAACCGGATGGCTTGCTGGACTTTAAATCCTTCGGGACTTGTCAGAATAACTCATGCTCCGCTGATGTCCGAAGTTGACGACCCATCCACATAGAGAGTCCATGACGTCTGCCCCTGTTGTGTATCAGTAACCGACCCTACATCTGGTTCTGTGAATGATCATTCTACTACGAAGTCTGCCAGAGCCTGTCCTTTAATAGCCGTTCGGGGATGATAATCCAAAGCGAATTGAGTTAATTCCACCGCCCACGCAGCCAACCGACCCGAGACTTTTGGTCTGTGCAGGATCTTCTTTAATGGCTGATCTGTATACACAACCATCAATCGACCCTGGAAGTAATGCTGAAGCTTCCTGCTTGCAATAATCAAGGCATAGACGAACTTTTCCAGGTTCGGATATTTTGTTTCTACATCCCGAAGAACATGACTTACATAGTATACCGGGAACTGTCTTCCCCCCTTATCCCTTACCAGTGCGGCCCCTACTGCCATCGAGCTTGCATCCAAGTATAAGTATAACGGTTCCGAAGGGATTGACTTCATCAACAATGGTGCCGAAGACAAATATTTCTTGATCCCTTGGAACGCGTCTTCACACTCTGAAGTCCATTGGAAACTCTTCTCATTCTTCGGTCCCTTGAGAGTGTCAAAAAAGGGTATACATCTTTCGGCTGATTTCGACACAAATCTTCGAAGGACAGCTATTCGACCCGTCAACCTCTGTACGTCTTTGTATGTCTTCGGAGATTTCATATCTAAGATAGCCTGGATTTTCTCCGAATTTGCCTCGATGCCTCTTTTACTGACCAAATATCCCAAAAACTTTCCTGACCCCAATCCAAAAGTGCACTTAGTCGGGTTCAACCGCAGTTTGTGTCTTCGTACTGTTTCAAAGCAACTCTCCAGATCCTCCAGGTGATCTCGAACTGACATGCTTTTAACAATCATGTCGTCCACATAAACCTCTGTACTTCTGCCTAACTGCTTTCTGAACACGAAGTTCATCATTCGCTGATATGTTGCCCCGACATTTATCAATCCGAAGGTCATCTTCCGATATGCATATGTGGCTCGATGAGTAATGAAACTGGTCTTCGGAATGTCTTCCTTACTCATCGAGATCTGATGGTATCTAGAGAAGGCATCCATAAAACTTAACATACCGTACCCCGATGTGGCATCAATCAGCTGGTCTATGTTGGGCAAAGGATAGAAATCTTTCGGGCACGCCTTGTTCAGGTCCGTGTAATCGATGCATAACCTCCACTTCCCGTTCTGTTTTTGAACCAATACCACATTAGCTAGCCACTCGGGGTAGTCGATCTCAAAGATGAATCCTGCTTCCAATAGTTTGGAAATTTCTTCGTCTATGATCTTCTGCCTTTCTGGAGCAAAAATCCTTCTTTTCTGTATAACTGATTTTTTCTTCGGGTACACATAATCTGTGCAGGGCCACCGACTCGCTTACTCCGGGCATGTCACTAGGTTCCCATGCAAAGATGTTGGCATATACCTGAAGCAGATCTATCAGTCCCGTTCGAAACGGCTCTGTCAATCCCGATCCAATCTTGATCAACTTCTCTGTGTTCCCTGGAACCAATTCCACATTCTCAATCTCTTCGGCAGGCAAGGCTAGCGGTTCCTTGCTACTTTCAGTGAATGACTCTATTTCAATTGCCATGGTCTGTTTCTGTTTGCTAACCCCGACCCCCGAGGAAATCAACGTGTTCCGATAACACCTTCAGGCAATATCAATATCACCTTTGACTTCCTCTATCCCGTTCGGTGTTGGAAACTTGATCTTAAAATGTGGTGTGGATGTTACTGCCTGCAGTGCCGCTAGTGTCGGCCTTCCTAAAATAGCAGTATACACGCCGAATCCACCTGTACCACAAAGAATCTGACCATTATCTGTCTGCTGAGGTGTTGTGCTGAACTTGACAGGAAGTTCGATGGTTCCTGACACATGCACCGGGTCTCCACTAAAACCGTACAGCGGGCCTTCTCCACCCAACTCCATCTTCTTGCCTTTTAGGTCCATCCTCTAATAGGCGTGCGTATACAGTATGCCGACCGAGGACCCATTGTCGATCATCATCCTTTTCATGTCCACTGGCCCGACTTGAGCCGTTATTACCAACGTCCCATCGTGTGGTTCTATAAGATCAGTGGGATAATCTTCATCTGAGAACGAGATGGATGCCCCTGGATAGGCCCGATCTTTCATTGGCGAGGAGCCTGCTACTGACAACACGGCCTCGAGGTGTCCGCTTCTCTTCTTCCCGGTTACACGTCCTACCGATCCACCCGAAATTACATCAATCACACCTCGGGGTTGTGTTCAGCTTCGACTGTGTTTCACGAGTCGGTCCTTTATTTTCCTCTCGGGACGCCTCTGAACCTTCCCGACCAACTACATACTGTACTAACTGCCCATCCTGAACATTCTTCTCTATCAAATCCTTCAGATCATTACACATCTCCGTCGTATGGCCGCAACTTTGATGGTATTCGCAGTATTTGTCCCGACCTCTCTTGTCGGGCTTCGGGTGTGTTGAACATGGCTCAAAGAAGGGTTTGCTCCGCATCTCCTCCAATATCTTCGCCCGATCTGTGTTGAGGGCGGTGTAGATTTTGTTGACATTTCGGCTTGGGAAGGGTGGTCGGCCACTGCTCGAACCTCCACCGTTATAGCTTTTTTTGCCCGAACTATCCGACCTCCCCTGATTGTCCGACCGCTGATAAGACTGCTTATCTTGATCTTTGGACTTCTCATAAGATTGGGAGTGCGGTTTGAAATTTCCCATAGGCTCCTCTATTGCTATGAATCCCTCGGCTCGATGGAAGGCTTCTGTCAAATCGGCCGGAGGGTTGATCACTAGATCCTTCATCAGTTTCTTCGACTTACCGATATCCAGACTAGTTGTGAAGAATCCCAAGGCCTGTGGAGAATTCAACTCTGCTACCGAACCCACGGCCTCCCGAAATCTTTTAACATATTGGCCTAGGCTTTCATCCGACTTCTGCCTAATCTGCACGAGGGAAGCAGTAATCTTCCCTCCTCTTCTGTTACTCCCGAACCGGGCATGAAACTTATCCCGAAGGTCACTTCATGAGTTAATTGATCCAGCTGCTAGGGTCCCCATCCATTCTCGGGCACTCTTCTTCAAGGTCGTTGCAAACATGTGGCACTTAGCTGCGTCCGAATGTCCATAGTAGGTCATCAACCTGTCATATCCGTCTGAATGATCATAGGGATCTCCCAGCCAGTCATACGTCTCCATCGGCGGCATCTTCTTCTTGGGGTCGGCAGTGACATGATTTATCTCGGTCGAAAAGGGTGATCCCATGCAAGCCGAAGGCGTTCCCAGTGAACTCTTTAGTGCCAGTAACTTCTCCAACTCTGTAACCCTTCAAGCAAGTGGGTCGGATTCCTCTTTACGAGGGGATGATCTATGTCTGTCCCTCTCGTATTCAGGAGACGCGTCCCTCCTCCTCTGTCCCGATCTGCCCGGATGCTCTGATCTCCGATCTACTGATCGACTCTTTCTTCGGCTTCTGCCGTCTCGGGAACGGCTTCTGGGTCTACTCCTTTCCTTTCTAGCCTCATCCTGTCGGGGTGACCGGGATCGGCTACGATGCCCACGTCTCTTCGAGAAAGCTTCCTGTTCTCTTGCCATCTTGGTCATCTGTGCTTTGAGCTCGTCTTGCTGCAGCCGTAACGCCATCATGGCATCTTTATTCTGCTCCAACTTTCTCTGCAGGATAAATTCTCTCTGATCTCGGCTGCCTTCACCTCGGTCTCTTCCTTTCCCGTCGTATGCTCGAGAGTGATTTTCATCGGCATGACTACTCTGATTGGGCGTGTGTTGGCTGTCATGGAAGAGTTTACGCCGGAGCGAAGGAACCGGTCCCTCCTGATCATTCTGGAGGGTCTTCACCTTCTCCTGGTTAGAAGCATTGGTATCCTTGCTCGCCATGACTTTCTACCGGAGAAGTTAACTGTGATTGTAAAAAGCACTAAAAAGGCCCTCCTTCTAGCGCCAAATGTTAACGCCAAGTTTCGCCGGCGCGTCTAACCACAGAATCCACGCGCTTGAACCTGCACAATAACAGATCACACACGAAGCTTGACGGCTTGTGCCGCCGGGGGATAGCTCCGGTGTGAGAATAAGTACAGGCCGTTCACAAGGTTTAACAATTGAGGCTTTTGTATTTAGTGCTCAAAGATGTATTACCTGCTAAGTGTAGTCAAACTTTGTATTTATAGTCATTCTCACCTCCCTAGAACCTCTCTCCGAGTCGGATTAGGACTCCTAAATATGATAGTTACCTATATTTAGGTCCAACACAATCTCCATAAAAGGTGGAAGTGAAATCCAATCCAAACACTGCCTTTGGAGTTACCTTATTCAAACACTGTTAGGACTCCAGACTTTGTATGCAGGATAGCCCAGTGTACAGGCCCAACCCTACCGAACCCATTATCTGGTCTGAGCTTCGGCCCAAAGGACTCGAAGGCCCGACCCCGAACGTCACACATCACAGTAGGGATCCGGCCCAAAGGACTTGGATACCAAACCCGAACCCCTTCAACTACTTCGTGGGCTTCGGCCCATTGGGCCTATAGACCCTTTCTAATGTCGAGCCCTCAGCCCACCTGGAGATCGTTAAAACGCTCCCGAACAATCGTAAATATAGTAATAATAATGCTTTTGTATCCTATCTCTCTCAGCATGACATCATAGTTTAAACCTCATGTGTCAAAACCCTAGAACAAAATGGAGTGGCAGAACGAAAAAACCGACACTTAATTGAGGTAGATGCACTCTTATGATAACTATGAACACACCTAAATTTCAATGGGGAGATGTTCTGACTGCTGCATTTCTTATAAACCGACTTCCTTCTAGAATTTTTGAGAACAGAAGTCCCATCTCTTTCCTTTAACACATGACAAGTCCTCCTTCACCTCGAGTTTTTGACTCTGTGCCATGTTCATGATAAATTTCCCACTCGTAGCAAACTTGATTCCAAGGCTCTAAGGTGTGTTTTCATTTGGTATTCTCCAACCCAAAAAGGTTACAAATGTTTTCATCCTCCTTCAAATAGAGTATGTCACTTGTGATGTAACTTTTTGGGAATTAAAACCTTTTTATTCTTCCTCACCTTCTCCTCAGTGGGAGGATGATGGTACTGAGAAGGAGAAGATTCCTCCTGAGGATGGTATTACAAGTAGTACTATACCACCTTATCCTATAAATTCTTCTCATGTTGTTATATCTGATAAATCTACACGGGAAGGACCTATGTTTAAAGAGGCAAGAATAAAGTCGCTATTTCTGCACCACTACACCAACCCTGCCCAAAATCTAGTCCTGATAATGCTAATGTTTGAGGGATCCTAATTCTACTTGTTCTTCTGATGACATTGACATTCCTATTGCTCTTAGAAAAGGGGTTAGATCTTGTACTCAACATTCAACCTCTAATTTCTTAGCCTACAATAAATTATCTGCATCCTATCATTCCTTTGTTTCTTCATTAGTCTTTGATATTTGTTTCTCTGGGTGGAGAGAAGCAATTAGCAATGAGAACTGAAAACAGGCTATGATTGAAGAGATGAATGCCCTGAAAAAGAATGATACTTGGGAATTAGTGACTCTTCCTAATGGGAAAAAAACAGTTGATTGCAAATGGGTATATACAGTCGAACAGAACAGATGCCAGATGGGACAGTTGAGAGACTCAAAGTCAAACTAGTTGCAAAAAGGTATACTCAAACCCATGTGATTGATTACCAAGAGACATTTGCTCATGTGTCAAAGTTGAACTATGTCCGTACTATAATCTCATGTGCAGTTAATTTTGGCTAGGATCTTTAGTAATTGGATGTAAAAAATGCATTACTTCATGATGACTTGGAGGAGGAAGTGTACATGGGAATACCCCCTGGTTTTGTTTCATCTGCAACCAAGGGAAAGGTCTGTAAGTTGCGAAAGGCTCTGTATGATCTAAAGCAATCTCCCAGAGTCTGGTTTGGTAGATTTCACAAAGTAATGATAAGATTTGGGTACAAGCAGAGTCGAGCAGATCATGCTTTATTTGTTAAACAAACAAAAGGTAAGACTACCATTCTTATTGTTTATGTTGATGACATTGTGGTGACATGGGATGATAGAGAAGAGATAGTTAATCTAAAAGCAAGACTGACCAAAGAGTTTGAGATCAAAGATCTTGGTCTTTTCAAATATTTCTTTAGTATTGAAGTGCGAGATTTTCCAGTGAGATTTTTCTATCTCAAAGGAAATATGTACTTGATAGTTAATCATCATCAGTAGGTGGCACATGACTTACGAATGATAAAGAAAGATATCAACGTTTGGTGGGATAATTGATATATCTTTCTCATCTCATACTAGACCTTATCTTATGTTGTGGGAGTAGTGAGTTAGTATATGCATGATCCTCGACATTGTCACATGGAAGTTGTTTACAGAATTTTGAAGTATCTCAAGTCTGCTCTCGGGAAAGGTTTATTGTTCTCACCACATGGTCATACGAGAGTTAAAGCGTTCTCTGACTCAGATTGGGCTGGCTCTATAAAGGATCGTCGTTCTATATCTGGGTACTGTTCATTTGTTGGAGGTAATCTTATTACTTAGCACAATAAGAAACAATCCGTGGTAGTAAAATCCAATGCTAAGGCTGAATATCAAGTTATCGCCTTGGGTGTACGTGAACTAATGTGGTTTTGAACTTTACTAGAAGATTTGGGTGTTACAACCAAAAGGCTTATGCAATTATTTTGTGATAATAAGACAACCATTAGTATTGCAAACGACCTGATACAACACGATAGAACAAAGCATATTGACATTGATAGGCACTTCATTAAAAAAAAGTTAACTAGTGGTCTTATTTGCTTACCTTTCGTCGAAACAGAACATCAGCTTGCTAATATTTTGACCAAGGGTCTTAGTAGTAAGATGTTTCATCTACTACGTTTCAAGTTGGGTATGCAAGACATCTATACACCAACTTGAGGGGGAGTGTTAAAAGATATGGTTTCCATAATTGTAGTTCCTATAATCAGTGTGTATACATTACTGTAAATTAGGGATTACCATAATTGTAAATTAGGATACTTATGTATATATAAACCTATGTAATAGAGAGGAAATCAATCAAGGAATTAGTTCAAAAACTCTGTTATTTCTTTTCTACATACACAAAAATCTAAAGTACTTCATCTTTTTCAAAATCATAGTGTGCTGCTCTGGTATTCATTATCATCTGGCTAGATATTAGGCTGTAAACTTCTAATCTTATTTCTTTAGAAAATGCACTGGAATTCACGGTCTAATTTGAATTTTTCAAAACTTTGTTTGTATTGATGATTGGATACTTGATGAGTATTTATTACTTCAAATTAAGCAACTTGGGTCGTCTCTGCATGTCTTTTGCTGTGGAACGTCTTCTTCTGCTGTTGCCTGTTAGATTATAATGAAGCCTAGTTATTGTACTTTACTCTCTCCGTCTCCCTCTTTGGGTTCACATCTGGTAATGTTCTAGAATTAAAATTTTCTTAGTGCAATTTTAATCCATGATTTTTTTTTTTACTTAGTAAAATATTAGTCACATCGGCCCTAAAAGGGGTGACAATCCCAGTAGGCACGGAGTATACACAGTGGATCCAAAAAAAAAAAAAAGAAACATAGAAAATGATCTGTTGGTTTCTAATCTGTCCTAAACATAAAGCACCTATTCACAATAAATCTTTGCCTAAACTTAATCCCGAGTCAATATTTTCCCAATCATTCTTAACATGTATTTTGGCTTAATTATATCAACTTGTTGGCTATCAGTGACTCAGTTCTTTATGATAAGTTTTCTCATCCCCTTTTATCTAGGTGAACCGTTTTGCGATGTGGTTGGGAGTCCGTACTATGTTGCCCCAGAGGTTTTACAAAAGCATTATGGACCAGAATCAGATGTATGGAGTGCAGGAGTTATTTTGTACATCTTATTAAGTGGCGTTCCACCTTTTTGGGCAGGTAACTCTCGTATTTAGTTCTTTTATCTATCTGTCAGAGATGGAGGACAAAATATCTGTTCTTAATTTTACTTGTTAGTGCACAATCATTCTTAAGTTTATTGTACCCTTGGTTACTTCAGAAACTGAGATGGGAATCTTCAAACAAATATTACAAGCGAAATTAGATTTTGAATCTGAACCGTGGCCTGGCATTTCTGATAGTGCCAAGGATATGATACGTAAAATGCTAGACAGAAATCCGAAGAAGAGGCTAAGTGCTCATGAAGTATTATGTAAGTTTCTCTTTCATGCCTAGAGCAGGCTAACATGTTTTTGGTTCACCTAAAATGAAATAGCCAAATGGCAAATACTAGCATGTTTGGAATTTTAAATCTCTATGAACTGATGGAGTTGATTTTTCCTTCTATCAGGCCACCCTTGGATTGTTGATGACAGAATTGCCCCCGATAAACCTCTTGATTCTGCAGTGCTCTCACGCTTAAAGCAGTTCTCTGCGATGAACAAGCTTAAGAAGATGGCTTTGCGTGTAAGGTTTCACCATTATATTTTTAGTTTGTTGTCCGTTCTAGATTTTGTCTTTTGAATCTCTCAGAAATACGGTGCTAAAACTTTGACCTTGCTATTTGGTAGGAAGATGTAGTGGTGGGTTTGAAGGGGTAGAAGTAAAATAATAGTTTCCATTGTTTGGCTGAGAGGGAAAGGGAAGCAGAAATAAATCGAGAGTTGGTTCCCTCTCCCCCGTCTCCCTCGTCTCCCCCACACGAACAAGATTCTACTCCCAAATATTAGAGTTGAATGTTTAATTGATAACTTTTGCGATTTCATGTCATGGACACATTTTCTTGTTCTTTGCTACATACTTATAATTTAACAGGGAGAAAGTCTACGAGTATAATAGCAGAAATATAAATTAATGGGTACGTCCAGTTTCTCTCCATACACAGCCAAACAGTCTAAGCTAACTTTTTCCCTTCCCTTTCCTTGTCCTCCCAATTGTTCTCATACAGAACTTTTCAATTATGTGCCAAAAGGAGCATATGTATTTGTAAACGCAAGGAAGCTATGACTTAGGTTTTATACTCCAAAAATATATGAGAACTTGTAATTTTGTAAATATATAGCTATGTTTATTAGGTTGAATTTCAGGCTATGCACTTCATCTCCAGACAATTATGTAATCGTAATACTTTCAGTAGCAACACTAGATTTTCAGTGTACCAGAGTTCTGACAATTTGGTGCCTGATCGTTTTGCTCCCCTTTCCCCCAAAAAATAAATAAATAAAAAAGCTGGTGCATGATTTTTATATTTATATAACATTAATCTTGTAATGGGACCCTTATTACATGGATTCGGTAACCACTAGAAGGATCCTTCAAAGGAAATGACATGGATTCACCTATTTTAAAAATGTTTTGGTTCATTTTCCACCAAATTGCTTGTCCGACACCTATACCAATGTCGATATGGTACTTCTGGATTCTAGATGTTTCCATGTAACATAGAATGGGAGGGCCATTGGCCATTATACTGACAACAACTTGGGCTGGCAACTGCGAGGTTATGGGTTTGTATCTGAGGGCAGCATAGTTTCATGTATCGTATCATGAATCGTATTGTACAATACACAGAATCGAAATGAAAAATGTGGTAACGCATATTTAAACATATAAAATATATTCCGTTCCAAAATGTAAGATCATTATTGACTTTTTTAAGTCAACTTAATATATTTTTAAACTCAAAATTGACATAGATTCCATTAATTTTGGTAAAAACAATGATGACTACTGTAAACTATCTATAAAGTATTACTCATTGTTAGATTGTTCCATAATTTTCAATGAATCATCTTAATTTTGAGTTTGAAAATATCTCACATTTACTTTCAAAAGTCAATAATAATCTTATAATTTGGAATGGAGGAAGTACAATCTATTGGACAATCAAGCGTGTTAATTATTAGCTTGCCTATATCTAAAAGTAGTCAAGTAAGTTTATTATAACCTAAAATAAATTTTAAAGTTAAATAGTAGCCGAAGATACTTCATTTTTACTGTTACTGTAAATAATTAGAACAAGTAGTTATTTAAGTATAAACTACATGACAGGATCTTCGTTTCATTCATCATTATCAGTTAAAAAAATATGCTTTCTATACCTGGCTTGTCTGGTGAAAACTTTGCAACCTCAAGCGCCCCCTAAACCCCCATTTCATTTTAGATTTTTTCCCTTATAAAAGATTAAGGTCATTCAGTGATGGGTTAAAATTGACTAATTTTGACAACCTTATTTTACTAATTTTGATCAAATTACAATTGTAACAAAAGTTGTGAAGTTAGAAGCACGCTTGAACTTATATTTCCAAACAGAAAGAAATGACTAAATGCAAACCATTTCTAGATTACAGAGTTTTTCTTTTGTGAAAATAGACAGCTTTTTCTAATGAGATGATACTACAGTCTTATATAAGTTATTTCTTGTGTACACTGAGTTCCCTCTTTTGGTGGTAAGTATCATGCATTACTAAATCTAATATAATAATTCTTTAAGCGTATAGTTGTGATTTTGGTCATTGATTATATTAAAGTCAAACCTTTCCTAACAATCATGACTTTTTTAGGTGTTCTTTCAATTTGGATAAGGGAGTATACTAAATTTTGAAGTCAATAGTGTTCATACTTGCGTGAAATTATTTTTTATACATGTTTATTTTGCCACTCTTATCTGAAAATTCCTAACGCCATCCCTGCCTTCACTGCCAAACTAACCTCAAGCATCATTGTAGTATTATTCTTCATATTCATTTCTCCTGCCTTGTTGAACACATTTGTACAACTTCTTGATTTCAACACCTTTCGACTTCATCTAATTCCTCCTATTCATTGTGGCTTGCATAATAAAGTATGAAAAGGTTACTTTTTGTGTCCTTAAGTGAGCATTTGATATCTTGAGGGGGAGAAAGGATCTTGTTAAATAGAGGATTGGCCCCAAAGGAACAAAGCCCTGATTCAGAGAGCTATTGAGATGGAGAGACTGAAGTTTGTAGGAAAAATCATAAGAGAGTTGATTTCAGAGTGGGAATAACCCAAGTACTCAGAGAGAGAGAAAGAGAGAGGAGAGGTGAAAATTTGAGCTTCTGATTTATCTGAGCCTAAGTCATGTAATTTTTGGTTTCTTTACTAAAGCCTCTCACTCCTAGAGCAACTTCTGACACCCTCCTTGCCAAAAATTTCCACTCTCTATTAGGCCCCTATAATGCATCTCGCATATCCTACCATCCTGTATCTAACCATAAATGTTTCTGTGTCTAGGTTGATCCTTGTCGGATACATGTTTGGCAGATACCCTCCCTGTCCCTTTTGAGTATGGATTGCTATCATAATATTCATGCTTCTGATTCAAATTATTGTCTAGTTGTAAATTTCCTTTTTAACTGCTTTGAATCACATAAAGTGGATATAAAGTCTCATGGCACTGTTTCTGATGACTGTCAAATCAGCGACGCAAATCTTCTGTAACCTCTTTCTCACTCTAGTCTTTCACTAATTTTTTTCCCTTTATTTTTGTTTTGTCATATTCATGTTTGTTGTAGATCAGGAAATCTGACTTAAAGTGGAAACTTCTCATTCTTCGCAATAATACTGTAATGGTTTATAAAAGACTAGTTATTTTTGGTCTTTTAAAGGTTAAATCTCTCCTAAGCTGCATGGTTATGGTTGTTTAATTTGAATTTAGTTTATTTTAATTTGTAAAAATGTTCTTTCAGATTAGGTTTTACATTGGTCTGCTCTAGATAGTGGGCTTGTAGTTGCAGTAAGAAGAATGGTCGATAATAATAGGTTGTTATGGATCAGTCATCTGTCATAGGTAACTACTTTAATTTAGAGCACAGTTTTGTCGAATAAGGACGTAATGGAGAGAGGAGTAGTTCTGGTTGTGCAAGGTTGATTCTTGATGCCATGGATCTTTTGTGAATTCTTTAGTAAATTTTTTGTGGAATCTGAACCGTCTCACTTCCGTGTTATTTTATGTAATTGAATATCTCATATGTTGCTTGGGTTGACTCTGGCTTTGTGGTACGCATCTCACTGCATAGTCCTTTAGTCCACTGTCCATGGCATCTCACAAAGTTAGTCCTTGGGCAACCTTGAACCTGTTGTGTCTTACATATTAGACAATGATGCAAATAGAAAATCTGATCTATGTAAATTCATGGTTGAATAGCTACGTTACACTGACTATAGGATTTGTAAAAGTTTGAATGGATGTGCTTCAGTGCTTTAACAGGTCTTGCCATTTGGTAATTGATGTTTTTAAACTCGTACAAGAGGATGTACATCAACTCGTACAAGCTAAATGTTCAAGGGGAACAAATTAAGTTGGGTTGTCTGGGAGTGATTCAAGGGGAACGAATTCAGTTGGTTGTCTGGGATAGCTTAATACACCAACTTAAAGTTTCAAATAAAATTGAGAAGCTGAATAAGGCCACCAGCCTTTAGTTTTTGCTATATAATTATCGAGTCTAGTTCTTATTTATATTTGAGTTGCCAAGCAATTTTTACAAAAAGTTTCAGCTATCCTAAACAGGCTTTAAAGCCAATGACTTGCTCTCAAGGATAACTTAAAATATTAATCCCTAAACTATTCTAAAATTCTAATTTCCTAAATAAAAGCAATAACTTTTAATTACTAAAAGTAAACACTCACAATTAAATAGAAAGTGTAATCCAACCTTCTAGGTTGCATTGAAAAGTAGGGATTCTGTACATCCATTAACATATGCATGTCTTATTTGAATTTCCTGTCTCAAACTCGGGGATGAATGGCAGGTCACATGCCTTTTGTTTTACCGTTGAGACATGCATGCATTCAGCTGTTTAGCATATTTGCATCTTCAGTACCCATATAGGCCGTGTGAGACAGTAGTCTTGATTTGTTCAACCTCAGATGTATATATCCATTTCTAAGCACAAAGTTGTATTTTGTGGTCCCCTGTTATGAGAAAGTTCTATTGATAACTTCTAATCATTTGTAGGTCATTGCCGAGAAGCTTTCAGAAGAAGAAATTGGTGGTTTGAAGGAATTGTTTAAAATGATAGATACTGATAACAGTGGAACAATAACTTTTGATGAATTGAAAGAGGGGTTAAGACGTGTTGGTTCTGAACTCATGGAGTCTGAGATCAAGGATCTCATGGATGCCGTAAGAGAATCATCTATAAAACTGATTTGCTGTTCTCTATGATCAAATGTTCTTACGCGAACTCGATAATCATTTTGCAAATGTTTGAATTGGCTTTTTTTCCTTTTTTTTTTGTAGGCAGATATTGACAACAGTGGAACAATAGATTATGGTGAATTCCTTGCTGCTACTGTGCACTTGAGCAAGTTGGAGA
The DNA here is from genome assembly GCA_016801055.1 of Panax notoginseng. Classification (NCBI taxonomy): domain Eukaryota; kingdom Viridiplantae; phylum Streptophyta; class Magnoliopsida; order Apiales; family Araliaceae; genus Panax; species Panax notoginseng. The sequence goes on from CM029012.1 coordinate 116,267,946, forward strand.
GAGAGGAAAATTTAGTGTCAGCGTTCTCATTCTTTGACAAGGATGGTAGTGGTTACATAACCATTGATGAGCTTCAACAAGCCTGCAAAGACTTTGGTTTAGGTGAAGTTCACCTTGATGAGATGATTAAAGAAATTGACCAAGATAATGTGAGTTTACCTAGGATAAATTGATATATATATATATATATATATATATATATATATATATATATAGGGAGCTGATCTACGGTTAGCACTTGATGGTGACACTAATCTATCTAATGCATCTCCCACCGTCGAAGACTAAATCTGAAGGTCCATGATTTTTAAAAAAAATTACCTTTCGCTCCTCTTGGAAGGCAAAAAATTAAAGGCCCTTTCACTCCTCTAAGGGGCGGAAGGAGAAATTACCTTTTTGACCCTATTGTTATTAATAAAATAAGTCGTATATATATTATTACTCTATGTATGTATATTTTAATAAAATTTGTTGCATCTACAATTGTTGTAGAAATATATTTTTTCTATTATTAGATTAAAACAAATTATTATAAAAATATTAAATTATATTATGTGAATGCGTTCTTTGTTTAAACTTTAATAAAAACAATATTTTATTTTCTGAAGGAAAAATACATTTAAGAAAAATAAATTAAAACTCTTTGATAAATTAACAAGCATTTTAAAATACTACGGATTGTATTGCTTCACAAGCATTTAAAAATAGTTGGGTTTTTGAAATCCCCCAATTATCATAATTTATGCAAATCATAATTAATTCAAGCCTTTTGCTTATATATTTTTATTAATAACAATCGGATCAATGAGGTTTCTGCTCCTTAGTGGAGTGAAAGGGCCTATTATTTTTTCACTTTAAGGAGCGGAAGGTATGTTTCCCAGCCTTTGGATATTCTTTTGGATGTATCTAACACTAGCCATGGATCAGCCGCATATATATATATATATATATATATATATATATATATATATATATATATGTTGCTTTGCTTATGTTCTGTTAATTCAAGGTTATTTTGGTGTTATGGCAGTTAAAGTTTGATATTGCTGCGCAAAGAATTTTAGAGAATGATTCAATGGACGCATTTATAGTAACAACTTAGGGAAAGTATAAATCCTAGGCTACGTTTGTTTGCAAATATGATAGATGGGATATGACTTTGTATTACTTTAACAACACTTTGGACTATTTTATCCTATGAATAATCCGGAATCTCATGAATTATTCGTTATTATTTCTAATGTTATTTTATACCTTAAAATGGGATTATGTAATACTACCTTTTTCGCTTGAGGCTATAATTCATCATCATATGGTCTTAGATGACAAAACATAGTCCATAGAATAAAATAACTAATTAATCAAGTTATAAAATAGTCGCAATGATAATAAATTAGTACAAATACTCCCATCTCGCATATTATTTTTGCAAATAAATGTAGTCCTATTGTGTAGTCCCCCAACCATTTTTATTGAAGCTGCCTTCCCAGTTTGAAACTTGGTTGGTCTAGCCTATCAATCTATTTCAAATTAATGAATTACATAAAAGCAGGTCTAAACTTCAGATCCTTCCCAGGCATATCTATAAGCTTTCCATAAACCAAATGGCCTTGTTAGACACAAGGCTAACAAGGCCATGCATATATGTAATATCTTTCCCCTTAGGATTATCAAATGGCCTTAGAAATGACAAAATATGGTCCACGGACTAATCATTAAATAAAATAGTCCGCAGTAGTATCAAATTAGTGCAAATAGTCTTATTCCACCTATCATTTTTACAAACTTAAAGAGCTATTTGATTAGCATTGAATGACTGAATGGCTGACCGATTTAGACATTCAGTGCGTTTGTTTTGAAAAAAAATCGTCTGAATGGCTGAATCGGTCAGCCCAGCCATTCAGACGATTTGGGCTGAATAGCTAAGTTCCATTTTTTTGGCTGAATGACGGTTGAATGAATTTTTTATTTTTTATTTTTTATAATATTAACTATTATATTAAGTAATATTAAATAAATTTATAATAATTTTGAATTTTTCCAGAGGGTAAAATAATAAAAAATCAGTTATTCAGATGTTTCAGACAGATTCAGATTCATTCAGTTTTTATCAAACATTCCCTTAGCCTTATATGTGTTTGCATATACAAGTAGATATACTGCAAAGTTTGCAGTGCTGCACGTTGAGAGATAACCCTATTTACTGATGAATATTTTTTTGTAGGATGGGCAGATAGATTATGGGGAATTTGCTGCAATGATGAGGAAGGGCAATGGCGGGGTTGGTCGGAGAACTATGAGGGGCAATTTCAGCTTGGGCGAAGCTTTAGGCGTAATGCAGAACGATAAGCTCATCTGACTACCTTATTAGCATCAACTCGGTCAATTCTCTAAAATTTTTCTAAATTCTTTAGAAACTGTTTTTAGGACCGCATCTCCTTTTGATACCAAGGTTAGTGTGATAGTACTAACAAGAAGTGATCTTATATATACCTTATATGGGTGGAATGTAAGATTATATACTGCATAGAACTACACTATGTACTTATATTTCTTGTTTCTCCCCTTTATGTATTGTCAATATTAAGATTAATATTGATTTTATGGAGTAGTCCATCTTATCAATGTAAGATTCATAGACTTTTTAAAGTCAATTTAAGATATTTTTAAATTTCAAAAGTTGATGTGATATACTCCCTCCATTCCCTTTTTATCCGTCTTTTTATTTCATTTTTATCTCTGTTTGTAGATTTTAAGAAAACTTGGTTTTTTTTTTGTATTATCTCTAACAGTAAATGTTATTTTGTTTGTCGATCATCTTCTTAATAAAGTTTACTGGTAATATTGAGATTTTATATCTAGGTTATTCACTTAGAATTTCATAACGAATTCCAATTTTGAATGTGAAAATATTATTTTAGGCAAAACTAATGAAATATCTACTGTAGTTGGCATATTTTACTGATTGTACCGTTAAACTTTTAATTTTTCAAATTACCAGTTAAATTAATTATTATTTTGAAATTGGGTCATTCTGTTAAAAAAAATAAACGGAGGATAATTTTTTATCGACAAAATTAATGAATTACTCACTGTAGTTGGCATGATTTATTGATTATACCATTGAATTTTTAATTTTTTAAATTATCACATTAAACTAATTAATATTCTGAAATTGAGTCATTCTGTTAAAAAAATTAAGCAGATATTAATTTTTTATTTCTGTGGCTCTGGAAAAGAAATTCAAAGATAAAAAATATTATTTATGTGGCAAAAAATAATTAAAAACTTATAAGTTAAAGTCAAAAAATTAAAATATTTTGGGTACTCTAATTTCACATGTTTATCGATAGAAAAAACTTCCTTGCCAATGAAAAGCAATGCATCAGCAGTAGAAATGAAAACGTGGTAATCGACAACAACATTTTGCATTTGCCTCTAAATTATCTTCGTATTCATCCATAAAAATTCAGGCTCCTATCAAATCATAAATGCAATCCCAACAAAATTAATTTAATCAAATATTACTACCACGTGTATATATATACACACATAGATATATAGAGAGATTGGGGAAGGAGTGAACCTTGTGGAGACCATTGAGAGTGAATGAAAGGAGTTTTGGAGACATAAGGTTGTTGATAGTCAGAGATGAGAGGGATCTACCGCAACACCATTTACTTCATCTGTTGTTGTTGTTGTTGGGGATTCAAACTCCATTGTTATATCTAATGCTGAACTTTGAAGTTCAACTCAATGTTTTGGGAATTCAAATATATGAGTTTTCATAGATTTTAGAGAGAGAAAATACATAGATCTATTTGATTTTGGAGAAGAGTGAGAAGATAGATGAGAGGAAGGAAGAGAGAGAATAAATTAAATTTGTTTATTTTTTTTTTATTTTTCACGTCCACGTAGGATAAAAACTAAAACGATTTAACACTCGTGAAATCGGTAACAAAATGACCCAATTTTTAAATATTAATTAGTTTAATGGGGTAATTTGAAAAATTAAAAGTTCAATGATGTAATGTGCCAACTACAGTGGGTTATTCATTAATTTTGTCGATAAAAAATTAACGTTCGCTTATTTTTTTTTAACGGAATGACCCAATTTCAAAATAATAATTAGTTTAGTGAGATAATTTAAAAAATTTAAAGTTTAACGGTATAATCAGTAAAACGTGCCAACTACAATTGATATTTCATTAGTTTTGCCCTTTTATTTTAAAATATTCAATTTGTCCTATACTTTGGAACAGAGGAATTGTTTATTTTCATGTTATGTGAAACCATTACATAACAAAATAATTCATCCATTCTTAGTTTTCCCTGGTTCTTATACTTGTGGGAAACCAACTATACATAAACTGCCAAAAATATATTACTAATTGTAAGATTTATTATTTTCAAAACTTAAATGAATCATATCAATTTTGAGTTTGAAAATATTTTAAATTGACTTTAAAAAAAGTCGATATTAGTTGTATAATTTGGAACTTATAGAGTATTAACCAAGGGGGAGATAAAGCCTAACCCCTAAAAAGATCCAAGTGGAAACAAATACAGAAACAAGGTAGCACAAACTCTTAAAAAATAAAACTATACACAGAAAAAAATAGACATCTAGGAAATAAAGAAATATAAGATCCTCTTGCAAAGCAACTTTTGCTTGTAAAGGCATAGAAAATAAGAGAGTAGAAGGCTCATTTTGGCAAAATGATGGGCATTAGGCAGCCAATGTAAACTTTCTGACTTTTCCACTATATTTCTTAGTTTTTAACCAAAAAAAAATACAATTGAAAAATGAAAAACCAATTTTTTTATAAAAGAATAAATAACTTATAAGTTTTTTTTATGCTGGTACTAAGTTTTTAAAAGGAAATTAAAAAAAATAAGTTTTAAATTCAGATTACTATTTTATTCGTTAATTAATTTTGTAGTATTTGTAATGTAAAGTGAAAATAGGAATTATAAAATTTGTTTATGTTAGTTAATTTTCTTTCCAAATTTGTCCATTTTTTTGACAGAAAACTTTGGGAATAGTTGGCCAATTTTTTATCTATTTCTTTTCTTTTCTTTTTATATTCATTAAAAAACACAATAACAAGATAATTAGATTAAAAAAAAAACAGACGTCCCAAAGGACTTTTGCAATGTCTAATTATATGAATCAGTTTCCATAAAATCCACAAGCATTTTTTGAGTCTGATTCAACCAAATCTTTGTTGTGTAGAAGAAAAAAAATTGATATTCTGATATATCACAAAGATACAAAATAGGAGGGCTATATATAACTTGTTCATGAAGCTAATTTGAAAGAAACTAATCACACTATACAGTCTTGGATGATTTACAATCAAATAAAACTAAATTGGTAACTAGAATAATGTATTCCTATAATTGCTCCTTCGACAACTCACACCAATACTCCCCCTCAAGTTGGGCATGCATAGATATCATCAATGCCCAACTTGTCAAGTGAGTTGTGAAATATTTTGCTAGAGACAACCTTTGTAAAAATATCTGCTAGCTGATCTTCTGACTTCACAAAAGGAAACTGAATGACCTTATCTTCGAGCTTCTGCTTGATGAAATGCCGATCCACTTCAACATGTTTGGTGCGGCCATGTTGAACTGGGTTGTGTACGATTGTTATGGCTGCCTTATTATTACAAAACAAGTTCATTGTATCCTGAGATGAACACCCAATTTCTTCAAATAATCTTTTTAACTAAAGTAGCTAGCCCTATTCAAATATTTCGGTTTTTTCGATTTTTCGGACGGGACCGAACCGGCCGGTTTAGTACAAAAAGAATCAATCCGGTTTGGTACAGAAAAACCGGTATATACCGATTTCGGTACGGCGTTTTAATGGTTCGGTTTTACCGAATCGGACTGGTATATACCAGTTTTCTAATTTTTTATTATTATTAATAAATAATTAATAATAATAAAATAATGATTATAATAATAAAAACAAAAATAATAATAATAATAATAAAATAATATTAATAATAATAATAATAATAATAATAATAAAATAATAATAATAATAATAGTAAAATAATAATAATAAAAAATAATAATAATAATATTAATTTTTGGTAAAAACCGGTACCGAACCGGTACCGTCGGTTTGATATACCGGTCCAACTGGTACCGGTATAGGTATCGGTATCAAAATTTGGCTGATTTTGGTATCGGTTCGGTTCGATACGGGTCCCGTTCGGACCAATTTTTACCGGTTAAACACCCCTAAAATTAGCTCACACAATCCTTTAGCCATGCCTCTTAACTCGGCCTCTGCACTAGAAAAAGCAACTACCTTCTGTTTCTTACTCCTCCAGGTGAGCAGATTGCCTCCCACAAATGTGAAGTAGCCCGATGTAGATTTTCTGTCAGTAATGTTCCCTGCCCAGTCTGCATCCGTATAGCTGTCAATGTGCAGATGTTGTTTTTTCGTGAACATTAGTCCTCTTCCTGGAGAAGACTTCTGTAGACACTCGAAATTTTGCATTCCTGTTACTAACCTTGCAGGAGGGCAAAATAATCTTCTGGAGATAACCCTGGAAGTCAAATCAGCTCAATCCCGAAGACAATCCCGAGATACTCAATTTTCAGTCTCGGAGACAACCCCGAGATACTCAGTTCCAGTCCTGGAGACAACCCGGGAGATTCAGTTCCAACCTCGGAGACAACTCCGAGGGATACAGTTCCAGTTCTAGTTCCAGTTCCGGAGATAACCCCGGAGATTCAGTTTCAACCTTGGACACAACCCCGATGCACTCAGTTCCAACCCCAGAGATAACCCCGAGAGGTCAGGAACACCTCAGAGACAATCCTGAGGACATTCAGTACTCACAGCAGCCCAATCTTAGAGATAACCCTGAGCAACGACTGCTACATTAGCCCAGAGCTGGAGAAAACCCCGGTGAGGGGTAAAATCGTCAATTTGCCACCTCGATACTACATTCACGCCGTCTCAACAATATTTCAACCCACATTTCATACAGAAGTGTCCCATAAGAACCATACCTCAAAATCCCGAGTGACTACTACACAAGACAGTACACCGGATAGAATTTGAAGACTTGAAGATATGGATATGGATCCATCTTCCCGGCTTTGTATAACTTCTTATCCCATGTCATTGTGTAGCTCTCGACAACAACATTCCGGAAAGGTATTACACACCTCAATCGGATGCCCGGATTGAAAGTTATAAAGGTTCAAGCGGATAATGCGTTACACGAGTGCACGTACTTCGAGACGGCAGGACCCACAGAGCCCGGGGAATCCCGGGTAGTTGTAGGTGGACCTGCGGCTCCCCCTCTATAAATAGAGGGCTTGGGGTGGCCATTTTAAAAATAAAAAAGGCGAGGAAGCCCTGTCCATTTTACTCTGTACACACTTTAAATTGAGTGCTTTCTTTTTCCAAACACTTGTGAGCTCGTGTTTTGCTACATATTGAAATTTAACCTGTGAAAACCCAGTATTCATTCATCAAAAGCTATCTGAAGTCTTCTTGGCAGCCCACTGTAAGACATCTCATATTTTTAAGCTTTTACTCACTTCCATCCACACATATATATTCACGTTGAGAGTCGTGTTGTGTGTGTATGCCTGAATCATCGATCCGTAGTTTTTATTGCTTATATATATATACACACATATATATATATTATTATTATCGAATTATGCTTCGATTGAGCCCAAATATAATATTCGGAGCGTTTAATGCTTTTATATATATAAATACTTATATATCTCTCTCTTTGATTAAGCCTGGATTTACATCCGGTGAGTTTATCGCTTATATATATATATATATATATAAGTTGTAAACGCACCAGATATCACACCTAGACTCAATCGAACAGAGTTCGATAATATATATATAACTGTTTATCCGCCTGCGGGTTAGATTTGCCCAAATCTGGCTATTTCTCAGTTTAACCGGTTCATGGTGACTAAACTGGAACCGTTGAAGCTGGAATGCTTAGATTTACTCAAATCTAATTCGTTTTCTAGCTTTTGCTACATGCTAGATTTGTCTCAATCTAGCTATTTCTCACTTTAATCAGTTCATGGTGACTAAAATGGAATTGATGAAGCTCAAATGGTTTAGATGTATTCAAAATCTAGTTCTTGCTTTGGATTTTGTACATATTGCTTTATCATGTGAGCCTATGAATCATATGATAACAGATTTAGTTCCTGAATCTAGATTCAGTTCGATGGACATTTTCAGCCGCAGCAAGCTTGTAAATTATTAACAATGTCTGAATTTTCTTAAATGGCTCTCATGCCCACAAGGAGTTCGGCATTGCTATGTACCTTATTTTTTTGAAGATGCCTCGCATCTCGAAAATAATAAAAGCAATCAAGCCGAACACATAATAAAATGGAAGTATCAAAGGCCTTAATTACTATTGAGCATAAGGGTTTGAAAAATCTATTTTACAAAACATCACTGCCATATCTCGTTAAAATTAAACTTTTATACAAAATTCAAACCCTTTGTATATATGTGCAAACGAGGCATAACACTACTTCCAGACAACTGCACATTGACCTACACACACACATTCAGATAAAAGTCTAAATTAAAAAGTGGCGGTAACCGTGTCACCACAGAAGTCAGGGGGGTGCCTAACACATTCTCTCCGCTAAATCATGCCCCCGGACCCTAACAAATTTTGATTTTATTGACCAGTTAAACAGTGTCACATCACTAGGTCTTTGACAAACTTTTTTTCGGTTGAGTTGGTACAACTATTTAAAAATACCAACTGGCGACTATTACAGTCAAATCATCGACATATACATGTCGGACCTTTTCAAACTTATTTTCTCAAACAAATCTCACCTAACATGAGAACACCAAAAGACAAGAACAGAAAGGGACAAATAAAATCTCGACCTCGACAGGTGGCGACTCTGCTGGGGACATCCAGTAAGAGGGCTTAAGTCGCTATTTAAAAACTTTTCAAAACTTTTATCTGCTTGTGTGTGGATGTTGCATTTACATTTGAATGAATGTGTACTAATGCATTTACTTACTGCACTTAATGCTTTGCACCATATTTGCCTATGATATTAGTGCTTCGCACATGTCATCATTTTCATACGTTGAGACACGATATATGTGAATGTATGTTGTGTGGTCCCTCTACCAGGAGGCTATTCTGTCGATGTTTGATTACTGAACTCGTAGGGAGACTAATTCCAATGAGGCTCAGGAAAGGCATGATAAGTAGTTTTTATACCTACTTATCTGGTATCTGTTACTTGAATTGTTTGCTTAATCTCATGTTTCTTAATTACTTTTCATGCATTTTGTGTTCGTTTTGTAGATTATATGCTTGGGAGCTGAAATTGCAAAGAATTGGTATGAAATCGCAAAGAAAAGCAATCCGGACATCGTTTGGGCTTTCATGTTTATTTCATATTCTTGGCTTGGAACTTTGATTATATTGTAGAGCTTCTTCTTAGCTTTTCGAAACATCTTGAATCATTCCAATCGGAGTTCGGATGCATGCGTTATGACCTTTGTACCAACGGACGTTGAACTTCACTATTTTGGGTGACCATTTACATAATAGCCACTTCAGAGCCAATTTCAACATTTCTCTAGTCCTTATTTCGAAACACTTAAAGCATGAAAGTTGTAGATCTACGTCTCCTCTTTCCGGAACATCTTGAATCATCGAAATCGGAGTTTAGACGAAGAACTTATGACCATTTTCCCAAAGGACATCAGAGCAGAAAAAGGACCCCCGCCGAGGCGGGCTTTCTCTTCACAAAACCCCCTCTGGGGCGGGGGTACCAGCTGGAAAATAGAACCCTAGCCTGCCGGGGTGGGCCCTTTTCAAGGCTAAACCCCCGCCGGGGCGGGGGTACGCGTAGAAAAGGCGAATTTTATCCAAATTTGAGTCCAAGAAGGATTGGTTCGATCCGATTGACTCAAGGACCTTCAAGAGGACTTAAAGACATATAAAGAGACTTATAAAAGGAGGAGAATCACAAGGATTAGAGGGAGAGAGAGGATTCCATTAGATTAGATTAGAGTAGATTAGAACCAAAACTTTAGTTCTTATGAGATTTGGAGATTGAAGCAACTTGGAGACCATTGAAGATTCAAAGTAGGAGCAAGGAGAGAGCGTCAAATCTTTAGACAATAGATTCTTTCTTCTCATCTTCTTCTATCTTTGTCTTTTATTGTTTATTCAATTGTGGATTCTTAGTTTTAATTCAATAATCATGAACTAATTCTTTGTTTGAGATTACAATGGATCTTATTGTGTAGTTTATTTTAATATACTTCGCTATTAATTATTATGTTCTATTGTGAGGATTGTCTATTGTGATTTGGACTTAATTATTTAATTGATTGGCCATCAATTACCGTGATAATCTATATAAACTCGAGAGATGAAGTATAGATTTAGATCTGATTATGATAGCATGTGTTTGTGATTTCTGCATAGATAAAATTCACGATTCGTGTTTAGGATAGAGATATGCCTTTACGCCATATGTAATCTTATAGAGAACTTGTGCTTCAAATCCTTTTTAATTGTAATTCACATAGAGATATAGTGGATTAGTTAATTAGGGTGTCTTGCTTAATTCTATCATCTGTGGATTTAAGTGAGTATGTGTATTATGCAACGAGAGGTATTTTATCTGCTTTAGTGTTCTTGATTAACAATTCAGGATAGAAAATAATTGATGAGAAGTGTGTTAACTTAAATAAAGCAATAAGTGAAGTTGTGATCTTAAATCTCCGTAATTTGATTTTTAATTAGTGGTAATTAGAATTAGTGTAATTAAATAATTTAATTTATATAATTTGAAATTCATTCGTTTAAATAAGATTGAGTTGATTACGGATTAGTACTTGGTGATTTTTTTTAAACTATTCCTCGTGGGAACGATACTCTACTTTTACTTTATTACTTGTTGACTACGTATACTTGCGTGTTGTGCGTAACTAGATTTTATCCAACAAGTTTTTGGCACCGTTGCCGGGGAATTTGTTTAATATTTTTTTGTCAATATTAGCTTCAATCAAATTAGTCTTAATTTAAACGTTTTGTTTTCTTTTTAGTTAATTCTCTTCCTATATTTCTCTCTTTTCAGGTTCCATGGATGATTTTGCGTATCAATGGCCATACACGAACATGACTCAACCAAGGAAAACATGGATTGATGGACTTGATATATTTTCTGTAGAGTCAGTGCAAATTGAGGCAAATTCAAAGACGTTGGAGGTTATCGCAGCCCAACGGAGTCGAAGGATGACAAACATGACTCAACCAAGGGAAACATGGAGTGATGGACTTAATGCATTTTCCGTAATATCAGCACAGATTGAAGAACTTTCGAGGATGTTGGACGTTATTGCAGCCCAAAGGAGTCGAAGGATGGCAGTTACGTGTGACTATTATGCTGACAACCATCAACCGAGTCATCAATGCACCGTCAGTTTTGAGCCGGTACCATATAGTGGTGATTACCTCAATAACTATGCTGATCCTAACTATCACCGAGATTGGGGGTATCACCCGAATTATTCAGGGAGCTACATTTATGATGATCAATACTACGCTCCAAATCCATCATACACACCGGAATTTTTATGTCCACCTCCATTGCCACAAGAAGAAAAGTCAAATCCGAGGGATGTAATATTGAAGGGCATAGCATACCTAGAGGAGATGAGGATTAGCCAAGAGCTATCAACCCAAAATTTTAATAATCGGATGGAACAACTCGTCACTACCTCAACCAATGGTCCTTGATACATGGCTTCCGAGACTGAAACAGAAAATTCAAGGCTGGGAGAATTATTGTCCAAGTTCATAGCAGATGAGGAGAAGATGAGTAATCAAACGAGGTCAAATCAAAATCTTGCGGATCAAATAGAGCAAATGACCAAAGCCGTAAGCAACCTTCCTCTAAACACTTGACTTTATGACATGGATGACGAAATTGACGAAGAACCCGAACCAAATCTGCGACTGGATGTGCCACAAGATATCGAAAGTGTGGAGACAATTGGGGATAATGAAATAGAGGTCGATGAAGATCTAAATGGGTCTCCACCAAAGATTAAAGAGTCAGTCATATTTGCACAATCATGCCCACTTGGTAGTCATGTCGCCGGCAAAGCTCTTGATGACATAAGAGCGAGTACAATTTTGAATCCATGGCGGGACGAGAAAGAGAAGATAGACGAAGAGCCCATTGTGTGTGACAAGCTTCCATGCCCCAAAGTGATAACATACATAATGGAGAAAACACATAGCTATGAGACGTTCTTGATTGAGATCATACCAAATCAGAGCATGCTAGGTGACTTTGATGCATTGGCCATCACAAATGGAAACCTACCAAAAGCTATATTATTTTCGATGGATGGAGGGTTCCTCAATTATCGAAGAGAATTGGATAGCGTTGACCAGACAAAGTCAGGCTGAAAGACTGTAATTCAAGCGCTAACTGGGAGGCAACCCTGGAATTTTTATATTTATATGCTTTACTAGTTTATTTAGTAGATAGGAATTAATTTACTTATTAAGTTCTCTTACCAATCCAAGTGCTTTTCTAATCCATGTTGTCTCTCTTAATTGCAGGTATTAGAGGTTCAATGGACAGGCAAACGATTATGAAAAGGTTATTCAAGTCAAATTTAAGTGTGGTGCCCAATTTATTTTGTAGCATCCCCAGATCCCGGTCCTAATCACCAAGGATCTGGTATGCTATTGCGGAAGATATAAACATAAATTGTTTATACATTAAACTTTTACACATCATTCCCAAGGTCTACAACCTTAACTTAATACATACCTTCAATATCTTAGAAGATTTACAATACTATTTTTGTCAGAAAATTTAATAGATCTAACTGCAATGTAATTTAATCTTGCACTTTGACTTTGCTTCTGTCTTTACTCGAGCTTTCATCTTAATCTGAAATTTTTTATCATGATATAGCAAGGGTGAGCGTCAAATTTACCCAGCAAGTTAAATTTATTTGAGGATATATCATGATTGAAAGAATTTAATAAGCTTTCAAGTTTTCAACAATATAATAATTGTGAAATAACATGAATCAAGTTTCAATAATTTCATGACTGAATAATGTTTGAAGGTCAACAATGACCATAAACAATTTAACTGAACCTTATGGTAATGAAGGTGATCAGCCTTTCATACCTGATGAACATATGCAACATGCACTAAGTGCGAATCAATAACCAGTATAGACATGAATAATCATCAATAATTATTCACTAACATACTTTGAAATATAACTCGAGTTTGAGTTAGGAAAACTTGTCTGATTCGTTGACTACTGCTACGCAGTTTAAGTTAACTTCTTTTGGTAAGACCTATCATTAATAATAAGATTGGTCTTTCAATCAGCATATTCTACTTTGTATCATAATACAATTACTTTGTCAATAGATTATCTAACACTTAATCAAATATTAGATAACATCCTAACACATCGGTATTATTATCATTCTTGGATAATTCTTCAATCACTGTATCATATTTATTATGATTAAACACTTAATCTTTCATATTATAAACTCTTTTCTATAATCCAGCAAAATGTTTATAATTCAGCAAACTGTTTTCTCTAATTCAGTAAGCTGTTTTCTCTAATACTTCAATCCAGCTAGGTGGATTCATAATTCCTTCAACCTAATGACCAATCCAGCAGACTGGATACATAATTCCTTTAATCCAGCAAGTCAAACTGCAATCCAGCAAACTAGATTACAAATCCAGCAACTAGATTGCAATCCAGCAAGTTGGATTCAACATATTTTCAATTCAGTAAACTTCTTTTCAATCCAGCAAGCTGGATTCATCAGATTTTCCAATCCAGCAAGCTGGATTCCATATCCGTTCACGAAAATACCAAATCAACTTATTATTTTTCTATCCTTTGTACAAACATGTATACACATATTTCATACACAAAAAGTATTTTTCCAAAATTTTCCAACTTCCTTTGGTATTTTTAAAAAATCATTTTTAGTTAATTCCTTAAGAAATTAGCTACCTCGTGCTTAACTCCAGAAATTCTCATCTCTTGGCACAATCTTATATGTCTTAACGTGACACTCCAGTTTAAATTTCGTAGCCATCGGAGTTATAGAACTCCGGTTATAGCCATTTTCGTCGGAAAATCACAGAAATTGAAATGGTCATAACTTGCTCATTTTAACTCGGAATGAGCTCATTTTTGGACAGTAGGTACTTTATACCATATATTTTCATGTCCCAAAAGGCCAGAATTTTTCTCACAAATTAAGTTGCCGAAACAGCCCTTTTAAACTTTTGGGCAGAAGCTAAAATAGCATTTTTCAGTTTTTCGTGCTTTATTAAATATTTTTCATACGGAAATCTACAACTCCTTTTTCAGTGATTCCACTTGGAGATGTTAGATAACTTATCATAGTATACTCCCAAATTTTTCCAGAATTTTTACATGCCCGAAAAATGACTAAACTGCCCCTACTCTTTGACTGTCCAAAACAGTCCAGTTTTTCATAAAATACACAACTATTTTTGCTAAATCAGTCACTACAACTTGTGTACTCAACATTTTTGAGTGCTACCACTTGGGTTTAGTAGCTAACTTACATATCTAGCACTTCCCTTTGACGGATCGCAAAAAGAAGGTGTAGATCAAAAACGGTGAAAATCCAAAGTACATAGAAATTTTAGAGCTTATAAAACTAGAAAAATCACTTTTCTTTATTTTCGATTTCCAACTAAATCAACACCCAATATGGGTAGATCTAAACATTAAACACTCATAAACACATAGATTTAAGGTTTTTGAGTTTAGAAACATAGATTCAAAGTTTGATTTATAATAATCAAAAATTATATAGACAAAAGGGGTTTATACCTTCGATTTTCATGCTCTTCTTCTTCTTCCATGGATGGACTTTCTCTCTCCTCTCCATCTCCCACATGGCTGCCGAACCTCCTCTTTTTCTCTTCCTCTCTCTAGTTCTTTCTCTTTCTTTCTTTTCCTCTTTCTCTTTCTTCTCTTCTCTTTCTTCTCTTATCTTTTTTTTCTTCTTATCTTTTTCCTTCTTTATCTTATCCGGCCATGTGGCCTTATCTTCTCCATATTTCTCCACTAATTCTCTCTCTCTAGTAATAATCATTACATAGCATGTGGATTATTATTGAATCATGTGGCTCCTTAAATAAATGACACCTAGCTAAGTTTGTAATTATCTTTTGCAAACTTGTGGTTTAGCATGATGACATGCACTCCCTTCTTTTTCTCTCCATGTATATCCGGCCAAGTGGCCTTATCTTGACCAAGTTTTGCTTGATTTTTATTGCTCCACTTAGTATAACAAATGTCTAAAATGCCCTCCATAATTGTGCCAACACTTGGGCCACCATTTATAATCTTTTGGGCTTCTAGATTAATTTCTTGGGCCATGAAAATAAATTAGGTCCAATACTTTTAATATTCTCATTCCCTAATTATTTAATTAGGGTATCCATTCCAAACATTTAGAATTTAAGTCACCACTCTTGTATATTAAATTCTATAACCCAACTAAACTTGTTTTAATTAAGTTATAAAATTAATAACTTGAGATAATAAAAATATATCTCTTAACTTAATATTATTTATTGTTATTCTCCCACATGTTCCTTAACAATTGGGCTCACTTGAACTTAACATTTAATTCATCTGGCTTTCCAAATAAAATATTTGGACTTCCTAATTAAAATGTTTGGGCCATAAAATTAATATGATCCATTACACTAAATTTCATCTTACCCTACTCATTTCATTAGGGTTTCTATGTACTCAAGTTAAATATAAATTCTTACCCAAGTACACTTAATTTCTTAACCCAATTAAACTTACATGCCCTTAATTTCTTAACCCAATTAGACTTGCTATAATTAGGTTATAAAATTAATTAACTGAGATGTATAAAATAAATCTCTTAAAATTAGTATATATTTTAAATATCATAACTCTCTCATCCCATAACCCGTAAGTTATTTAATTCTTCATTCCTAATATATAATTAGGATTACACTAGTTTCTTTTATTTGTCATCACATAATATTCGTATTCACTTACTCACATAATCATGAAATAAATTATGACATGCTTCACAATTCTCTTAGATTAGGTCACTAGTATATATTTAATTACAAGGACCACTAAATAACAATAACCATTTAGGTTATTTAATTATCATACTTAATTTAAATAACTTATTCAAGTTATACAATTCATATTGTATAATTTAATTTAATTTCCTCCTCCTCTCCATAAATTGTTTTCAAACAATTTATTTATATATTAAATATATAAATTTAATATATTCAATCATTTATTCAAATATGAATTTAATTTACTAACTACTTTGATACCAATATTCATATCTACATATTGGATCTCATCTCATATTTTAGCTTTACATCATTGGTATAATATTAAATATTATATCATTATCCATATAACATCATATCATAACATATTTCACTTCTCACTCTAATTTTGACTTTTCTCCATAAAAAGTCAACTGTTGACTTTGACCAAAAGTCAACCTTTACACATTTTGTGTTTACTGTCCATTCTGACTAATCTTGACGTTGCGGACGCAACCGAGCAGTCCATGCTTCAAAATTCTATCTCTAACTCAAATTTTGAGTTTTAAATTATTCATTTCTTATTGCTAATCGTATTAACTAACAACTTTATACTTATTCAAATTCTTATTTGTCAGTCAAGGCCAACGTCCAAGCTATGTTAATTACTAACATAGTTTTATCTTGATCCTTATATCATTAACTTAATTCATCATTCCTCTTGCTAAAATATTTATAGCACCTTACTAAGTATATATATTTCTATACATATACTCATCTTCGTTTAACCTTATAACATCTCTTCATGTGAATTCTTATCTCCTTAATAAAATTTCCATATGTACTTATATAACATTTCTTAGACTATTCAGTTCATATTGAATTTACAGGTATCGTAATACCTTATTCTCGATATTCCTTCAAGTACATATTAATTCATTTCTAGGGTTTTGAAATTTTGTAACCCATATTTCTTTATTCTCATTCAATTAAGAAATCATATAGGTTCTTCTTAAAAATTTTGAAATCCTTAAAATTCTTTCACAGAAACGTCAATTCCATACACTTATTTTCTGTCTAGGTTCTTCTTATAACCTTTAATCCATCATTTTAGGATTTTAATAATTATCTAAATTCTCGGGTTGTCACATTCACCCCTTCTTCTAAGAATTTCGTCCCCGAAATTAAAGCATACTAATATCTGCTTATTCTCTTGATCAAAACTAGGTTTTTAACTTAACCTTTACAATTTTCTCCTTTGAGGATTTCTCATCTATTATCACATTTCACCATAACTACTCACTAGGAGTTTACATCTTCTAAACATTCATCAAAACTAGGTTGTTCTAATAACCTTTACTCAATCATCTCAGATTCTACTCGTACGCAACGAGTTCACAATATTTCATATCCATCATCACATACTACCCCAACATTACTCTGAGGAGTTTAAAATATTTTTATATCTGTCTGAGGGATCATAAAATCATGAACTTTGAGGTTTACGGTATTTCTACCTGCTACCTCCTTCAATTAAGAAAGAAAGGTACTCTACCTCTGAAATATTTTATATTTGGTATGTTTACAATCACAAAGAAGGTAAACTACCGATGCGGGTACTTTAGATGATCAGTCTGTTGTACCTTAGTAATCGGAACGACTATATGCGTTCTTAAATTGGAATATTTTATCCCATTAGTATATCCCCATTTTCAGGGTTGTTCACCTCAGACTCATCATAAGATTCCGCACCAAAGCAATTTGGTTCGGCATAAGCTTTCAAAGAATACTTTGAATTCCATAAACATTTGTCTAGCTGAATCAAATAGCTTAGACGTATACCAATAATTCGAATTTCAATCGAAACATGTTTCTGTCCAAATTTAATTGGCACTTAATTTATCTTTAAAATTCTTAAAATCATTTTATGACTTCATGATACCGCACTGTATTTACAGTCCGTTTGAGGATTCCGTCATTGTGTGACTTTGTCATACTACATCATACCATAGTGGGCTGACGATCTTTAGATCACATACCACACTAGGTAATTCTGCATTGATAACTCCATCATTTTTATCATCTCTACACCAGGTTACATGATGCATTAATGATATAAAAATACATTTTAATAATTCAAATCATTTTCGTCTAGCCGAATCAATTGGCGTAGACTCTTCTTTAAACAGTTCAAAAATCTTTGAAAATCATCTTTGGTGTCATCACGCCACAACAGGTAACGATGTGTTAGTAGTACGAAGCCCACTTCTACACAGTTGTAACCCTATGTTGAGGATAACAAAAATTTATTTTATTTCGAAAGGCACATCAGTGCGAATTTAGCTTGATGTCAAAAATTTTGAAGTCTAGCATAGCTAGAAGATTTGGAATACCTATGCTTCCACCATCAACTTCAATTTCTCTACTGATCCATTTCTTAATAAGTCTATCTATTTCTATCATCTTCAATGCTCCAATCTCAACATAACTATACCAGTTCGTCAAACTTACCATACATTATGAGTTCAGGAACTTTCCACAATCACATGAGTTTAAGAACTTATCCTAGTCAGACCTTTGGCGTCCATTCGCTGAGGGGTTCAAAACATACCATATGATTATGAGTCATGAACTTACCATAAGTATGAGTTTTAAGAACTCGTAACTAACCTTATATTCTCTATATATTCGTTATACACATGAGAAAAGAATCACCTTATCCACATGCATATAACAAATAGCGCAACATTAGGTTCCAATGATTATCAATACCAGAAACTAAGTGGTTGTCAAATCAAACTCGGCCACTAATCAATATAGGAAGCTAAACGAACAATTCCCTGCCCATACAAAGAATTGGTCAACCTAACCACTATATCGACCAGGAGGCTAAGTGATTCTAAAACCAAGTACAAACTCCCCGCCCATACAAGGAATCATACAACTCAGCTGCTGACTTGAGTCCTCAATTGAAATCCCTCACCATTCTAACTTTCTCTTTTCTTAATACGATTTTTTTTTAATCCGCATCTTAACATTTACCACTCTTTTCTGAGTTTACATAGTACCATTTCATAGTACATTCTCTTTATAGCGTCAAGCTATATCATACCAATCATTTAACATATCATATGTTATTCAACGATTTATTCTGATCACGTCGTGATCTTATTTCGTAATCATTTCTCCTTATACTTACGATCGTTTTATTTTACGATCTTCTTATTCTTCTCTTTAATCATATTATATTATGATTTTAATAACACTTCTCATCTTATAGACATAGTCTATTTATTTTCACTTATCATCATTATTATTGGAGTCAGGTAACTCCGGATTCTTATCCTTATATCTCTTCAAGATTCTTCCTTGAATCTTAATTATCTTTCTCTTTACTTAATAATGAATTTCCAAAAATTCATCTCTTATCGCTTAAACTCTATTCGAGTTTATTAGTTATTATCTCTCCGCGGTTATATCCTAAGGTACACCTACCTAAGGTTTATAACCTACAGCTCTGATACCAACTGTAGCATCCCCAGATCCCGGTCCTAATCACCAAGGATCTGGTATGCTATTGCGGAAGATATAAACATAAATTGTTTATACATTAAACTTTTACACATCATTCCCAAGGTCTACAACCTTAACTTAATACATACCTTCAATATCTTAGAAGATTTACAATACTATTTTTGTCAGAAAATTTAATAGATCTAACTGCAATGTAATTTAATCTTGCACTTTGACTTTGCTTCTGTCTTTACTCTAGCTTTCATCTTAATCTGAAAATTTTTATCATGATATAGCAAGGGTGAGCGTCAAATTTACCCAGCAAGTTAAATTTATTTGAGGATATATCATGATTGAAAGAATTTAATAAGCTTTCAAGTTTTCAACAATATAATAATTGTGAAATAACATGAATCAAGTTTCAATAATTTCATGACTGAATAATGTTTGAAGGTCAACAATGACCATAAACAATTTAACTGAACCTTATGGTAATGAAGGTGATCAGCCTTTCATACCTGATGAACATATGCAACATGCACTAAGTGCGAATCAATAACCTGTATAGACATGAATAATCATCAATAATTATTCACTAACATACTTTGAAATATAACTCGAGTTTGAGTTAGGAAAACTTGTCTGATTCGTTGACTACTGCTACGCAGTTTAAGTTAACTTCTTTTGGTAAGACCTATCATTAATAATAAGATTGGTCTTTCAATCAGCATATTCTACTTTGTATCATAATACAATTACTTTGTCAATAGATTATCTAACACTTAATCAAATATTAGATAACATCCTAACACATCGATATTATTATCATTCTTGGATAATTCTTCAATCACTGTATCATATTTATTATGATTAAACACTTAATCTTTCATATTATAAACTCTTTTCTATAATCCAGCAAAATGTTTATAATTCAGCAAACTGTTTTCTCTAATTCAGTAAGCTGTTTTCTCTAATACTTCAATCCAGCTAGGTGGATTCATAATTCCTTCAACCTAATGACCAATCCAGCAGACTGGATACATAATTCCTTTAATCCAGCAAGTCAAACTGCAATCCAGCAAACTAGATTACAAATCCAGCAACTAGATTGCAATCCAGCAAGTTGGATTCAACATATTTTCAATTCAGTAAACTTCTTTTCAATCCAGCAAGCTGGATTCATCAGATTTTCCAATCCAGCAAGCTGGATTCCATATCCGTTCACGAAAATACCAAATCAACTTATTATTTTTCTATCCTTTGTACAAACATGTATACACATATTTCATACACAAAAAGTATTTTTCCAAAATTTTCCAACTTCCTTTGGTATTTTTAAAAAATCATTTTTAGTTAATTCCTTAAGAAATTAGCTACCTCGTGCTTAACTCCAGAAATTCTCATCTCTTGGCACAATCTTATATGTCTTAACGTGACACTCCAGTTTAAATTTCGTAGCCATCGGAGTTATAGAACTCCGGTTATAGCCATTTTCGTCGGAAAATCACAGAAATTGAAATGGTCATAACTTGCTCATTTTAACTCGGAATGAGCTCATTTTTGGACAGTAGGTACTTTATACCATATATTTTCATGTCCCAAAAGGCCAGAATTTTTCTCACAAATTAAGTTGCCGAAACAGCCCTTTTAAACTTTTGGGCAGAAGCTAAAATAGCATTTTTCAGTTTTTCGTGCTTTATTAAATATTTTCCATACGGAAATCTACAACTCCTTTTTCAGTGATTCTACTTGGAGATGTTAGATAACTTATCATAGTATACTCCCAAATTTTTCCAGAATTTTTACATGCCCAAAAAATGACTAAACTGTCCCTACTCTTTGACTGTCCAAAACAGTCCAGTTTTTCATAAAATACACAAAACTATTTTTGCTAAATCAGTCACTACAACTTGTGTACTCAACATTTTTGAGTGCTACCACTTGGGTTTAGTAGCTAACTTACATATCTAGCACTTCCCTTTGACGGATCGCAAAAAGAAGGTGTAGATCAAAAACGGTGAAAATCCAAAGTACATAGAAATTTTAGAGCTTATAAAACTAGAAAAATCACTTTTCTTTATTTTCGATTTCCAACTAAATCAACACCCAATATGGGTAGATCTAAACATTAAACACTCATAAACACATAGATTTAAGGTTTTTGAGTTTAGAAACATAGATTCAAAGTTTGATTTACAATAATCAAAAATTATATAAACAAAAGGGGTTTATACCTTCGATTTTCATGCTCTTCTTCTTCTTCCATGGATGGACTTTCTCTCTCCTCTCCATCTCCCACATGGCTGTCGAACCTCCTCTTTTTCTCTTCCTCTCTCTAGTTCTTTCTCTTTCTTTCTTTTCCTCTTTCTCTTTCTTCTCTTCTCTTTCTTCTCTTATCTTTTTTTTCTTCTTATCTTTTTCCTTCTTTATCTTATCCGGCCATGTGGCCTTATCTTCTCCATATTTCTCCACTAATTCTCTCTCTCTAGTAATAATCATTACATAGCATGTGGATTATTATTGAATCATGTGGCTCCTTAAATAAATGACACCTAGCTAAGTTTGTAATTATCTTTTGCAAACTTGTGGCTTAGCATGATGACATGCACTCCCTTCTTTTTCTCTCCATGTATATCCGGCCAAGTGGCCTTATCTTGACCAAGTTTTGCTTGATTTTTATTGCTCCACTTAGTATAACAAATATCTAAAATGCCCTCCATAATTGTGCCAACACTTGGGCCACCATTTATAATCTTTTGGGCTTCTAGATTAATTTCTTGGGCCATGAAAATAAATTAGGTCCAATACTTTTAATATTCTCATTCCCTAATTATTTAATTAGGGTATCCATTCCAAACATTTAGAATTTAAGTCACCACTCTTGTATATTAAATTCTATAACCCAACTAAACTTGTTTTAGTTAAGTTATAAAATTAATAACTTGAGATAATAAAAATATATCTCTTAACTTAATATTATTTATTGTTATTCTCCCACATGTTCCTTAACAATTGGGCTCACTTGAACTTAACATTTAATTCATCTGGCTTTCCAAATAAAATATTTGGACTTCCTAATTAAAATGTTTGGGCCATAAAATTAATATGATCCATTACACTAAATTTCATCTTACCCTACTCATTTCATTAGGGTTTCTATGTACTCAAGTTAAATATAAATTCTTACCCAAGTACACTTAATTTCTTAACCCAATTAAACTTACATGCCCTTAATTTCTTAACCCAATTAGACTTGCTATAATTAGGTTATAAAATTAATTAACTGAGATGTATAAAATAAATCTCTTAAAATTAGTATATATTTTAAATATCATAACTCTCTCATCCCATAACCCGTAAGTTATTTAATTCTTCATTCCTAATATATAATTAGGATTACACTAGTTTCTTTTATTTGTCATCACATAATATTCGTATTCACTTACTCACATAATCATGAAATAAATTATGACATGCTTCACAATTCTCTTAGATTAGGTCACTAGTATATATTTAATTACAAGGACCACTGAATAACAATAACCATTTAGGTTATTTAATTATCATACTTAATTTAAATAACTTATTCAAGTTATACAATTCATATTGTATAATTTAATTTAATTTCCTCCTCCTCTCCATAAATTGTTTTCAAACAATTTATTTATATATTAAATATATAAATTTAATATATTCAATCATTTATTCAAATATGAATTTAATTTACTAACTACTTTGATACCAATATTCATATCTACATATTGGATCTCATCTCATATTTTAGCTTTACATCATTGGTATAATATTAAATATTATATCATTATCCATATAACATCATATCATAACATATTTCACTTCTCACTCTAATTTTGACTTTTCTCCATAAAAAGTCAACTGTTGACTTTGACCAAAAGTCAACCTTTACACATTTTGTGTTTACTGTCCATTCTGACTAATCTTGACGTTGCGGACGCAACCGAGCAGTCCATGCTTCAAAATTCTATCTCTAACTCAAATTTTGAGTTTTAAATTATTCCTTTCTTATTGCTAATCGTATCAAGGATATTTCACTAATTTCATAGAGTATAGAAGTCAAAACTTAACCAACTGAGTATAATAAAGAATGGAATAACAAAAGAAATCACCCGGCATGCGATAGACCGCACAGACAGGTTATTCCAACAGAATAATAAATAATGGAACCAGGTCCGGCGTAAACGCAAAGATAGGATATTCCGACAGAATAATAAATAATGGAACCAGGTCCGGTGTAAAACACACAGACATGATGTTCCAACAAAATAATAACAAGACGAAACCAGGTCCGGTGTAAAACACACAGACAGGATGTTTCAACAGAATAATAGAAGAATGTCACCAAGTATAGGGTAGGCCGGGTATACAGGTTATTCCAACAGAATAATAAGAAATAGAATAACAACAGTTCTCTTCATGAATAAGAAAGAATAACACCCCTTACCGTTTTAAAGAAGAGCTGAAATAAGGAAGTAGTTAAGTAGCAGAATACTCTTCTTCTCTCTCTCTATAGTTTCTCTCTATAGTTTATCTCTCTAGAGTTCAGTGAATTCGTAAGAAATAATGAAGGAATGAGCTGCTATTTATAGAAAAATAGAATGCATAGTAACTAATCGATGAACGGTCCAGATTGATTACTTTAATCTGACGGTCCATATTTAAAGAAAAATCTTTTAAATAAAATATAATATATTCTATTTATAGAATAACTTTAATAAAGTATTCTGTTTTATATAAAAAGATGTTTCTGTTTTATTACGTTAATAATACGAATAAAACAAAACGTCATTATCGCTAAATAATTCATATTATTAACTGACAATAATTGAATCAAACTGAGTGACATCTCACATAAGCATTAATAATCAATACCGTGTGCTACTATGCAACCACACGTATTACTGTATTTTTACTACCGAGTAGTTCAACAGTATCAATGGTAAAACTTTCGCCGTTATTTTTAATAAAATATTTTTGTCGTTTTCTCAATCCGACAATAATTTTGTTGTGGGATCCACCAATAATTGTGCCGTTGTACGAATATTCCCTATTAAAACGAATATTCCCCGGCCAATCGAATATTATATAACAACTTGCGTACTTTGCAAAATTTATAAATATTACCCACAACTATAACATTATATCAAATTAACTCCATAATATTCAAAAATGATATTTATAAAAAATTCATCTTTATTTATAAAAGTTGGGGTCTTACAACCTCCCCTTCTTATGAAATTTCGCCCTCGAAATTAGGGTACGTACCTGGTATGTCGAAGAGGTAAGGATACCTTGATTTCATTTCAGTTTCTAACTCCCAAGCCATTTCCTCAACATCGTGGTTTCTCCACAAAACTTTGACTTGAGGTATAACCTTGGAGCGTAGAATATGTTCCTTCTTATCCAAGATTTGAATAGGAACTTCTTCATACGTCAAATCCTCTGCTATTTCTTCCTGTTCTAACTCAATAATGTGGTTCGGGTCTTCCACATATTTGCGTAACATGGATATGTGAAAAACGTTATGAACACGAGACATACTTGGCGGTAAAGCGAGTCTATAAGCCACAGTTCCTACTCGATCGAGGATTAAAAATGGACCGATGAATCGAGGATTGAGCTTTCCTCTTTTTCCAAATCTCGTAACTCCTTTCCATGGAGCAACACGTATGAACACATGATCTCCTATATCAAATTCCACGTCCTTTCGATGAAGATCAACATAACTCTTTTGTCGATCTTGTGAGGTTTTTATACGTTGTCGGATCATTTGAATCTTTTCTGTAGTCATACGTACCAACTCCGGTCCCAACAATGTTGCTTAACCCACCTCATCCCAGCATACTGGAGAACGACATTTTCTTCCATACAATGCTTCGAATGGAGCCATGCCAATACTTGCTTGATAACTGTTGTTGTAGGAAAACTCCACCAATGGTAAGAACTTGTCCCAACTTCCCTTGAAGTCAAAGACACAGAGTCTTAATAAATCTTCTAGAGTTTGAATAGTTCTCTCTGATTGTCCGTCCGTCTGAGGATGATATGCCGAACTAAATCATAAATCTGTGCCC
This sequence comes from Panax notoginseng, assembly GCA_016801055.1. Lineage (NCBI taxonomy): Eukaryota > Viridiplantae > Streptophyta > Magnoliopsida > Apiales > Araliaceae > Panax > Panax notoginseng. Next base: position 116,293,733 of record CM029012.1, read on the forward strand.
ATAGCTTTTTGTAAACTAACCCAAAATCGTGAAGTGAATCTTGGGCCTCGATCAGAAACTATGGATACTAGCATACCATGCAGTCTTACAATCTCGTTTATGTACATACGAGCAAGACGTTCAAGTGTATAAGTTTCTCGTATCGATAAGAAATGAGCAGACTTGGTCAATCTATCAACAATGACCCAAATCGCATCTATACCTTGAGAAACCTTAGGAAGACCGGTAACAAAATCCATGGTAATGTGCTCCCACTTCCATTTTGGAATTTCAAGTGGTTGCAATGGACCTTTTGGTACTTGATGCTCCGCTTTGACTCGTTGACAAGTTAGACACCTTGAGATAAACAACGCTATCTCTCTCTTCATATTGCTCCACCAAAATGTATGACGAAGCTCATGATACATTTTGGTACTTCCAGGATGGATTACAAAGGGTGTGTTGTGCGCCTCCATCATGATTTCATACTTTAAATCAGGGTTGTTAGGAACACAAAGTCTGGAGTTGACTCGAAGTATTCCTTCTTCATCGATTCTTGCTTCCGGCATAGCACCTTCTTGCACTTTCTTCCTCATACGCATCAGCTCCAGGTCTGTAGCTTGAGCAGCTTTAACTTTATCGATTAAAGTTGGTTCTACTCGTATATTCGCCATCATCACATGGGTCCCTGGAGTCTGTAACTCTATCTCCATCCTTTGCAAGTCACACAAAATGGGCCTTTGTGTTGACAATATTGTACTCGTACTTGCATATGATCTTCTACTCAATGCGTCAGCTACCACGTTCGCTTTTCTAGGATGGTATTGAATGGTATGATCATAATCTTTCAACAGTTCAAGCCAACGTCGTTGTCGCATGTTGAGTTCCTTTTGAGTGAAGAAATATTTGAGGCTTTTATGATCCGTAAAGATCTCCACCTTCTCCCCATACAAGTAATGCCTCCAAATTTTAAGTGCAAAGACAACAGCTGCCAACTCAAGATCATGAGTAGGATAATTCCTCTCATATTCCTTGAGTTGTCTTGATGCATAGGCTATGACTTTTCCATGTTGCATGAGAATGCATCCCAACCCTTTGCTCGAAGCATCACTGTAGATGAAAAATCCCTCCGAGCCAGATGGTATTGTTAGAACAGGTGCTGAAATGAGTCTCCTCTTGAGTTCTTGAAAACTCTGCTCACATTCTTCGCTCCAACCGAACTTTGTATCTTTTCGAGTCAGCTGACTTAATGGAGTAGCGATTCGAGAAAATTCTTCCACGAATCTCCGATAATAACCAGCTAAACCAAGAAAGCTACGTACTTCGGTCACTGATTTAGGTTGCTCCCAGCTTTGAATAGCTTCAATCTTTGCCGGGTCAACCGATATTCCACGACTTGATACTACGTGCCCAAGGAATGCTACCTCCTCCAGCCAGAACTCGCATTTCTTCAACTTGGCATAAAGCTTGTATTCACGAAGCTTTTGGAGTACCAGCCTCAAGTGTTGCTCATGATCTTCACGGCTTTTGGAATAAATAAGGATGTCATCAATAAAGACGACCACAAAGTGATCCAAATATTCTTTGAATACCCGGTTCATCATATCCATGAAGGCAGCAGGAGCATTAGTCAATCCAAAGGACATGACTAGGAATTCATAATGCCCGTACCGAGTTCTGAAAGCCGTCTTTGGAATATCCTCAATTCTAACCTTCAGCTGATGATATCCAGAACGAAGATCGATCTTTGAAAAGAATTGTGCTCCTTGCAACTGGTCAAACAGGTCATCAATACGTGGCAATGGGTACCTGTTTTTGATGGTGACATGATTCAACTCCCGATAATCAATATAAAGTCGCATACTTCCATCTTTCTTCTTCACGAATAGTACAGGAGTACCCCAAGGAGAAGTACTAGGATGAATAAAGCCAATGTCTAACAATTCCTGCAGTTGGATCTTTAACTCCTGAAGTTCAATAGGAGTCATTCGATATGGGGCTTTGGAAATGGGTTTTGTACCGGGTTCAAGGTCGATACAAAATTCAATTTCACGCTCTGGGGGTAGGCCAGGAAGTTCTTCAGGGAATACGTCAGGGAATTTATTAACAATAGAAATATCATTCAAAACTGACGTATTTTTGTTTAGATCCGTGACATGAGCTAAGAAAGCTTGACATCCATTTTTTAATAAACGAATAACTTTATGGCTTGAGATGACAGCGATTGATTTTAATGGTTTGGTTGCTTGAATTCACATAATAGGTCGATTAGGAATATAAAAGCTAACAACCTTACGAAAACAATCAATTTTTTGCATGATGAGTAGTTAACCAATCAATCCCTAGAATCACGTCAAATGCAAGTATTTTTAATGAAATCAGATCGACAGGTAATGTGTGGGTACCAACTTGAACTAAACAAGACTTATAAACCGTAGATGTAATGAAGGTTTCTCCCAATGGAGTTTCAACAGATAAATCAAAGTCTAATTTCTCCGGAGTCAAATTTAATCGATGAGCGCAAGTAGGAGAAATAAAAGAATGGGTAGAACCGGTATCAAATAAAGTATAGACTTCGTTAGAGTTTATGATAAGCTTACCCGTGATGACCTCATTCGGGTTCCTTACTTTCTGGGAGGTCACAACAAACGCTCTCCCTTGCACTACCGATTTTGACTTTTCTGGGACGACCTTTGGTGTCTCCATCTTGGCTGAAGTTGTTTTTGGTAAACGACAAAATTGAGCTAAATGACCTTCTCTTCCACAATTATAACATGCTTTAGACGGCATCGCGCAGTTTAGACTGATGTGTCCCTCCCCTCCGCATTTGAAACATATGATAGGTGGTCGTTCTCCTTCCTTAACAACGGGTGCTGGTGTTGACATCTTTCTATCATTGTTGAATTTCCTCTTCTTGAAATGACCATTCTTATTGTTTTGGCCCTGATTACCACCGAAGTGGTTACCATTTCTGGCATGTTGATTCCCTCCACGCTTGTTGTCACTGCTTCGATGACTGCTCTCACTGGTATTATCATTTTGCCGACTGCTCTCTTTTGGTTGCGTTGACTCGTTATCGCGCTCCACTAACTGAGCCCTATTCACAACATCTGAATACAAACACAGTTTATGAGAAATAAGATGTTGACGTATCTCAGGTTTCAAATCTCACAAAAATATTCGCGTCATTCGCTCTTCATTATGCACCAAGTGGGACGCAAACCGAGACAACTCAGCAAATTTAGCCTCATACTGCGACACGGTCATATTATTCTGCTCCAATTTGATGAACTCCACCTCCTTCATGTGACGAACACTTTCGGGAAAGTATTTGTCATTGAACAGCTCTTGGAACTTCTCCCAAGACATCTTCAGTGCGGCAGGTTGAGTACGCTTAATCGATTCTCACCAGTAATCTGCCTCTCCTCGCAACATAAAGGCGGCAAAGGGAACCTTTTGCTCCTCGGAGCATCCCAAAATATCAAATATCTTGGTAATCTGCTTTATCCATGTTTCCGCTATAAGTGGTTTTGGCTCTCCCTTAAACTCTGGTGGTCCCAACTCCTTGAACTGTTTAGCGGTGACCGTCCGAGAGTTTTCAGTGTTTCCACCTATATTTTGGACAGGAGCCGTTCTCGCCTGTTGTTGCATGAACTGCATAAAGTTTCTGAACATTTTATCATTCATCATCTGGTCAGTGTTGTTGTTTGCATGAGGATTGTCACCTTCCTGATGCACATTATACTGATTATTGATATGTGGTGAATCAACAGTCGCCTGTGCTCCATTGCTATTCTCAATATTCTCAGATGCCATTTTCAGATACTGCCACAAAATAAAAGTTAATTGATATGTCATATATTATCCTTATATTATGACCGACCAATTAAATACCATGCAAATAAACTTAGGTAGGTCATACTAGAGAAGGAATTCCCCGTCTCTCCCTTCCTAGTTCTATTCTCACATCTTAGCCAGGGATCATATCCCTAAGCTCTGATACCAACTGTGACGCCCACAAAATTAGGTATACATCACCCATCTTGGGTCCTCAGATACATAGTATAGAATACAAATATAACTTACTAATACAACTGTCGTGTACAATACGACAAAACATAAACTGTGAGTTTGAATACAAATATTATCTTCTAGAGAGTATTCATACTCAAAAGGAGTCCTCATTACATTTATTAACACATCATTACATAGAATAGTGATGACTACTAACTAATACTATCATTCGGACCATCACTCCGTTCCCCGACTTGTCCCAGCTACGTTCTCATTTCCTGAAGAGAACAGTGAAAGAAAGGGTGAGCTCAACTAGCCCAGTAAGAAATATTATGACTAAGATAATGCAGAATAAATTATCATTAGCCTTCAACAATGTTAAACTGATAAAATATAATAGACATTAAGTTTAACTGCAGCGGAACAAGCAATCCATTAAAAGAGTCAAGTAGAAAATAAACTCTACTATCTTTTATGATTTAAAAGGTTTTTCAACACTGTGATCGCTGGGACTCAGCATAATAAAATAATCCACATCATCGAATCACCCCTGCACTACGGCCAAGGATATTCGTGTATTCATTAATGGTCATGATCATGCCAACAACTGTCCATCAATGCACTACGGGCCAATGAGGACTTTTACCACATCATTCGTAATATTACGGTCATGATTATACCGAATAATCCCTGGTCATAATCATACCAAGTCCATCTATGCACTACGGGCCACAGATGACTTTCAACATTTTATAAACATGAGGATGATGACAATGATATAAGAATTCAATAAAACAAGTTCAAGAATTAATTTATCCAAGAATTAACAACGTCCAAATTGTCAACATGATACTGCTTTGTAGAGTAAAATTCAAGAATATTTAGAAGAATATTTTCATGAAAAGATACTGGATGAACCGCAATTATCAAGGATATTTCACTAATTTCATAGAGTATAGAAGTCAAAACTTAACCAACTGAGTATAATAAAGAATGGAATAACAAAAGAAATCACCCGGCATGCGATAGACCGCACAGACAGGTTATTCCAACAGAATAATAAATAATGGAACCAGGTCCGGCGTAAACGCAAAGATAGGATATTCCGACAGAATAATAAATAATGGAACCAGGTCCGGTGTAAAACACACAGACAGGATGTTCCAACAAAATAATAACAAGACGAAACCAGGTCCGGTGTAAAACACACAGACAGGATGTTCCAACAGAATAATAGAAGAATGTCACCAAGTATAGGGTAGGCCGGGTATACAGGTTATTCCAACAGAATAATAAGAAATAGAATAACAACAGTTCTCTTCATGAATAAGAAAGAATAACACCCCTTACCGTTTTAAAGAAGAGCTGAAATAAGGAAGTAGTTAAGTAGCAGAATACTCTTCTTCTCTCTCTCTATAGTTTCTCTCTATAGTTTCTCTCTCTAGAGTTCAGTGAATTCGTAAGAAATAATGAAGGAATGAGCTGCTATTTATAGAAAAATAGAATGCATAGTAACTAATCCATGAACGGTCCAGATTGATTACTTTAATCTGACGGTCCATATTTAAAGAAAAATCTTTTAAATAAAATATAATATATTCTATTTATAGAATAACTTTAATAAAGTATTCTGTTTTATATAAAAAGATGTTTCTGTTTTATTACGTTAATAATACGAATAAAACAAAACGTCATTATCGCTAAATAATTCATATTATTAACTGACAATAATTGAATCAAACTGAGTAACTTTTCACATAAGCATTAATAATCAATACCGTGTGCTACTATGCAACCACACGTATTACTGTACTTTTACTACCGAGTAGTTCAACAGTATCAATAGTAAAACTTCCGCCGTTATTTTTAATAAAATATTTTTGTCGTTTTCTCAATTCGACAATAATTTTGTTGTGGGGTCCACCAATGATTGTGCCGTTGTACGAATATTCCCTGTTAAAACGAATATTTCCCGACCAATCGAATATTATATAATAACTTGCGTACTTTGAAAAATTTATAAATATTACCCACAACTATAACATTATATCAAATTAACTCCATAATATTCAAAAATGATATTTATAGAAAATTCATCTTTATTTATAAAAGTTGGGGTCTTACATTTATCGCTGAGACTCAGCTAAATAAATAATCCATATCATTAAATCATCCCTGCACTACAGCCCAAGGATATTCTTTAGTATCACGACCACAAATTATCCATGATCTACGGCAAAAGATAATCGTGTTTTCATCAACGGTCCTGATCATGCCATAAAATAATTCATCTTTGCACCCTTGGCCGAAGAGAATCCATAGCCATAATCATACCAAAAACTGTCCATCAATGCACTACGGGCCAATGAGGATTTTTTTCCACATCATTTGTAACATTACGGTCATGATTATACCGAATAATCCCTGGTCATAATCATACCAAGTCCATCTATGCACTACGGCCACAGATGACTTTCAACATAATATAAACATGAGGATGATGACAATGACATAATAATTCAATAAAACAAGTTCAAGAATTAATTTATCCAGGAATCAATAACGTCCAAATTGTCAACATGATACTGCTTTGTGGAGTAAAATTTAAGAATGCTCAGAAGAATATTTTCATGAAAAGATACTGGATGAAGCGCAAATATCAAGGATATTCCACTCATTTCATGGAGTATAGAAGTCAAAACTTTACCCAAATGAGTATAATAAAGAATGGAATAACAAAAGAAATCACCAGGCATGCGATAGACCGCACAGACAAGTTATTCCAATAGAATAATAAATAACGGAATCAAGTTCGGCATAAAACGCACAGACAGGATATTCCAACAGAATAATAAAGACGGAATCAGGACCGACGTAAAACGCACAGACAGGATATTCCAACAGAATAATAAAGACGGAATCAGGTCCGGCGTAAAATGCACAGACATGATATTCCAACAGAATAATAAAGACGGAACCAGGTCCGGCATAGAACGCACAGACAGGATATTCCAACATAATAATAAAGACGGAACCAGGTCCGGCGTAGAACGCACAGACAGAATATTCCAACAGAATAATAAAGAATGGAATAATAGAAGAATTTCACAATGTATGCAGTACTTCGCATAGACAGGTTATTCCAACATAATAACAAAGAATGGAATAATAGAAGAATTTCACCAAGTATAGGGTAGCCCGCGTATACAGGTTATTCCAACAGAATAATAAAGAATGGAATAACGGAAGTTCTCTTCATGAATAAGAAAGAAATAATACTCCCTACCTTAGAAGAAAACTGGATACTTGAATAGTGAGGTAACAGACTACTTTTCTTCTTTCTCTCTATAGTTTCTCTCTCTAGAGTTTCAGTGAATTCGTAAGAAATAATGAAGGAATGAGCTTCTATTTATAGAAGAACTGAAAGTGGCTCTTGGTCTTAACGAAGGGTCAAAATGACTCTTGGTAATATTGAAGAGACAACTACTATTTACGAAGGGGCAATTAACTCTTGGAAAACAGAAGGGGCAAATAACTCTTGGAAAATTGAAGGGACAAGTTACTATTAAAACTTTAAATCAACGATCCATATTGATTTACTATTATAATTTCAACCAACGGTCTGAAAAATTAGCACATCTCCTCATGGAATAATATTGCACCCAAAAATGATTTGGACCGAAAAGAAATATATTTTACGGGTGAATAGTAACTCATGAATAGTAACTCGTGAATAGTAACTCGTAAATAGCAACTCATGAATAGTAACTCGTGAATAGTAACTCCTGAATAGTAACTCGTGAATAGTAACTCATGAATAGTAATCTGACATGAAAAGTGCCCCGAATACCCGATTGAACAATATAACCTCCAGACATCAATTATTATCAAAATAAATGTCGATTTCCACTAACACAAATAATCTCAATACAATAGAACTATCAATTTCATCTTTAATCAACACGAACTTATTCATCATTAATATTATAAGTCACAAAATTTAACAACTTTCGAGGAAAGAGAGAGCTTTCCAATAAGGATTTCTCCTTATTGGCGCGCAATTAGGTGACCAAACCTCTCCTTGACAGAACTTCTAGACATTGTCAATATTGCAAATAATAATATGAATAATTTTGCCTTCTCAATTATTGATTTAATAATATAACATATTATGCAGATGATACTATGACAATAATTGAATCAATAATATAAGAGATATGATGCAGTAATTACTGTAGCAATAATTGAGTATAACTGAGTGACTTCTTACGTAAGTGTTGATTGATTTCGCAATCAATGAATACGTGCAAGTATACACGGTCAACAAGTAATAAAGTGAAAGTAGAGTATCGTTCCCACGAGGAATTATTTAATAAAAATTACCAAGTACTAATTCTTAACCAAATCAATTTTATTTAAACAACCAATAATTGTGATTTCTAGATTTAAGAAAACTAAATTAAACAAAACAAAAAGATTATTCTAAAGGAAAACAAATAAACAACTAAGAATTGATGGAATTCAGATAAATAAGAATTAAGACTCCAATATCCCCAATTATGAATTATAAATTAATTATTCAACTATCCCAATTATTATATCTACTGAATTGTTAATAGGAATTCTCAAATGCCAAAAGCCCTCTCTCGAGTGATCAATTGCCTTCTATTTAACCCAGATTAATTTTGTTATATCTCTATGCAAAACAATTGAATTAAACTCGCTACAAACCCAATTCCTCTTATATTACATGCGGCAAATAAATATTCTCATTCTATTCACAAACCTAATTATTCACTGTGCAAATAACTAAGTCACATGTTACCAAGCCCAGTTCTAACCCTAGAATTCCTTTCCCAATTCCTTCTAGAGTAACAAGATAATTATTGATCAGATAATTAATCAATAAGCTCAAAGCAAGATGAACAATTCACTTCAACATAAATAATTAGAATAAATCAAATAACTAATTTATAGCCATAAAAAGTTCAATTGAAATCTTAATAAAAGAGTTAGTTCATAATTAATGAATTAAAACCAAGAATCCACAATTGAATAGACATTAAAAGATAAAAGTATGATAAGAGAAGATAATAGAATCTGTTGTCAGTAAATCTGATGCTCCCCTCTTGCTCCTGCTCTTGATCTTCAATGATCTCCAAGATGTTTCAATCTCCAAAACTAATAAGAACTAGGGTTAATGTCTAATCTAATGGAGTATTTAATCTAGTCTAAGCTATGTAATACCCCTTTATTTTATGTCTTACATCAAGTATTTATAGATTACAAGTCCAATTTTGAGCTTAGGAACAAATCCAATCCAATTTGGAGTTAAAAAGGTGTCAAAATTCGCCCAAAACGCGTCCAGGCCGCACCAACCTCTTCCCCCAACGCCCCAGCGCTGGGCTTGACACTCAAAGTCTGCCTTATAGCGCCCCGGTGCTGGAAATTGCCTTGAAATTAGCGCCCCGGCGCTAGTGCTTTTTTTTAGAAATTTTCTGCTCCGACATCCTTTGGGAAAATGGTCATAACGTCTTCGTCTGAACTCCGATTTCGACGATTCAAGATGTTCCGGAAAGAGGAGAAGTAGATCTACAACTTTCATTCTTTAAGTTTTTCGAAATAAGGTCCGTAGAAATACTCAAATTGGCTCTGAAGTGACTATTGTGTAAATAGCAAGCTGAAAACGCGAATCTAGCCACCCCGAACGTCGATCCACATAACTTTTGTCCCAAATCCTACAAAACAATGTAAAACATGCATGAATAGACACAAACACTTAAAAACTATTCTAAAAGACTTGAGAATAATAATAAATTAAGCCCGAATGTATCCAATTCATGTGTATAAAACTCACTCATCAAATACCCCAAAACTTAAACATTTGCCTGTCCTCAAGCAAAAACATAAAAAAACTAAAAAATAAACAAACAAACTCAACTACATGAATGCATATGCGTGATCTACTTCCTAATATACATACGAACCTAGCAATAAATCAGTATGATATATAGCAACAGGCCTCAAAGTTACCATTGGTACTCAAACAATATATCAAATCAAGTCAAAATCCATAACTCTAACTAATTAGTCAATCCAAATCTGTCATCACCCATGTTGTGTGTGTGTGCTTGTTAACCATTCTAACCAACCATAATTCAAGATAATCACAAAACAAGCTTCTTAGAATGAAAATTTCAGTTCCAATTCAATTACTTTTGTGAACATGACAACTCCGGTTAAAACTAATCAATTACCAAGTCTAAGGGTAAATACAAGATTTATTTATACTTTTATTCAACCACGAGGGCATTTTTGCTCTTTCTCGTGTTTTTATTATTTTTTTTCTTATGGCTGTGCAATGTCTTATTCCCTTAGGCTTTTCAGTGCTACCTTAATGAGCTTTCGACCAACGACTCCAAGTCATTAAGACCTTAGGGCGCTAGGTGTAAAGACAATCCCTTCGGGCTTACTTACTCAAGTAACAAAGGCCATAAAACTAGACAAGCATGCCACGGTGTTTATTCTTTTTTTTTCTTTTCATCATTTCTTTTTCTCCTTTTTTTCTCTTTTTGTAATATATATACCCCATAGATTCCCCCAAACTCAAGCTTTTACGTCATTCCAACCTTTACCGCCAGTTCACTAATTTCCTTAAATTTTAACCAAGATTTTCTCCCAGAAACAAATTATGAAACCCTTGAACCAAGTGGATTAAAACAGTTAAACTTTAAGTGCTAACCGGTTACATAAGTTTCAGACAGGCTCAAATTATCATCATGATTAAAATTAGAACTCATCATCAATTATCAACATTGTTCAAGTTAACAATTAATACCAATCTTATCGTAGGCCGAGCTAAAACCACACCAACTAATTACACAGATTCATAAAAAAAATACAATTATACTACATGAACACATACTAATGCAACACATATATGAATATGCAAATAACTACCATGTACTATATGCAACCTAAAAAAAATAATGCTAACACAAAAAAAATGAACTACTATGCAGATAACCAACTATATGTAATACGACACTAAAATGAACTACTATGCAGATAACTAACTATATGTAATACTACACTAAAATGCCCCCAAACTTAAACTAGACATTGTCCTCAATGACTAAATTAGAAAAAATTAAAGCAGAGGACTTCCTTGAAAATATAGCAATCTTCCTCATTGTCCATTAAGTTTGGAGAATATGCTAGGCACGTGGAACAAATTGGGCACCACTTGAATTTGACTTGACTAACCTGTAAATCATGATAGAAGCAATTTTATTAAATCTTAAATAAATACAAATTCAAAACTACTAATATAAAACTTAATAAAAAATTAAAATTAAAATTAAACTTGGGTTGCCTCCCAATAAGCGCTTGTTTTATAGTCTCAGCCTGACTTCTTCAATTCTCTATCCAATTCCTGTTCGAAAGTTGAGGAACCCTCCATCCATCGGAAATAATATAGCTTTTGGTAGGTTCCCATTTACGATAGCCATTGTATTTAAGTTACCTAACATGATCTTTTTAGATAGGATCCCCATTAAGTACGTCCAACATCTAGGTGTTTTTTCCATTGTGTCTGCGAATAGATTCTGGCATTGAGGCTTGTCAGACACAACAATCTCTTCTTCTATCTTCTCCAACTCATTGAACCATGGCTTCGAAGTTGTACTCATTTTTACGTCACAAGGAGTATTGCCGACGACATGACTACCTAGCGGACATGGTTTTACAAATCTAACCGGATTCTTGAACTTTGGTGGAGAAGGTACATGGGACACTGTCAAAATTGGCTCATCTTCGTTGGTACTCAAAGTTAGATCTTTGCCGATCTCTTTTTGTTAGTCTCCAAGTCTTTCCTCTCTTTCAACATCTATATCATTTGGCACATCCGATTGCAGATTTGGTTCAGGCTCATCATCAGTCTCGTCATCCATGTCATAAAGTCAATTATATTGAGGACGGTTGTTCAACGCATGTGCTATCTGCCCCAATTGATTTTCCAGATTCTTTAACGATGCTCCTTGGCTTTGCAAATGCAGCTCTATTTGATTAAATCTTTTGTCTTGTTCCTCGTTCCTTTTGTCAGAAGCTCTAATGAATTTTTCCAAGGCTTCCTCCCAATTTGAATGTTCTTCCTGTTGTAGTGGAGGTGGACACGAGAAATCCGGTGGGTATGTTGGACTTGGAGCATAAAATTGATCTTGATTGTTACTCCATGAAAAATTCGGGTGATACCCCCAATCCTGATGATAGTTGTTGGGATAGACATAACTGTTGGGGTAATCACCACTATACTGTACCGGCTCGAAACTGATGGCGCATTGATGACTCATATGATTTCCAGCACAATAATCACAAGTAACCGCCACACTTTGACGACGTTGAGCTTCAAAAGCTTCAAGCATCCTCGAAAGTGTCTCCATCTGTGCTGACAATGCAGAAAGTTTCTTGAGTCTGTCAATCTCCGCTCCCCGTGGTTGAGTCATGTTCGTGTATGGCCATTGATACGCAAAGTCATCCATGGTACCTAAAAAGAGAGAAATATAGGAAGAGAATGAGAAATAAAAATAAAAATAAAAATGTTTAAATTAAGACTAATTTGATTGAAATTAATATTGGTAAATAATTATTAAATTAATTCCCCGGCAACGGCGCCAAAAACTTGTTGATTGATTTCGCAATCAATGAATACGTGCAAGTATACACGGTCAACAAGTAATAAAGTGAAAGTAGAGTATCGTTCCCACGAGAATTATTTAATAAAAATCGCCAAGTACTAATTCTTAACCAAATCCATTTTATTTAAACAACCAACAATTGTGATTTCTAGATTTAAGAAAACTAAATTAAACAAAACAAAAAGATTATTCTAAAGAAAAGCAAATAAACAACTAAGAATTTATGGAATTCAGATAAATAAGAATTAAGACTCCAATATCCCCAATTATGAATTATAAATCAATTATTCAACTATCCCAATTATTATATCTACTGAATTGTTAACAGGAATTCTCAAATGTCAAAAGGCCTCTCTCGAGTGATCAATTGCCTTCTATTTAACCCAGATTAATTTTGTTATATTTCTATGCAAAACAATTGAATTAAACTCGCTACAAACCCAATTCCTCTTATGTTACATGCGGCAAATAGATATTCTCATTCTATTCACAAACCTAATTATTCACTGTACAAATAACTAAGTCACATGTCACCAAGCCCAGTTCTAACCCTAGAATTCCTTTTCCAATTCCTTCTAGAGTAACAAGGTAATTATTGATCAGATAATTAATCAATAAGCTCAAAGCAAGATGAACAATTCACTTCAACATAAATAATTAGAATAAATCAAATAACTAATTTATAGCCATAAAAAGTTCAATTGAAATCTTAATAAAAGAGTTAGTTCATAATTAATGAATTAAAACCAAGAATCCACAATTGAATAGACATTAAAAGATAAATGTATGATAAGAGAAGATAATAGAATCTATTGTCAGCAAATATGATGCTCCCCTCTTGCTCCTGCTCTTGATCTTCAATGATCTCCTTGTTTCAATCTCTAAAACTAATAAGAACTAGGGTTAATGTCTAATCTAATGGAGTGTTTAATCTAGTCTAAGCTATGTAATCCCCCTTTATTTTATGCCTTACATCAAGTATTTATAGATTACAAGTCTAATTTTGAGCTTAGGAACAAATCCAATCCAATTTGGAGTCAAAAAGGTGTCAAAATTTGCCCAAAACGCGTCCAGGCCGCACCAACCTCTTCCCCCAGCTTCCCAGCGCTGGGCTTGACGCTCAAAGTCTGCCTTATAGCGCCCCGTCGCTGGAAATTGCCTTGAAATTAGCGCCCCGGCGCTAGTGTTTTTTTTTTTTGGAAATTTTCTACTCCGACGTCCTTTGGGAAAATGGCCACAACTTCTTCGCCTGAACTCCGATTTCAACGATTCAAGATGTTCCGGAAAGAGGAGAAGTAGATCTATAACTTTCATTCTTTAAGTTTTTCGAAATAAGATCCGTAGAAATTCTCAAATTGGCACTGAAGTGACTGTTGTGTAAATGGCAAGCCGAAAACGCGAATCTAGCCACCCCGAACGTCGATCCACGTATCTTTTGTCCCAAATCCTACAAAACAATGTAAAACATGCATGAATAGACACAAACACTTAAAAACTATTCTAAAAAACTTGAGAATAACAATAAATTAAGCCCGAATGTATCCAATTCATGTGTATAAAACTCACTCATCAGTAAGCATCAATAATCAATACTGTGTGCTACTATGCAACAACGCGTATTACTGTACTTTTACTACCGAGTAGTTCAACAGTTTTAACGGTAACACTTCCACCATTACTTTCAAAAAAAATAATTCTGTCATTTTCTAACTACGACAATACTTTCGTTGTGGGGTCCACCAATGATTGTGCCGTCGTACGAATATTCCCCGACAAAAGGAATATTCCTCGACCAATCGAATATTTTATAACAACTTGCATACTTTGTAAAATTTATAAATATTACACACAACTATAACATTATATCAAATCCACACCATAATATTCAAAAAAATATTTCGAGAAATTTAAATCTTTATTCATAAAATTTGGGGTCTTACAATAACAGTAATAATAATAATAGTACTAATAATAATAATAATAATAATACTAATAATAATAATAATAATAATAATAATAATAATAATAATAATAATAATAATAATAACAATAAAAGTTATAATAATAATAGTAGTACTAATAATAATAATAATAATAATAATAACAATAATAATAATAATAATAATAGTACTAATAATAATAATAATAATAATAATAATAATAATAATAATAATAATAATAATAATAATAATAATAATAATAATAATAATAATAATCCTTGCAAAATAATAGCAACTAGGCCCATGTGCTCGGGTGGTCATTGGATCAATATTTCAAATTAGAGGTCTTAGGTTCGAATTTGTGCATCAACATATTTTTTGGGATAAAGTTCAATATTCGCCACGTCAGTCCGTCCACATATGATATGTGCGTATATATATATATATATAAAAACAAATATTCATATAAATATTTATAACAAATATTCATATGTAAATTTTATAAATTTTACATGAAATATTTATAAATAAATATTTGTTTATAAATTTTAAAGATAAATTGATATATATATATATATATATATATATATATATATATATATATATATATATATATATATATATATATGGTAATAGAATTTATCTAATACACAAAAAAATATAACTTAAGAAGCAAAAATATCACAGCTAAGTTGTAACGACCCCAAAATAGGTCCATTCTATCCAACCCATTCTGAGTCGCCAAATACATGGTACAGAAAATAAATACAACTTTATTACAACAATTGTCATATTAAATACAACAACACATATGCTGTGAGTTTGGACACAAATATATTCCAAATATGACACATGTCCCAACCGTGGACAGCACCTCACAAGGGTACCTATCATAAAGGTATAGTCAAAGACTGTTTTAGAAATTAGAATATTTGAAAAGTGCTCAAGGAAACCTTCGTACATGGGAGGCCATGCGTCTAGGTTATGATAGATATCATATGGCCACATAATTATCCTTGGTTGATTCAATAGACTCCAAAAAAAATGAGAAGTTTACTATCATATTCTTTCCAATGGTGAGTCTTCTCTTGACATATCATTATCTCCACTGTCTCTAATTAAGAATTATACTTCAAACAAATACCAAGATTATATAGGTAGTGCTCGTAAATATACTCAGCAAGTGGATGAGCACATCCCTGTCTTATTATGATACGAGATTGTATGTCATTAGACATCTTGTATGATAGTGGTAAAACACCCTTCCAACGTTGGGTACGCCTTACCCTATTGGATTCACCAAATATAACTACTAAATAAATTTTTCTATACTGCTTAGGGAGAACTCCACAGCTAGAGACCACCGTTCTATTCCCTTGTTACCCTCGCTCGACCCAGCTACACTCTTATTACCTGAAAGGAATTATGAAGCAAAAGGGTGAGCACAACTAGCTCAGTAAAGAATATCATGACTAAAGATAATTAAATTATCAATAGCCTTCATTAGTAATAAATCAGAGATTTAGAACATATGGTAGATAATAAAAATTTTCAACCATAGTTGCAGCGGAATGAGCAATCCATTAGAAGAGTCAAATAGACTATAAAGTCTATTATCTTCTCCATGTTAAAAATCCACCAACAATGTTTTATCCATGTAACATCACTCATCAGTTCCTTTCCACAATCATATGAATAACTCATAATCATAATTGTGATTCTAAATTTTTTTTCGCACCCAGGACGAAGAATATTTTCATCACCTGTCTTTACCTGAAACGTCAAAGATCATAGTTATACCAAATCACAGTTTCTGTTCATAATCATGCTAATAATTTCATCTTCGTACTACGGCCAAAGATATTCATCAACAAATTATCTTTGCACTACGGGCCAAAGATATTCAATAACAGTTCATCTTCGCACTACAGGCCAAAGATATTCATTAATAATTCATCTTTGCACTACAGGCCAAAGATATTCATCAACAGTTCATCTTTGCACTACAGGCCAAAGATATTCATCAATAATTTATCTTTGCACTACAGGGCAAATATATTCATTAACAGTTCATCTTTGCACTACAGGCCAAATATATTAATATCTCAAAGAAATATATAATCATTTCAGAATTATATAAACAATAATTATAACCATGTTGATCAATTCACCTTTACAATTAAGCTAAAGATATTCAGTTATAAATTCAATGGTCATGATCATACCAGTCAACAATTCAACTTTGCACTACTGGCCAAAGAGAACCCATAGTCATGATCATACCAATAATTTACCCATCTTTACACTCAAGCGAAAGCGAATTTCAACATCAAGGTTATAAAAATGTTATATATGATAATAAAAATAATATAATCAAAACATGGATTTAATTTCAAGAGCAATATTCATAAATCAACGATAATTTGGTCAGAAAAAGAAACCAATTTTGTCGTGAATAGTAACTCGTGAATAGTAACTCATGAATAGTAACTCGTGAATAGTAACTCGTGAATAGTAACTCATGAATAGTAACCCCGACACAAAAGGTAGAAATTTCATAATAAAATTTATACCAATATTCTGAAATAATGATATTGAAAGAATAACATTTCTTTAAACTTATAAACAATTTATTTTAATTGTTTACACTTTACTAATTAATGCATTTAATCATCATAAAATGCCAAACTCATAAGATTTCATCATCAATCACCAAAACCCTCATCAAAAATCTGCCTATACCACATATATGATTCTCAAGCCATAAAATCATATTTTCTAATTTTCTTCCTTCACATAACATATTTAATTCAATTATTCATAACTAGTCTATTTTTATTAAAAATATCAAATCAGTTCCAAAAATATTTCTTTTCTGGAATTTATCAGAATATAGTCCCATATTGAACATATATTTTTCTTAGAATTTTTAAAATTCATTTACTATTTTTCATATGGCCAAAACCGCCGAATATTTAGACATTTATCATAAATTGTCTTTTTATTCAAAAATTCCAAAATTCACAGAGTACACTGATATTATATAGATGTACTCCCAATAAAATTTTTATCAATTTTGAAGTTAACCACAAGGAGTTATAAGCGGTTACTTTTAAAATAGTATTTTCCCGTAAAATTCATAACTCTTAATCCATCATAACTCTTAATTCATACATCCAAAAATCACCATTTTTGAATACAAATCAATAAAACTCATCAAAATATCATTTCAAATTTTTTCAAAATTTTCTGAAGGTCAGAAGAATTACGAACTGAAAAACATAATAACCCTTAAAATCCCTTACCTCAAAAGAGCAGTATTTCTGACTTGAATATCGGATATAACGCTGAACGAACTTGCGTCGTATAGCAACACTCAAGATATCTAAATACCAACAAAAATATGCTTGATCATATAGAGAGAGAAAACTTATGTTTCTGGTGTGATTTTCAATTCTAACTTAGCCCTCTATTTATAGGAAAATGTTAGCACGCCGAAGCAGACTTAACCTGCAACCTGATGGCTTTACCTGCTACTATTCCCACCCACCACATTTGAATAAAAATCTCAGCACATTTCTTCACCAACCAAGAGTGAGGCCCACCAATTCTAGAATTTTCCACCAAAATAATTAACTCCGAAAATTCAACAATTTCTGAACCAGTCATCTCGTAAAATTCATAACAAATCATACGTTCATTTTTAACGGTTCAAAATTTGTGGACATATACTCAACTTATATATGTATAACATATCCAAATATTACCACGATCCAACGGTCGGATTAAAAATTATAACCCTCGTAAAATATCTCAAAAACCCTAATTTGATTTTCTATACCTCCGCTCCGACAAAAATACAGATAAAACACCTCAACATTAACTCCTTCATTTTTAGCCACAAAAATATATCCCTCATTTATATCCACATAAAATAAATATTTCCTTATCATATGAATCAATAATTAATTATTCACAAATAATATTACAGAATCACATTTATGACAACCAGGCCGTTCCCAGGAAAGGGGGAACTTTTCGATAAGAATTTCTCCTTATTGGCGCGCAATTAAGTGACCAAACCTCTCCTTAGACAGAACTTTCTAGACATTGCCAATAATGTTATCTAATAATATTATTCAAATAATATGAATTATTGATCTGATAATGGGAAATACTATGCAGCGACAATTATTGAACAACAATAATATAAAATTTCAACGTAGCAATTATTGAATCAATAAAATAAAATATTGAACAGTAATTACTGTAACAATTATTGAGTAGTGCCTTCCTTCGTAAGAATCAATAATTTAAAAATACTGTGCAATACCATGTGCTACTGTGGAATAACGCGTATTACTGTATTTTTAACCACCGGGTATTCTAACAGTGTTAACGGTAACAACTACGCCGTTATTTGTAAAAACTCAAATTTATCATTTTCTTCATCCGACAGTTATTCTGTTATGGGACTCACAAATAGCTGCGCCGTCGTACGAATATTCCCCGATAGAAAGAATATTTCACGAGCAAACGAATATTCCCCGACAAAAAGAATATTTTATAACCACTTGCTTATTTTAAAAAAATATTCATATATCACCCTTAAGTTTAACTTTTTATCAATTTAACCATTTACTAAATAGAAAAATTAAATACTTTTATTTGATAAAATTCAGGGTCTTACATAAGTTTTGAACCTAAGACCTATGGGTTATTGAGCCATTAAACTACCACTGAACCATTCTAATTTATTAGTTAACTAAACAAATCTCAACATTAAAATAAATTTTAGATGAAATATTTATAAATTTATAAATTTTAAAGATAAATTTATATGAATATTTGTTTATAAATATTTATATGAATATTTAAAGATAAATTTATATATATATATATATATATATATATATAAAATAAAATACAAATAATTTTAAATTTTTCGCTCATTCAATAAATCATCTGGGCCGTTCAAAGTTTGAGATAAATTCCACCGTCCATATAGTGCCGGAGGCACGGTACCCAGCTAGTATATATATATATGTGTAGCACATGAGCAAATGAGGGGCAAATGAGTAATTTTTCATGTCGCTACAACTTGTAGCGGCATGAGAAAATCCATTTCAATCTGTGTCATCCAATTTTGCGATCAAGAATATATATTATGGCTGTTAAAATAGTACTCGTGACAATCGATTGCCAAGCAAGTTAGTTCCGGGCCTCCGACCCAAATAAACTCAACCTCATCAAACCTTATTATTATATCTATGCTTTCCAATGTTTCCTATTTTTAGATAGAAGTAGGATATACTTACAAGTACTCCCTCACTCCGAGAATGAAAGTGATGATTGATTTTATGCGAATTTAAAAAAAATATCAAATGATAAAATTATTCATATTTAAGTTCTCATCTAATTGCATATTTTTCTATACATGACTAGTGATATTATATAAACATTTATAAATAATAAAAATATGACATTTAATACTAAGGATATTATGCACAAATTATTATAAAAAAATAGATTATTTAATATAAGTAAATATTTAACTTGAAATTACATAAAATAATAAAAACTTTTATTCTTAGACGGAGGGAGTAACTTCAATCATGAACATATTTTTAAGTCCAAAAATAAAACATAAAAAGAAGAATAGTAATGGTATACACCTAGCTATTCCTAGTTCTCCTTTTATCTTTTTTCCAAATATATTATAAAATTAAATTATAATACTATCAGTTCTAAGAGAAAATATAAAAGATGAAGAAAAATTTATTATGTTTTATGAACTAAAACAGAATAAAGTTATTTAAAATGACTTATAAGTCATTCCTAATAAGTTAGTTTGACACATATTAATGTAATATCAATTTTATCCCTATTTTATTTAATTTTTTTTTTTTAAAAATGAATTTATAAAAAAGAAGAGTAAGATGCAACGTCACTTTAATTGGCGTTGGAATTTTTATTTTATTTTTTTATAGCTGAAGTCTTATATACTCCTTTCATTTCTAACGCCGATGACAAAGAATAAACATAAAAAAAATATTGATATTTGTAAACAAGAACAAAGATCAAATAAATTTTTTAAAAAAAGATTCCAACGTCAGTTAAAGTGATGTTACATCTTACTCTTCTTTTTTATAAATTTATTTTATAAAAAAATTTAAAAAAAGTTACAATACCGGTTAGTTTGGTATTAGATCACATATTTATTTTTTTCAAATTTCTTTTAAAAAATAAAATCGTTTTTAAAAAAATTAAGATAATTTTTTTTTAAATTCGTCTTTAAAAAAATATTTTTTAAAGTGGCGTAGATTGCCTTTCTGATTTTTAGCCAAAAAAGAAAATCCAAAAATTCAAGCGTTCAGTAGTTTTTCCCAAACTAGATGTGAGAGCTTTTACTCCCAACGGTAGTCGTTGAAGTTTTTTATTTTTTTAAAAATATTTGTTTAAAAATAAAATCTTTTTTTAAAAAAATTAAAGCTTTTTTTTAAACAAATAAAGTTTTTTTTATTTATAAAAATTATTCTTAAATTACATAATTCGGTTAAAAGAAGAGTATATTTCAAGAAAATTTGAACAAAAAAAATATAATTGAGAAAGTTAAATATAATTTAGGCAATTCTGCTTTCTCCTAATATACTTTTCCAAGTTCGACAAAAAAAATTGGGATCTGACTTTAGAAACCTAAATTGCAGAGCCGTCCAGCCACCACGACCCACGGCCGGAATTCGCGGCGGCGGAGGTGGAGGATTAGTGTCAATAATTGTTAAGCGGCCGACCCTCAGGGTGACGTCGGAGTTTGACAGTGACAACTCGGTGTATTTTCACAAGATATCGTGCAAGTTGTTGGAGAATCTGGCGAAACTGAAGCTAACGTTTCAGAATAACAGCAAGGGAGAAGTGGCTGAGCCTCAATTGAGCTTCATTTCCAAGTATCTTTCCCTCGATTACGATGTCGAGGAGCAGAATACTCTTGTTAAGGGCTCGTTTGACCTTGGTCCTAGTTTGCACCTCAGAGCCACTCGCGATGTCAAGGTCTTTCTCTCTCTATAATTATATAATATGTATGCACATATGTGTTGTGTATTTATATGTTAATTTCTGTTTTATAAGAAAGGAAAATCTGTTTAACCAATTTTCTAGGGAATATTTGTTATTTTCCATTTGGATTAGCTTTCAATTCTATTCATTTTGAATTTATGACTATAAATGGTGCCCAAAGATTTGATCTTTGGGAATTCTGGTTCGTTGATTTCTATGAAAGCAAGTTCTGCAGTTAATGTTCTGATTTTCAAAAGCCGAATGACTACTTTTATTCTACCAAATTCAGAATTTGAAACCTAGTCAGATTGTGAGGGAGATTAAAAGTAGTTGATATTAGTTACAATGATGCATTTTTATCACCATGTGTTAAGCCATGGTGAGAGACAAGGACACATGGTGAAGTTATAACAGTTGTTGCAGTCAATTCAGTTTTGTTTCTTAAATATGGATATTGTACATTTCTACTATAGAAGGCCATAACGTATACCCTTTCCAATTACGTATAGGCACTGGTTCTTGCACATACCCGTCGTCGTCGTTATCTTCATCACGTACACCAGTGAATCCGACACCAGTTTCTCCAACGCCAGTCGGGAAGTGTGGAAATGGATTAAGAGGCCCATCTATCGAAACTCTGAAAAACACATGGTTAGAGAGGATCAAGTCTGAGATGAGTTTACAATCAAAAGATATTGAGAAAGAGTGGGCAACAACAGGTTGTACTATAATTGCAGAAACATGTATTGACAACAAATCTAGAGCTTTGATTAACTTCTTAGTTTCATCGCCGTCCAGAACTTTTTCCCACAAGTCAGTAGATGCATCTTCGTATTATAAAAACATAAAATGCCTTGCTGATTTATTTGACTCTGTAATTCAAAATTTTGGCCCAGAAAATGTTGTGCAAATTATTGTGGACAATACTCTCAATTGCAATGGTATAGTAAACCATATCCTGCAGAACTATGGAACCATCTTTGTGTCCCCTTGTGCTTCCCAATGTTTGAATGCTATCTTGGAGGAGTTTTCTAAGGTAGATTGGGTGAGCAGGTGTATCTTACAAGCTCAAGCTATTTCGAAGTTTATATATAACAGTTCCTCGATGCTTGATTTAATGAAGTTCACTGCTGGACAGGAAATAATTAAGACGGGTATCACAAAGTCCGTTTCAAACTTCCTCTCATTGCAGGCTATTCTGAAGCAGAGGGTGAGACTGAAACATATGTTCAATAGCCCTGAAGTTTCTGCAAATTCGGCTTATGCAAACAAACCACAAAGCATAACTCTTATTGGTATTCTTGATGATAATGATTTCTGGAGGTCAGAGTGGAAGAGTGTGTTGTTGTTTCTGATCCCATTCTGAAAGTTATGAGAGAAGTATCTGGTGCAAAACCTGCTGTAGGTTTTGTATATGAGGTGATGACCAGAGCCAAGGAGTCAATAAGGACGAATTACATAATGGATGAAATTAAGTGCAAGACATTTTTAGATATTGTGGATAAGAAGTGGCAGAAGTATCTCCATTCGCCTCTACATTCGGCAGCAGCTTTTTTGAATCCTAGCATCCAGTATAATCCAGAAATTAAATTTCTTGGATCTATAAAAGAAGACTTTTTTAGAGTTCTTGAAAAGCTACTTCCAACGCCTGATCTAAGACGGGACATCACTAATCAAATTATGTTATTTACAAGGGCAACAGGGATGTTTGGTTGCAATCTTGCAAAGGAGGCAATCGATACAGTTTCACCTGGTATGTATAGAACTTTCTATCGCGTGTTGGTGTGAGGTTAACTTTTAGAATCAATATTTCCTTCGTGCACCTCCTCACGTCATTTGGGTGCAATAAATAGTTGTAAACAACAATTAATAGTGCCCTCTACATAATTTGCATGCTGCTAGTTAAAGTGCATTATATCATGAAGTTAAAACCGATGCACAAACACATAAGCTAACCACGATGGAAAAGCAAAGCTTGATTCCTTTTTGCAAAACCAAGAGTTTGGAGCTCTACTAAAATGTTGGATACTAGAAATGCTTCATGGTACTTCATTTAAGGTATTACTGTAAGGTTTCAAGGTTGGAGGTTTCAGGGTGATAACCCATATAATGTTTTACTACATCTTTACTTACTAGCATGATTGTATAAAGAACAAACCATAAACAACTTGAGCTGATTTTTTAAAAATTAGAACATTACTTGTAACTGCTAAACATGACAAGACATAATACACCATTACTGCATACCCCAACTTAGAGTATGACACTATTGCTTTATTCTTTTTTATATTTTGCATCTTTCTTTCTAAATTTTGGCGGTGAATATATTTCCTTGTACTTCCAGTCAGGAAATGAGCTTTTCTTGTTAACTTTTTCCTTCAAGTAATAAAATTTGCATAGCCTACCCTTCCACATAATTTATTTCAATAATAAGTTTTAGTCTTCAAATTTAATGTCTAAATGTAGACTAGGCAGATTTCCTTCCTTCCCGTGATTTGCAATAATAGGTGCAAGGAAGCATTCCAAAAGCATGAAGAGACTACCAGTTAAATTTCAGGCTGCAAATGCTTTTACACTGATAATAGAAGGTATATTATACCAAATCCTGTCATACCATTATCCAAATTCTTGTGAATATACAAAAACAACCACTCCAATATTATCTTAATCTATTATTATACTCAAATTCAAGATACTTGACCCTTATATCAAGACTGTTATTAGTCTTTCGTTTATTACTTTACATGTGTGTGGTACTAATTTATTTTATTTTTGTGATGTTGTTGTAGTGTTGCGGATGCAATATCAATTAAAGGCAGCCTGCAAAACAAAATTTATTGTTTAGTAGCCTGCAATAATTTGCTCTTTTTGAAAGCAGCCTGCAAAACAAAATTTATTGTTTAGTAGCTATATATCTTCTGTCATGATTTGAACAAGTAAGCATTAGTTGTGAACAATTTAGCTTCCTGTCATTTCGGTCATATTGTACTCCCTCTGTCCTAATAAAGAATTCTGCTTTCTATGTATTTTAATTTATATGTATTTAATATTTTATTTATAAGATGGCGGAAGTATTATAAGTCCTCTCTCCTTTTTTTTGTGCATTATTGTGGAGAGGGTAAGGGCAGGTAGGGGCTGAAGTATGCTAAAAGAATGACGACTAATCATCATGTTAAATGTATATTATGTATAGATCCTTGTGTAAATATCGCTTAGTAGTCCTAATTTCTTCTGTTGATTAAGTCATCCCTTACATCTGGGAGTAAATTTGGACAATGTGTTTTATCTTAAATATCACATTGATAGATATCACAGATCTATCAATGTGTTTTAAATTTGATCTTTATGTCAAGTAGAAGTTTTTGTCTTACTATATGTTAATTGCCCTCGAGGCTTTTCTCTTTTTCTCAAGTATGTTTGAATAACACTGAAAGTGCTTTACTGCCTTGTCTCATCTTGGTATTTTTGGCTAACGGACGTATCTAGGAATCACAGATTTATTAATGTGTTCTAAATTTAATCCTTATGTCAACTAGAAGTTTACATCTTACTATATGCTAATTGCCCTTGAGGCTTTTTTCTTTTCTCAATTATCTTTGATTAACACTGAAATGTGCTTTGCTGCCTTGTCTCATCTTGGTATTTTTTGCTAAAGTACGTATCTAGGAATTCATAATGATTTCCTACTGGCAGGAAGGGGATGAGGAAATTTCACAGGCTGTTCTTGATGAGCGAAGCAGGACAACAGAAGCTTGGCATCGTGGTGCTGCAGCTCGAGCTCAATACACGAAACCAGTAGCATCCATTACATGTAATTGATTTGATCATCGATTTCATTCTCCCGTCCCGTTACATTTCCAGAGACATTTAAAGGCAGCTCTGATCAACATGAGACTTCAAGCTTTGGAATCAAAGGTGGTGCATCCTTATGGAGCTCAGTCAAGAAATTCCTGGGGTATGATAATTGCTGCAATTCCTTTTTATTCTTTTACTCAATATTATTTTTATTACTTTGATTTCTCCTCTATGCACAACTATACATTCAAATTATAAGAAAAGGATAAATGTCCGTTTTTCTCAATCTCATGTCATTTTCTTAGGCATTCTAAAAGCTTAGCTGACATTATTACTGGAACTGCTATGGTATTAATTACTAAAAAACATAATAAGGTTAAAATATTTAAAAATATTTGGACCCACACAAATAGCGTAATTAACTTGAGAGTGGAATGTTCTTACGAGGATATGTGCACTTTGGGTTAAATTATTATGCATGTCTTATTTCACATTTAGTTTATGTACTTTAGACTTCTTTTTTAGGACAAAATCTTTGTGTATTTCTGGACATGCTTTTGAGGATGGAGTATCAAGTCAAATGACCTTGTAATAAAGATGGTCTATGTAATCTGTAGAAAATAAGAACTTGATTTTGGGATAATGATTTCTTAATTCATTCTTCTCAATTACATTGGCTTATATATACAACTATCCTAATTTATAGTGTTCATTAGTACCACGTAGCAACTCTATTGTCTTTGTGTATTAATTTTGGCACTAAGTGCTTCTGGTGACCTATTTGCTTCATTTTCCTGACTTTGCTATTATTTTTTAATATGTGCAGGAAGACTGCTTCTACGACCTGCCTTACAATACTGGGTATCAAATTTTCGTACTACGTTTACGGAAGACAAGGGACAAAATTATGAAGTGTACTCTCTCTATATATATGTAGATATATACTTTGATTGAAGAACTGTGGTAGCTTTAGATGGTTAATTATAAATATAATGAATGATTATATAGTGGATGATTTTATTAAGTTAATAATATTTTAGTTTTTTGTATTTTTGCCATTATTTGCTATGGGGACATTGAGCTAGCCAGGTACACAAAAAGAATGTCAAATTTTGATTTGGCAACTATATAATTCGTTACCAAAGCATTGAACAAGTTTTAATATAGCAACAATTTTTTATACATTTAGTAACAAATTTTCGTTGCTAATGGCATTAAAAATATAATATTTGGCAATGAAAAATTAACCTAATAACAACGGAGATGATATTGTTGTTAATACTAACATAAAATGCAATATTTTTTATCATTGCAAATCATATTAACTTTCGTTGTACATATAAAGAAATGACAACATATAATGTCATTGCTAATCGACGACTTTCGTTGCTATTGAAAAATAATCAGCAACAAACATTTTCGTTGCTGATTCAGCATAATGTCGTTGCCAAATAATATAATCAGCAACAAAAATCGTTGCTAAAAAATTTACATTCCACACCGAAAGCAAGCTTAGGCAACAATTTTCATAATTTACTGCAACGAAAAATGTCGTTGCAAAAAAAAAGAGTTCATTTCGTTGCCAATTAGCAGGCTTTTGCAACGAAATTGGGTTTTTAGCAACGAAATTTTAATTATTCTGCAACAATGCATTTTGTTTCTAAAGGATCGATGTCTCTGTACGAAAGCCAAATTTCGTTGTAAAATGTAGTACTTTTGTCAACGAAAAAAAAACGTTCGTTGCGGAACAATTAGCAACGCTCATTGTGCAACGAAAGACGCAACGACTGTAAAGTCGTTGCCAAAACCCTTTTGCAACGAAATTTGGCACCTTTAGCAATGAAAATTGGTTGTTACTGAAGCCCCATTTTTTTGTAGTGTATGTTAAGCACAACTCTACTCTTATTTTCTCAGTCAATACACAAATTGACTACTTCTCGAGACTCGTATCACAGATACTCGTTACAAAATTGATAATCAATATTAATATTAAATAAAAAAAAATTTATTCAAAAAATTCAGATTATTCAAAATCCCGGGTTATCACAGTGGAGTATGCGACCCACACATGAGCAGCCCTCTACTTGTCAAGAAAATCCTAAGAACAGGGCATTACTTGCTCTCTCTGAAGGTTGACTGTGATGATCATGACAAGAGATGTTACCAATGTCAAATTCATGGGAATGCTATCCACGCCCCTCCAAGGGAGCTCCATAATATGAGTTCGCTCTGACCCTTCTTAATGTGGGGAATGGACGTGATCGGGCCCATCGAGCCCAAAACCAGTAATGGGCATCACTTTATCTTCACCATGGTCGACTACTTCACTAAATGGGTAGAAGCAGCCTTTTCCCCCAGGGTTACTAAAGAAGTTATCATTGGTTTCATCAGAAACAATGTCATTTGTCGATATGGACAACCAGAGGTGATTGTGTCAGACAATGCTAAAAACTTCAACAACCAAATGATGGAGGAGTTATGCAGTAAATTCCACATTAAACATCTTAACTCCGTCATCTATCGTCCAAAGATGAATGGTGCTGTTGAAGCGGCTAATAAGAATATCAAAAAGATCATACAAAAGACGTCCGCTAACCACAAAGGATGACCTAACTTATTGCCTCTGACTCTATTAGCCTACAGAACGTTAATGTGCACTTCCACTAGGGCAACCCCCTACTCATTAACCTATGGAATGGAAGCAGTGCTCCCCATAGAAGTGAAAATGGAATCCCTCAGAGTGTTGATAGACGCTTAGCTGGATGAAGACCAATGGTTACAAGATCGGTACCACAATTTATCTCTAATAGATGAAAGGCGGGCCGCATCCATCTTCCATGGTCAGTTGTACCAACAGAGGATCGCTAGATCCTACAACAAGAAAGTCCGGCTACGATAATTCAAAGAGCATGACTTGGTCTTGAAAAAGGTTCTTGAAAACCAAGATCAATCCAAAGGAAAATTCACCCCAAATTGAGAAGGCCCATTTGTTGTCAAGGAGGTATTGACAGGAGGAGCTCTCAGGTTACAAGAGATGGATGGCGATGAATTTCCACAACTCATTAACTCGGACACCGTGAAACGGTACTATATTTAAAGGTGCCAGCAAACTAGCATATTGGTTTTGGATCTCCAGATCCCCAGTCAATTCAGGTTTTTAAAACTTTTCTCATTACATACAATCCTCACAACTTCAGTTTATCCCACTCGGGATAAACATTTCATATCTTCAGTTTATCCCACTAGGGATTAAACGTTTCACACCTTTAGTTTTGTCCCACCAGGGATAAAACTTTTCACATCCTCAGTTTATCCCACTAGGGATCAAACTTTTCACCTCTACAGTTTGTCCTGTACATGGGGTGAACTACGCAGACCTGATCTCACCAATACACGGGAGTACATAGGCAGCCATTTTCATGGTCCAGTCTAACTACAAAAAAAACAAAAATATCTCTACACCCTTTTCACCACTTACAACTTTGAACCTTTTCACGCTAGGTTTGAACTACGCAGACCTGATCTTCCCCTCCTCTATGGGAGTACGTACCATTCATGGTTCGGTCTCACCCCCTACCAAAATATAAAAACTTATCAATGGTACTGGGATCATTCTTCAGACCTTCAAACCATAGTTCATTTGTTTAGACCAAAGAGATTGAACTACTTGGTCTCCCTATACTAATGGGGGAATCGATGACCATCTAAGCTGCGGTTGAATCCTCAAAGAGAAACACCAATCTATAAGAGATGGAACTACCTGGGCTCCCCAATACAAAGGAGTACCGGCGACCATCTGTGGGGCGGTCAACCTCAGAGAGGAAAGCCACACTCCTCTTCATAACCACATACATAAACCAGTCTCAAGACACCAAAGGGTAGGGAATATACATATATCAATGATCCATTCTGAAAGATCCTGAGATATCTCAATGTCCATCCATCAAGGGGGAGTTCCGCCCTGGAGAAACAGAAAAATATCAAGCAAGTAACAAGGCATAACTAAAAGGGAAGTGAATCAAAATATATTTTCCTGCCATATATAATACTGTTTGACATATACAATATGTACTATACATGACAATGACTAAGCTAGTCTGTGCAGAAAAATCCAAGCCCATCTACAAATCAGTGTATACGCGCGCTATCAAATCTAACATGGCATCCCTCTCAGCATGAGCTAAGAGATCCCCAACCATCTGCATGGTGACACTATGCTCATCAATAAAAGTGCTTATCTCTGTAATGATATCAGCAGTATGAGACCTCAATGCAGTACTATCTGTAATAGCGACATCTCGAGTAGATATAGCGCCATCTCGCTCAATAATAACTACATCTCTAGATGATCTAGCCTCGTCCCGCTCAGCAACAGCGGTGTCTCTACGAGCTAAAGCATTATCTCTCACAACTATAACGGGATCTCTCCCAAAAAGAGCTGTCAACATCAAGGCCCTAGCCTGATCCCTCTCAAATGTCATCAGATGCAGACTTTGCTCTAAATACTCTACAGAATGTGGGGTCACAGTAGCAGAAATATTGGGAGAATCAATCAGAGCTGTTGTTAACCCAACAAATAGCTCATCCTCAGTGGGAGAATCAGCGTCCTCCATGGGCTCCCTGCTGTCAGAATCAACACCCGGCTCTATGGATACAACCCCGACCGATGTAATCTCTTCCTCCATCCATGCAGAATACTCTGTAGAACAACCCAGATGGCTAATAGTGAATTCAGCCCTCACACGCTGGGCCCAACATGCATAAACCCTGGACAAATCCTCTGCTGACAAAAGTTGAGAAGACAAACGCTGACCCAATGCCCTCTTAAAGGGATGAACATCCTGAAACTGGTCAAACTGTGCCATCACAGCTAGTGGATGATAAGTGGTCATACCCCTTAAACCAGCCAGAGGAAGATAATCCATGCCAGATGCATGAGTAATAAAGCTGTAGGGAGAACTAAGCCCTGAACACGGCAAAATGTCAAATGGATCCTCGATCCCTGCCAAGAAAACTAACCAAGAAGTAGCGTCTGTACACTCTGCTGGATGAAAGGAGTAAGACATGGCTATCTCATGGGAAAAGCAGTACCTATGGCGTCGGAATGTACCAATCGGTCTCAGGTGTGACATGAACCACACATAAAGCAAGACCAAATTGCCTGAAAATGCCCCTGCAGAATGGGTGTGGCAATACGTGACCGACCTTAAGGTCTCTGCTACAATCACCAGAATAATGGTATGTCCCTCCCGGAGAGCCCGCACTGCCCTAACCGTGCCGATGTCTAAATAATCCATGTACAGTGGCATATACAGATAAGCCACTACACATATCAAGAGTACGTCTACTCTGGCAACACGCCACTCATCCTCTGACATGGTGAAATCCCTGAAGTGTTGTATATAACAGTCCAAGGAGCCAAATCTGTCTATCAAAAAATGCATGGACACTACATGCCCGGAGGTGATCTCATCCTGGGCTACTCTACGCCTCAAACCAGTGAGGGTCATAAACTGTCGGCTCATATCTCTTATAGCCATCCGAGCCCATGGCCTATCAAGTGGCAAACTTGTCAGACCACGATCTCAAATAAGAGGCCACCAATACTGGTGGGGTGTGATTAATACGACTAACTATCAATGAAGACATCTGTATGGGCCGTGTCATAAGACCATCCAGGGGTCAATGCTGAACATCTCTGGACATATATATGCATAACATAATACATGTATGATAAATAATAGATGGCAATATGATGTAGGGAATGGAAAATAGTATAATACATTCCTAAGTACATCATCATCTAATACATCATCTCTGTATACAGCTGGAAAATACAAGGAAATGGGGCACAACTGCCCAATAACTAACAGATGCCTATCAAAAGATATAACGAGAATGGGGCACAGCCACCGAGTATTTAACAGAGGCCTATCAAAAGATATAGCGAGAAAATACATCAGAAGAAGTCAATAGTGTTGATGTCTATATCATCCAACCTATCTATTTGATGTAACTCCTCCTGAGTCACTAGATCTCTGCCAAGAGGGATATCAGGCCTATACAATAGAGGATCTGTACAGACAAAACCATCTCAATATGGGCCACCTGAAGGGCTTGCCCCTGAGCTGGAAGGATCAAAAGAATCTGCCTCAGAAGGATCTCTGCCCAAATACTGGATGAAAAAATGCACCCGGTCCAACTGCTGGGTCAAGCTATCAATTTGTGTCAAATGAGTAGGCTCTAGGATGCAGGCAATCTAATCCGCCATCATGACGGAGCCAAGAACCATATCCCCCATAAACTGCGTGGCGCGGGTCTGAGCTCCGATGGTACGAAGAGACCACCAGCGGTAGAATGCCTCCTGAGTGAACGGTCCCTCTGACAAGTCAAAGCCATCAACTCCCACCAACGGGATATCTTTGATTGGCGACTGTGACACATGCCAATAACGCCTGACAGGAGGACAGACCGGTATACATATATCTCCTGCGGTGCTTCTGATAGCACACTCTCCTAAATAGAGCTCCCATCCTCTAATTATGAAGAGAGGAATCCGACGGGTGGACATCACATGCTCGACACAAGTCGGGAAACCATCCTCAAAGCCAACTGTCAAATGGTCCCTAGAATAGGGAACCTAAGTAATGACATCGGCTGTCAACAACTCCAACTTTAGGCAAGAATGGGTGAAACCCTCAGCTACAGGAACCTCCACCAGCGTGGAATGATGCCATCGTCGTCCCCGTGGATAAGTGTCTAAACCTAACAGAATAATGGGACGCAGGCATGGAAGCCTTTCATAGGCCCAAAACTGCTAATACAAGATCAAACATCTGCGGTTAATCAAAACTCTTAACCTGTACATGGGAAATCAAAAGAGAAATACTCACCAGCAGAAATGGGTAAAATCCTAGCCAAGCCTCTGTCAAGCCCTGCGAACGCATGCACATTCCCCTGAGGAAATAGGCAAAGGTGTAGGAGCCCCAGTCATACTCTCTAATACGGTCCACTTCACGTTGGCGCTGACTAAAGCGAACGACACCGTGGAAGAGTTATCCGCTATGAAGCAGCCCCGGATGATGACCAGGAACAATCAGCGAAGAATGCGATCCCTGACTCTCCTGTCATCGGGCAATGGCTCACTCAACGCCCCACTCATGGCTTCTATACTCAAAGGACCAACACGAACTGTCCTACCTTTGAGCGCCTCAGCCTGGACTCCTAGCAAGGATCTGACGACAGTAGGGGAAATGTCAGCCACACAAGGCACTGGTGCCCCTCCAAACTCCATACCGGTGATAAACCGCCAATCCATCGGCGTCATCATCACCTCGTAATCCAGCAAATGGAGAGACTGAGTATGGTGAAACCATCACTCAGACAATGCCCTGAGGTAACCCCAGGGACAACGGCGGGGGAGAATAGAAAAGAACGCCTCAAAACCCTAAGCATGCATAATCTCTCGGAACTCTAGGTGAAGAGTCTGGTACAGAGAGTGTATACTGAACCAGTTCCCTCAAGGCTACGTAAAGTTGGGAACCTTCATCACAATAAAAATCAACATCAGAATCCTTGCTCCTCATCAATAGGAAAAAGGGAGATCAAACACATCTTTTACCTCGTTCACATGCAAATAGATCGAGGGGTGGCGACTCAAATCATCTAGCAGCTCTGGATTCGTCACATTTATGGCTGGCAACTCCCCACGGGGAATAGAAGCAGCAGGAGCGAGAGCCGTAACCTGTACATCCTCCTCTTCGTCCTCAACATTTGGTACCTCCACCCGGACAGGTTGAATCACCGACTCCATCAACCGACGAGGCTGTCAGGCTGGACTAGGCCGAGACACAGGCACATCATAAGCTCTCCTCCTAACACTTGAAGAGGTCCTATGGGAGCTGCTCAGCTGGTCTGGATCCATATATCTGGACACAAGTCTCCAAATCACCTCAGAAAGGGTGTGGTAAATTCTAACCTGGAACTTTTTAAATGCATTTTATGTCTATATGCATGCATGTATTACTTTAACATACACCTATAGTAGAGTTAAAAATGCATGTCTATTCAATGCCTAGGCTCTTGGAAAATTTTTGTCAGTCTCCTTTGTAAAAAGGACTATCCACATGCACGTAGGCATGACTAGGTGGTCATTCAGTAGCACACCAATCCACAGTCATAAACATCCTATATGCATAAAAATATCAAAGTCATAATCCATAAGGGTAGTCTAATTACCAGGATTACTTTGTTTTACTACCTTTGCTTATTTGTCCTCAAATAGGATAAGAAATAGTAGAAAAAGGTGCCAATTTGACTGTCTCAAAAGTCAATTTTTTTCACATCAATATGTTAAGCATGGTTAAATACTAACATTTACTATGTTGAATATTTTTTATCAAGTTATATGAGCATGCATAATCACTACTATGTGTTTAGAAGCATTTCATGTGATAACTCATTTTCCACTGGACAAAACTAGAAAAGAAGACATGCATACGTTTCCAGGATAGTGCAGAACACTTGTACGATGACGAATTTTGCAGAAAACAACCCGAACTCAGTAGATCTGAAGAAGAACTCTCGAATTCTCTGTGTGGTGTCAAATGAAAATGACTTGTGAAAGGGAAATGCACCTCAAATACACCCACGGATGGCCGTAGGTGTACCTATGGCTACCTCAGGTCCACTTGTGGCTATCCTAGGTGGGTCCCACCCCTCTGACTCGATCCAATTTGAGTTACAAAAGAGGTCCCACAAGCTGAAAAGTCAAATCAAGAAAAAAGACGCTACGCGATTAAGTGGAAAAGCCTAAAATCCTGATTTTCAGAGACCGAACTTTGGGTCTACATATCACTCATTGGTATTCACTAAAACACAGGGTTCACAAAGCCGATGATCACAGCTGTTGCAAACTACATTCAATAATACCTCATAAAGGTTCGATGCTATTAATTTGGGGTTGTGATTCCAATTGTAACCATACCTTTCATCAAAAACCTTTCCTCAGCGGAGACTTCATACAACTTTAGCCGTTGAAGCACATTTTAGTGAAGGTCAAGCAACCTTGACGTTATTCAACCGTTGGCAAGTAAATCCAGCGAAGTATCGAAAGTGGTTCTATGATTTCAGCCGTTGAAGCACATTTCAACGAAGGTCAAGCAACCTTGACGTTATTTAACCGTTGGTAAGTAAATCCAGTAAAGCATCGAAAGTGGTCCGATGATTTCAGCCGTTGGCAAGTAATTCCAGCGAAGCATCGGAGGTGGTCCGATGATATCAACCGTTGAAGTATATTTCAACAAAGGTCAAGCAACCTTGACATTATCAGCCATTGGCAATTAAACCCAGTGAAGCATCAGAGGTGGTCCGATGATGGTTGCCATTGAAGGACATTTCAATGAGGGTCAGGCAGCCCTAACAGCACAAACTGTTGGCAGTAACTCCAACAGAGCATTAGAAAGACCTGGCGATACAAACCAGGGAAAATTATCCTCATCGGGGAGGACCGATGATGGAATCTGTTATACAAGTCTTCATTAGACAAATCACAATTCCCCAAGAGTATCTCGTACAAGTACATCCTCAGTGGGGAATCTATACTTAGGATTAAGGACTTTGGTGATAACCCCAATGTCAACATCCTGGAGGTTCCTGGGAGCTTTGGAATAGACATCCAAGCAGTTTATCAGGATCATCAGTGATAACTCCAGTCCCCAACAGAAGCATGGGAGCATACAGTGTAAGACCCCAATTTTTATAAATAAAGATGAATTTTTTGTAAATATCAGTTTTGAATATTATGGAGTTAATTTGATATAATGTTATAGTTGTGGGTAATATTTATAAATTTTACAAAGTACGCAAGTTGTTATATAATTTTCGATTGGTCGGGAAATATTCGTTTTAACAGGGAATATTCGTACAACGACACAATCATTGGTGGACCCCACAACGGAATTATTGTCAGATTGAGAAAATGACAAAAATATTTTATTAAAAATAACGGCGGAAGTTTTACCATTGATACTGTTGAACTACTCGGTAGTAAAAGTACAGTAATACACGTGGTTGCATAGTAGTACACGGTATTGATTATTAATGCTTATGTGAGAAGTCACTCAGTTTGATTCAATTATTGTCAGTTAATAATATGAATTATTTAGCGGTAATGAAGTTTTGTTTTATTCGTATTATTAACGTAATAAAACAGAAACATCTTTTTATATAAAACAGAATACTTTATTAAAGTTATTCTATAAATAGAATATATTATATTTTATTTAAAAGATTTTTCTTTAAATATGGACCGTCAGATTAAAGTAATCAATCTGGACCGTTCATGGATTAGTTACTATGCATTCCATTTTTCTATAAATAACAGCTCATTCCTTCATTATTTCTTACGAATTCACTGAACTCTAGAGAGAGAAACTATAGAGAGAAACTATAGAGAGAGAAGAAAAATATTCTGCTACTTAACTACTTTCTTATTTCAGTTCTTCTTAAAACGGAAGGGGTGTTATTCTTTCTTATTCATGAAGAGAACTGTTGTTATTTCATTTCTTATTATTCTGTTAGAATAACCTGTATACACGGTCTACCCTATACTTGGTAACATTTTTCTGTTATTCTGTTGGAACATCTTGTCTGTGTGTTTTACACCGGACCTGGTTCCGTTTTTATTATTATTCTGTTGGAACATCCTGTCTGTGTGTTTTACACCGGACCTGGTTCCGTCATGTTATTATTCTGTTGGAACATTCTGTCCGTGTGTTTTACACCGGACCTGGTTCTGTTTTTATTATTATTCTGTTGGAACATCCTGTCTGTGTGTTTTACACCAGACCTGGTTCCATTATTTATTATTCTGTTAGAATATCCTGTCTGTGCGTTTACGCCGGACCTGGTTCTATTATTTATTATTCTGTCAGAATATCCTGTCTGTGCATTTACGCCGAACCTGGTTCCATTATTTATTATTCTGTTGGAATAACCTGTCTGTGCGGTCTATCGCATGTCGGGTGATTTCTTTTGTTATTCCATTCTTTATTATACTCAGTTGGTTAAGTTTTAACTTCTATACTCCATGAAATTAGTGGAATATCCTTGATAATTGCGGTTCATCCAGTATCTTTTCATGAAAATATTCTTCTAAACATTCTTGAATTTTACTCCACAAAGCAGTATCATGTTGACAATTTGGACGCTGTTAATTCTTGGATAAATTAATTCTTTAACTTGTTTTATTGAATTCTTATATCATTGTCATCATCCTCATGTTTATAAAATGTTGAAAGTCATCTGTGGCCTGTAGTGTATAGATGGACTTGGTATGATTATGACCAGGGATTATTCGGTATAATCATGACCGTAATGTTACAAATGATGTGGTAAAAGTCCTCATTGGCCCGTAGTGCATTGATGGACAGTTGTTGGCATGATCATGACCATTAATGAATAAACGAATATCCTTGGCCGTAGTGCAGGGGTGATTCGATGATGTGGATTATTTTATTAAGCTGAGTCCCAGCGATAACAGTGTTAAAAAACTTTTAAATCATAGAAGATAGTAGATTTTATTCTCTACTTGACTCTTTTAATGGATTGCTTGTTCCGCTGTAGTTAAACTTGATGTTCGTTATATTTTATCAGTTTAACACTGTTGAAGGCTAATGATAATTTATTCTGCATTATCTTAGTCATAATATTTCTTACTGGGCTAGTTGAGCTCACCCTTTCTTTCACTGTTTTCTTCAGGAAATGAGAATATAGCTGGGACGAGTCGGGGAACGGAGTGATGGACCAGATGATAGTATTAGTAGTCCTCACTATTCTATTAAATAGTGTGACAATAATTGTAATGAGGACTCCTTTTGAGTTTGTATAGTCTCTAGTAGACAATAATTGTATTCAAACTCACAGTTATGTTTTGTCGTATTGTACACGACAGTTGTATTAGTAAGTTGTATTTGTATTCTGTACCATGTATCTGATGACCCAAGATGGGTGATGTATACCTAATTTTGGGGGCGTCACAGTTGGTATCAGAGCTTAGGGATATGATCCCTGGCTAAGATGTGAGAATAGAACTAGGAGGGGAGAGACGGGAAATTTCTTCGCTAGTATGACCTACTTAAGTTTATTTGCATGGTATTTAATTGGTCGGTCATAATATAAGGATAATATATGACATATCAATTAACTTTTGTTTTGTGGCAGTATCTGAAAATGGCATCTTAGAATGTTGAGAATAGCAATGGAGCACAGGCGACTGTTGATTCACCACATATCAATAATCAGGATAATGTGCATCAGGAAGGTGACAATCCTCATGTAAACAACAACACTGACCAGATGATGAATGATGGAATGTTCAGAAGCTTTATGCAGTTCATGCAACAGCAGACGAGAGCGGCTCCTGTCCAAAATATAGGTGAAAACACTGAAAACTCTCGGACGGTCACCGCTAAACAGTTCAAGGAGCTGGGACCACCGGAGTTTAAGGAAGAGCCAAAATCACTTATAGCGGAAACATGGATAAAGTAGATCACCAAGATATTTGATGTCTTGGGATGCTCCGAGGAGCAAAAGGTTCTCTTTTCCGCCTTTATGTTGCCAGGAGAGGTAGATTACTGGTGGGAATCGATTAAGCGTACTCAACCTGCCGCACTGAAGATGTCTTGGGAGAAGTTCCAAGAGCTGTTCAATGACAAATACTTTCCTGAAAGTGTTCGTCACATGAAGGAGGTGGAGTTCATCAAATTGGAGCAGAATAATATGACCGTGTCGCAGTATGAGGCTAAATTTGCTGAGTTGTCCCGATTTGCGTCCCACTTGGTGGATAATGAAGAGCGAATGACGCGAATGTTTTTGCGAGGTTTGAAACCTGAGATACGTCAACATCTTATTTCTCATAAATTGTGTTTGTATTCAGATGTTGTGAATATGGCTCAGTTAGTGGAGCGCGATAACGAGTCAACGCAACCAAAAGAGAGCAGTCGGCAAAATGATAATACTAGTGAGAGCAGTCATCGAAGCGGTGACAACAAGCGTGGAGGGAATCAATAGGCCAGAAATGGTAACCACTTCGGTGGTAATCAAGGCCAAAACAATAAGAATGGTCATTTCAAGAAGAGGAGATTTAACAATGATGGAAAGACGTCAGCACCAGCACCCGTTGTTAAGGAAGGAGAACGACCACCTATCATATGTTTCAAATGCGAAGGGGAGGGGCACATCAGTCCAAACTGCGCGATGCCGTCTAAAGCATGTTATAATTGTGGAAGAGAATGTCATTTAGCTCGATTTTGTTGTTTACTAAAAATAAGTTCAGCCAAGATGGAGACACCAAAGGCCGTCCCAGAAAAGTCAAAACCAGTAGTGCAAGGGAGAGCTTTTGT
The DNA here is from genome assembly GCA_016801055.1 of Panax notoginseng. Classification (NCBI taxonomy): domain Eukaryota; kingdom Viridiplantae; phylum Streptophyta; class Magnoliopsida; order Apiales; family Araliaceae; genus Panax; species Panax notoginseng. The sequence continues at coordinate 116,332,613 of CM029012.1, forward strand.
TGTGACCTCCCAGAAAGCAAGGAACCCGAATGAGGTCATCACAGGTAAGCTTATCATAAACTCTAACGAAGTCTATACTTTATTTGATATCGGTTCTACCCATTCTTTTATTTCTCCTACTTGCGCTCATCGATTAAATTTGACTCCGGAGAAATTAGACTTTGACTTATCTGTTGAAACTCCATTGGGAGAAACCTTCATTACATCCACGGTTTATAAGTCTTGTTTGGTTCAAGTTGGTACCCACACATTACCTGTCGATCTTATTTCATTAAAAATACTTGCATTTGACGTGATTCTAGGGATTGATTGGTTAACTACTCATCATGCAAAAATTGATTGTTTTCGTAAGGTTGTTAGCTTTCATATTCCTAATCGACCTATTATGCGAATTCAAGCAACCAAACCATTAAAATTAATCGCTGTCATCTCAAGCCATAAAGCTATTCGTTTATTGAAAAATGGATGTCAAGCTTTCTTAGCTCATGTCACGGATCTAAACAAAAATACGTCAGTTTTGAATGATATTTCTATTGTTAATAAATTCCCTGACGTATTTCCTGAAGAACTTCTTGGCCTACCCCCAGAGCGTGAAATTAAATTTTGTATCGACCTTGAACCCGGTACAAAATCCATTTTCAAAGCCCCATATCGAATGGCTCCTATTGAACTTCAGGAGTTAAAGATCCAACTGCAAGAATTAGACATTGGCTTTATTCGTCCTAGTACTTCTCCTTGGGGTGCTCCTGTGCTATTCGTGATGAAGAAAGATGGAAGTATGCGACTTTGTATTGATTATCGGGAGTTGAATCATGTCACCATCAAAAATAGGTACCCATTACCACGTATTGATGACCTGTTTGACCAGTTGCAAGGAGCACAATTCTTTTCAAAGATCGATCTTCGTTCTGGATATCATCAGCTGAAGGTTAGAACTGAGGATATTTCAAAGACGTCTTTCAGAACTCGGTACGGGCATTATGAATTCCTAGTCATGTCCTTTAGATTGACTAATGCTCCTGCTGCCTTCATGGATATGATGAACCAGGTATTCAAGGAATATTTGGATCACTTTGTGGTCGTCTTTATTGATGACATCCTTATTTATTCCAAAAGCCGTGAAGATCATGAGCAACACTTGAGGCTGGTACTCCAAAAGCTTCGTGAATACAAGCTTTATGCCAAGTTAAAGAAATGCGAGTTCTGACTGGAGGAGGTAGCATTCCTTGGGCACGTAGTATCAAGTCGTGAAATATCGGTTGACCCGACAAAGATTGAAGCTATTCAAAGTTGGGAGCAACCTAAATCAGTGACCGAAGTACGTAGCTTTCTTGGTTTAGCTGGTTATTATCAGAGATTCGTGGAAGGATTTTCTCGAATCGCTACTCCATTAACTCAGATGACTCGGAAAGATACAAAGTTCGGTTGGAGCAAAGAATGTGAGAAGAGTTTTCAAGAACTCAAGAGGAGACTCATTTCAGCACCTGTTCTAACAATACCATCTGGCTCGGAGGGATTTGTCATCTACAGTGATGCTTCGAGCAAAGGGTTGGGATGCGTTCTCATGCAACATGAAAAAGTCATAGCCTATGCATCAAGACAACTCAAGGAATATGAAAGAAATTATCCTACTCATGATCTAGAGTTGGCAGCTGTTGTCTTTGCACTTAAAATTTGGAGGCATTACTTGTATGGGGAGAAGGTGGAGATCTTTACAGATCATAAAAGCCTCAAATATTTCTTCACTCAAAAGGAACTCAATATGCGACAACGATGTTGGCTTGAACTGTTGAAAGATTATGATCATACCATTCAATACCATCCTGGAAAAGCGAATGTGGTAGCTGACGCATTGAGTAGAAGATCATATACAAGTACGAGTGCCATATTGTCAACACAAAGGCCCATTTTGTGTGACTTGCAAAGGATGGAGATAGAGTTAAAGACTCCAGGGACCCATGTGATGATGGCGAATATACGAGTAGAACCAACTTTAATCAATAAAGTTAAATCTGCTCAAGCTACAGACCTGGAGCTGATGCGTATGAGGAAGAAAGTACAAGAAGGTGCTATGCCGGAAGCAAGAATAGATTAAGAAGGAATACTTTGAGTCAACTCCAGACTTTGTATTCCTAACAACCCTGATTTAAAGTTTAAAATTATGATGGAGGCGCACAACACACCATTTGCAATTCATCCTGGAAGTACCAAAATGTATCATGATCTTCGTCATACATTTTGGTGGAGCAATATGAAGAGAGAGATAACGCTGTTTATCTCAAGGTGTCTAACTTGTCAACGAGTCAAAGCGGAGCATCAAGTACCAAAAGGTCCATTGCAACCACTTAAAATTCCAGAATGGAAGTGGGAGCACATTACCATGGATTTCGTTACCGGTCTTCCTAAGGTTTCTCAAGGTATAGATGCGATTTGGGTCATTGTTGATAGATTGACCAAGTCTGCTCATTTCTTACCGATACGAGAAACTTATACACTTGAACGTCTTGCTCGTATATACATAAACGAGATTGTAAGATTGCATGGTATGCCAGTATCCATAGTTTCTGATCGAGACCCAAGATTCACTTCACGATTTTGGGTTAGTTTACAAAAAGCTATGGGCACAGATTTACGATATAGTTCGGCATATCATCCTCAGACGGACGGACAATCAGAGAGGACTATTCAAACTCTAGAAGATTTATTAAGACTCTGTGTCCTTGACTTCATGGGAAGTTTGGACAAGTTCTTACCATTGGTGGAGTTTTTCTACAACAACAGTTATCAAGCAAGTATTGGCATGGCTCCATTCGAAGCATTGTATGGAAGAAAATGTCGTTCTTCAGTATGCTGGGATGAGTTGGGTGAAGCAACGTTGTTGGGACCGGAGTTGGTACGTATGACTACAGAAAAGATTCAAACGATCCGACAACGTATAAAAATCTCACAAGATCGACAAAAGAGTTATGCCGATCTTCATCGAAAGGACATGGAATTTGATATAGGAGATCATGTGTTCTTACGTGTTGCTCCATGGAAAGGAGTTACGAGATTTGGAAAGAGAGGAAAGCTCAATCCTCGATTCATCGGTCCATTTTTAATCCTTGATCGAGTAGGAACTGTGGCTTATAGACTCACTTTACCGCCAAGTATGTCTCGTGTTCATAACGTTTTTTACATATCCATGTTACGTAAATATGTGGAAGACCCGAACCGCACTATTGAGTTAGAACCGGACAAAATAGCAGAAGATTTGACGTATAAAGAAGTTCCTGTTCAAATCTGGGATAAGAAGGAACATATTCTACGCTCCAAGGTTACACCTGAAGTCAAAGTTTTGTGAAGAAACCACGATGTTGAGGAAATGACTTGGGAGTTAGAATCTGAAATGAAATCAAGGTATCCTTACCTCTTCGACATACCAGGTACGTACCCTAATTTCAAGGGCAAAATTTCATAAGAAGGGGAGGTTGTAAGACCCCAACTTTTATAAATAAAGATGAATTTTCTATAAATATCATTTTTGAATATTATGGAGTTAATTTGATATAATGTTATAGTTATGGGTAATATTTATAAATTTTGCAAAGTACGTAAGTTGTTATATAATATTCGATTGGTCGAGGAAAATTCGTTTTAACAGGAAATATTCGTACAACGGCACAATCATTTGTGGACCCCACAACGGAATTATTGTCGGATTGAGAAAACGACAAAAATAATTTATTAAAAATAACGACGGAAGTTTTACCATTAATACTGTTGAACTACTCGGTAGTAAAAGTACATTAATACGTGTGGTTGCATAGTAGCACACGGTATTGATTATTAATGCTTATGTGAGAAGTCACTCAGTTTGATTCAATTATTGTCAGTTAATAATATGAATTATTTAGCGATAATGAAGTTTTGTTTTATTCGTATTATTAACGTAATAAAACAGAAACATCTTTTTATATAAAATAGAATACTTTATTAAAGTTATTCTATAAATAGAATATATTATATTTTATTTAAAAGATTTTTCTTTAAATATGGACCGTCAGATTAAAGTAATCAATATGGACCATTCATGGATTAGTTACTATGCATTCCATTTTTCTATACATAGCAGCTCATTCCTTCATTATTTCTTACGAATTCACTGAACTCTAGAGAGAGAAACTATAGAGAGAGAAGAAAAGTATTCTGCTACTTAACTACTTCCTTATTTCAGTTATTCTTTAAAACGGTAAGGGGTGTTATTCTTTCTTATTCATGAAGAGAACTGTTGTTATTCCATTTCTTATTATTCTGTTAGAATAACCTGTATACGCGGTCTACCCTATAATTTGTAACATTCTTATGTTATTCTGTTGGAACATCCTGTCTGTGTGTTTTACATCGGACCTGGTTCCATTTTTATTATTATTCTGTTGGAACATCCTGTCTGTGTGTTTTACACCGTACCTGGTTCCGTCTTGTTATTATTCTGTTAGAACATCCTGTCTGTGTGTTTTACACCGGACCTGGTTCCTTTTTTATTATTATTCTGTTAGAACATCCTGTCTGTGTGTTTTACACCGGACCTGGTTTCATTATTTATTATTCTGTCGGAATATCCTGTCTGTGCGTTTACGTCGGACCTGGTTACATTATTTATTATTCTGTCGGAATATCCTGTCTGTGCGTTTACGCCGGACCTGGTTCCATTATTTATTATTCTGTTGGAATAACCTGTCTGTGCGGTCTATCGCATGCCGGGTGATTTCTTTTGTTATTCCTTTCTTTATTATACTCAGTTGGTTAAGTTTTAACTTCTATACTCCATGAAATTAGTGGAATATCCTTGATAATTGCGGTTCATCCAGTATCTTTTCATGAAAATATTCTTCTAAGCATTCTTGAATTTTACTCCACAAAACAGTATCATGTTGACAATTTGGACGTTGTTAATTCTTGGATAAATTAATTCTTGAACTTGTTTTATTGAATTCTTATATCATTGTCATCATCCTCATGTTTATAAAATGTTGAAAGTCATCTGTGGCTTGTAGTGCATAGATGGACTTGGTATGATTATGACCAGGAATTATTCGGTATAATCATGACCGTAATGTTACAAATGATGTGGTAAAAGTCCTCATTGGCCCGTAGTGCATTGATGGACAGTTGTTGGCATGATCATGACCATTAATGAATACACGAATATCCTTGGCCGTAGTGCAGGGGTGATTCGATGATGTGGATTATTTTATTAAGCTGAGTCCCAGCGATAACAGTGTTGAAAAACCTTTTAAATTATAGAAGATAGTAGATTTTATTCTCTACTTGACTCTTTTAATGGATTGCTTGTTCCGCTGCAGTTAAACTTGATGTTCGTTATATTTTATTAGTTTAACACTGTTGAAGGCTAATGATAATTTATTCTGCATTATCTTAGTCATAATATTTCTTACTGGGTTAGTTGAGCTCACCCTTTCTTTCACTGTTCTCTTCAAAAAATGAGAATATAGCTGGGACGAGTCGGGGAACGGAGTGATGGACCAGATGATAGTATTAGTAGTCCTCACTATTCTATTAAATAGTGTGACAATAATTGTAATGAGGACTCCTTTTGAGTTTGTATAGTCTCTAGTAGACAATAATTGTATTCAAACTCACAGTTACGTTTTGTCGTATTGTACACGACAGTTGTATTAGTAAGTTGTATTTATATTCTGTACCATGTACCTGACGACCCAAGATGGGTGATGTATACCTAATTTTGGGGGCGTCACATACAGTCATCACATCCCATTAGAAAACGGTCCAACAAACCAATTCAGCATACATTTACATCATGCTGCATTACATTGTATCATGATTATCTTGTCACATTCCAAGTGTCTAGTATTCTTTATCCTATCCATGCCATTGCATCACATGAATATGATAAAGAGGGGCATTTGTAAACACTCAAAATTTTGCATTCCTGTTACTAACCTTGCAGGATGGCAAAATCGTCTTTCGGAGAAAACCCTGGAAGTTAAATCAACTCAATCCCGGAGACAACCCCGGGATACTCAATTTTCAATCTCGAAGACAACCCCGAGATACTCAGTTCCAGTCCTGGAGACAACCATGAGAGATTAAGTTCCAAACTCGGAGACAACCCCGAGGGATACAGTTCCAGTTCCGGAGATAACCCCAGAGATTTAGTTCCAACCTCAAAGACAACCCCGAGGCACTCAGTTCCAACCACGGAGATAACCCTAAGAGGTCAGTAACACCTCAGAGATAACCCTGAGGACATTCAGTACTCATAATAGCCCAATCTCAGAGATAACCCTGAGCAACGACTGCTACATCCGCCCAGAGTCGGAGATAACCCCGGTGAAGGGAAAAATCATCATTTTGCCAACTCGATACTACATTCACGCCGTCTCAACAATATTTAAACCCACATTTCATACAGAAGTGTCCCACAAGAACCTTAGCTCAAAATCTCGAGTGACTACTACACAAGACAGTACACCAGATAGAATTTGAAGACTTAAAGATCTGGTTATGAACCCATCTTCCCGGCTTCGTACAACCTCTTATCCCATGTCATTGTGTAGCTATCGACAACAACATTCCAGAAAGGTATTGCACGCCTCAATCGGATGCCCGGATTAAAAGTTATGAAGGGTCAAGCGGACAAAGCGCTGCACGTACTTCGAGAAGGCGGGACTCGCAGAGCCCAGGGCACCCCAGGTAGCTATAGGTGAACCCGCGGCTGCCGTGGTTAGACCCGCGGCTCCCCCCTCTATAAATAGAGGGCTTGGAGTGGCCAATTTAAAAAGAGAAAAGGCGAGGAAGCCCTGTCCATTTTACTCTGTACACACTTTAAACTGAGTGCTTTCTTTTTTCAAACACTTGTGAGCTCGTGTTTTGCTACATATTGAAATTTAACCGGTGGAAACCGAGAATTTATTCATCAAAAGCTATCTGTAGTCTTCTTGGTAGCCCACTATAAGACATCTCAGATTTTTAAGCTTTTTCTCACTTCCATTCACACATATATATTCACGTTGAGAGTAGTGTTATGTGTGTATTCCCGGATCGTCGATCCATGACTTTTATTGCTTATATATATAAATATATATAAATACTTATATATATATATATATATATATATATATATATATTGTTATTGAACTCTGTTCGATTGAGCCTGGGTGTGATATCCGGTGCGTTTACAACTTGTATATATTTACATTCCAGTCAGGCCTGGAGATCACTTCGCGGCCATTTATCGCTTTTATATATATATATATATATATATATATATATATATATATATATATAATATATTTACATTCCAGTCAGGCCTGGAGATCACTTTGTGACCTTTTACAACTTATATATATATATATATATATATATATATATATATATATATATATATATATATATATATATATAACTGTTTATCCGCTTGCGGGTTAGATTAACCTAAATCTGGCTATTTCTCAGTTTAACCGGTTCATGGTGACTAAACTAGAACCGTTGAAGCTGGAATGCTTAGATTTACTCAAATCTAATTCATTTTCTTGCTTTCGCTACAGGCTAGATTTGTCTCAATCTAGCTATTTCTCATTTTAATTAGTTCATTTTGACTAAACTAGAATTGATGAAGCTGAAATGGTTTAGATTTATTCAAAATCTAGTTCTTTCTTTGGCTTTTGTACATATTGCTTTATCATGTGAGCCTAGGAATTATGTGATCATAGATTCAGTTCCTGAATCTAGATTCGGTTCTCGTGATGGACATTTTTAGCTGCATCCAGCTTGTAAATTATTAACGGTGTCTTTATTTCCTTAGATGGATCTCATGCCCACAAGGAGTTCGGCATTGCTATGTACCTTATTTTCTCGAAGATGTCTCGCATCTCAAAAATAATAAAAGCAATCAAGCCAAACACATAATAAAATGAAAATATCAAAGGCCTCAATTACTATTGAGCACAAGAGTTTGAAAAATCTGTTTTACAAAACATCACTGCTATATCTCGTTAAAATTGAGCTTTTATACAAAATTCAAACCCTTTGTATATAGGTGCAAACGAAGCATAACACTACTTCCAGACAACTGCACATTGACCTACACACACACACATTCAGATAAAAGTTTAAATTAAAAAGTGGCGGTAATCGTGTCACCACAGAAGTTGGGGGGTGCCTAAAACCTTCCCTCTGCTTAATCAAGCCCCCGAACCCTAACAAATTTTGATTTTGCAGACCAGTTAAACAGTGTCACATCATTAGGTCTTTGTGCAAACCTTTTCTCGGTTAAGTTGGTGCAACCATTTAAAAATACCAACTGGCGACTCTTATAGTCAAATTGTCGACATATGCATGTCGGACCTTTTCAAATTTGTTTTCTCAAACAAATCTCACCTAACATGAGAAAACCAAAAGACAAGAACAGAAAGGGACAAATAAAAATCCCGACGTCGACAACTTCAAGTACCGTAAAATACGAACCACTGCACTCATATGATCTTCGCTAGGACAATGGATGAATTGACTCACCAAGCTCACTGCAAAAGCAATATCAGGCCGTGTGTGAGATAAGTATATTAGCTTTCCCATAAGGTGTTGATACCTTTCTTTATTGGTATGGATTTGATTAGGAAATTCTCCCAAGCCATGATTTTGAACAACTTGTGTATCAACCAGTCTACAATCAAGCATTCCTGTTTCAGACAACAAGTTAAGCACGTACTTTCCTTGGGATAGAAATATGCCTCGTTTGATCGGGCTACTTCAATTCCCAAAAAATACTTCAACCCTCCAAGATTTTTCATCTCAAATTCAGTTGCTAAATGCTCTTGTAATTTAGAGATTTCCTCCTCGTCATTTCCTATAATTATCATATCATCAACATAGATTATTAGAGTTGTTACCTTCCCTCGTCGGTGCTTCAAGAAGAGAGTATGATCTGAATTACTTTGCTTGACACTGTGCTTTCTCATGGCAAGGCTAAATCGCCCAAACCATGCTCTAAGAGACTGTTTCAATCCGTATAATGCCTTTTGTAACTTGCAAACCAACTTCCCTTGTGTCGAAGAAACAAAACCAAGTGGAATGTCCATGTATACATCCTCTTCAAGATCGCCGTGGAGACAGGCATTTTTGACGTCCAATTAGTGCAACGACCAGTCGAAGTTTGCAGCAAGAGAGATTAGTACTCTCACAGTATTTAATTTTTTTACAGGTGAGAAAGTTTCTTGATAATCTATCCCATATGTCTGAGTATATCCTTTCGCAATGAGCCTTGCTTTATATCTTTCAACTAATCCATCTGCTTTGTGTTTGATAGAGAACACCCATCGACATCCCACAGTTTTCTTTCCTCGGGCAATGGCACAAGTGCCCAAGTATTATTTTTCTATAATGCTTTCATCTCTTCTTCTATTGATTGGATCCACTTGGGACTATTCATGGCTTCACTCATTGTATTAGGAACACCATCTGTAGATAATTTATGAACCAATGCCTTGAGAGGTTCGGATAATTTTTGAGTTGAGATATGGTTGGCAATTGGGTACTTTGACGTGCTCGTTCCATGATCGGGTGAATAGCGGTTTGGTGGTTGCCCGTGGTTATGCCTAAAAGGTAGTTTATAACCAGCAAAAATATTGTGAGGAGAGTTTAGAACTTGTACCTCAGAAATATTCGTAGGAGATTGGTCTGATTGTGGTACTGTCAGGTCATGCAAGGGCTGTTCACTTTTAATTTCTGTAGTTTCTTCATTTTGATCCACTCTAGCAGGTTGTTGGTCGATCTCTGCTTCTACATGCTCATCATTTTCAACTTCTCCTCTTTGATCTATTAGTATTGCCATTGGTTCTCTTGGCTAAACCTCCCCTACATCATTTGCCATTGGTTCTTTTGGCTGAACCTCCCCTACATCATTTGAAGTTTCATCGAAGCCTGGCCAATTTTTACAATTCTACTCTTCACTCATCATTTCCCTCTGAAGAGAGGAGCGAAAAGATTGAGAAGTGAAGAAATTCTCTGATTCGATAAAGGTGACATCCATGGTGGTTGATAAGTAGGTTTTATACCCACTTATTCGGTATCTGTTACTTAAATTAGTTGCTTAAACTTATTTTTCTTAGTTACTTTTCATACATTTTGTGTTCATTTTGTAGATTATATGTTTGGGAGCTGTGTGAGCGACTATTGGTATGAAAACTCAAGGAAAAGCAATCCGGACATCGTTTGGGCTTTCATGTTTATTTCATGTTCTTGGCTTGGAACTTGGATTATATTGTAGAGCTTTTTCTTAGCTTTCCGAAACATCTTGAATCATTCCAATCGGAGTTCGGATGCAAGAGTTATGACCTTTGTACCAACAGATGTTGAACTTCACTGTTTTGGGTGGCCATTTGCATAGCAGTCACTTCCAACCCAATTTTGACCTTCATCTGTCTGTTTTTTCTCAATTCTCAATGAATACAAGTTGTAGAGCTTGTCGAGATCTTCGATTTGATAGGTGGCAGGCCTCGTAACTCCTTTTCGGATCAAAAGTTATGGCCGTTTTCCCAGAGGACATTACAACAAAAAAAAGGATGCCCGCTGGGGCGGGCCTATCAGTACAAAAAAGCTCGCCGGGGTGGGGGTACAAGCCCAAAAACAGTAGCATAGCTAGTCGGGGCGGGGCCTAGCCAATAGAAAAAGTCAGTCGGGACGGGGGTACACGCAGAAAAAGTAGTTTTTCTCAGAATTTGAGTTCAAGAAGGATTTGTTTGAGCAAATTGATTCAAGGACTTCAGGAGGACTTAAATACATATAAAGAGGCATATAAAAGGTGGAGAATGAGAAGGATTAGAGGGAGGAGAAGTCCATTAGATTAGATTAAGACAAAATCCTAGTTCTTATTAGTTTTGGAGATTGAAGCAACTTGGATACCATTGAAGATCAAGAGCAGGTGCTTGAGGAAGATGGAGATTTGCTGACAACGGATTTATTCTTCACTCTAATCTTATTCTTATTTTTTAATGTGTATTCAAGTGTGGATTCTTAGTTTTAATTCAATGAACTAATTCTTCGTTTGAGATTACAATGGATCTTATTGTGTAGTTTATTTTAATATGCTTCGCTATCAATTATTATGTTCTATTGTGAGGATTGTCTATTGTGATTTGGTCTTAATTGTTTAATTGATTGGCCATCAATTACCGTGATAATCTATATAAAATCGAAAGAGGAGTACATATTTAGATCTGATCATGATAGCACGTGTTTGTGATTTTTGCATAGATGAAATTCATGATTCGTGTTTAGGATAGAGATATGCCTTTACGCCATATGTAATCTTATAGAGAACTTGTGCTTTAAATCCTTTTTAATTGTAATTCACATAGAGATATAGTGGATTAGTTAATTAGGGATTCTTGCTTAATTCTATCATGATTTAAGTGAGTATGGGTATTATGCATCGAGAGGTGGTTTTATCTGCTTTAATATTCTTGATTAACAATTTAGGAGAGAGTATAATTGATGAGAAATGTGTTAACTTAAATGAAGCAATAAGTGAAGTTGTGATTTTAAATCTCCGTAATCTTAATTTAACTAGTGGAATTTAATAGTAGTTTAATTATATAATTTGAAATTCATTCGTTTAAATAAGATTGAGTTGGTTATAGGTTAGTACTTAGTGATTTTTATTAAACAATTCCTCGTGGGAACGATACTCTACTTTTACTTTATAACTCGTTGACCACGTATACTTGCGTGTTGTGTGTAACTAGATTTTACCCAACAAGTTTTTGGCGCCATTGCTGGAGAATTAGTTTAATAATTTTTGCCAATATTAGCTTCAATCGAATTAGTCTTAATTTAAATATTTTTTTCTTTCTTTTTATTTAATTCTCTTCCTATTTTTCTCTCTTTTCAGGCACCATGGCTAGATGCAATTATCAATGGCCATATACGAGTATGACTCAACCAAGGGACACCTGAATTGATGGACTCAATGCATTTTTTGTATTATCAGCACAACTTGAGATAATTTTGAGGAGGTTGGATGTTGTTGCAGCCCAACGTATTCGAAGGAAAGCGCTAGTTTGTAAATATTATGCTGGTAATCATCCGAGTCATCAATGCACCGTTCGTTTTGAGCTGGGACAACATGGTGGTGAATACCTCAACCAGTATGCATATGCCAATTATTATCAAGTTTGGGGGTATCACCCGGATTCTTCATGGAGCTACAATTATGAAGACCAATACTACGCTCGAAATCTAACATACACACCGGAATTCTTATGTCTACCTCTATTGCCACAAGAAGAGAAGTCAAATTTGTAGGAATTCATGTCGAAGCTCATTGCAAACTAAGAGGAGAGGATGAGAAGTCAAGAAATATCAAGCAAAAATTTTCAGAACCAGATGGACCAACTCATCATTACTTCAACCCATGGTCCTCAATACATGGATTCCTAAACTAAGACAGATAATTCAAGGTTGGAGGAATTGTTGTCCAAGTTCGTAGCATCAATTGAGGAGAGGAGGATTAATCAAGAGATATCAATTCAACATCTGCAGAACCAGATGGATCAAATGTTCAAAGCCTTGAACAACTGTCCTCAAAACAATTGGTGTTGTGACGTGGATTCCGATATTGATGAAGTGCCTGAACTGAATATACAACTGGATGAGCCACAAGATGTTAAAAAAGAGGAGACACGTGGGAATAATGAAAACAAGGTCGGTGAAGAACTAACCATGAGTATCAACAATGATGAGCTGATGTTATTAGTGCCCCAAGTGCCTTCTCCGCCAAAGATTAAGGATCCAGTTAGATTTGCAAAACCATGTCCGATTGGTAGTCATGTCATCGGTAAAGCTCCTGGTGACGTAAGAGCGAGTACAACTTCGAAGCCATGGTGCGAAGGGTGGGATGAGAAAGGTGAAGAACCAGTTGTGTTGGAAAAGCCTCAATGCCAAAATCTATTCGCAGACACAATGGAGAAAACACCTAGATGTTGGATGTTCTTAAATGTGATCTTATCTAAACAAAGCATGCTAGGTGACTTTAATGCAATGGTTATCACTCTGGGGAACTTGTCCAAAGTTACATTATTTTCGATGGATAGAGGGTTCCTCAATTATTGAAGAGAAATTGGATAGTGCTAACCAGACAAAGTCAGGCTGAAAGACTGTAAATCAAGCGCTGACTGGGAGGCAACCCATGAATTTTTATATTTATATGCTTTACTAGTTTATGTAGTAGATATGAATTAATTTACTTATTAAATTCTCTTATAAATCCAAAATGCTATTCTAATCCATGTTGTCTCTCTTCATTGTAGGTATTGATGGCTCAATAAATAAGCAAAAGATTATAGAAAGGGAAGCCACCAACTTGAGCCCATGCCACAGTATCCTCCTTTAGATCTCGATATGGAGGAGTTTTTAGTCTTTGTTCCACAACCACCACCACCACAAGCTTAATAAATCAGGGAACTCCTTAACTCTTCAATTCTTTTAATTTAAACAATGAGGACATTGTTCATTTTGAGTTTAGGGGTGGATCATATTGTATTGCATAATTATTTAAGTTCACATACATTGACATGGTTAGTATGTTTATTTTTTCACACAAAAAAATAATATTTTCTTTTGTATTAAGTGTTTGCATATAGAATGTTTGCATGAATCTAGGTAATGGATTGGTTTGAATTTAGCTCGGCCTATGATAAGATTGGTTTTGTATGTTAACTTGAACAGTGCTGATAATTGATGATGAGTTCTAATTTTAATCATGATGATAATCTGAGCCTATCTGAAACTTATGTAATCGGTTAGCACTTAAAGTTTAACTATTTTAATCCACTTGGTTCAAGGGTTTCATAATTTATTTTTGAGGGAAAATCTTGGTTAAATTTTAAGGAAATTAGTGAACTGGCGGTAAAGGTTGGAATGAAGTAAAAGCTTGAGTTTGGGGGAATCTATGGGGTATAATTATTACAAAAAAAAATGATGAAAAGAAAAAAAATGAATAAACACCGTGGCTTGCTTGTCTAGTTTTGTGGCCTTTGTTACTTGAGTAAGTAAGCCTGAGGGGATTGTCTTTACACCTAGCGCCCTAAGGTCTTAATAGCTTGGGAGTCGTTGGTCGAAAGCTCGTTAAGGTAGCATTGAAAAACCTAAGGGAATAAGACATTGCATAGCCATGAGAAAAATAAAAAAAATGAATAAAACACGAGAAAGAGCAAAAATGCCCTCGTGATTGAATAAAAGTAGAAATAAATCCTGTATTTATCCTTAGACTTGGTAATTGCTTAGTTTTAACCGGAGTTGTCATGTTCACAAAAGTAATTGAATTGGAACTGAAATTTTGCTTCTAAGAAGTTTGTTATGTGATTTTCTTGAACTGTGGTTGGTTAGAATGGTTAACAAGCACATACGCACAACATGGGTGATGACATGTTTGAATTGACTAACTGGTTAGAGTTATGGGCTTTGACTTGATTGGATATATTATTTGAGTATCATTGATATCTTTGAGGCCTGTTGCTATATATCATTCTGATTTATTACTGGGTTCGTAGGTATATTAGGAGGTAGATCATGCATATGCATTCATGTAGTTGAGTTAGTTTGTTTATTTTTAGTTCTTTTGTGTTTTTGCTTGAGGACAAGCAAATGTTTAAGTTTGGAGGTATTTGATAAGTAGGTTTTATACCCACTTATTTAGTATCTGTTAAATGAATTAGTTACTTAAACTCATGTTTCTTAGTTACTTTTCATGCATTTTGTGTTCATTTTGTAGATTATATGTTTGAGAGCTGTGTGAGCGACTATTGGTATGAAAATGCAAGGAAAAACAATCCGGACATCGTTTAGGCTTTCATGTTTATTTAATGTTCTTGGTTTAGAACTTGGATTACATTGTAGAGCTTCTTCTTAGCTTTCCAGAACATCTTGAATCATTCCAATCGGAGTTCGGATGCAAGAGTTATGACCTTTGTACCAACAGATGTTGAACTTCACTGTTTTGGGTGGCCATTTGCATAGCAGTCACTTTTAACCTAATTTCGACCTTTATCCATCCATTATTTCTCAATTCTTAAGGAATGAAAGTTATAGAGCTTGTCGAGATCTTCGATTTGATAGGTGGCAGGCCTCGTAACTCCTCCCGGATCAAAAGTTATGGCTGTTTTACCAGAGGACATTGTAGTAGAAAAAAGGATGCCCACTGGGACAGGCCTATCAGTACAAAAAAGCCCGCTGGGGTGGGGGTACAAGCCTAAAAATAGTAGCATAGCCAGCCGGGGCGGGCCTAGCCAATAGAAAAGTCCCCCGACGCGGGGGTACGAGCATAAAATGTAATAACCAAGAATTTCTGTGGTACATTGTAAATATATATATTAAATAATCTATAATATATTATGGATGATTAAGTGATTATGTGAATAATATGCTATAGATAATGTATAGATATACCAACTATATCTATAGATTTTTTTTCCAACACTTAAACCATATTCTCTTTCATCTCATTACTAGTTAGCTAAACAAAAAGAAAATAGAAAAGGAAAGAGAGAGAGAGAGAGAGGATTCGGTGGGAGGAGGAAGAAGAAGGAGAGGAGTGTGGAGATTATGCATCCTAAATTCATTACATACTTTGGTAAAGTAAGGAGAGTAGCAAGCACATCAAGGTAAAAACTTAAACTATCTTAAACCTTTTTATTTTGTTTGATTTTGGTTATTTAAAGTTTAGGATCTTGAGGTCTAAAACCCTCTATTTACATGTTTTATATGGTTTCATGTATTGTTCTAACATATTTGAGTGTTAGAATGTAAATCAAAAGGATAGAAAAGAAATTAGTTTTGTTTTGTTAGAAAACTCTAGTTTTTTTCACTTCCTTTGATCGACTATCATTTTTGATCTACACCTTCTTTTTGTGATCCATCAAAAAGGGGTGCTAGATATATAAGTTAACTACTAAACCCAAGTGGTAGCACTCAAAAATGTTGAGTACACAAGTAGTAGTGACTGTTTTAATCAAAACAGTTTTGTCTTCAGAAAGAAAAACAAACTATTTTTGGACAGTCAATGCTAGGGGCAGTTTTGTCATTTTTCTGACATTAAAAAATTCTAAAAACATTTGGGATGATAATATGATGAGTTATCTTTCAAACCCAAGTGGAATCACTGAAAAAGGAGTTGTAGATTTCCGTATGGACTGATTTTAACAAAGTAGGTAAAAGAGAAAAATTCCAAAAACAAACTGCCCTAGATTTTGCAAGGGCAGTTTCGGCCACTTAAATTTTGACAAAAATTCTGGCCTTTTGGGACATGAACATATATGACATAAAGTAGCTCCTGTCTAAAAATGAGCGCATTCCGACTTAAAATGACCAAGTTATGAACATTTTAATATTTGGGTTTTTCGGACTAAAATTGCTATAACCGGAGTTCTATAACTCCGATGGCCACAGAATTTAAACTGGAGAACGTTAACATGTAGAAGATTATGACAAGAGATGAGAATTTCTAGAGTTGAGCATGATGGGGTTAATTTCTTAAGCCATGCACTAAAAATGATTTTTGAAAAATACTAAAAGAAATTGAAAAATTACGGAAAAATACTTTTTGCGTATAAAATACTTGTATATAAGTGTAGACACTCGATATTTTCTGTACACCTGTCACTAACATTGCATGAGGATATATTCTTCTTTTAAGAGGAAACCCTGAAAGACAATCCATATCCATGCCGGCTACTACCGGAAGTTCAACATCAACCCCGGATCGCAATCTGGGAGTAACAATTCCAATCTCGGAGATAACCCCGAGGCATGCAGATCAATACCGGAACACACACTGGAGAAGAACGATTAATCTCGAAGATAACCCCGAGGTATTCAGTCTCAGTCCCAACTATGGGAATAGCCACCAACCATGGTGATAACCCTAAGTAACGCAATTTCGGCGATAACCCCGGAAATGCTTGTTACAAGTGCGACCAGCTTCAATCTCGACGCTCACAACGAGATACACTGTACCATCCCGACGATAACATCGGGAAGACAGGCACACCTCAAGGATGACAATGAGGACCTTCAACAAATTGCAGTAGTCTAATCTCAGCGAAGCTGAGCAACGTCTGCTTTATCAGCCCAATCTGGTGATAACACCGGTGAGGGGCAACATCGTCATCTGACCAACACGATGCCACGCCACGTCGTTTCAACATATCTACGCAACAATGTCCCACAAGACTAATCAATCCCTAGTGACTATTGTACGGGATAACAGATGAAAGTTGAAGCTTGAAGACCGGAGGGCACCGTCCCATCTTCAATGATTTCGCACAAACTCTAATCCCATGCCATCGTATAACTCTCTACAACGGCGGTCCGAAATAGGTCCCGTATATCTCAAACGGATGCCCGGATTGCACTTCTAAAAGTTCGAGTGGACATTACAGTGCCCGAGTGCACGTACTTCGAGACGACCCGAGCCGAAAAACTCGGGCCCACCCGGGTTTCCTCTGGTACACCTGCGGCTCAGCCGTAGGTACACCTGCGGCTCCACCCTCTATAAATAGAGGGCTTGGGGTGGCCATTTTGGAAGAGAAAAACGGCGAGGAAGCCCTGCCCAATTTGCTCTGCATTCATCCCAGATAGTGTACTTTCCCCTTTTAAATACCTGTGAGCTCATATATAGCCCTTTTATACCTACAAAAGTCTGTGTTTACCCACTCTAAAGATATAGAAGTCTTCTTTGGCAGCCCACTATAAGCCTTCTCACACACTTTAGAGTCATTCTCTTCATCTTTGCACACACCCTTCTACACGTTGAGAGTCGTGTTGCTTGCTTTTGCCCGGACTTCGGTCCATGATTTCATTCCAGTCTGTATATATATATATATATATATATATATATATATATATATATATATATATATATATATATTTATTGACTAACATTATCCAGTTATGCCTCGATTGAGCCTAGACTTTGGTCTGGAGCGTTTATTTGCTTTCCTATATATATATATATATATATATATATATATATGAATTGCGTGTCGAACTCTGTTCGATGAGCCTAGACTTCGGTCTGAAGTGTTTACCTGCTTTAATATATATATATGCTTATATATATTATCTGTGGTCGAACTTTGTTCGATGAGCCTGGATTTTACATCCGGAGCGTTTACCTGCTTTAATATATATATATATATATATATATATATATATATATATATATATATATACTTATATATATTAACCGTGGTTGAACTCTGTTCGATGAGCCTGGAGTTTACATCCGGTGCGTTTATATGCTTATATATATATATATATATATATATATATATATATATATATATATATCTTTACATTTCGTCCCACTTGGAGTTTACTTCGTGGTGGTTGACCGTTTTTACAGCTTTCTGTATATTTCGTCCCACCTGGAGTTTACTTCGTGGTGGTTGATCGTTTTTACAGCTTTCTTTACATTTCGTCCCGCCTGGAGTTTCCTCCGTGGTGGTTGATAGCTTTTACAGCTTTATTTATATTTCTGATCCCCCATGGAGGTGCTTCGTGGTTGGTGATCATGTATGTATATACATATTTATAACTTTTATATATATACATGCTTACTGCGTTTATATCAATTGCGGCATCATGTGAGCCTAGGAATCATGTGATCACAGATTTAGTCCCCTGAATCTAGATTCGGTTCCCGTGATGGACCTTTTCAGCTGTAAGCAGCTTGTAAATATATCTGTGATGTTTGGATTCCCTCAGATGGTTTTCATACCCACGAGGAATTCAGCACCTTTTTGTAAAGTATTTTCGTACGGATTCTTCACATCTGTCAAATAAAATCAATCCAGCTGAATACGGAATAAAATGGGAGTGTAAAAGGTCTCAATAACTATTGAGCACCAGGGTTTGAAAAACCTCTTTTATAAAACATCACTACCATATCTTGCGTAAAATTGAATTTTTACATAAAATTCAAACCCTGTGTATATAGGTGCGAATGATGCCTCACACTACTTCTAAATAACAGCACATTGACCCACACACACACATTTAGATAACAGTTTCTTGAAAATAGGTGGTCACCGTGGTAACACGGATGTCGGGGGGTGCCTAACACCTTCTCTCCGCATAACCAAGTCCCCGGACCCTAATGAATCTCGGTTTCACCGACCCGTTTAGCAGTGTCACATCACTGGGTCAATGTGCAAACCTTTTCTCGGTTGTGTTGGTACAACCATTTAAAAAACCAACTGGCGACTCTTATAGTCCAATCGTCGACATTATACATGTTAGACCTTTTTCACTTATTTTTTCAAACAAATCTCACCAAAAATGAGAACACCAAAGAACAAGTAACGGAAAGGGACAATTAAAAATCCCGACGTCGACAGGTGGCGACTCTGCTGGGGATTCCAGTAAGAGGACTTAAGCCGCTATTACAATTTTTTCAAAATTGTTATCTGCTTGTGTGTGGATGTTGCATTTACATTTTGTGATGAATGTGTACGAATGCATTTCCTTACTTAGTGCTTCGCACTATAAACTGCTTGTGATATTAGTACTTCGCACTATAAACTGCCTGTGATATTAGTGCTTCGCACTATAAAATTTCCTGTGATATTAGTGCTTCGCACCATATCTGCTTGTGATATTAGTGCTTCGCACATGTCATCATTTTCATACGGTAAGACGCGATGTATGTGAATGTATGTTGTGTGGTCCCTCCACCAGGAGGCTATCCCGTCGGTGTTTGATTACTGGACTCGTGAGAAGACTAATTCTCCGAGGCTCAGGAAAGGCACCACCCAAATTCGCTCCAGTTTAAAGATCGGATTAACTTCCCGTCAAGTAGATTGCGATGATTTGGGAACCTTCATGCCAAAAAGCCGCGAGAGTAACCTAAGATAGGTCAGCCTCTGATAAACCCAAAACGGAGGAAAGTCTCTTCATGCTCTCATTTCAAATTACTTGTAAAGCATAATTACTTGTAATTATCTTCCATATCTATCTCCATGTAATGAGAAATATGAAGAAATGCGTACACATACATGCTACAAACAGCTGACATCCGTTTTGCAGGATAAAATTCCTAAACTGGACGCATCGTATAGCATGTTATTATCCACCTTCCCTAAAGACTAAACTATGCAAGTCTTTTGCAGGGAATCAATCGGACCTACCACCCGTTCAAAGTCCAAAAAGGCAATAGGCCTACAGTCAATCATGTCGTCATCCGACCAGACTGAACTTAATCCAGTTTCTTGTAAAGAATTCGACGGAGTAAGCAAACAGATTACAGATTTGGCTGTTCTACTAAAAGAATTACACCAGTCTACACAGGGTCAGAAAATACCCGTACATGCTGAATCCTCCACACAAGGAGGAACCCAGGTCGTTACAATACCTAAACTGCAGTTGGATCCGACCAACAAAACTCATAATGCTGCCCATCCCACTGGAGATCCAGACACTGGTGACATCAAAAAGAAAGTCCTCCAAATGGAAGAGACTCTTCGTACTATCAAAGGAATTGGAACACACGGGAGTGTTTCATATGCTGATTTGTGTATTTTTCCTGGTATTCATTATCCAGAAAAATTTAAGACTCCTGACTTTAAAAAATATGACGGGTTAGGAGATCCTTACACACATCTAAAGGTGTTTATTGGAGAACTGGGATCTTATGCAGAGGATGAAAAACTCAGAATGCAACTATTCCAAAAAAGTCTAACTGGAGAAGCCCGTTCGTGGTACACAAGAATGGACAATTCAAAGATCCATAGTTGGGAAGAGCTAGCACACGCTTTCCTCACCCAATACAACTTTCAATCTCAAATGGCTCCTGATCGGTATCAAATTACCAAGATCAAGAAACAGTCTAATGAGTTTTTCAGAGAGTATGCTCAGAGGTGGAGACGCCTGGCTGCCCAAGTTAGTCCTTCCGTGACAGAATCAGAGATGGTCATGACTTTCATAGACATACAAGAAGCACCTTTCTATGAAAGAGTTTTAGCCGGCATCAACAAACCATTTTCTGAGATGGTCAAACATGGGGAGATGGCTAAAATGGGATTGAAATCCCAAAAAGATTCAAGACCTAGCTGCACTCAAAGCGGTTACTGATCACATCCAATCTAGAAATTATTGGAACAACCCCCGGAGGGTCCATAAAAAGAAAGAAGAGGATGTTTTCCTGATACTACAGGGTCAAAAAGGCAGTCAAAATATGCCTATTCAACAGAGAAATTACACTCCTTTCAATCACAGTCTGTGAACCCTCCAGTACCAAAAGGTGGAGAAGTCAAACGACCTCGAGTATTCACACCCTTAGGGGACACCCTCGAGAACATTCTCAATCTTCTAACAACACAGAAGAAAATCACGCATCTGCTTCGACCAGCTAGCCCTAATGGTCGGGGTTTTAATACTGCTCGAAAATGTGCTTATCATGCCGGGGCACCTGGACATGATACTCAGGATTGTTGGGCCTTGAAACACAAAATCCAAGACCTGAAAGACAACGGTGAAATCGTGGTCACCAAACCCGATCAACCTCACGTTCAAGACAACCCTCTTCCTCAACACAAGGAAGAAGAGGTCAACATGATCAATTAGAGCAGTGGACAAAGTTCCAATTTCAGCCGTGACTCCTCCCAGACCCCCAAAGATGGTGATGACAGATGGGATTATGCCAAGTTCCAATTCACAGTGGAACGAAAGATGAAAGCTCTCTGTAACAAATTGAGCAATTGGCAGAACTGGTGACTTATCAGCATCAAGTGACTCGTCAGCTAATTAGCCAAGAGCATGCCAGTCTCCTACCTATTGTCATGAATATTCCCTCTTCACTTTCAGAAAATGAAATGCTGGAAGACAAAGTGACGAAGAAAGCGAATGCTAAGGCCCGTCGGGATTTTGCCAACAAAAGGGAATTCACATATTTGGGCCAACCTATGGAGGAAATCCTCAATATGCTAATCAATGAAGGAAGGATTAGTTCCCTTCTACCTCCAATCAACCCCCGTTCAGGACGATACAACTCTGAGGGAGTATGTCAATATCATTCTCAATCTCGCGGTCATAGCACAGAAGAATGCTGGGCACTCCGCCACCTTATTCAAAATTTAATCGACAGTGGCGTACTGCGTCTGGCAGATAACGACACTGTGTTACGGGCAAGTGAGGATTCGTGTCCTACTAAGTGGAAGAGTGTAGTAGCAGTCATATCCACTGAAAATAATGGAGTTAGAAAATCACTTGTCATGCCAGTAATTCAACTCAAGGGAATAACAATCCTTTGAAAGTGGCAGCTCCCGAGCCAATCAACTTGCTGTGCAGAGCACAATATCCTATTGTTAGCTTGCGCGTAGTTCCATGGAATTATGGAGAAGGTGAAGGATCCACCTCACATATAACTGCTGCAGTGTCGAAGGAAAATCCACTGTATCTTCCCCAACGGGTAATGAAGCCTGTCATCAAGTCTAAGGGGAAAGTACCCATTGAGAAGATTGAAAATTTCCTCCGTACTATGGGTCATAACGAAGCCAAGGTGGTTTTAAGCTTGAAAGAAGCTCCACAACAGATATCAATCTTGGACTTGGTCCTGACTTTCGAGAATCACCGGAAGGTCTTGTTAAAGGTTTTAGAAGAAACCTATCTACCGACATCAGTTGATACAAAAAAGTTTCAATATCTGGTTGATCACATTTTCAACAACAATGTGATATCCTTCACTGATGATGACATACCGCCCGAAGGGATCGGTCATTACAAACCGTTGCACATTGCTGTCTTGTCCTCTGGATATATGGTGGCTGGAGTTTTAATAGATGGAGGTTCCTCTTTGAATATTTGCCCATACGCTACCTTGGTGAAGATGAATATCAATCCCAATCGAATTCGGAGTAGCCATACCATTATCAAAGCTTTTGATGGAGCCCACCGTAACTCGGTCGGAGTAGTTGAGCTGCCAATTGAGATTGGTCCCCATACATTCTGCGTATCCTTCCATGCGCTCAAGATAGATTCGGGATACACCCTGCTCTTGGGACGACCATGGATTCACATGGCAGGGGCAGTCCCCTCCAATCTTCACCAACAGTTGAAATATATCATCAACAATAGCCTGGTCACAGTCAAAGCTGAACCGGAGATTCCTCAGCATAGGGACATGCTGCTCGTCAATGCCAATTAGGATGTTGAGCCAATTAGTTTTTATGCTTTGGAAATAAGCAATACCCAATACCATGCTATTGGAATGCCATTGCCCGAACCCCAGATTTCTGCCGAGGTAATGTCGGCCACGCAAGAAATGATGTCGTTGGGTCATAAATCGGGACAAGGGTTGGGTAAAGATTGCCAGGGTGTTAAGTATCCTATTCGCTTAACCCAACAAATTGGGACAGCTGGACTAGGCTATTCTGCCAGCTCTAGTCACAGGAATCCTCATAAGCATCAGCAGATTCCTGCAGCTTAAACCATGCGGCGTTTAGCTTCGCCTTCAAGCTCTGAGTCCGCACAACCTCCCGTAAAGGTGCCGGCCAATATAATGGCGATGTTATTTCCCAAGCCGGTATAGGTGAAGGAGAAAGAAATCTTTGTTCCAGATCCCACAGTGGAGGAAGAGGAACGAAGAATCAAGCAAGACGTCATCAGGATGATGTCCGGCATACGCATCATTGTTCATGATGAGCATACCAACAGATATACCCCAGACAATGATTGCCTAGATGTAATGGCTATCATTCGGGACAGGGAAGATGATGATAATCCCTCTATCACTGCGGTTCACCCGGAATTTGCTCTTGCCAATTGGAACAACATTCCTAGCATTGGTCGTCAAGGGTAAAGCGGGCGGAAACTCTTTCTGCCCTGTAGATATAATAATTGCTTACTTTTCTGTACAGTATTAGCGGTTTATTTTGCCAGTATATGCTAACACTGTGCATGATCAACACATTTCATATATACTAAGTGAAAGCATATTTTGTTTCAGGACTCTGAATTTAGATGTGCCGGTACTTGCTGATACGGTGCCTCTTCTCTACAAGGATTGTACCTTTGATGTAGAGATGAATTCAGCCTTGGTGGATATACCGGATGACATTGAGGTGCCTCCAAAAATTCAAGAATGGGTTAAAGATAAACCCAAACCCAACCTTGATCAAACCACTCCTTTCACTCTCGGAACCTTAGAAAACCCTAAGTTAATCCAGATTGGTTCAGACCTAACCCCAAACCAACGGAATGACATGGTTACACTACTAACCCAGTTCCAGGATGTGTTTGCATGGTTTCATGAGGATATGGTGGGTTTGTCCACTGACATTATCCTTCATCGCCTTCCCATCAAAGAGGGATTTAAGCCAGTCAAGCAAAAGCTTCGACAATTGAAACCTGAATGGAGTTTAAAGGTGAAAGAAGAAATTGTGAAACAGTTTCAAGCCGGCATCATAACGGTGTCTACATATCCTGAGTGGATATCCAACATCATGCCCGTACCTAAACCTGGAGGGAAGGTGCGAGTTTGCGTGGATTACTGGGACTTGAACAAAGCTTGCTTAAAAGATAGCTTTCCCGTGCCCTTTATCCACATTCTCATTGACAATACTACGTAATACAACATGTACTCCTTTGCAGATTGCTTTGCGGGGTATCATCAGATCATGGTTGTCGAGGAAGATAGTGAAAAAGCTGCTTTCATCACTCCTTGGGGAACTTTTTGTTATAAACGGTTGTCATTCGGCCTCATCAATGCTGGAGCTACCTATCAACGAGCTATGATGGCTCTTTTCCATGACTTAATGCATAAAGAGATCGAGATCTACGTGGATGACATTATTGTCAAGTCCCGGAAGGAGGATGACCATATAGACCAGCTAAGGAAGTTGTTCAACAGGTTGCGTAAGTACAACTTGAAGTTGAATCCAGCTAAGTGCGCCTTTGGCGTTAAATCAGGCAAGTTGCTAGGATTTCTAGTTAGCCACAAAGGGATAGAGCTGGATCCTACCAAAATCCAAGGAATCACTGAAATGCCCATTCCTCAGACAGAAAAGGAAATACGGGGATTTTTGGAAAGAATCAACTTCATTAGCAGATTTATCTCTCAGCTCACAGCAACCTGTGAGCTAATCTTCAAGCTATTAAGGAAGAACTCCTCCATGAAATGGAATGAGGAGTGCCAGAATGCCTTCCTTACAATCAAGAAATAGCTAATTAAAGCTCCTATCTTGGTACCACCCAGGGATGATGTTCCACTGTTTATGTATCTGTCCGTAAGTGACAATGCCATGGGCTGCATGCTGGGACAGAAGGACGATAGAGGCCTAGAACGAGCTATCTATTACCTCAGCAAAAGATTCAGCAGCAGTGAACACAAGTACACTCTGATCGAAAAGACGTGTTGTTCTTTAGCATGGGCTGCCATGAGGTTACAACATTATCTTCATGGTCACACAACCCATCTCATATCCCGCGTGGATCCTCTCAAGTACGTGTTTAGTAAACCCATACTGAATTGTTGGCTGTCCAGATGGCAGTTGATCCTACAACAATTTGACATCGTATATGTGACTCAAAAGTCCATCAAAGATCAAGGAATTGCAGATCAACTGGCCGCTGCACCATCAGGGGATTTCAAACCCTTGGAAACCTACTTCCCTAATGAAGGAGTAATGACAATTCAGCAACACCATCAGTACGATACACGCCAAACGTAAAAGAAGTATTTCGATGGAGCTGTCAATATGGAAGGTTCTGGAGCTGGAGCAGTTCTAGTATCTGATACGGGGGACCAGTATCCCGTTGCCGTCAATACGGTTGAGTATGAAGGTTGTCTTATGGGGCTAAAACTTGCCCATTCAATGTGCATCATGCGGTTAACTGTCCTTGGAGATTCGGAGTTGGTAATCAGACAATCCACCGGAATCTATCAAACTAAGGAACTACATTTGCTGCCTTACCATTGGCAGGTTTTAAAGATGGCTTTGGGGTTCGAATAAATATCCTTTCTACACATTCCTCGTAATAGGAATGATTTCGCGGACGCGTTAGCAACTTTGGCCTCCTTGATTCGTATATCAGACAAGGAACACTTGCCAAGCGTCACAATTTCCCTGCACAAGGCCCCAACCTATGGGAATTACGTTGGAGAAGTATCGGATGAGCTACCTCCCATCCAACATCCTTGGTATCAGCATATCAAGGAATATCTACGAGTTGGATCTACACCCGCTGAGGCGAGCCCGACTGAACAAAGGCGGATCCACCGACTGGCTATGAAATTCTATCTGAGTGGAGATGCACTCTATAAAAGAGATGCAGAATTAGGTCTCCTCAGATGTTTAGACAAAGATCAAGCCTAAAGGCTTATGGATGAAATCTATGGCGGAGTCTGTGGCCCCCACATGAGTGCCCCCTCCTTGTCAAGAAAGTCCTCAGGACAGGATATTATTGGCTATCTCTCAAGGCTGATTGCAATGACCACGTCAGGAGATGCTATCAGTGCCAGATTCATGGGAATGCTATACACGCCCCTCCACGGGAACTTCACAATATGAGTTCACCTTAGCCCTTCTCAATGTGGGGAATGGACGTTATCGGGCCCATTGAACCTAAAGCCAGTAATGGTCATCGATTTATCTTTACCATGATCGACTACTTCACCAAGTGGGTAGAAGTAGCCTCTTTCCCCAGGGTTACTAAAGAAGTCATCATTGCTTTCATCAGAAACAATGTTATTTGTCGATATGGACAACCAGAGGTGATTGTGTCCGACAATGCCAAGAACCTCAACAACAAAATGATGGGGGAATTATGCAGTAAATTCCACATCAAACACCTCAACTCAATCATCTATCGTCCGAAGATGAATGGTGCTGTTGAAGCGGCTAACAAGAACATCAAGAAGATTATGCAAAAGATGTCCACCAATCACAAAAATTGGCCTGACCTATTGCCTCTGACTCTGTTATCCTACAGAACCTCAATGCGCACTTCCACTGGGGCAACCCCCTACGCATTAACCTATGGGATGGAAGCAGTGCTCCCCATAGAAGTTGAGATAGAATCCCCTAGAGTATTGATAGACGCTCAGTTGGATGAAGACCAATGGGTACAAGATAGGTATCACCAATTGTCTCTAATAGACAAAAGGCGAACCGCAGCTATCTTCCATGGTCAGTTATATCAGCAAAGGATCGCCCGATCCTACAACAAAAAAGTCCGGCTATGGCAATTCAGACAACATGACTTGGTTTTGAAGAAAATACTGGACAACCAAGATCAGTCTAAGGGAAAATTCGCTCTTAACTGGGAAGGCCCGTTTATTGTCAAGGAAGTATTGACAGGAGGTGCTCTCAGGTTGCAAGAAATGGACGACGGTGAATTTCCGTAACTCATCAACTCAGACACCGTGAAATGAAACTATGTCTGAAGTTACCATCAAATAAACATCCTGGTGGTAGACCATCAGGTCACCAGTCATTCTGGTTCTTTAAACCTTTACCATAAACAACTTTGCTACACTTTGCCCCTTAGGGAAACATACCTTTCAAGCCAGCAGCCTGGCTTTCTCCTTTGCGTTCCTACAACTTAGGTCATCCCACCGTGGATTGAACCTCTTGCGTATACAGTTTGGCTACCCATACATGGGATCAAACTTTTCACCTACAGTTTATCCCCAACCTAGGATTAAACTTTCTCCTCCCCGCACTCTGACCTACACATGGGATTACGCTTTTCATCTCGCCTTGAGGGGCGAACTACGTCGACCTGATCTCCTCTTTAATAGGAGTACGTAGGCAACCATTTCATATGGCCAGGTCTCAATAAAAAAAAAACATTCCTACACCATTCCTGCCACATACAGCGTTGA
Source organism: Panax notoginseng (assembly GCA_016801055.1). NCBI lineage: Eukaryota > Viridiplantae > Streptophyta > Magnoliopsida > Apiales > Araliaceae > Panax > Panax notoginseng. Next base: position 116,360,511 of record CM029012.1, read on the forward strand.
ACCTTTTACACCAGGTTCGAACTACGCAGACCTGATCTCCTCTTCAATAGGAGTACGTAGGCAGCCATTCATGGTGCGGTCTCACCCCCTACCAAAACACAAACCCTTGTCAGTTGGTACTGGGATCATCCTTCAATCCACTACATTTCATTTGGCTTCAGACCAAAGGGATGGAATTACCTGAACTCCTCCCAAATAGGAGATTCGGCGACCATCAAGGCTGCGGTCATACCTTGAAGAGCAACACCAATCCATAAGAGATGGAATTAACTAGGCTTCTCCTAAATAGAAGTACTGGCGACCATCTGTGGTACGGTCAATCTCAGAGAGAAAAGCCACACTCCTCTCTTCATTTCCAAACAGAAACCAGTCCCAAGACACCGAAAGATGGTAGGGATACATACAGATCGATGATCCATTCTAAACTATCCAGAGACAACTCAATGTCCATCCACCCAGGAATAATTCAGAATACATCAAGATCACAAGCCCTGAAGTAGCAGGTAAAATATCAAGCAAGTAGCAAAGCTATCTAAAAGGGAAGTGATCCAAAAATATATTTCCCTGTCATATATATAATGTTGTTTGATATACACAATGTAAACTGTACAAGACAAAATGGCTAAGCTAGTCTGTGTAGGAAAATACAAGATCACCTACAAGTCAGGGTATATGCGAGCTAACAAGCCCAACATGGCATCCCTCTCAGAAGATGGAGGTAAAGCTGTGGTCTCCTGTATGAGAATATCCACACGACTTAACAGATCTGCAGCCATCTGCATGGTGACCATATGATCATCAATATATGTGCTCATCTCTACGATCATGCCAGTGGTAAGGGACCTCACTGCAGTGCTATCTGTGACGGCTACATCCCGGGCAGATATGGCGATATCTCGCTCAACTATCACTGCATCTTTGGCTGATATAGCCTCATCCCGCTCAATGACGGCGACATCCCTACGAGCCAATGCCTCGTATCTCTCCAATAGAGCGGCCTCCCTCCCATTAAGAGCAGTCGACATCATAGATCGAATCTGATCTCTCTCAAAGGTCATCAGATGAAGACTCTACTCTAAGTACTGTACCGAGTGCTGAATCACAACAGTACTGGTACTAGGAGAATCGGAAGAAATGCTGGCAACCCAGCAGTGGACTCCTCCTCGATGTAGGTATCAATGTTCTCCATGGGCTCTAGATCATCCAACTCGCGCTCCGGTACTGCAAACACTGCTGCAGCCGATAAAATCTCTGTCTCCATCCACGCGGAATATTCTGCAGAATAACTAGGATGACTGAAAGAAAAATCTGTTATCTCGCACCGATCCCAGCAGGCGTATACCCAAGATCGGTCCTCTGCTGAGAGGTATCGAGAAGCTGAACGCTGACCTGTCGCCCCCTCAAAAGGATGAAAATCCTGAAACTGGTCGAACTGTGACATCACGACCAATGGGTGATAAGTGGTCACTCCCCTCAAACCAGCCAAAGGGAGATAGTCTATGCCCGGAGCATGAGTAATGAAGCTGTATGGTGAGCTAAGCCCCGAACACGGCAATATGCTGAATGGATCTCTGATATCTGCCAAGAATGTGGACCAGGACAGAGCATCTATACACTCTGATGGCTGAAAAGAGTATGACATAGATACATCATGGGTGAAGCAATACCCATGCCGTCTAAGAGTGCCAATCGATCTCAAGTGTGACATGAACCACACATATAGCATGGCTGAACTCCCAGTGAACACTCCTGTCGGATAAGTGCAGCAGTAGGATGCCGACCGCAGGGTCTCTGCTACAATCATAGGTACAATGGTACGACCCTCCCTGAGAGCTCTCACGGCCATGACAACTCCTATATCTATCTCATCCATATATCGCGGCATATACACATATGACAATACACATAGCATCAGTACGTCAACTCTGGCCAAACGCCAATAATCCTCCGATGCGGTGAAATCCCCAGAATGTCTTGAATAGCTATCCTCCGAGCCAAATCTGTCGTATAGAAAACGCTGGGATATCACGTGGTCAGATGTCAACTCATCCTGTACCACTCTACGCCTCAATCCTGTGAGAGTCATGAATCGTCTACTCATGTCTCCCAAAGCCAGATGCACACAAGGTCTGTCTAAAGGTAGCATCATCAAATGTGCATACTCCTCCAGAGTAGGAGTCAACTCATGGGTGCCGAATCGGAATACCTGCCTATCCGGTAGCCAATGCTCTATCATCCCATCCACAAATCCTGTGGGAACCTAAAAAGTCAAAAAGGTCATGGTATGCTGCAATAAATGATCTACAGTCACCCTGTCTGGTGGTGACATGCTATCATACCACGATCGCATACCCGATGCCACCACTGACGGTGGGGTATGATCTATACGGCTAACTGTCGAAGAAGACATCTGTGCGGGCCATGTCATAAGACCATCCAGGGGTCAATGCCGAATATCTCTGGACATACATATGCATAACATGATACATGCATAACAGATAATAGATGGCAATATGATATAGGGAATGAAAAAAAACAGTGCATACATTCCTAAATATATCGTCATCTAATACATCATCTCTGTACAGCTACAAATATAGGGAAATGGGGCACATACGCCCTACTATTGACAGAGGCCTATCAAAAGATATAGCGAGAATGGGGCACAACCACCCAATATCTAACAGAGGCCTATCAAAAGATATAACAAGAATACACATCAGAAGAAGATAATGGTATCGATGTCCACATCATCAATCCTATCTACCTGATGTAACTCCTCCTGAGTCACTGGATCTCTATCAATAGGGATGTCAGGCCTATATAAAAGAGGATCTGCGCCGGCAAAACTGAATGGGTCACCTGAGGGGCCAGCGTCTGAGCTGGAAGGATCAAATGAAGCCGCCTCTGCCGGATCTCTACCCAAATGCCGGATAAATATGTGTGCCTGGTCCAATTGCCGGGTCAAACTATCAATCTGGGTCATATGAGTCGGATCTCGGACACAAGCTATCCAATCCGTCATCATCAAGGATCCTATAACCATGTCCCCCATAAACTGTGTGGCGCGGGACTGAGCTCTAATAGTGCGAGGGGACCACCACCGATGGAATGTCTCCTGAGTACATGGACCCTCTGACAATGCAAAACTGTCAACCCCCAACAAGGGGATATTAGTGACGGGTGACTGCGATACAGGCCAATAACGCCTGGCAAGAGGCAAGATTGGTATACGAATCTCCCCTGTGGTGCTCCTAATAGCATGCTCTCCTAAATAGAGCTCCCAGCCTCCATCTATGAAGAAAGGAACTCTCCTGGTGGAAATCATATACTCGACTCTAGTCAGGTATCCATCCTCAAAACCCACGGTCAGGTGTGCCCCGGAATAGGGAAGCCATGTGATGGTGTCGGCCGTCAGCAACTCCAGCTGCATACGACAATGAGTGAATCCCTCAGCTACAGGGACCTCTGGCAGAATTGAATGATGCCATCGTCGTCCTCGTGGATAGGTGTCTAAACCTAACACACTCACGGGACGCAAGCATGGAAGCCTCTCATAGGCCCAGAACTGCCAACACAAAGGTAAACATCTGCTATCAGTTAACACTCTTAACCTATACATAGTAAATGACAAGAGAAATACTCACCGGTAGAAATGGGTAAAATCCTAGCCAAGCCTCGGTCAAACCCTGTGAGCGCATACGCATGCCCCGGAGGAAATAGGCAAAGGTGTAGGAGCCCCAATCATACTCTCTAATACGGTCCACATTACACGTGGCACTGATCAAAGCGAAAGATACCGTAGAAGAGTTATCTACTATGAAGCAGCCTCCAATGATCATCAGGAATAATCACCGCAGAACGCGATCCCTGATTCTAACATCATCAGGCATAGGCTCACTCAATAGCCAGCTCATAGAATCTATGCTTAAAGGACCTGAACGGACAGCCCTGCCTTTGAGCGCCATCGCTGGAACTCCTAATAAGGATCTAACGGTAGTAGGGATAATATTTGCCATGCAAGGCACTGGCTCCCCTCCAAACTCCATACTTGTGATAAATTGCCAATCCATAGGTGTCATCATCACCTCGCAATCTAGGAAATGGAGTGACTGAGTCTGATGAAACCATCGCTCAGACAATGCCCTGAGGTAACCCCAGGGACAACGACGGGGAAGGATGGAGAAGAATGCCCTAAATCCCCACTCATGCACTACTGCTCTATAGTCAGGATGAAGCGCCTGATACATGGAGTGAATGCTGAACCAGCTCCCTCGAGGCTATGTAAAACTAGGAACCTGCATGAAATGCAGATCAATATCGAAACCCTTTAATCCTCATCAATAGGAAAGAAGGAAGATCAAAGTCTAACGCCATACCTCGTTAGCATGCAAATACATCGATGGATGTCTGCCCAAATCACCCAGCAACTCTGGATTCAACACTTGAATGCTCAGAAGCTCCCTGCGAGGGACAGGTGCAGCAGGAGCGGGGTTCTGTATCGGAATATCTGCCTCCTCATCCTCAACGTCTGGAACATCTACCTGGACAGGACGTATCACGACCTCCACCAACCAACGAGGCTGTCTGACAGAACGGGGACGAGGCACTTCAGAAGCCCTCCGTCGTACACAAGAAGTGGTCCTATAGGAACTGCTCGGCTGATCCGGATCCATAGTGTCTGGACAACAAGTCTCCAAATCACCTCAGAAAGGGTGTGGTATTTCCTTACCTGGAGCCTTCTAGAATGCATTTTATGACTATATGTATGCATGCATTTAATTTAACATATAATAGAGTTAAAATGCATGACTACCCAATGCCTACATTTGGAAAATTTTTGCCATAGTCCCCTCTGAAAATAGGACTATCCACATGCATACAGACATGTCTAGGTGGCCATTCAGTAGCACACCTGCCCCAAAGTCATATACATAATATATGCATTAAAAATTAAAATCATCATGCATCAGGCCAACCTCAATACTAGGAGTACTTTGCCTTGCTACCTTATGCTCATTGGACCTCAAATAGGACAAAAAATAGCAGAAAAGGTGCCAATTTGACTGTCTCAAAAGTCAAAATTTTTCGCATCATTATGTTCAGCATGGTTTAATACTAACATTTACTATGTTGGATATTTTTTATCTAGTTATTTGTGCATACATAATCACTACTATGTGTTTAGATGCATTTCATGCGATAACTCAAAATCCAACAGACAGAAATGAGAGAAAGTACAGGCATATGTTACCAGGATAGTGTAGAACACTCGTACGGTGATAGAATTTGCAGAAAGCAGCCCGAACTCAGCAGATCTGAAAGAGGCTCACGTATTTTCCTTCGCGCAACAAGTTAAAAGTGACTTATGAGACCAACCTGTTGGAATTTATGATCCACGATTGGCCGCAGGCCCATCTACGGCTGCAGCAGGTGCACCTGCGGCACCCTCATGTGGGCCCCATCCCTCCGGCTCGGTCCAGTTCGAGTTGCAAAGGAGTTCTCACAAGCTGAAAAGGCCAAATCAGGGATAGAAACATTACGCAATTGAGCAAAATAGCCTAAAACTCTGGTTTTTCTGGATCCAACTGTGGCTTCCTTTTCATCCATTGGTATTCGCCCGAACACAGGGTTTACTATACTGATGATTCAAGTTTGTGCATACCATATTCGACAATACCGTACAGAGGTCCGATGCCATCAGCGTAAGGTTGTCACCCCAATCTTTTCACACAATCCCCAACAGGGGTTACAACGTGAAATCTCCGGCGGGGGTTACAACGCATGCTCATCTGTTGACACACAAATCAACGAAGGTCAAGCAGTCTTGACATTATTACAGCTGATAGCGATTTAAACCTATCAGAGCTCTGAAGCTATTCGAGGTTTTCACACTCGACCGCTCAGATCCTCGGCGGGGGTCACAACGCAATGTTCCATTGATTCACACGTCGACAAAGGTCAAGCAGCCTTGACAGTATATCCCACATGATTTTTCAGCCTTTGATTCACATGTTGGTGAAGTACACGTCAACGAAGGTCAGGCATCCCTGACAGCATTTGCTGTTGGAAGTAAACCCAACAGAATCTTGGCATATTCTGGCAATACTAACCAGGAGAGGTCAATGTCATCAAAGAGGATAGATGATGGAATATGCTTTACACATCCTCAAACAGATCAAGCTTTATCCCCACAGATCTCTTACACATAAGAGGTACATCTGCAGGATCAAGTCATTATCCAGGAAGGTGGTGATAACTCCAACATCAACATCCTACCAAATTCAGATTACACATCAAATCTGGTCATCATTTCCAATCCCCAGTTGAAGCAACAGGGAGCCAGCAATCATCCCTAGCGTGTTGGGATACAACCCCGTACACATGCATCATACATTTGCATCATGTTGCTATTCATAGTACCATGTTCGTCTTGTTACATTTCAAGTGTCTAGGATTTTTTATCATACCCATGCATCACCATGCATGAGTATGATAAAGAGGGGCATCTGTAGACACTCGAATTTTTTTGTACACCTGTCACTAACATTGCAGGAGGACAGATTCGTTTTTTAAGAGGGAACCCTGAAAGACAATCCATATCCTTGCCGGATACTACCAGAAGTTCAACATCAACCCCGGATCGCAATCTGGGAGTAACAATTCCAATCTCGGAGATAACCTCGAGGCATGCAGATCAATACCGGAACACACATCGGAGAAGACCGATTAATCTCGGAGATAACCTCGAGGTATCCAGTCTCAGTCCCAACCATGGGAATAGCCACCAACCTTGGTGATAACCCAAAGGAATGCAATTTCGAAAATAACCCTGGAAATGCTTGTTACAAGTGCGACCAACTTCAATCTCGGCGCTCACAATGAGATACACTGTACTAGCCCGACGATAACATTGGGAAGACAGGCACACCTCAAGGATGACAATGAGGACCTTCAACAAATTGCAGTAGTCCAATCTCAGTGAAGCTGAGCAACGTTTACTTTATCAGCCCAATCCGGCGATAACACTGGTGAGGGGCAACATCGTCATCTGACCAACACGATGCCACGCCACGTCGTTTCAACATATCTACGCAACAATGTCCCACAAGACTAATCAATATCGAGTGACTATTGTATGGGGTAACGGATGAAAGTTGAAGCTTGAAGACCGGAGGGTACCGTCCCATCTTCAATAACTTCGCACAAACTCTAATCCCATGCCATCGTACAACTCTCGACAATGGTGGTCTGAAATAGGTCCTGTATACCTCATACGGATGCCCGAATTGCACTTCTGAAAGTTTGAGTGGACATTACAGTGCCCGAGTGCACGTACTTCGAGACGACCTAAAAAACCCGGGCCCACCCGGTTTGCCTCTGGTACACCTGCAGCTCAGCCGTAGGTACACCTGCGGCTCCACCCTCTATAAATAAAGGGCTTGGGGTGGCCATTTTGGAAGAGAAAAACGACGAGGAAGCCCTGCCCAATTTGGTCTACACTCATCCCAGGCAGTGTACTTTCCCCTTTTAAACACCTGTGAGCTCATATATAGCCCTTTTGTACCTACAAAAGTCTATGTTTACCCACTCTAAAGATATAAAAGTCTTCTTTGGTAGCGTACTGTAAGCCTTCTCACACACTTTAGAGTCCTTCTCTTCATATTTGCACACACCCTTCTACACGTTGAGAGTCGTGTTGCTTGCTTTTGCCCGGATTTCAGTCCGTGGTTTCATTCCAGTCTGTATATATATTATATATATATATATATATATATATATATTTTATATATATATTGACTAACATTATCAAGTTATGCCTCGATTGAGCCTAGACTTCGGTCTGGAGCATTTATTTGCTTTCCTATATATATATATATTTATATATATGAATTGCGTGTCGAACTCTGTTCGATGAGCCTAGACTTTGGTCTGGAGCGTTTACCTGCTTTAATATATATATATATATATATATATATATATATATATATATATATATATATATTATCTGTGGTCGAACTCTGTTCGATGAGCCTGGATTTTACATCCGGAGCGTTTACCTACTTTAATATATATATATATATCTTTACATTTCGTCTCACCTGGAGTTTACTTCGTGGTGGTTGACCGTTTTTACAGCTTTCTGTATATTTCGTCCCACCTGGAGTTTACTTCGTGGTGGTTGATCGTTTTTACAGCTTTCTTTACATTTCGTTCCGCCTGGAGTTTCCTCCGTGGCGGTTGATAGCTTTTACAGCTTTATTTATATTGCTGATCCCCTATGAAGGTGCTTCGTGGTTGGTGATCATATATGTATATATATATATATATATATATATATATATATTTACAGCTTTTATATATATACTTGCTTACTGTGTTTATATCAATTGCAGCGTCATGTGAGCCTAGGAATCATGTGATCACAGATTCAGTCCCCTGAATCTAGATTCGGTTCCCGTGATGGACCTTTTCAGCTGTAAGCATCTTGTAAATATATCTTTGATGTTTGGATTCCCTCAGATGGTTTTCATACCCACGAGGAATTCAGCACCTTTTTGTAAAGTATTTTCGTACGGATGCTTCGCATCTGTCAAATAAAATCAATGCAGCCGAATACGGAATAAAATTAGAGTGTAAAAGGTCTCAATTACTATTGAGCATCAGGGTTTGAAAAACCTCTTTTATAAAACATCACTGCCTTATCTTGCTTAAAATTGAATTTTTACATAAAATTCAAACCCTATGTATATAGGTGCGAATGATGCCTCGCACTACTTCCAAATAACAGCACATTGACCCACACACACATTTAGATAACAGTTTCTTGAAAATAGGTGGTCACCGTGGTAACACGGATGTCGGGGGGTGCATAACACCTTCCCTCCGCATAACCAAGTCCCCGGACCCTAATGAATCTCGGTTTTACCGACCCGTTTAGCAGTGTCATATCACTGGGTCAATGTGCAAACCTTTTCTCGGTTGTGTTGGTACAACTATTTAAAAAACTAACTGGCGACTCTTATAGTCCAATCGTCGACATTATACATGTCGGACCTTTTTCACTTGTTTTTTCAAACAAATCTCACCTGAAATGAGAACACCAAAGAACAAGTAACGGAAAGGGACAATTAAAAATCCCGACGTCGACAATAAGTATGGCCAAAAGATAGAAAAATAATAAGTTGATTTGGTATTTTCGTTAAAGGAGATATGGAATCCAGCTGGCTGGATTAAAAAATAGTTGAATCTAGTTTGTTGGATTGAATGGTTTAGAAACCAGGCTTGCTGGATTGAAGGATTTAGAATCCAGGCTTGTTGGATTGGAAGTTTGTTGAAACCAGTTTGCTGGATTAGACAATCCAGGTGGTTGAATTGCATGTTTGTATAATGTAGACTATGATGTTCGTATTCAGCTTACTAGATTATAAGGAAGAGCTAATACAAGAAAAGATTAAGTGTTAAATCATAAGGTATATGAAAAAAAGTAATTAAAATATTATTAAAGAATGATAATAATAAAGATATTTTCAGGTAATAGATTATGTGGTTAAGTGTTAACTAAATTGCTGATAGAGTAATTGTATTATGATATATAAAGTAAGATATTCTGATTTTAAGATCTATCTTAACAATGATAGGTCTTTACAATAAAGAGATTAAATTAAATTGTGTAGCAGTAGATCGCAGTCAAGGCAAGTTCTCTAACTCAAACTTGAGTTGTTACTTTCAAAACATGTTAGTGAACAATTATTGTTGATTATTCACATCTATATTGATTATTGATACTCGCACTCGGTGCAATTAAATTTCTGTTCTATTATTATTGAACTGTGAATTAGTTAAAGTTCTTTTATTCATGAACAGTTTAAGATATGGACCTATGCTCATTGTATCATCTAGATCAAGAATGTTTAAATTTGTTAAATCAAATATGTTATTAAAAGTTATTCTCAATTGACTTGGTAAGGACTCCAGATTGAGAAAAAGAACAATTTGATTAAAGCATTGTTGAAAAATAATTATTGCTCGTACATTAAGTGTTTATGCATAATACACCGGGTATGAAAGGCTGATCTCCTTGATTATCAAAACTTATTAAAAGGACCAGTTTAAATACTAGCAACCTTAGCATATGTTCATGGTCACTATGACCACTCAGCATCTGTTATTTAATTATTCGAATATTCTGTTATCAAGACTTGATTCATGTTCTTTCACAATTAATTTCTATTGTTGAACATTGAACAATAAATTTCTTGCTAATCATGATATATCTTCTTCATACTTAAACTTGCTAAGAAAATTTGTTGCTTACCCTTGCTATATCATGACATTTATTTCAGCCATGCTAGAGATGTCCAAGAGGGACAAAGGCAAAGGAAAACTGCAGGAATAGATAAGGAGAATGTTTATGTATTATATTATATTATGTACATTGGTAATGTAAATCTTTTGTGTTACTAAGGGTAACTTAATTAAGGTATGTATAAGTTAATGTGACAACCCCAAAATAGGTCCATTCCACCCAACCCATTCTGAGTCGTCAAATACATGGTACAGAAAACAACTACAACTTTATTACAACAATTGTCGTGTAAAATACAACAACACATATGCTGTGAGTTTGGATACAAATATATACCAAATGTGACATTGGACACCATCATGTATCAGCACCTCACAAAGGTACCTTACATAAAGGTACAGTCAAAAACTGTTTTAGAAACTAGAATCTTTGGGAAGTACTCAAGGAAACCTTCGTACATGGGAGGCCACGCGTCTAGGTTATGATAGATATCATATGGCCACAGAATTATCCTTGGTTGACCCAATAGACCCCAAAGAAAAACGAGAAGATTACTATCATATTCTTCCCAATGGTGAGTCTTCTCTTGACTTATCATTATCTCCACTGTCTCTAATTGAGAATTATACTTCAAACAAACACCAAGATTATATAGGTAGTGCCCATAGATATACTCAGCAAGTGGATGAGCACAACCCTGTCCTATGATGACACGAGGTTGTATGTCATTAGACATCTTGTATGATAGTGACAAAACACCCTTCCAACGTTGGGTTCGCCTCACCCTATTTTTTTCACCAAATATAACTACTAAATGATGACCACCGTTCTATTCCCTTGTTACCCCCGCTCGACCCAGCTACACTCTTATTACCTGAAAGGAATTGTGAAGCAAAAGGGTGAGCACAACTAGCTCAGTAAAGAATATCATGACTAAAGATAATTCAATTATCAATAGCCTTCATCAACAATAAATCAGAGATTTAGAACATATGGTAAATGATAAAAATTTCAACCATAGTTGCAGCGGAACGAGCAATCCATTAGAAGAGTCAAATAGACTATAAAGTCTATTATCTTCTCAATGTTAAAAATCCACCAACAATATTTTATCCATGTAACATCACTCAACAGTTCCTTTCCACAATCATATGAATAACTCATAATCATAATTGTGACTATAAATTTTTCTTCGCACCCAGGACGAAGAATATTTTCATCACCTGTCTTTACCTGAAACATCAAAGATCATGGTTATACCAAATCACAGTTCCTGTTTATAATCATACTAACAAATCCATCTTTGCACTACGGGCCAAAGATATTCATCAACAAACCATCTTTGCACTACGGGCCAAAGATATTCAACAACAGTTCATCTTTGCACTACAGGCCAAATATATTCATCAACAGGCCATCTTTGCACTACATGCCAAAGATATTCATTAACAATTCATATTTGCACTACAGGCCAAATATATTCATATCTCAAAGAAATATATAATCATTTCAGAATTTATATAAACAATAATTATAACCATGTTGATCAATTCACCTTTGCACTTAAGCTTAAGATATTCAATTATAAATTCAATGGTCATGATCATACCAGTCACAATTCAACTTTGCACTACAGGCTAAAGAGAACCCTAGTCATGATCATATCAATAATCTATCCATCTTTACACTCCAGTGAAAGAGAATTTTAACATCAGGGTTATAAAAATGTTATATATGATAAAAATAATATGATCAACATATAGTTTTAATCTCAAGAGTAATATTCGTAACTCATGAATAGTAAATCGTGAATAGTAACTCATAAATAGTAACCCCGACACAAAAGATAGAAATTCCACAATAAAATCCATACCAATATTTCGGTATAATGATATTGAAAGAATAACATTACTTAAATTTATAAACAATTTATTTTAATTGTTTACACTTTACTAATTAATGCATTTAATCATCATAAAATGCCAACTCTTACAATTTCATCATCAATAACCAAAACCCTCATCAAAAATCTGCATATACCTCATATAGGATTCTCAAGCCATAAAATCCTATTTTCCAATTTTCTTTCTTCACAAAACATATTTAATTCATTTACTCATAACTAGACCATTTTTATGAAAAATACCAAATCAGTTCCAAAAATATTTTTTTTCTGAGATTTAGCATAATATAGTCCCATAGTGAACATATATTTTTCTCAGAATTTTTAAAAGTCATTTACTATTTTTCATATAGCCAAAATAGCCGAATATTTAGACATTTATCAAAAATTGTACTTTTGTCTAAAAATTCTAAAATTTACAGAGTATACTTCTATCATATACATGTACTCCCAATAAAAATTTCATCAATTTTGGAGTTAACCACAAGGAATTATAAGCTGTTACTTTTAAAATAGTCTTTTCTCATAAAATTCATAACTCTCAATTTATACATCCAAAAATCACCATTTTTGGATACAATCAAGAAAACTCATCAAAATATCATTTCAAATTTTTCTAGAATTTTTGAAGATCAGAAAAATTACGAAACTGAAAATCATAACAACCCTTAAAATCCCTTAATATCCCTTACTATCCCTTACCTTAAAAGAGCAGCACTTCTGACTGGATATCGGATATGATGCTGAAGGAAACTTGCACTGATGAATAAAAACTCACAGAGTATCTAAATACTCACAAAATACACTCAATAATCTAGAGAGAGAAAGAGAGAAAACTTATGTTTCTGATGTGATTTTCAATTCTAACTTAGCCCTCTATTTATAGAAAAATTTTGGTAGGTTTGACCTGCAACCTGATGGCTTTACCTGCTACTATTCTCACCTACCACATTTGAAATATAATTCAGCACATTTCTTCACCAACCACAAGTGGGGCCCACCAATTCTAGAATTTTTTACCAAAAATAATTTATAACCTGATTTCCGAATCAGCCACCTCTTAAAATTCATAACAAACCATACGTTCATTTTTAACGGTTCAAAATTTATGGACATATACTCAACTTATATATGTATAACATATCCAAAAATTACCACGATCCAACGGTCGGATTAAAAATTATAACCCCCGCAAAATATCTCAAAAATCCTGATTTTTAATACCTCCATTCCGACAAAAATACTGGTAAAAACCTCAACATTAACTCCTTCATTTTTAACCACAAAAATATATCCCTCATTTATATCCACATAATATAAATATTTCCTTATCATATGAATCAATAATTAATTATTCACAAATAATATTACAGAATCACATTTATGACAACCAGGCCATTCCCAGGAAAGAGGGGGCTTTCCAATAAGAATTTTTCCTTACTGGCGCGCAATTAGATGACCAAACCTCTCCTTAGACAGAACTTTCTAGACATTGACAATAATGTTATCGAATAATATTATTCAAATAATATGAATTATTGATCTGATAAAGGAAAATACTGTGCAGCAACAATTATTGAAACAAAAATAATATAAAATATCAACGCAACAATTATTGAATCAATAAAATAAAATATTGAACAGTAACTACTGTAACAATTATTGAGTAGTGACTTCTTACGTAAGAATCAATAATTTCAAAAATACTGTGCAATACCGTGTGCTACTGTGCAATAACGCGTATTACTGTATTTTAACCACCGGGTATTCCAACAGTGTTAACGGTAACAACTACGCCGTTATTTGTAAAAACTCAAATTTGTCGTTTTCCTTCACCCGACAGTTATTCGTTATGGGGCTCACAAATAGCTGCGCCGTCGTACGAATATTCTCCGACAGAAAGAATATTCCACGACTAAACGAATATTCCCCGACAACAATGATTATTTTATAACCACTTGCTTATTTTGAAAAAAAATTCATATTTCACCCATAACTTTAAACTTTTATCAATTTAACCATTTACTGAATAGTAATTATAAGAAAAATTGAATACTTTTATTTCATAAAATTCGGGGTCTTACAATCTCCCCTCCTTATGAAATTTCGTCCCCGAAATTTACGTACCTGGTATTTCAAAGAGTTGAGAATACCTTCCTTTCATTTCAAATTCCATCTTCTCTGTCATCATAATTTCTCCATTGCTCATCTCCTGTATTTCAAATAACATTCTAGAATACAGCTTCAAAACAAGTGTTAATTTAACAAATTAACATATCACATAATATCCCGATATTATGACTGACCAACAAATAAGCTTAGGTAGGACACACTAGCGAAGGATTTACTCATCTCTCCCCTCCTAGTTATATTCCCCGATCTCCGCCAGAGATAATATCCCTAAGCTCTGATACCACCTGTGACAACCCCAAAATAGGTCCATTCCACCCAACCCATTCTGAGTCGTCAAATACATGGTACAGAAAACAACTACAACTTTATTACAACAATTGTCGTGCAAAATACAACAACACATATGCTGTGAGTTTGGATACAAATATATACCAAATGTGACATTGGACACCATCATGTATCAGCACCTCACAAAGGTACCTTACATAAAGGTACAGTCAAAAACTGTTTTAGAAACTAGAATCTTTGGGAAGTGCTCAAGGAAACCTTCGTACATGGGAGGCCACGCGTCTAGGTTATGATAGATATCATATGGCCACAGAATTATCCTTGGTTGACCCAATAGACCCCAAAGAAAAACGAGAAGATTACTATCATATTCTTCCCAATGGTGAGTCTTCTCTTGACTTATCATTATCTCCACTGTCTCTAATTGAGAATTATACTTCAAACAAACACCAAGATTATATAGGTAGTGCCCATAGATATACTCAGCAAGTGGATGAGCACAACCCTGTCCTATGATGACACGAGGTTGTATGTCATTAGACATCTTGTATGATAGTGACAAAACACCCTTCCAACGTTGGGTTCGCCTCACCCTATTTTTTTCACCAAATATAACTACTAAATGATGACCACCGTTCTATTCTCTTGTTACCCCCGCTCGACCCAGCTACACTCTTATTACCTGAAAGGAATTGTGAAGCAAAAGGGTGAGCACAACTAGCTCAGTAAAGAATATCATGACTAAAGATAATTCAATTATCAATAGCCTTCATCAACAATAAATCAGAGATTTAGAACATATGGTAAATGATAAAAATTTCAACCATAGTTGCAGCGGAACGAGCAATCCATTAGAAGAGTCAAATAGACTATAAAGTCTATTATCTTCTCCATGTTAAAAATCCACAAACAATATTTTATCCATGTAACATCACTCAACAGTTCCTTTCCACAATCATATGAATAACTCATAATCATAATTGTGACTATAAATTTTTCTTCGCACCCAGGACGAAGAATATTTTCATCACTTGTCTTTACCTGAAACATCAAAGATCATGGTTATACCAAATCACAGTTCCTGTTTATAATCATACTAACAAATCCATCTTTGCACTACGGGCCAAAGATATTCATCAACAAACCATCTTTGCACTACGGGCCAAAGATATTCAACAACAGTTCATCTTTGCACTACAGGCCCAATATATTCATCAACAGGCCATCTTTGCACTACATGCCAAAGATATTCATTAACAATTCATATTTGTACTACAGGCCAAATATATTCATATCTCAAAGAAATATATAATCATTTCAGAATTTATATAAACAATAATTATAACCATGTTGATCAATTCACCTTTGCACTTAAGCTTAAGATATTCAATTATAAATTCAATGGTCATGATCATACCAGTCACAATTCAACTTTGCACTACAGGCTAAAGAGAACCCTAGTCATGATCATATCAATAATCTATCCATCTTTACACTCCAGTGAAAGAGAATTTTAACATCAGGGTTATAAAAATGTTATATATGATGAAAATAATATGATCAACATATAGTTTTAATCTCAAGAGTAATATTCGTAACTCATGAATAGTAAATCGTGAATAGTAACTCATAAATAGTAACCCCGACACAAAAGATAGAAATTCTACAATAAAATCCATACCAATATTTCGGTATAATGATATTGAAAGAATAACATTACTTAAATTTATAAACAATTTATTTTAATTGTTTACACTTTACTAATTAATGCATTTAATCATCATAAAATGCCAACTCTTACAATTTCATCATCAATAACCAAAACCCTCATCAAAAATCTGCATATACCTCATATAGGATTCTCAAGCCATAAAATCCTATTTTTCAATTTTCTTTCTTCACAAAACATATTTAATTCATTTACTCATAACTAGACCATTTTTATGAAAAATACCAAATCAGTTCCAAAAATATTTTTTTTCTGGGATTTAGCATAATATAGTCCCATAGTGAACATATATTTTTCTCAGAATTTTTAAAAGTCATTTAATATTTTTCATATAGCCAAAATAGCCGAATATTTAGACATTTATCAAAAATTGTACTTTTGTCTAAAAATTCTAAAATTTACAGAGTATACTTCTATCATATACATGTACTCCCAATAAAAATTTCATCAATTTTGGAGTTAACCACAAGGAATTATAAGCTGTTACTTTTAAAATAGTCTTTTCTCATAAAATTCATAACTCTCAATTTATACATCCAAAAATCACCATTTTTGGATACAATCAAGAAATCTCATCAAAATATCATTTTAAATTTTTCCAGAATTTTTGAAGATCAGAAAAATTACGAAACTGAAAATCATAACAACCCTTAAAATCCCTTAATATCCCTTACTATCCCTTACCTTAAAAGAGCAGCACTTCTGACTGGATATCGGATATGATGCTGAAGGAAACTTGCACTGATGAATAAAAACTCACAGAGTATCTAAATACTCACAAAATACACTCAATAATCTAGAGAGAGAAAGAGAGAAAACTTATGTTTCTGGTGTGATTTTCAATTCTAACTTATCCCTCTATTTATAGAAAAATTTTGGTAGGTTTGACCTGCAACCTGATGGCTTTACCTGCTACTATTCTCACCTACAACATTTGAAATATAATTCAGCACATTTCTTCACCAACCACAAGTGGGGCCCACCAATTCTAGAATTTTTCACCAAAAATGATTTATAACCTGATTTCCGAATCAGCCACCTCTTAAAATTCATAACAAATCATACGTTCATTTTTAACGGTTCAAAATTTATGGACATATACTCAACTTATATATGTATAACATATCCAAAAATTACCACGATCCAACGGTCGGATTAAAAATTATAACCCCCGCAAAATATCTCAAAAATCCTGATTTTTAATACCTCCATTCCGACAAAAATACTGGTAAAAACCTCAACATTAACTCCTTCATTTTTAACCACAAAAATATATCCCTCATTTATATCCACATAATATAAATATTTCTTTATCATATGAATCAATAATTAATTATTCACAAATAATATTACAGAATCACATTTATGACAACCAGGCCGTTCCCAGGAAAGAGGGGGCTTTCCAATAAGAATTTTTCCTTACTGGCGTGCAATTAGATGACCAAACCTCTCCTTAGACAGAACTTTCTAGACATTGACAATAATGTTATCTAATAATATTATTTAAATAATATGAATTATTGATCTGATAAAGGAAAATACTGTGCAGCAACAATTATTGAAACAAAAATAATATAAAATATCAACGCAACAATTATTGAATCAATAAAATAAAATATTGAACAGTAACTACTGTAACAATTATTGAGTAGTGACTTCTTACGTAAGAATCAATAATTTCAAAAATACTGTGCAATACCGTGTGCTACTGTGCAATAACGCGTATTACTGTATTTTAACCACCGGGTATTCCAACAGTGTTAACGGTAACAACTACGCCGTTATTTGTAAAAACTCAAATTTGTCGTTTTCCTTCACCCGACAGTTATTCGTTATGGGGCTCACAAATAGCTGCGCCGTCGTACGAATATTCTCCGACAGAAAGAATATTTCACGACTAAACGAATATTCCCCGACAACAATGATTATTTTATAACCACTTGCTTATTTTGAAAAAAAATTCATATTTCACCCATAACTTTAAACTTTTATCAATTTAACCATTTACTGAATAGTAATTATAAGAAAAATTGAATACTTTTATTTCATAAAATTCGGGGTCTTACAGTTAAGGTTAATAGACCTTGGGATAATGTTGGAAGACTTTATTATAATGAACAATGTATGTTTATTATTCTGCAATAGTTTATAGAATGCTTATGATGATGATGGATTGTGAGCACCAAACCCGGGATTTGAGAACTCGGATTTGGGGGCGTCACTGATTGGTATCAGAGCCGTAGGTTATAAACTTTAGGATGCGAAACCTAGGCTATAACCTTAGAGGAAAACTCGTATAGAGTATGCTAAGAGGTGGATTGTGGAGATTCATCTTGTATAGCTTGTACGTAATAAAATATTATTTCATTTTATCAATGAATATATTTTATTGTGATACTGATGTGGTGTTTGTTTGGTTATAGGAGTCCTGAGGAAGGACAAGGTAGCCATACAGTGAAGTAAGAGCCGATAGATCCGGTAGAGGATCATGCTGATAGTGACGAGCGTGACGTGGATGTGATGGAGGATTGGTTCGAAGAGAACATGGCGCTGGAGAATAGAGTGACAGAGTTAGAGCAGAAGAATGCCATTCATCAGTTTACTGAAACTCAATACAAGGAGAACGAGCTTGCTGAGATGAAGTTACAGTTGCAGGAGTAGATGACCTTGGCTACACATATGGTTGCCATGAATGCTGAGCTGAGGGAGATACTAGAATAAGAGAAGAATAAGTTTGCAGTATTGAGTATTGAGCATCAGGCGTTGCACCTGAGGTTTGACTTAGAGATCGCTCACAGGATCTGAGTTGAGGAAGCCTGGGTACGAGCAGCGAGAAGAGTGGATCAATTAGAGGTTGAGGTGAAGGCTAGACTGGTTAGGATGGAGTCCTTGGGACGGGCTTTAGATGCAGCATATACTGGTCCCCAAGTAGGAGAAAGAAGGTCATACCTCGAGATTGGCGAGTCGAGTCGATCTGTTGGACGTCGACTTATGGATGGACTCATTCCACCAGAGCAGGAGCATGCAGGCGCACCCTCTCCAGATGCATAGTGATAGTTTATTAGCTTTCTATTGTATATAGACGTAGTATAACCCCTTTTGTTTATTAGGGTTTTATTCTTGATGTAAACCTCAGACTGTGCGAGGTAGTATGTAAATATGATGTATCCCCACATTAGGTGTGTAGGGGAGTATGTCTTTTGATAGATCCCATCTCTGGATGTTAAGAATGGGATAATTAGCATTTATAAAAATATGCCAGGCAAGTGTACGACACTAAAAAAAAAATCGGTATATGAATATAAATGCAATATTATAATTACTTGTTTGATCAAATAGAAAAGTATTAAGAATTAAAATGAGAAGCTATCTGTTTGAAAAGTTAGTAAATCAAATATGTTAATTCATCAAGCTGAATGCATTATTCAGCAAGTTGAATATGTTAATTCAGCAAGCTAAATGTGTTATTCAATAAGCTGAATATGTGAATTCAGTAAGATGAATATGTTAATTCAGTAAGCTGAATTAGTTAATTCAGCAAGCTGAATTATTCAATTTAGCAGGTTGAATTCGTTAATACAACATTATGATAATATGATTGTTAGAGTTTAAATTACATGTTATATTTTAAACACTGAGAAGATATATCATATAATTAAACTCGATGAAATAAATTAAAGTTTTGTTTAATCAGATAATGCCGCCAAGACGTCAAAATCGTAACCAGAGGGTGGAAAGATCGGTAAATAATGAAGAAGGTCAGGTAGACCCAATGCAGAACTTTGTTGATATGTTAGCTCAGGCTATGCAAAATCGAGCACCAGCAGCTAGAGGTAGGCTAGATGTTGGATTGACAAATTTTAAAGATTTTAAAGCAGTAGGACCACCAGAATTTAAGGGAACCACATACCTATTGAAGCTCAGACCTGAGTGAAGGAGATGGAAAAAGCATTTATGATTGCTAGAGTAGTAGAGGGGAAAAAGATAGCTTTTGCTACCTATTTAATGAAAGGTGAAGCTAATTATTAGTGGGAATCAAACCAGGCGAGAGCCGGAACAGCAGTGGTAACTTGGACAAGGTTTAAGGAGTTGTTCTTTGAGAATTTTTCTCGCCGAGCATGTAAGCCAGAATGGAAGTGAAATTTCTTGAATTGAAGCAGGAGAACATGACAGTTTCAGAAATGCAGCCAAATTCAACGAGCTAGCAAGATTTGCACCACATCAGATGGACACAGAGGCAAGAAAGGTGCGCAGATTTGAGAATGGATTGAAGCCTTGGATATACAGCAAGGTAGCAGTTTTGCAAATTAATGCATTTTCAACATTGTTGGAAAAGGCT
The DNA here is from genome assembly GCA_016801055.1 of Panax notoginseng. Taxonomy (NCBI): domain Eukaryota; kingdom Viridiplantae; phylum Streptophyta; class Magnoliopsida; order Apiales; family Araliaceae; genus Panax; species Panax notoginseng. Next base: position 116,381,212 of record CM029012.1, read on the forward strand.
ATCATTACAGAAGGTGGTAGTGAAGCGGTGTCCAAGTACAATAGGGAAAAGAATAAGAAGAAGATAGAAGGTGGAAATTAGGGTGCCAGTAGTGGTGGCAGTAACAGTAAGAAATGCAAGTGGAACAACAGTGGCAATGAATCAGGAATGCAATAAGGAAATACTCAGTAGAAGAAGCCAGCGTGTTCAAAGTTGAAAAGAATCACTTAAGAGAGTGTATGAAAGGAAAAAACATATGTTATAATTGTGGTCAGAAAGGACATATTTCACTAAATTGTCCTAAGCCGAAGAAAGGTGGTTGTTTTTCATGTGGAGGAACAGGGCATCGATTCAAGGATTGTCCATTGAAGAAGAATACAGATGGAGGAAGTGGAAACAAGAGTAGTTCTAAAAAGTTAACCATTAGAGGACCAATTTAGCATAGTAAGCTGACAACAAGAACATTTAATATGACTGTGCTAGACGCAGTTGCAACAAAGGAGGTGGTGTTAAGTATTATTCCGATCAATAATATAAATGCCTACGTATTTTTTGATTCGGGAGCTACCTGTTCATTTGTGTCTGATGAATTTGCTAGAAGATTAAACTTACCATGTGAAAAGTTAAAAAACCCAATGAATATAGAAGTTACAAATAAAGAAGTGATCCCTGTAGAGTTTATCCGTAACAACTGTGGTGTGGAAATAAGGGGACATAAGTTAAGCGTGAATTTCATTCCGATACGCTTAGGAGAATTTGATGTTATCTTAGGCATGGATTGGTTGTTTAACCATGAGGTAGTTATAGACTGTCAGAAGAAGAGTATAATCCTTAAGACACCGAATACGTCTAAGGTTGTATTTTATAGTAGAAAGTCGCCAAGACAAATAAGTTGTCTGACGATGATGCAGGCCAAGAGAATGCTACGGAAAGGGTGTGAAGGTTATTTGGCTCATGTAGTGGATACATAGATGGTGAATTCGGATATGGGACAGATACTTGTAGTCAATGAGTTTGGGGATGTCTTTCCAGAAGAACTTCCTGGACTTCCACCAGATCGAGAGATAGAATTTGTAATTGATTTAGTACCGGGGACAACACCGATATCGAAAGCACCATATAGGATGGCTCCGATAGAAATGAAAGAGTTAATGATCCAGCTATAGGAGTTATTAGATAAGAAGTACATTCAACCTAGTGTATCTCTGTGGGGAGCACCAGTGTTGTATGTAAAAGAGAAAGATAGTTCGATGAGATTATGTATGGATTATAGAGAACTGAATAAGGTGACAATTAAGAACAAGTATCCGTTACCCAAGAATAGACGATCTGTTTGATCAACTTAAGGGAGCGAGATGTTTTTCGAAGATTGACTTGAGGGCTGGTTATCATCAGTTGAAGGTGAGAACAGAGGATGTACCAAAGACAACATTTAGAACTCGTTACGGCCATTATGAGTTCTTAGTGATGTCGTTTGGACTGACGAATGCGGCAACTGCTTTTATGGACTTGATGAACAGAGTATTTAAACCGTATTTGGATAAATTTGTGGTGGTGGTCATTGACGACATTTTGGTGTATTCAAAGACTGAAGAGGAGCATGCTGAACATCTATGGATGGTGTTGGAAACGTTGAGAAGGGAGAAGATATATGCTAAATTTTTAAAGTGTGAGTTCTGGTTGAAGAGAGTTCAATTTTTGGGACATGTTATCGATAACGAGGGAATTTCTGTTGATCCAGCTAAAGTAGAAGCGGTGAAAAATTAGGGACAACTGAAGACGCCAACAGAGGTCAGAAATTTCTTGAGATTGGCAGGATATTACTGAAGGTTTATTCAGGATTTCTCAAAGATAGCGACACCATTAAGTAATTTGACGAGGAAGACTGTTAAGTATGTGTGGATGGAAAAGTGTGAACAAAGTTTTCAGGAATTAAAGAAGCGACTAAGTGAAGCACCTGTGTTATCTTTACTAGATAGTACGGGAGGTTTTACAGTGTATAGTGACTCATCACATAAAGGACTAGGTTGCGTGTTAATGCAAAATGGTAAAGTCATTGCATACGCGTCATGACAGTTAAAAGACTATGAGAAGGGATACCCTACCCATGACCTTAAATTGGTTGCGGTAGTATTTGCCCTTAAGATTTGGAGACATTATCTCTATGAAAAAAAGTGTGAGATATACACAGATCACAAGAGTCTGAAGTACATCTTTACACAGAAGGAATTAAATATGAGGCAAAGGAGATGATTAGAATTGATCAAGGACTATGATTGTGATATTCTATATCATCCGGGTAAGGCTAATGTAGTGGCAGATGCCTTAAGCAGAAAGAGCCAAGAAAAATTATTTGTATTAACAGACCAGGAAGAATTAGTAAGAGAAATGGAGAAAATGGAGTTGGAGGTGAAAAATTCGAAGGATTCGGATAAAGTAATAGAAATGGAAGCAAGTCCGACTTTATTAGACAAGGTGAAAAAATCACAAGGGAATGATGAAGAATGCGGTAACATAAAGAAGCGGTTGGCTGAAGGCGAAGAGTTGAAGTATAAGATCGACGACACTGGATTGTTGAGGTTTGAAGGAAGAATTTGGGTACTTGCAGTACCAGAGTTAAGAGAAGAGATTCTTCAAGAAGAGCACAATACGAGATACTCAATACACCCAGGAAGCATAAAGATGTATCAAGATTTGCATCAACATTATTGGTGGCCAAACATGAAGAGAGAGGTTACTGAATGCGTCAGCCGCTGTTTAACTTGTCAAAGAGTCAAGGCAAAGCATCAACGACCAAGTGGACTATTACAACCGTTGGAGATTCTAGAATGGAAGTGGGAGCACATCACGATGGATTTTGTGGTAGGACTTGCAGCGACACCGAAGGGTTATGACGCTATATGGGTGATTGTCGACCATCTTACAAAGTCAGCACACTTTTTGCCGATCAAGATCAAGTATACTTTGGATCAGTTAGCCAAGTTGTATATTAAGGAGATAATTTCGAGACATGGAGTGCCAGTATCAATCGTGTCTGATAGAGATCTGCGCTTCACGTCAAACTTTTGGAGGAGTCTTCAAGAAAGAATGGGGACATAATTAAGGTTGAGTACTGCGTATCATCCTCAAACAGCTGGGCAAAGCGACAGAATGATTCAAACATTAGAAGACATGCTTAGAGCCTGTGTGATAGATTTTAAGGGAAGCTGGGAAGATCATCTTCCATTGGTGGAGTTTACGTATAACAATAGTTATCATGCAAGCATTAGAATGCCGCCATATGAAGCCCTATATGGGAGAAAGTGCAGAACGCCATTATATTGGGACGAGGTAGGTGAAAGAAGATTGTTGGGGCCAGAATTGGTGCAGCAGACTGTGGAGATCATCAAAGTGATAAGAGCTCGACTGATAGTAGCTCAGGATCGACAAAAGAAGTACGCAGATATTCATCGCAAGAAAAGAGATTTCGAAGTGGGAAGCTACGCATTTCTGAAGGTATCTCCTTGGAAGGGGAAGATAAGATTTGGGAAGAAAGGTAAACTGAGTCCAAGTTTTATTGAACCATTCAAAATACTGAAGAAGATAGCTACCTCCTGAACTGGAATATATTCACAATGTGTTTCATGTGTCAGTGTTGCGTCCGTACAAGCCGGATTACAAGCATGTGATATCCTTTGAGCCGTTTCAAGTCGAGAAGGACTTATCGTACGAGGAGGTTCCTATAGAAATTTTGGATAGGAAAGAGCAAAAATTGAGAAATAAGGCTATACATTCTGTCAAAGTCCTATGGAGAAACCACAATGCTGAAAAAGTTATGTGGGAGCTTGAAGAAAAGATGAGGAAGAATTATCTGAATCTTTTTGAGTAACCTTAATGAAATTCCGGGGACGGAATTCTTTTAAGAAGGGGAGAATGTAATAACCAAGAATTTCTGTGGTATATTGTAAATAAATATATTAAATAATCTGTAATATATTATGGATGATTAAGTGATTATGTGAATAATATGCTATAATATTTAAAGGAAGTCTCACGAATAAGTTAAATAAGTTAGTGAACTAACCTAAGTATTTTAATAATCCAGAAAATAGATTGAAGGTGTTAAAACCTAATTAAATACTCAATAAACTTGAATAAGACAAGTCTAATTGGGTTATGTGAGTGAATTAATATTATTAATGAATAATAATATGGAAATATTAATAATAACGAGCATAAGCTCAAGAGATAATAATGAATGAAAAATAAGTAATTAAACAAGCTCAATTATATTTTTTAGTGTGTGACTTGTAGATAAAATTAATTCAAGGGCAATTAGTTTATTAAATTAGCCTAAGAGGTCATGTATAAGATAAATATAATAATGACCCAATTGAATTAATGGGGAAGCCCAAGTTCAATTTTGTAAGTAAGCATGATAATAAAAGTGCAAGCCATTAAACATTTAATTGCAAGCCCAAAAGATGAAATTGGTGGCCCAACTTTAAGCCCAATTAAGGAGGGGCATATTGGACATTTGGTATGCTAAATAAGAATTAAAAAGAAATCAATTTTTAAGCATAATAAGGCCACATGGCCAGCCAAGATAAGGAGAGGAAGGGGGAAAGAATGTCATTATTTCAAGCTTCCAATTTTCTAAAGATGAGTACAAGATGGGCTAGGTGTCAACTTTATTATGGAGCCACAACATTTGGCTAATCTTGTACGTAACATAGTTATAATAAAGAGAGAGAGAGAGAGGAGATACGCTAGGAGATAATGTATAGATATACCAACTATATCTATAGATTTTTTTCCAACACTTAAATCATATTCTCTTTCATCTCATTACTAGTTAGCTAAACAAAAAGGAAATAGAAAAGGAAAGAGAGAGAGAGAGAGGATTTGGTGGGAGGAGGAAGAAGAATGAGAGGAGTGTGGAGCTTATGCATCCTAAATTCATTACATACTTTGGTAAAGTAAGGAGAGTAGAAAGCACATCAAGGTAAAAACTTAAACTAGCTTAAACTTTTTATTTTGTTTGATTTTGGTTATTTAAAGTTTAGGATCTTGAGGTCTAAAACCCTCTATTTACTTGTTTTATATGGTTTCATGTATGGTTCTAACATATTTGAGTGTTAGAAAGTAAATCAAAAGGATAGAAAAGAAACTAGTTTTGTTTGTTAGAAAACTCTAGTTTTTTTCACTTCCTTTGATCGACTACAGATTTTTGATCTACACCTTCTTTTTGTGATATGTCAAAAAGGGGTGCTAGATATATAAGTTAACTACTAAACTCAAGTGGTAGCACTCAAAAATGTTGAGTACACAAGTAGTAGTGACTGTTTTAGCAAAAATAGTTTTGTCTTTAGAAAGAAAAATAAACTATTTTTGGACAGTCAATACTAGGGGCAGTTTTTCATTTTTCTGACATTTAAAAATTTTGGGATGATAATATGATGAGTTATCTTTCAAATCCAAGTGGAATCACTAAAAAAGGAGTTGTAGATTTCCATATGGACTGATTTTAACAAAGTAGGTAAAAGAGAAAAATTTTGAAAACAAACTGCCCAAGATTTTGCAAGGGCAGTTTCAGCCACTTAATGTTTGACAAAAATTTCGACCTTTTGGGACATGAACATATATGACATAAAGTAGCTCCTGTCCAAAAATGAGCTCATTCTGACTTAAAATGACCAAGTTATGACCATTTCAATATTTGAATTTTTTGGACAAAAATTGATATAACTGGAGTTCTATAACTCCGATGGCCACGAAAATTAAACTGGAGGGTCATGTTAACATGTAGAAGATTATGCCCAGAGATGAGAATTTTTGGAGTTGAGCATGATGGGGCTAATTTCTTAAGCCATGCACTAAAAATGATTTTTGAAAAATACTAAAAGAAATTGAAAAATTACTGAAAAATACTTTTTATGGCCAAAAGATAGAAAAATAATAAGTTGATTTAGTATTTTCGTTAAAGGAGATATGGAATCTAGCTGGCTGGATTGAAAAATAGTTGAATCCAATTTGTTGGATTGAATGATTTAGAATCTAGGCTTGCTGGATTGGAGGATTTAGAATCCAGGCTTACTGGATTGGAAGTTTGTTGAATCCAATTTGCTAGATTAACCAATCCAGGTGGCTGGATTACATATTTGTATAATTTAGACTATGATGTTAGTATTAAGCTTACTAGATTATAAGGAAGAGCTAATAAAAGGAAAGATTAAGTGTTAAATTATAAGGTATATGAAAAAAAAGTAATTAAAATATTATCAAAGAATGAAAATAATAAAGATATTTTTAGGTAATTGATTATGTGGTTAAGTGTTAACTAAATTGCTGGTAGAGTATTTGTATTATGATATATAAAGTATGATATGCTGATTTTAAGATCAATCTTAACAATGATAGGTCTTTACAATAAAGAGATTAAATTAAATTGTGTAGCAGTAGATCGCAGTCGAGGCAAGTTCTCTAACTGAAACTTGAGTTATTACTTTCAAAACATGTTAGTGAAAAATTATTGTTGATTATTCACATCTATATTGATTATTGATACTCGCACTCGGTGCAATTAAATTCATGTTCTATTATTATTGAACTGTGAATTAGTTAATGTTCTTTTATTCATGAACAATTTAAGATATGTACCTATGCTCATTGTATCAGCTAGATCAAGAATGTTTAAATTTGTTAAATCAAATATGTTGTTAAAAGCTATTCTTCACCAATTGACTTGGTAAGGACTCCATACTGAGAAAAAGAACAATTAGATTGAAGCATTATTGAGAAATAATTATTGCTCGTACATTAAATGTTTATGCATAATACACCGGGTATGAAAGGCTGATCCCCTTGATTACCAAAATTTATTAAAAGGAACAGTTTAAATACTAACAATCTTAGCATATGTTTATGGTCACTATGACCACTCAACATCTGTTATTCAATTATTCGAATATTCTATTATCAAGACTTAATTCATGTTCATCATAATTAATTTCTATTGTTAAACATTGAACAATAAATTTCTTGCTAATCATGATATATCTTCTTCATACTTAAACTTGCTAAGCAAATTTGTTGCTTACCCTTGCTATATCATGACATTTATTTCAGCCATGCTAGAGACGTCCAAGAGGGACAAAGGCAAAGGAAAAGTGCAGGAATAGATAAGGAGAATGTTTATGTATTATATTATATTATATTATGTACATTGGTAATGTAAACCTTTTATGTTACGAAGGGTAACTTAATTAAGGTATGTATAAGTTAAGGTCAATAGACCTTGGGATAATGTTGGAAGACTTTATTATAATGAACAATGTATGTTTATTATTCCGCAATAGTTTATTGAATGTTTATGATGATGATGGATTGTGAGCACCAAACCCGGGGTTTGAGAACTCGGATTTGGGAGCATCACAGATTGGTATCAGAGCCGTAGGGTATAAACTTTAGGATGCGGAACCTAGGTTATAACCTTAGAGGAAAACTCGTATAGAGTATGCTAAGAGGAGGATTGTGGAGATTCATCTAGTATAGCTTGTACGTAATAAAATATTGTTTCATTTTTTCAATAAATATATTTTATTATGATATTGATGTGGTGTTTGTTTGGTTATAGGAGGCCCGATGAAGGACAAGGTAGCCATACAGTGAAGCAAGAACCGATAGATCCGGTAGAGGATCATGCTGATAGTGACAAGCGTGACGAGGATGTAATGGAGGATTTGTTCGAAGAGAACATGTCGCTGGAGAATAGGGTGATAGAGTTAGAGCAGGAGAATGCCACTCATCAGTTTACTGAAACTCAATACAAGGAGCTGGCATATCAAGCTCAGAACGAGCTTGTTGAGATGAAGTTACAGTTACAGGAGTAGATGACCTTGGCTACACATATGGTTGCCATGAATGCTGAGCTGAGGGAGATACTAGAATAAGAGAAGAATAAGTTTGCAGTATTGAGTATTGAGCATCAGGCGTTGCACCTGAGGTTTGACTTAGAGATCGCTCACAGGATCTGAGTTGAGGAAGCCTGGGTACGAGCAGCGAGAAGAGTGGATCAATTAGAGGTTGAGGTGAAGGCTAGACTGGTTAGGATGGAGTCCTTGGGACGGGCTTTAGATGCAGCATATACTGGTCCCCAAGTAGGAGAAAGGAGGTCATACCTCGAGATTGGCGAGTCGAGTCGATCTGTTGGACGTCGACTTATGGATGGACTCATTCCACCAGAGCAGGAGCATGCAGGCGCACCCTCTCCAGATGCATAGTGATAGTTTATTAGCTTTCTATTGTATATAGACGTAGTATAACCCCTTTTGTTTATTAGGGTTTTATTCTTGATGTAAACCTCAGACTGTGCGAGGTAGTATGTAAATATGATGTATCCCCACATTAGGTGTGTAGGGGAGTATGTCTTTTGATAGATCCCATCTCTGGATGTTAAGAATGGGATAATTAGCATTTATAAAAATATGCCAGGCAAGTGTACGACACTAAAAAAAAAACCGGTATATGAATATAAATGCAATATTATAATTACTTGTTTGATCAAATAGAAAAGTATTAAGAATTAAAATGAGAAGCTATCTGTTTAAAAAGTTAGTAAATCAAATATGTTAATTCAGCAAGCTGAATGTGTTATTCAGCAAGCTAAATATGTGAATTCAGTAAGATGAATATGTTAATTCTGCAAGCTGAATTAGTCAATTCAGTAAGCTGAATTATTCAATTAAGCAAGTTGAATTCGTTAATACAACTTTATGATAATATGATTGTTAGAGTTTAAATTACATGTTATATTTTAAACACTTAAAAGATATATCATATAATTAAACTCGATGTAATAAATTAAAGTTTTGTAAGTAAGCATGATAATAAAAGTGTAAGCCATTAAACATTTAATTGCAAGCCCAAAAGATGAAATTGGTGGCCCAACTTTAAGCCCTATTAAGGAGGGGCATATTGGACATTTGGTATACTAAATAAGAATTAAAAAGAAATCAATTTTAAAGGATAATAAGGCCACATGACCAGCTAAGATAAGGAGAGGAAGGGGGAATGAATGTCATCATTTTAAGCTTCCAATTTTCTAAAGATGAGTACAAGATGGGCTAGGTGTCAACTTTATTATGGAGCCACAACATTTGGCTAATCTTATAGGTAACATAGTTATAATTAAGAGAGAGAGAGAGAGAGGGGATATACTAGGAGATAATGTATAGATATACCAACTATATCTATTGATTTTTTTTTTCAACACTTAAACCATATTCTCTTTCATCTCATTACTAGTTAGCTAAATAAAAAGGAAATAGGAAAGGAAAGAGAGAGAGAGAGAGGATTTGGTGGGAGGAGGAAGAAGAAGGAGAGGAGTGTGGAGCTTATGCATCCTAAATTTATTACATACTTTGGTAAATTAAGGAGAGTAGCAATCAAATCAAGGTGAAAACTTAAACTAGCTTAAATCTTTTTATTTTGTTTAATTTTGGTTATTTAAAGTTTAGGATCTTGAGGTCTAAAACCCTCTATTTACATGTTTTATATGGTTTCATGTATGATTCTAACATATTTGAGTGTTAGAGAGTAAATCAAAAGGATAGAAAAGAAACTAGTTTTGTTTTGTTAGAAAACTCTAGTTTTTTTCACTTCATTTGATCGACTACCATTTTTGATCTACACCTTCTTTTTGTGATCCGTCAAAAAGGGGTGCTAAATATATAAGTTAACTACTAAACCCAAGTGATAGCACTCAAAAATGTTGAGTACACAAGTAGTAGTGACTGTTTTAGCAAAAATAATTTTGTCTTTAGAAAGAAAAAAAACTACTTTTGGACAGTCAATACTAGGGGCAGTTTAATCATTTTTCTGATATTTAAAAATTTTGGAAATTTTTTTAATGATAATACAATGAGTTATCTTTCAAACCTAAGTGGAATCATTGAAAAAGGAGTTGTTGATTTTTGTATGGATTGATTTTAACAAAGTAGGTAAAATAGAAAAATTCTGAAAACAAACTGCCCAAGATTTTGCAAGGGCAGTTTCGGCCACTTAAATTTTGACAAAAATTCCGGCCTTTTTGGACTTGAAAATATATGACATAAAGTAGTTCCTGTCCAAAAATGAGCTCATTCCGACTTAAAATGACTAAGTTATGACCATTTTAATATTTGGGTTTTTCGGACAAAAATTGCTATAACTGGAGTTTTATAACTCCGATGGCCACGGAATTTAAACTGGAGGGTCACGTTAACATGTAGAAGATTATGCCAAGAGATGGAAATTTTTGGAGTTGAGCATGATGTGGCTAATTTCGTAAGCCACACATTAAAAATAATTTTTGAAAAATATTAAAAGAAATTGAAAAATTACGGAAAAATACTTTTTGTGTATGAAATACATGTATATAAGTATGATATGCTGATTTTAAGATCAATCTTAACAATGACAGGTCTTTACAATAAAGAGATTAAATTAAATTAGCAGTAGATCGCAGTCGAGGCAGGTTCTCTAACTCAAACTTGAGTTAATAATTTCAAAACATGTTAGTGAATAATTATTGTTGATTATTCACATCTATATTAATTATTGATACTCGCACTCGGTGCAATAAAATTCCTGTTCTATTATTATTGAACTGTGAATTAGTTAAAGTTCTTTTATTCATGAACTGTTTAAGATAAGGACCTATGCTCATTGTATCAGCTAGATCAAGAATGTTTAAATTTGTTAAATCAAATATGTTGTTAAAAGCTATTCTTCACCAATTGACTTGGTAAGGACTCCAGACTGAGAAAAAGAACAATTTGATTAAAGCATTATTGTAAACCAATTATTGCTCGTACATTAAGTGTTTATGCATAATACACCGGGTATGAAAGGCTGATCCCCTTGATTACCAAGACTTATTAAAAGGACTAGTTTAAATACTGACAACCTTATCATATGTTCATGGTCACTATGACCACTCAGCATCTGTTATTCAATTATTCGAATATTCTGTTATCAAGACTTAATTCATGTTCTTTCACAATTAATTTCTATTGTTGAACATTGAATAATAAATTTATTGCTAATCATGATATATCTTCTTCATACTTAAACTTGCTAAACAAATTTGTTACTTAACCTTGCTATTTCATGACATTTATTTCAGCCATGCTAGAGACGTCCAAGAGGGACAAAGGCAAAGGAAAAGTGCAGGAATAGATAAGGAGAATGTTTATGTATTATATTATATTATGTACATTGATAATGTAAACCTTTTGTGTTACTAAGGGTAACTTAATTAAAGTATGTATAAGTTAATGATAATAGACCTTGGGATAATGTTGGAAGACTTTATTATAATGAACAATGTATGTTTAATATTCCATAATAGTTTATAAAATGCTTATGATAATGATGGATTGTGAGCACCAAACCCGGGATTTGAGAACTCGGATTTGGGGGCGTCACAGAAAAAGTAGTTTTTCTCAGAATTTGATTTCAAGAAGGATTGGTTCGAGCAGATTGATTCAAGGACTTCCAGGAGGACTTAAAGACATATAAAAGAAGGAGAATGAGAAGGATTAGAGGGAGGAGAAGTCCACTAGATTAGATTACGACAAAACCCTAGTTCTTATTAATTTTAGAGATTGAAGTAACTTGGATACCATTGAAGATCAAGAGGAAGAGCTAGAGGAAGATGGAGATTTGCTGGCAACAGATTTATTCTTCACTCTAATCTTATTCTTATTTTTTTAATGTGTATTCAAGTGTAGATTCTTAGTTTTAATTCAATGAACTAATTCTTTGTTTGAGATTACAATGGATCTTATTGTGTAGTTTATTTTAATATGCTTCGCTATCAATTATTATGTTCTATTGTGAGGATTGTCTATTGTGATTTGGACTTAATTGTTTAATTGATTGGCCATCAATTACCGTGATAATCTATATAAAATCGGAAGAGGAGTATAGATTTAGATCTGATCATGATAGAATGTGTTTGTGATTTTTGTATAGATGGAATTCATGATTTGTGTTTAGGATAGAGATATGCCTTTACATCATATGTAATCTTATAGAGAACTTGAACTTTAAATCCTTTTTAATTGTAATTCACAAAGAGATATAGTGGATTAGTTAATTAGGGTGTCTTACTTAATTCTATCATATGTGGATTTAAGTGAGTATGTGTATTATGCATCGAGATGTGGTTTTATCTGCTTTAATGTTCTTGATTAACAATTCAGGATAGAGAATAATTGATGAGAAATGTGTTAACTTAAATGAAGTAATAAGTGAAGTTGTGATTTTAAATCTCCGCAATCTTAATTTAACTAGTGGAATTTAATAGTAGTTTAATTATATAATTTAAAATTCATTCGTTTAAATAAGATTGAGTTGGTTATGGGTTAATACTTGGTGATTTTTATTAAACAATTCCTCGTGGGAACGATACTCTACTTTCACTTTATTACTTGTTGACCACGTATACTTGCGTGTTGTGCGTAACTAGATTTTACCCAACAGTGGTATAGAGTCGCCTTGTAATTGGATCGTAACATCGGTATCCTTTCTTGTGAGCTGCATTGTAAGACCCCAATTTTTATAAATAAAGATGAATTTTCTATAAATATCATTTTTGAATATTATGGAGTTAATTTGATATAATGTTATAGTTGTGGGTAATATTTATAAATTTTACAAAGTAAGCAAGTTGTTATAAAATATTCGTTTGGTCGAGGAATATTCTTTTTGTCGGGGAATATTCGTACGACGGCACAATCATTGGTGGACCCCACAATAAAATTATTGTCGGATTGAGAAAACGACAAAATTATCTTTCTATAAAAATAACAGCTGAGGTATTACGTTAAAATCGTTAAAACTGTTGAACTACTTGGTAGTAAAAGTACAGTAATACGCGTGGTTGCATAGTAGCACACGGTATTGATTATTGATGCTTACGTGAGAAGTCACTCAGCTATACTCAATTATTGCTACAGTAATTGCTGCATCATATCTCTTAAATTATTGTCATAGTATCATCTGTATAATATGTTATATTATTAAATCAATAATTGAGACGTTGTGGTAAGTTTGGTTATTTTATGGGGGGCCATATGTCATCATCTAAGAGTCTCTTCGTCAATAGTAATTACCGTCGTCAATAGTAATTACCGTCGTCAATAGTAATTACCGTGGTCAATAGTATTTACCTTGGTCAATAGTATTTACCTTGGTCAATAGTAATTACCTTCGTCAATAGTATTTACCTTGGTCAATAGTAATTACTTTCGTCAATAGTAGTTGTCCCTTCAATATTACCAAGAGTCATTTGACCCTTCGTTAAGACCAAGAGTCATTTGACCCTTCGTTAAGACCAAGAGCCACCCTCAGTTTTTCTATAAATAGAGGCCTAGGGCTTCATTATTTTTCACGAATTCATTCAAGCTATAGAGAGAGAAAGTATAGAGAGAATAAGAGAGAGAATAAAAGTATTCTGCTACATCACTTTTCCAATATCCAGTTCTTTTAAGGTAGGGAATATTATTTCTTTTATATTCATGAAGAGAACTTCTGTTATTCCATTTGTTATTATTCTGTTGGAATAACCAGTATACGCGGTCTACCCTATACTTGGTGACATTCTTCTATTATTCTGTTGGAACATCCTGTCTGTGTTTTACACCGGACCTGGTTCCGTTTATTATTCTGTTGGAACATCCTGTCTGTGTGTTTTACACCGGACCTGGTTCCGTTTTATTATTATTCTGTTGGAACATCCTGTCTGTGTGTTTTACACCGGACCTAGTTCCGTTTTATTATTATTCTGTTGGAATATCCTGTCTGTGTGTTTTACACCGGACCTGGTTCCATTATTTATTATTCTGTCGGAATATCCTGTCTGTGCGTTTACGCCGGACCTGGTTCCATTATTTATTATTCTATTGGAATAACCTGTCTGTGCGGTCTATCGCATGCATGGTGATTTCTTTTGTTATTCCATTCTTTATTGTACTCAGTTGGTTAAGTTTTGACTTCTATACTCCATGAAATTTGTGGAATATCCTTGATAGTTGCGTTTCATCCAGTATCTTTTCAAGAAAATATTCTTCTAAGCATTCTTGAATTTTACTCCACAATGCAGTATCATGTTGACAATTTGGACGTTGTTAATTCCTGGATAAATTAATTCTTGAACTTGTTTTATTGAATTCTTATATCATTGTCATCATCCTCATGTTTATAAAATGTTGAAAGTCATCTGTGGCATGTAGTGCATAGATGGACTTGGTATGATTATGACCAGGGATTATTCGGTATAATCATGACCGTAATGTTACAAATGATGTGGTAAAAGTCCTCATTGGCCCGTAGTGCATTGATGGACAGTTGTTGGCATGATCATGACCATTAATGAATATACGAATATCCTTGGCCGTAGTGCAGGGGTGATTCGATGATGTGGATTATTTTATTAAGCTGAGTCTCAGCGATTACAGTGTTGAAAAACTTTTTAAATCATAAAAGATAGTAGAGTTTATTTTCTACTTGACTTTTTTAATGGATTGCTTGTTCCGCTACAGTTAAACTTGATGTCTATTATATTTTATCAGTTTAACATTGTTGAAGGCTAATGATAATTTATTCTGCATTATCTTAGTCATAATATTTCTTACTGGGCTAGTTGAGCTCACCCTTTCTTTCACTGTTCTCTTCAGGAAATGAGAACGTAGCTGGGACAAGTCGGGGTACGGAGTGATGGTCCGAATGATAGTATTAGTTAGTAGTCCTCACTATTCTATGTAATGGTGTGTTAATAAATGTAATGAGGACTCCTTTTGAGTATGAATACTCTCTAGAAGATAATATTTGTATTCAAACTCACAGTTTATGTTTTGTCATATTGTACATGACAGATGTATTAATCAGTTGTATTTGTATTCTGTACTATGTATCTGACGACCCAAGATGGGTGATGTATACCTAATTTTGGGGGCGTCACAGTTGGTATCAGAGCTTAGGGATATGATCCCTGGCTAAGATGTGAGAATAGAACTAGGAGGGGAGAGACGGGGAATTCCTTCGCTAGTATGACATACCTAAGTTTATTTGCATGGTATTTAATTGGTCGGTCATAATATAAGGATAATATATGACATATCAATTAATTTTTATTTTGTGGCAGTATCTGAAAATGGCATCTGAGAACGTTGAGAATAGCAATGGAGCACAGACGACTGTTGATTCACCACATATCAATAATCAGGATAATGTGCATCAGGAAGGTGTCAATCCTTATGCAAACAACAACACTGACCAAATGATGAATGATCAAATGTTCAGAGGCTTTATGCAATTCATGCAACAACAGGTGAAAGCGGCTCCTGTCCACAACGTAGGTGGAAATACTGGAAACTCTCTGGCGGTCACCGCTAAACAGTTTAAGGAGCTGGGACCACCGGAGTTTAAGGGAGAACCCAAACCACTTGTAGCTGAAACATGGATAAAGCAGATCACCAAGATATTTGATGTCTTGGGTTGCTCCGAGGAGCAAAAGGTTCCCTTTGCCGCCTTCATGTTGCGAGGAGAGGCAGATTACTGGTGGGAATCGATAAAGCGTACTCAACCTGCCGCACTGAAGATGTCCTGGGAGAAATTCCAAGAGCTGTTTAACGACAAATACTTTCCCGAGAGTATTCGTCACATGAAGGAGGTGGAGTTCATCAAATTGGAGCAGAATAATATGACCGTGTCGCAGTACGAGGCAAAATTTGCGGAGTTATCCCGGTTTGCGTCCCACCTGGTGGATAATGAAGAAAGAATGACGCGGATGTTTTTAAGAGGTTTGAAGCCGGAGATACGTCAACATCTTGTTTCTCATAAACTGTGTTTGTATTCAGATGTTGTAAATAGGGCTCAGTTGGTGGAGCGCGATAACGAGACAACGCAACCAAAAGAGAGCAGCCGGCAAAATGATAATACCAGTGAGAGCAGTCATCGAAGCGGTGACAACAAGCGTGGAGGGAATCAACAGGCCAGAAATGGTAACCACTTCGGTGGTAATCAGGGCCAAAACAATAAGAATGGACATTTCAAGAAGAGGAGATTCAACAATGATGGAAAGACGTCAGCACCAGCACCTGTCGTTAAGGAAGGAGAACGACCACCTATCATATGTTTCAAATGCGGAGGGGAGGGACACATCAGTCCAAACTGCGCGATGCCGTCCAAAGCATGTTATAATTGTGGAAGAGAAGGTCATTTAGCCCGATTTTGTCGTTTACCGAAGACAAATTCAGCTAGGATGGAGGCACCAAAAGCCGTCCCAGAAAAGTCAAAACCGGTGGTGCAAGGGAGAGCGTTTGTTGTGAACTCCCAGAGAGCAAAGAACCCGAATGAGGTCATCACGGGTAAGCTTATTATAAACTCTAAAGAAGTTTATACTTTATTTGATACCGGTTCAACCCATTCTTTTATTTCTCCTACTTGCGCTCATCGATTAAATTTGATTCCGGAGAAATTAGACTTTGACTTATCTGTGGAAACTCCGTTGGGAGAAACCTTCATTACCTCCACTGTTTATAAGTCTTGTTTGGTTCAAGTTGGTACCCATACATTACCTATCGATCTGATTTCATTAAAAATACTTGCATTTGACGTGATTCTAGGGATTGATTGGTTAACTACTCATTATGCAAAAATTGATTGTTTTCGTAAGGTTGTTAGTTTTCATATTCCTAATCGACCTATTATGCGAATTCAAGCAACCAAACCATTAAAATCAATCGCTGTCATCTCAAGCCATAAAACTATTCGTTTATTGAAAAACGGATGTCAAGCTTTCTTAGCTCATGTCACAGATCTAAACAAAAATACGTCAGTTTTGAATGATATTTCTATTGTTAATAAATTCCCTAACGTATTCCCTGAAGAACTTCCTGGCCTACCCCCAGAGCGTGAAATTGAATTTTGTATCGATCTTGAACCCGGTACAAAACCCATTTCCAAAGCCCCATATCGAATGGCTCCTATTGAACTTCAGGAGTTAAAGATCCAACTGCAGGAATTGTTAGACATTGGCTTTATTCGTCCTAGTACTTCTCCTTGGGGAGCTCCTGTTCTATTCGTGAAGAAGAAAGATGGAAGTATGCGACTTTGTATTGATTATCGGGAGTTGAATCATGTCACCATCAAAAACAGGTACCCATTGCCACGTATTGATGACCTGTTTGACCAGTTGCAAGGAGCACAATTCTTTTCAAAGATCGATCTTCGTTCTGGATATCATCAGCTGAAGGTTAGAACTGAGGATATTCCAAAGACGGCTTTTAGAACTCGGTACGGGCATTATGAATTCCTAGTCATGTCCTTTGGATTGACTAATGCTCCTGCTGCCTTCATGGATATGATGAACCGGGTATTCAAGGAATATTTGGATCACTTTGTGGTCGTCTTTATTGATGACATCCTTATTTATTCCAAAAGCCGTGAAGATCATGAGCAACACTTGAGGCTGGTACTCCAAAAGCTTCGTGAATACAAGCTTTATGCCAAGTTGAAGAAATGCGAGTTCTGGCTGGAAGAGGTAGCATTCCTTGGGCACATAGTATCAAGTCGCGGAATATCGGTTGACCCGGCAAAGATTGAAGCTATTCAAAGCTGGGAGCAACCTAAATCAGTGACCGAGGTACGTAGCTTTCTTGGTTTAGCTGGTTATTATCGGAGATTCGTGGAAGGATTTTCTCGAATCGCTACTCCATTAACTCAGCTGACTCGGAAAGATACAAAGTTTGGTTGGAGCGAAGAATGTGAGCAGAGTTTTCAAGAACTCAAGAGGAGACTCATTTCAGCACCTGTTCTAACAATACCATCTGGCTCGGAGGGATTTGTCATCTACAGTGATGCTTCGAGCAAAGGGTTGGGATGTGTTCTCATGCAACATGGAAAAGTCATAGCCTATGCATCAAGACAACTCAAGGAATATGAGAGGAATTATCCTACTCATGATCTAGAGTTGGCAGCTGTTGTCTTTGCACTTAAAATTTGGAGGCATTACTTGTATGGGGAGAAATTGGAGATCTTTACGGATCATAAAAGCCTTAAATATTTCTTCACTCAAAAGGAACTCAACATGCGACAACGACGTTGGCTTGAACTGTTGAAAGATTATGATCATACCATTCAATACCATCCTGGAAAAGCGAACGTGGTAGCTGACGCATTGAGTAGAAGATCATATGCGGGTACAAGTGCAATATTAACAACGCAAAGGCCCATTTTGCGTGACTTGCAAAGGATGGAGATAGAGTTGAAGACTCCAGGGACCCATGTGATGATGGCGAATATACGAGTAGAACCGACTTTAATCGATAAAGTTAAAGCTGCTCAAGCTACAGACCTGGAGCTGATGCGTATGAGGAAGAAAGTGCAAGAAGGTGTTATGCCGGAAGCAAGAATCGATGAGGAAGAAATACTTCGAGTCAACTCCAGACTTTGTGTTCCTAACAACCCTGATTTAAAGTATGAAATCATGATGGAGGCGCACAACACACCGTTTGCAATCCATCCTGGAAGTACCAAAATGTATCATGATCTTCGTCATACATTTTGGTGGAGCAATATGAAGAGAGAGATAGCGTTGTTTATCTCAAGGTGTCTAACTTGTCAACGAGTCAAAGCGGAGCATCAAGTACCAAAAGGTCCATTGCAACCACTTGAAATTCCAGAATGGAAGTGGGAGCACATTACCATGGATTTCGTTACCGGTCTTCCCAGGGTTTCTCAAGGTATTGATGCGATTTGGGTCATTGTTGATAGATTGACCAAGTCTGCTCATTTCTTACCGATACGAGAAACTTATACACTTGAACGTCTTGCTCGTATGTACATAAACGAGATTGTAAGACTGCATGGTATGCCAGTATCCATAATTTCTGATCGAGACCCAAGATTCACTTCACAATTTTGGGTTAGTTTACAAAAAGCTATGGGCACGGAGTTACGATTTAGTTCAGCATATCATCCTCAGACGGATGGACAATCAGAGAGGACTATTCAAACTCTTGAAGATCTATTAAGACTCTGTGTCTTTGACTTCAAGGGAAGTTGGGACAAGTTCTTACCATTGGTGGAGTTTTCCTACAACAACAGTTATCAAGCAAGTATTGGCATGGCTCCATTCGAAGCATTGTATGGAAGAAAATGTCGTTCTCCAGTATGCTGGGATGAGGTGGGCGAAGCAACGTTGTTGGGACCGGAGTTGGTACGTATGACTACAGAAAAGATTCAAACGATCCGACAACGTATAAAAACCTCACAAGATCGACAAAAGAGTTATGCTGATCTTCATCGAAAGGACGTGGAATTTGATGTAGGAGATCATGTGTTCTTACGTGTTGCTCCATGGAAAGGAGTTACGAGATTTGGAAAGAGAGGAAAGCTAAATCCTCGATTCATCGGTCCATTTTTAATCCTCGATCGAGTAGGAACTGTGGCTTATAGACTCGCTTTACCGCCAAGTATGTCTCGTGTTCATAACGTTTTTCACATATCCATGTTACGCAAATATGTGGAAGACCCGAACCACATTATTGAGTTAGAACCGGACGAAATAGCGGAGGATTTGACGTATGAAGAAGTTCCTGTTCAAATCTTGGATAAGAAGGAACATATTCTACGCTCCAAGGTTATACCTCAAGTCAAAGTTTTGTGGAGAAACCACGATGTTGAGGAAATGACTTGGGAGTTAGAATCAGAAATGAAATCAAGGTATCCTTACCTCTTCGACGTACCAGGTACGTACCCTAATTTCGAGGGCGAAATTTCATAAGAAGGGGAGGTTGTAAGACCCCAATTTTTATAAATAAAGATGAATTTTTTATAAATATCATTTTTGAATATTATGGAGTTAATTTGATATAATGTTATAGTTGTGGGTAATATTTATAAATTTTACAAAGTAAGCAAGTTGTTATAAAATATTCGTTTGGTCGAGGAATATTCTTTTTGTCGGGGAATATTCGTACGACGGCACAATCATTGGTGGACCCCACAATAGAATTATTGTCGGATTGAGAAAACGACAAAATTATCTTTCTATAAAAATAACAGCTGAGGTATTACGTTAAAATCGTTAAAACTGTTGAACTACTTGGTAGTAAAAGTACAGTAATACGCGTGGTTGTATAGTAGCACACGGTATTGATTATTGATGCTTACGTGAGAAGTCACTCAGCTATACTCAATTATTGCTACAGTAATTGCTGCATCATATCTCTTAAATTATTGTCATAGTATCATTTGTATAGATGGAATTCATGATTTGTGTTTAGGATAGAGATATGCCTTTACATCATATGTAATCTTATAGAGAACTTGAACTTTAAATCCTTTTTAATTGTAATTCACAAAGAGATATAGTGGATTAGTTAATTAGGGTGTCTTACTTAATTCTATCATATGTGGATTTAAGTGAGTATGTGTATTATGCATCGAGATGTGGTTTTATCTGCTTTAATGTTCTTGATTAACAATTCAGGATAGAGAATAATTGATGAGAAATGTGTTAACTTAAATGAAGTAATAAGTGAAGTTGTGATTTTAAATCTCCGCAATCTTAATTTAACTAGTGGAATTTAATAGTAGTTTAATTATATAATTTAAAATTCATTCGTTTAAATAAGATTGAGTTGGTTATGGGTTAATACTTGGTGATTTTTATTAAACAATTCCTCGTGGGAACGATACTCTACTTTCACTTTATTACTTGTTGACCACGTATACTTGCGTGTTGTGCGTAACTAGATTTTACCCAACAGTGGTATAGAGTCGCCTTGTAATTGGATCGTAACATCGGTATCCTTTCTTGTGAGCTGCATTGTAAGACCCCAATTTTTATAAATAAAGATGAATTTTCTATAAATATCATTTTTGAATATTATGGAGTTAATTTGATATAATGTTATAGTTGTGGGTAATATTTATAAATTTTACAAAGTAAGCAAGTTGTTATAAAATATTCGTTTGGTCGAGGAATATTCTTTTTGTCGGGGAATATTCGTACGACGGCACAATCATTGGTGGACCCCACAATAGAATTATTGTCGGATTGAGAAAACGACAAAATTATCTTTCTATAAAAATAACAGCTGAGGTATTACGTTAAAATCGTTAAAACTGTTGAACTACTTGGTAGTAAAAGTACAGTAATACGCGTGGTTGCATAGTAGCACACGGTATTGATTATTGATGCTTACGTGAGAAGTCACTCAGCTATACTCAATTATTGCTACAGTAATTGCTGCATCATATCTCTTAAATTATTGTCATAGTATCATCTGTATAATATGTTATATTATTAAATCAATAATTGAGACGTTGTGGTAAGTTTGGTTATTTTATGGGGGGCCATATGTCATCATCTAAGAGTCTCTTCGTCAATAGTAATTACCGTCGTCAATAGTAATTACCGTCGTCAATAGTAATTACCGTGGTCAATAGTATTTACCTTGGTCAATAGTATTTACCTTGGTCAATAGTAATTACCTTCGTCAATAGTATTTACCTTGGTCAATAGTAATTACTTTCGTCAATAGTAGTTGTCCCTTCAATATTACCAAGAGTCATTTGACCCTTCGTTAAGACCAAGAGTCATTTGACCCTTCGTTAAGACCAAGAGCCACCCTCAGTTTTTCTATAAATAGAGGCCTAGGGCTTCATTATTTTTCACGAATTCATTCAAGCTATAGAGAGAGAAAGTATAGAGAGAATAAGAGAGAGAATAAAAGTATTCTGCTACATCACTTTTCCAATATCCAGTTCTTTTAAGGTAGGGAATATTATTTCTTTTATATTCATGAAGAGAACTTCTGTTATTCCATTTGTTATTATTCTGTTGGAATAACCAGTATACGCGGTCTACCCTATACTTGGTGACATTCTTCTATTATTCTGTTGGAACATCCTGTCTGTGTTTTACACCGGACCTGGTTCCGTTTATTATTCTGTTGGAACATCCTGTCTGTGTGTTTTACACCGGACCTGGTTCCGTTTTATTATTATTCTGTTGGAACATCCTGTCTGTGTGTTTTACACCGGACCTAGTTCCGTTTTATTATTATTCTGTTGGAATATCCTGTCTGTGTGTTTTACACCGGACCTGGTTCCATTATTTATTATTCTGTCGGAATATCCTGTCTGTGCGTTTACGCCGGACCTGGTTCCATTATTTATTATTCTATTGGAATAACCTGTCTGTGCGGTCTATCGCATGCATGGTGATTTCTTTTGTTATTCCATTCTTTATTGTACTCAGTTGGTTAAGTTTTGACTTCTATACTCCATGAAATTTGTGGAGTATCCTTGATAGTTGCGTTTCATCCAGTATCTTTTCAAGAGAATATTCTTCTAAGCATTCTTGAATTTTACTCCACAATGCAGTATCATGTTGACAATTTGGACGTTGTTAATTCCTGGATAAATTAATTCTTGAACTTGTTTTATTGAATTCTTATATCATTGTCATCATCCTCATGTTTATAAAATGTTGAAAGTCATCTGTGGCATGTAGTGCATAGATGGACTTGGTATGATTACGACCAGGGATTATTCGGTATAATCATGACCGTAATGTTACAAATGATGTGGTAAAAGTCCTCATTGGCCCGTAGTGCATTGATGGACAGTTGTTGGCATGATCATGACCATTAATGAATATACGAATATCCTTGGCCGTAGTGCAGGGGTGATTCGATGATGTGGATTATTTTATTAAGCTGAGTCTCAGCGATTACAGTGTTGAAAAACTTTTTAAATCATAAAAGATAGTAGAGTTTATTTTCTACTTGACTCTTTTAATGGATTGCTTGTTCCGCTACAGTTAAACTTGATGTCTATTATATTTTATCAGTTTAACATTGTTGAAGGCTAATGATAATTTATTCTGCATTATCTTAGTCATAATATTTCTTACTGGGCTAGTTGAGCTCACCCTTTCTTTCACTGTTCTCTTCAGGAAATGAGAACGTAGCTGGGACAAGTCGGGGTACGGAGTGATGGTCCGAATGATAGTATTAGTTAGTAGTCCTCACTATTCTATGTAATGGTGTGTTAATAAATGTAATGAGGACTCCTTTTGAGTATGAATACTCTCTAGAAGATAATATTTGTATTCAAACTCACAGTTTATGTTTTGTCATATTGTACATGACAGATGTATTAATCAGTTGTATTTGTATTCTGTACTATGTATCTGACGACCCAAGATGGGTGATGTATACCTAATTTTGGGGGCGTCACATGCATAGCCAAGAAAAACATAAAGGATAGCACATGAATCAAGCTTTGTCCTTTGAGTCTTGTGTATATGAACATTTGTAACACAACCAAACTTTCTTAGAGGAAGCATTAGAATTGATGGTAACGCCACATGTTGCGCAAGAACTTGAAGAGGGATTCAAAACTCGTGATGGCAATCAGTTCATTAAGTATACATCAGTTATTGCTGCATCTGTCCAAAAACGTTTAGGGACATAAGCTGTTGTCAAGAGAGCTCAAGTGATTTCCAAGATGTGTCTATTCTTGCACTCTGCAACACCGTTCTGTTGCCATGTTTGAGAACAAGATGCCTTATGATGCAAACCATGTTCCTGAAAGTATTTATGAAATGGTGTATAATCATATTCTCTGCCATTATCAGATATTAAAATATGAAGTTTAGCATAAAATTGTGTTCGAATCATATTATGAAATGAGCAAAATATTTCAAACACTTCATGTTTATTCTTCATCACATACAACCACGTCATTCGTGTACAATCATCAACAAAGGTTACAAACCAGCGAACGCCAGAAGAAATAGTAATAGGAGCAAGGTCCCAAATGTCAGAATGAACAATCAAAAAAGGATTATATGTAACTACCCCTAATCCGGGTACTAATCACCATAAACCTGGTACATCATTTCTATAACTATTGCGGAAGATATAAACATAATTTTTTTATACATTAAATATTTACAACATAATCCCCAAGGTCGATAACCTTAACTTAATACACATATTCATATACTATAGGACTTACAATGTTATTTGCCTTCAATACTATTTACAATTTTAACTGTACAATAATCCATTCCTATAACTTGTCTTTTCCTTTGTCTGTGTCCGAAGTATTCGTCCTAATCTGAAATGTTAATCATGATATAGCAAGGGTGAGCAACAAGTTTTTCCAGCAAGTTTAAGTTCAAAGAAAGATATATCATGATTGAAAGAATAATAAGTTGGCTAACAAACTTTCAATAATATAATAATTATGAAAGAGCATGAATCAATTTTCATAAATTGAATGACCGAGTCAATAATAATGAATGACCAACAATGAACATGAACAATTTAACTGGACCAAATGGTAATGAAGGTGATCAGCCTTTCATACCTAATGAACATATGCAACATGCACAACGTGCGAATCAATAATCAAAGGTGTGATGTAATCAACAATGATTAATTACGAACATACTATACAATAACAACTCAAGTTCGAGTTAGGAAACTTGCTAAATTAAAAGTATAGTTCGAGAACTTACCTACACCGTTGACTACTGCTACACAAAGATAATTAAGCTTCAGTTAAAAGACCTATTATTGATAATATCGATCTCTCAATTAGAATGATATCATCACATACACTACTATTAATTACAATCATTATATAACTTAAACACTTATCACATAATCAAATATTAGATTACTCCTTAAAACATCATTATTATTATCGTCTTTTGATAATTCTTTAATCACTATATCATATACATTATGATTTAACACTTTAATCTTATATATTATAAGTTATTCTTTAAAATGTAATAAGTCAAATACTAGTCTAGCAACCTGGATTATCCAAACATACCAATCCAGTAACCCAGATTGCAATCTAGCAAACTAGATTGCAATCCAGCAACTAGATGGCCAATCCAGTATTTAAATTGTAATCCAACAAACTGGATTCCAATTCCAGCAACCATATTGTAATCCAGTAAGCCTGGATTCATTAATTTCAAATCCAGCAAATTGGATTCAACAGATTTTCAATCCAGCAAGCTGGATTCATTAATTTTTCAATCCAACAAGCTGGATTCATTATCTCTTTTCATGAAAATACCAAATTAATTTATTATTTTTAATCCTTTTTTCAAACATATATACATATATTTCATACACAAAAAGAATTTTCTGTAATTTTTCAACTCCCTTTAGTATTTTTCAAAATTCATTTTTAGTTCGTAGCTTAAGAAATTAGCCATATCATTCTCAACTCCAAAAATTCCCATCTCTTGACATAATCTTATACGTGTTAACGTGAACCTTCAGTTTAAATTTCGTGGCCATCAGAATTATAGAACTCTGGTTATAGCCATTTTTGTTAGAAAATCCTAAAAATGGAAATGGCCATAACTTGGTCATTTTAAGTCGGAATGATGTCATTTTTGGACATGAGCTATTTTATATCATATATTTTAATTTTCCAAAAGGCCGAAATTTATTTCACAAATTAAGTGGCCGAAACTGCCCTTGTAAAATCTGGGGCAGTAGGTTTTTGGTAAAAATGACTTTTTCGTACTCTACTAAAAACAGTCCATACAGAAATCTACAACTCCTTTTTAAGTGGTTCCACTTGGAGATGTTAGAAAACTCATCATATTATTATTATAAAATTTTCTAGAATTTTTGAATGTCAGAAAAATGATGAAACTACCCCTGGCAATGACTGGACCAAAACAGTCTGTTTCTCTTTAAAAAAAATGAAACTGTTTTGGCTAAAACAACCACTACAGATTGTGTACTCAACATTTTTGAGTTCTACCACTTGGGTTTAGTAGTTAATTTACATATCTAGTACCTTTCTTTGACGAATCACAAAAAGAAGGTGTAGATCAAAAACGGTGGAAATCCAAAGTACATAAAAAAATTTATGGTTTATAACTAGAAAAATTACTTTTCTCGACTGTGTTGGTACAACCCGTTAAAAAACCAACTGGCGACTTTTATAGTCAAATTGTCTACATATAGACCTTTTCATAACTTGCTTTTTCAAACAAATCTCACCTAACATGAGAATACCAAAAAACAAGAACAGAAAGGGGCAAATAAAAATCCCGACGTCGACAGGTGGCGACTCTACCGGGGACACTAGTAAGAGGACTTAAGCCGCTATTATAATCTTTTCAAAACTATTATATGATTGTGTGCGGATGTTGCATTTACATTTATGATAAATGTGCACGAATGCACATAGTGGTCTGTGAATCTTTGGATAAAATCTATCATATAAGTATCATGTTTTCTTTTACTTACAGTTTTTTGAAATAATATGTGTAGGTGAACGGACATTTGGTGTATTGACAAAGCTTGATTTGATGGATAAAGGAACTAACGCATTAGATGTACTCTCACCACTCTCATTCTCTTTCCCCTTCTCTCTATTACAAAATTATCTTATTGTAGTAGGTGTAAATTGTTAGTTTTTTGGCATTTTGGATTCTGTAGTTCTTCTTCTGAAAGGTTCTTTATCTGACGTGTTTATCTCAGTTAGAACCTTAATTTTTTTTAATGATTTGTACTTTTAACTTCAGCATTTGGAGGCTGTCATTAAGGCAAGAATACCAAGTATTACTTCCTTGATTAACAAAGCATTGATAAACTTGAAGCTGAGATGGACTACCTTGTGCATTCTTTGGCTCATTTTTGTGCATTTTTTGTGCATTCATGCTGGTAAGGTAGTGCAAGCCTGATAATTTATTAGTTTCGATGTTCTAACCAACTGCAGTTTCAAATATAATTGGGTTTTAGAATGCGAATTGAGCTATGAAATGCATCTCTGTTTGTACAGTGTAGAGTTGTTTTATGATGCTTTTAGAGTATCCAATTTGAGCCATGGGGGTGAAGGTTTTTGGTTGTGGTTTTGTTTTTTAAGGAATATATAGCCTGTGCTCATGTTTTTGTCTATCAATTATTCTTGCTGCTTTTATGATATTAGTTTTGATTTTGCTTCAATTTTTGCAAATTTGTGTAAAGTGTGAGAAATTAGAGAGCACAATGGCTTAAAATTCGGGGTTGGCTCTTTTTATTTGCTTGCTGTGATACCATACAAATCTGGTCATTTTTCATATTGAGCAAAAGTTGAGACATCTCATTCACCTATGTCCCAATCGCTCTCTTAACTTTACTTGTTGCAGTTTCGGCTTTGAAACATTCTGTTTGGGATTATGGTGAGTGTGAGTGTGCGTGTGCGTGTGCGTGTGCATCTGCTCTGTGTGGTTATGGGTGAACCAGAAATTGTCGAGCGAAAGCATTGATTAATAATATAGATGTAGTAGCTGAGAGGGGGTTCCAGATGCTAAATCTGCAAGT
Organism: Panax notoginseng; assembly: GCA_016801055.1. Taxonomy (NCBI): domain Eukaryota; kingdom Viridiplantae; phylum Streptophyta; class Magnoliopsida; order Apiales; family Araliaceae; genus Panax; species Panax notoginseng. The sequence goes on from CM029012.1 coordinate 116,408,583, forward strand.
GTAAACACTGTTGATTATAATGTCTCATCAAGTCTTATAATGAGTCCATATTTTACAGGGGTTCTCTGAAAATTATTTCATGTTTGCAATTTTGTTGCAGGTTCTCTAGTTGAAAACCGAATTCTGCTGTATTTTCTGTCGAGGTAAATGGCAATTTCTTTGTAATTTTCACGTGTTCGATTGAAAAATGAGACTTTCATGCTTGATTTAGTTCATGGGACACTCAAAACTCTAGTACATGCTTGTGGGAATGATTTACTGTAACACATTTAAGTACTATGCTTCAGTTAATACATGATAGGTGATACATATTAGACTTGTGTTTTGCTATTATGCTCAATTGCTCGTCTTTTGTGTGTTATTTTGGGGGATCTAGACTGAGATTACTGCTCAACTTTTACCAGATAACTATGTATCTTTGGCTTTCTTGCAAGATAGGTTCTTTTTTCTATTGCTTCTTTATGGTCCTCTGCCCTGGGTGCCTATAGAGGCATCTCTGAGTTTGATTTTTGTAGAGTTTGGAGAGCTGTCTCTAAATGTACTTATTTAATTTCCACTAGTTATAGAGTTTGGCTTTGTGCTCAACTTTTCATTTGTTTACTTCTGTTTACTCTGTATTCTCGTATCTGAATAAAAATGTGCACTTCTGTTTACTCTGTATTCTCATATCAAATCTAGTATCTAGTTTTCCTCTTCATTACTTTAAGCAAGTCCTCCCATTTGCAATACTGACTGCCCGCCAATACGCGATGATACCTGTCTCTGTAGTAGACTTGCCTTCCATCAGCAGCAGCTACTGCTAGATCATCATCAGTCACCACTTTTGCTGGCAATCTTATTAACTCCTCTTTCCAAAGAAACTTCAGTTGAAGTTGCTTAAAAATATGAATATAAAATAAATAAGTACATGCCAAATTATAGGTTTTGTATCCCAATCTATTTGCTAACATACCGTATGTTAAACTTTGAGGCTGAAATATCGGATGTGTTCTCTTTTGCATTGTAACTGTTCTGAAAGAAATCCTCTACCGGTGTAGCAAAGATGAATAAAAAGACTGCTATAACAAGTAAGGCCCCTGTTCCAACTAGTGTTTGTTTTAGCATTTTGATGACTGGTTTGACCTGGATGCATAAGTTTTCCATATGTTTATCAAATTTTTATTTAGATATGAGAATACAGAGTAAACAGAAGTGCCCTGGGTGCCTATAGGGGCATATGTTTTCATTTGTTTAACCCTCAATAAGTATTTGCTGAATTGGTTGATGATTCTTTTATTAGGTCTGCATCTCCTGTTTGTACAGGTTACGTCTCGTGGTGGCATCGACCAGGTATGATGGAAAATGGATGGACGCTGCACTGAACTGTCATGATGTATAATGCACTGCATTTGGTAAGGAGCCTAGGCGTACAATGAATGCTAGTGAGTGCGTTGCTAAAGGTTGTGCTCTAGAATGTGCTATTCTCTAGAGTCATCCACGCTTCAATGAGCTACTTGAGAACATATTTACTGTAGGTGCTAGTGCATTTAATTTTGAGGATTCCTTTCATGTGTTTTTTTTTATTTTACAAGTTATCAACATGATGTTGCTTAACCACTCTATATTGTTTGTATATAATACTACACTATTGATGTTGTTATATTTTGTGGATGTAGTAATTTGAAACGGTAAACGAATGGTATTATTGGGATGTATTTTGAATGGTTGATACATTTTGGCTTTAAATTTAAATGAGAATTTAGACCTTTTAGCTTTATATCATGGCATTAGCATATTGCAGGTGCATTGGTAATATAGGTAAATCACAACTTTTTTTTTCTTTTTTTTTTATCTACAACATTTTAAAAACGTTGTGAAATCATACCTTCTACAATGTTTTTAGCCAGAAAACGTTGAGGAATCATACCTTCTACAACGTTTTTAAGCATCTGCTAATTTTTGGATAACAAATCTACAACGTTTTTTTTCTTAAAAACGTTGTGTAACGTGCTTAACTACAACGTTTTAAAAACGTTGTGTAAGAGTGTCAAATAGATAATACCCTTAATCACGACATTTTTCTGACTGAACCACAACGTTTTTTCCGCGTTGTCTAGTTACTATTTTGTAGTAGTGTAATGTGAGCATTATTATGAAATATTGTTATATACCACCATGTGTGATATAGGAGCATGTAGGTAGTTGTGACACCCTCAAATCCGGGTACTTCAATTCCCACATGATTTGGTGTTCACTATTTAAACATCATATGTCTATCTACCCATAAATAATGAAAACATAAATAGATAGAAATTAATCCTCTCCTTAAGGAGTTACATCAACAGAAATAAATACATAAATCCCAGGTCATACTAACCTTAAATCTTAACTGCGGAAACATAAACAATTAATTATCTTACACAACAATAACATAAGTCTAAAACATAAATACATCATCATATCAAACAACAAGTCTTCATCACTTGTTAATCTTGCCCTTGACTTTACTAGTAGAAGGCTCGTCAGACCCTTCGTTCTTAACTACAATGTTATTATTACGCACGAGTGAGCACGATTGCCCATACGTATAATAATGAAACACAATATAATAACATGCGAGTGAATCAAAGACTTCTGGAATAAAACTCAAATTTTAAATAAAAAATGAATAACAAGAATCAAAAGAATTCCGAGGGTCATAAGACCTTGAATTATGTCCTAGGTTATCAAAGGTTAAACTTGAAACCTTTAATAGTCATAAGACTACGGACTCTTCTACTCGTACTTAGGGGGATCAGCCCTTAGTACCATATTGTGCACAATATCTTAACGCTAACGCATAAGAAATCCCTATACAGGGTTGTTCATCTCAGTTTGACATCAGAGTTAGCACCAAAGAAAGTTTGGTTTGGATAAATCAATGAGGGTTCTGAAATTTAGAACGTTCATCAACTATGGACTAGTCGAATCAATAAGGGTTCGCTAGTCTAACAAGGTTCAACAATAATTGATATTTAAATCGAATAACAATCTCAAGAGGTATACATTAGAATAAGTATTGTATAACAGAATCATATTTTGAAAAGATTAATAAATAATAAGAACTTGCTCAATATAGAACATAAGTCTGGAATTTGATCAATGTAAAGAGATAAGTTTATAAACTTGCATAACGATAACAAGTAGGTTAAGAAAACTTGCCTCGTGCGTAGATTACACGTTAATTATACACGTTCCTTGATTTAATCCTACATATCATTTTCATTCACAATACCAGTCAATTATAACATAACCAATCATCACAAGTTTATTCTTTTGTATAAATTCTGGTTATGACTATACTTAGTCAAATTACTACACTTATTGTCATATAATATTACACTACACGAATAATAAGCTAACTATGCGTTCAATAATTCAATCCACACGTAAATGCATTATTGACATGTTAAGAATCTATTTTAATGTCTCATTATACGTCTAACATATTTTTATGTTCATTAGATTAGATTACTATCATATTCCTAGACTTGAACAATTACAAATTTTATTTCTGGACCAATCTGCAAAGTGGCATTGCGGCGCCACTATTGAGCTTGTTCTCGGCGTGGTGGAGCTGCGGCTTGGCCTTTGGCGCTGCGGCGAGGGCCTTAAGGCTTGGAGCTGGCGCCGCGGCGCGGCGAACCAGTACCAGTTCTGCAATTCGCGAAAAATTGCAGAACATGGCCAAAACCTCCAATTAATTTATTCTTACACGAAATTAGACACACCCAAACACTGTAATGCACATATAACTACTACTCAACCTTTCTAGGATGATTTTAACATGTTAAAACGCATAATTTATAGATTCAAAACATTTAATTTTATTGTTCTTGATGTTCTTGAATGTTTTGAAAACAAAACATGAAAATTAACACTACAGGTTCGTTATAACACCAAATCTATCCATTCGAAGTTTGATTTCTTCGTTTTAACATACATAATTATATACCAGTGTAAAAATTATGATACAACATATGATTAACGTATTAAAGTTGCATGTAAGGGCCATATGGCCATATTTTATACTCTGTATTTTCAAGAAAGTATATACGACATTTTTTTATGAAACTGATGCTATGGAATTATACAATATGTATAGTAAAACATGATATGATAACATCTTATCACATATATAACACATAATCATTTCAACTACAGAGACTCTAAGTTTTCAATTATAGAGACTTACACAAATTTTCCATAAAAACTTCAAATGACGTAAATAAAAACTTAAGTTTAAGGGTTTACCCTTTATTGCTCTGCTTGGATTACACAAGGGTGATAACAACTTCCAATTTCTCACTATCCTTCTCTTTTACTCTCACTGATTCTAAATTCTCTCTGAATTTCTTTGCCAGGCTTAAAAATTAACGAATAAAACGTATTTAATTTATAAAATTGAGCGCAGTTGTGGTCAGTTAACCCAATTTGTGGTTAACTGCCCCAACTCCCAATAAGGCTTCGTTTGGCTAGCCTTAAATGGCTCAAATCCATTTAATTTAATAAATCTTTTATCCTATAGTTTAATAGTGTCACACCCCTTTATAAAATAAATTAAATATCTTATTTACTTTAATTTAAATAAAAATATGATAATTTCTTATTAATTCACATAGTCACATAATTAATTTTCTCATTTATTAATTATGTCAAATTATTAATTTTCTCATTAATTATTAATTTAAATAAAATATTATTAGGCTTATTAAATATTTCTTTTAATTCAATAAGCTCACATAATTACATACTTTGAATAATAAAAATTCTCCACATTAATTTAATAAATATAACACATATAATTAAATTAATCTACCACAATTTCATCAATTAATTATTTAATCTAATAATTAAATCATTGAAAAATATTTATTTAATTCAATAAATATTCAAATAAAACTACAAAAATCTTGTCTGTCACATCTTTTCTCCCTTAAAAGGATTCTATCCTCAGAATCACGACTCAATCAATCTGTCCCGTTACATTATCCCCCCTTACAAAGATTTTGTCTCCAGAATCGCTTACACATTATTTAAGTAAATAAATCAGGGTAATTCTTCATCATATGCTCTTCGAGTTCCCACGTAGCTTCTTCAGCGTTGTGGTTCCTCCAAATTACCTTAACAGAATGTATCACTTTATTTTTAAGAACTTGTTCTTTCCTGTCAACGATTTGAATAGGAATTTCTTCGTAGGATAGGTCTTTCTCAAAATGTAGGGGTTCATATTCAATCACGTACTTGTAATCGGGTTTGTAGGGTCATAAAACTGAAACATGGAAAACGTTATGGACATTCTCGAGTGCTGGAGGTAAGGCTACCTCATACGCAACTTCCCCGATTCTTCGCAGCACTTCGAAGAGTCCAATGAATCTTGAGCTTAATTTCCCTTTCTTTTCGAACCTGATCTTTCCCTTCCAGGGAGAGACTTTCAAAAACACATAACTACCTAATTCAAACCCAACATTTTTACGGTGTGGGTCGGCGTATTTCTTCTGCCTATCTTAAGCTGCTACCAGTCTTGTTCGGATCACTTTAATTATCTCTGTTGTCTGCTGTACCAATTCTGGACCTAGTAATTGTCTCTCGCCAACTTCATCCCAATATAGCGGAGTTCTGCACTTTCTGCCGTATAATGCTTCATAAAGAGGCATGCCAATACTAGCGTGATAACTATTGTTGTAGCCGAACTCTACGAGCGGTAGATGATCATCCCAATTTCCTTTAAAGTCCATTACACAAGCTCTTAACATATCTTCTAATGTCTGAATTGTTCTTTCACTCTGTCCATCTGTTTGAGGGTGATATGTCGTACTCATTCGCAACTGCGTACCCATGTATTCTTGTAGACGTTTTCAGAAGTTCAATGTAAAGCACAGATCCCTATCGGAAACAATTGACACTGGAACTCCGTGCCTCGAAATAATCTCTTTCACATATAATCTTGCCAACTGATCTAAGTTGAATCTGATTTTGATCAGAAGGAAGTGTACAAATTTCGTCAATCAGTCAACATTAACCCATACTGCGTCATAGCCTTTCTGAGTTGTCGGAAGGCCAACCACGAAATCCATCGTAATATATTTTCATTTCCATTCTGGGATCTCCAACGGTTGTAGGAATCCACTCGGCCTCTGATGTTCTGCTTTCACTTTCTGACATGTCAGACACTTGGCAACACACTTTGCAATATCTAGTTTCAAATTTGGCCACCAGAAATGTTGTCGAAGATCTTGGTGCATCTTGGTACTACCAGGGTGAATTGAATATCGTGTGTGAACTATGAGCTTCACACAAAATGTCTTCCTTAATTTCTGGTACTAGCGGTACCTAAATTCTGCTTTCAAATCTCAGTATTCCTTCCTTGTCCATCTTGAATCTCAGTTCGGTTCCTTTGAATATCTTCTTTTTCACCTTTTTACATTCTTCGTCCTGAAGTTGAGCCTCCTTAACTTTATCCAGTAGGGTTGTACCAGATTGCATCTGGAACAGCTTCTCGTCAATCTCCATAGGATACTTTACTTCCAACTCCAGTTTCTCCATTTTTGAAATTAGCTCCTCCTGAGCGGTCAACGTCATCAATTTCTCCCGACCCTTTCTACTTAAGGAATCGACAACCACATTTGCCTTACCCGGATGATATAAAATCTCATATTCATAGTCCTTAATTAACTCCAACCACCTTCTTTGGTGCATATTCAAGTCCTTCTATGTAAAAATATATTTCAGACTCTTATGGTCTGTATATATTTCACACTTCCCACCGTAGAGATAGTGCCTCCATATTTTCAAAGCAAAAACCACTACAGCTAACTCTAAGTCGTGGGTCGGATACCCCTTCTCATAATCCTTCAATTGTCGTGACGCATACGCAATGACTCTGCCATTTTGCATGAGCACACAACCAAGTCCTTTATGCGATGTATCACTATAAACAACAAAATTTCCTGTATCATCCGGAAGAGATAACACAGGTGCCGAACTCAACCTTTCTTCAGTTCTTGAAAGCTTTCCTCACACTTCTCCGTCCAAACAAATTTCACAGCTTTTCGAGTCAAATTTGTTAACGGAGTTGCGATCTTGGAAAAGTCTTGTATGAATCTTCTGTAATATCCTGTCAATCCAAGAAAACTTCGTACTTCCGACGACGTTCTCGGCTGATCCCAGTTTATCACGGCTTCGACTTTGGATGGATCTACCTAAATTCCGTTTTTATCAATCACATGTCCAAGAAATTGTACCCGCTCGATCCAAAATTTGCATTTTAAAAACTTGGCATACAACTTCTCCCTTCTTAAAGCCTCTAATGTTAACTTCAAATGCTCTTCATGTTTTTCCTTGGTTTTTGAATATACCAAAATGTCATCTATAAATACCACTACGAATTCGTCCAAAAACGGCTTGAACACTCCATTCATTAAGCCCAGGAATGCTGCAGGAGTATTCGTTAGACCAAATGACATTACCAAAAATTCGTAGTGACCATATCGTATTCTGAATGATGTCTTTGGTACATCCTCTGGTCTCACCTTTAGGTGATGATAACTGCTCCTCAAGTCTATCTTTGAAAAGTAACTCGCTCCCTTCAATTGATCAAACAGGTCGTCGATCCTCGGTAATGGATATCTATTCTTAATCGTGACCTTATTTAGTTCTCTATAGTCGATGCAGAGCTGCATCGTTCCGTCCTTCTTCTTCATAAATAACACCGGCGCTCCCCACGGCGATACGCTCGGTTGAATGTACTTCTTGTCCAGTAATTCTTGTAGTTGTACTATCAATTCTTTCATTTCTACTAGTCCCATTCGGTACGGTGCCTTTGATATTGGAGTCGTTCCTGGTGCCAAATCGATCACAAACTCAACTTCTCTATCTAACGGAAGTCCTGGCAGATCGTTTGGAAATACGTCGACGAAGTCCCTCACTACTAGTATCTCCTCTACTTTTGGATTCTCTTTACGACTGTCGAATATGTAAGCTAGATATCCTACACAACCTTGTCTTAACAACTTCTTAGCCTACATCATCGTCAGACAACTCGCTTGTCTAGGCAACTTGCTACCATAAAACACAACCTTTGACGAAGTCATAAGGTTAATACACTTCTTCTGGCAATCAATTACGGCTCCGTAATTAAATAACCAATCCATACCCAAGATAACATCAAATTCTCCAAGTCGAATAGGGATAAGATCTACGTTCATGATATTACCCTTAATATCCACTCTACAGTTCTTATGTACGTACTTAACAGGGATTATTTCTCTATTCTTAATTTCTATGTTCATGGGGTGTTCTAACTCATCCTTAGGCAATTCTAAGTTCTTAGCAAAGTCATCGGATATAAATGAACAAGTAGCACCCTAATTAAATAATACATAAGCATTAACTTTATTGATCGGAATGATACCTGACACCACATCATGAGACTGCACATCATCCTACACTGTCATGTTAAATGTCCTAGCGGTCGATCGGTTGGTTGCGGTTGGTCCCGTGATAGTTAAAGCACTTCCATCGCTATTTCCCCTGCTCCCTCCTGCTCCTGCCCCTCTAGATCCCTTATTGGGACAGTCCCTTGCCAGATGGTCCTTTGAGCCGCAAGTGAAGCAGGCGCCCTTCTCTGGGTTAGGACAGTTAGGTGCTATGTGGCCTTCCTGACCACAATTTTAGCACACCTGTTTTCCCTTCATACAAACCCTGTAGACACTAGAAATTTTCTGCACACCTGTTACTGACATTGTAGGAGGGCAGATTCGTCTTTCAGATATAACCCTAGAAGACAGCTCATATCCAGTCCAGATACTACTGAAAACTCAGTCTCAACCCCGGAATACACACCGAGAGTATCAATTCTAACCTCAGAGATAACCCCGAGGCCTGCAGTTCCAATACCGAAAATTCCACCGGAGAAGATAGATTTATCCCAGAGATAACTCCGAGATATTCAGTCTCAGTCCCGACACCGGGAATAGTAGCGCCAACCTTGGAGATAACCCCAAGGAATGCAGTTGCAGTTTCAGAGATAACCCCAGAAATGCTTGTTTCAAAGCCATGTAAGCAGTTTCAGAACACTCGACACTCACACCGAGGCACTCGGTACAAGACCCGAAGATGACCCCGGAAAGACAGGCACACCTCAGAGATGACACTGAGGACCTTCAACACTTGCAGCAGTCCAATCTCAGAGATAATTCTGAGCAACGTCTGCTTTATCAGCCCAAACCGGAGATAACCCCGGTGAGGGAAAAAGTCGTCATCTTGCCACCTTGACGCCACATCGTGCCATCTCAACATCTCATACATACATTTCTACACAGCAATGTCCCACAAGAACCAAGGAAGTCCAATTCCGAGTGACTATTACGCAGGGTAACGGATAGAATTTGAAGCTTGAAGACCGGAGGGCATGGTCCCATCTTCCTGACTTCGTACAACCTCTAATCCCATGTCATTACGTAACTCTCGACAATGGCGGTCCAAAATAGGTCTTACACACCTCAGTCGGATGCCCAGATTGAAGTTCTGAAAGATTGAGCGGACATCACGTTGCATGTGTGCACGTACTTCGAGATGGTGGGACCCGCGAAGCCCGGGGCACCCCGTGTAGCCGCAGGTACACCTGCGGCTTTCCCTCTATAAATAGACGGCTTGGGGTGGCCATTTTGTAAGAGAAAAAGGCGAGAAAGCCTGTCTAATTTACTCTGTACACACCCTAAACTGAGTGATTTCTCATTTTAAGTAAATTGTAAGCTCATATATAGCTACTTTTTACCCGCGGGAGCTGAGTGTTCATCCACTTAAAGCTATAGAAGTCTTCTTTGGCAGTCCACTGTAAGCCTTCTTACACACTTTAAACCCTTTCTCTTTATCTTTGCACACACCGTTCTTCACATTGAGAGTCGTGTTACGTGTGTATGCCTGGACTTCAGTCCGTGGTATCATTTCAGTTTGTATATATATATATATATATTCTTATATATATATTTATATATGGACTAATATTATCGAGTTATGCCTCGATTGAGCCTAGACTTATGTCTGGAGCGTTTAATTGCTTTTATATATATATATATATATATATATATATATATATATATATATATATATATATACTTATATATATGAAATGTGTGTCAAACTCTGTTCGATGAGCCTGGATTTTACATCCGATGCGTTTAATTGCTTATATAAATATATATTTATATATATTAACTGTTGTCGAACTTTGTTCGATGAGCCTGGATTTTATATCCGGTGCGTTTATATGCTTTTATATGCTTTTATATATATATATATATATATATATATATATATATATATATATATATATATATATACGGTCAGGATCAAGAGCATTCTCCTTAAATAGCATTCTCCTTAAATAGCATTCTTTTATTAAAACTACGTCGTTTTGGATGAACGCGGTGGCATTTTTGTAAATATGCGGTGGCATTGTATTTACAAAAATGTCACCGCGTCCCTCCAAAATGACGTAGTTTTAATAAAAGAATGCTATTTATGTAGGAATGCTATTTAAGGAGAATGCTCTTGATCCTTACCGTATATATATATATATATATATATTTACAGCTTTTATATATATAACTGCTTACTACGTTCATATCAATTGCGACATTATGTGAGCTTAGGAATCATGTGATCACAGATTCAGTTTACTGAATCTAGATTCGGTTCCCGTGATGGACATTTTCAGCTGTAAGCAGCTTGTAAATTTATTCACGATGTTTGGATTTTCTCAGATGGTTTTCATGCCCACGAGGAGTTCGGAACTGATTTGTACATTATTTTCTCGAAGATGCTTCGCATCTCGAAAATAAAAACAATCAAGCTGAACATTTAATAAAATGGAAGTATCAAAGGCCTCAATTACTATTGAGCACAGGGTTTGAAAAACCTCTTTTTACAAAACATCATTGCTATATCTTGTTTAAAACTGAATTTTACAAAAATTCAAACCCTTTGTATATAGGTGCGAACGAGGCATAGCACTACTTTCCAATAATAGCATATTGACCCACACACACACATATTCATATAACAGTTTCTTGAAAAGTGGCGATCACCGTGGCAACACGGATGTCGGGGGGGTGCCTAACACCTTCCCTCCGCATAAGCAAGTCCCCGGACCCTAATGAATCTCGGTTTCACAGACCCGTTTAGCAGTGTCACATCACTGGGTCAATGTGCAAACCTTTTCTAGTTGTGTTGGTACAACCAGTTAAAAAACCAACTGGCGACTCTTAGCAGTCCATCATCGACATTACACATGTCGGACCTTTTTCGCTTGTTTTTTCAAACAAATCTCACCTAAAATGAGAACACAAAAGAATAAGACTAGAAAAGGGACAAGTAAAAATCCCGACATCGACAGGTGGCGACTCTGCTGGGGACTCCAGTAAGAGGACTTAAGCCGCTATTACAAGCTTTTCAAAATTGTTATATACTTGTATGTGGATGTTACATTTACATTTGATGAATTTGTACGAATGCATTTTTACTGCACTGCAATATATCTATCTGTGATATTAGTGCTTCACACATGTCATCATTTTCATAAACGGTGAGACACGTTGTATGTGAATGTATGTTGTGTGGTTCCTCCATCAGGAGGCTATCCTGTCGGTGTTTGATTACTGGACTCGTAGGAAGACTAATTTCAACAAGGCTCAGGAAAGGCACCACCCAAATTCGCTCCAGTTGAAAGACCGAATTAACTTTTCGTTGAGTAAATTGCGATGATTTTGGAACCTTCGTGCCAAAAAGTCACGAGAGAAACCTAAGATAGGTCAGCCTCTGATAAACCAAACACAGAGGAAAGTCTCTTCATGCTTTCTCATTTCAAATTACTCGTAAAGTCAATTACTTGTAATTTCATTCCATATTCATCTCCATGTAATGAGAAATATGAAGAAAAATGTGCATATTTAAATTAACATGCTATCCTGTATTACAAACAGCTAACATCCATTTTGTAGGATAATAATCCTAAAACGGACACATCACATAGCATGTAAATATTTACACAATCCCTAATACTAAACTATGCAAGTTTTGTCGCAGGGAAGTATTCGGACCTATTACCCGGTCAAAATCCAAAAAGGCCACAGGCCTACAGTCAATCATATCTTCATCTGACCAATCTAATCCAGTTTCTCACGAAGAATTTGACAGATTAAGTAAACAAATTATAGATTTGGTTGTTCTGCTTAAAGAACTACATCAGTCTACTCAAGGTACGAAGATACCTATACATGTTGAATCTTCTACACAAGGAGGAACCCAAGGTTCTGATCAAGCCATTACAGTACCTACGCTCCAGTTGGATACAACCAACAAAATTCATGATACCACCCATCTCAAAGGAGATCTAGACACCTGTAACATCAAGAAAAAGGTCCTTTAAATGAAAGTAACCCTTCATTCTATCAAAGGAATTAGAGCACATGGGAGTGTATCATATGCTGACCTTTGTATATTCCCTGGTGTTCATTATCCAGAATAGTTCAAAATTGCTAATTTCGAAAAATATGATGGGTTAGGAGAGATCCTTACACACATTTGAAGGTGTTCATTGGAGAACTTGGATCTTATGCAGAGGACGAGAAGCTTAGAATGTAGTTGTTCCAAAAGAGTCTGACTAGAGAAGCCCGTTCGTGGTATACCAGATTAGACAACTCAAAGATCCATTGCTGGGAAGAGCTAGCTCATGCCTTCCTTACACAATACAGCTTCTAGTCTTAGATGGCTCCTGACCGGTATCAGATTACCAAGGTCAAGAAACAATCTACTGAGTCTTTTAGGGAGTATGCTCAAAGGTGGAGGCGCCTTGCTGCTCAAGTGATTCCTGCTATGACAGAGTCAAAAATGGTTATGACCTTTATTGACATACAAGAAGCTCCTTTCTATGAGAGAGTTTTAGTTTGCATTGGTAAACCATTTTCTGAAATGATTAAACATGGAGAGATAGCTGAGATGGGATTGAAGTTAGGAAAGATTCAAGACCTAACCGCTCTTAAAGCTGTTGCTGAGCACATCCAATCCGGAACTTATGGAAATAACCCCCGGAGGGTCCATAAAAAGAAAGAGGAGGATGTTTCTTTGATACTCCAAAGTCAAAAAGGCAATCAGAATATGTCTATTCAGAGGAGAAATTACACTCCCTTTCAAGCACAATCTTCAAACCCTCCATTGACTAAAGGTGGAGAAGCCAAATGCCCTCGAGTAAGAGACTCACTAGAGAACATTCACAATCTTCTGACCACTCAGAAGAAAATTACGCATCTTCTACCACCAGCCAACCCTAATTGGAGGGGTTTCAATGCTGCTCAGAAATATGCTTATCATGTCGGGCCACCTGGACATGATACTCAAGATTGTTGGGCCTTGAAACATAAGATCCAAGATTTAATAGACAACGGTGAGATCGTGGTCACCAAACCAGATCAACCTCACGTACAAGACAACCCTCTTCCTCCACACAAAGAAGAAGAGGTCAACATGATTAATTGGAGCAATGGACAGAGTTCCGAATTTAACTATGAATCATCCCAGATCATCAAAGACGGTGTTGACAAATGGGATTATGCAAAGTTCTAGTTTATGATGGAACGAAAGATGAAAGCTCTGTGTAACCAGATTCAACAATTGGTAGAATTGGTGACCTATCAGCATCAAGTTACACGCCAATTAATTAGCCAGGAGCATGCTAGTCTCCTTCCCTTGGTTATGAATACTCCCTCGTCACCTTCAAAATATGAAACATTGGAGGATAAAGTGATGAAGAGAGCAACTGCCAAAGCCCGTCGGGATTTTGCCAATAAAAAAGAATTCACATACCTGGGCCAACCTATGGAAGAGATACTTCAGATGCTAATCAATGAAGGAAGAATCACATCCCTTCTACCTCCAGTTAATCCCCGTTCAGGACGGTTCAATCCTAATGGAGTATGTCAGTATCACTCCCATTCTCACGGTCACAGCACGGAAGAATACTGGGCACTCTGCCACTTTATTCAGAATCTAATTGATAGCGGTGTCCTGCAACTGGCAGACAACGATACCGTGCTATTTGAGAGTAAACATACTTGTCCTACTAAATAGAAGGGATTGGTGGCAGTTATATCCGCTGAGGCTGATGGGACTGTTAAACCATTCATAATTCAACTGAAAAGAGCTAACAATCCTTTGAAAGTGGTTTTGCCGGAGCCAATTACCTTGCCATTTAGACCATAATATCCTGTTATCAGCTTACAAAAAGTCCCCTAGAATTATGGAAAAGCTGAAGGATCCACCTCTCATACGACTGCTGCAGTGTCGAATGAAAATCCACTGTATCTTCCCCAAAGGGTGATGAAGCATACCATCAAATCAAAGGGAAAAATTCCCATAGAGAAGATTAAAAAATTCCTCCGTGCTATGGGTCATAATGAAGCCAAGGTGGTTTTAAGCTTAAGAGAAGCTCCACATAAAATTTCAATACTGGACTTGGTTTTAACTTCTGAGGATCACAGGAAGATTCTAATGAAGATTTTGGAAGAATCATACTTGCCGAAATCAGTGGATGTGGAAAAATTTTAACATCTGGTTGATCACATTTTTAATAACAATGTGAAATCTTTCATTGATGATGACATACCGCCCGAAGGGACCAGTCATTGCAAGCTGTTACACATTGCAGTTTTGTCCACCGGATACATATTAGTTGGAGTCTTGGTAGATGGAGGTTCATCTCTAAACATTTGTCCTTATGCTACATTGTTGAAGATGAATGTTAATCTCAAGCGGATCCGAAGTAGCCATACGATTATCAAAGCTTTTGATGGATCCCGTCGGAATTCAGTCAGAGAGATTGAGCTGCCAATTGAAATTGGTCCCTATACATTCTGTGTATCTTTTCATGTGCTCAAAATAGATACAGGATACAACCTGTTTTTGGGGAGACCGTGGATCCACATGGCCGGGGCAGTCCCTTCCACTCTTCATCAACAACTTAAATATATTATCAACAATAGCCTAATCACAGTCAACGCTGAACCAGAATGTCCTCAACAAGGTGACATGCCACTCACCAGTTTTAATTTCGATGTTGAGCCGGTCAGTTTTCATGCTTTAGAAGTAAGCAACACTCAATACCATTCCATTGGGACGCCATTTCTCGTACCCAAGATTTCTGCCGAAGTGATGGCAGCTACTCAAGAAATGATGTCATTAGGACACCAACCAGGACAAGGGATAGGCAAAAATAATCAGGGTATTAAGCACCCGATTCAAGTGTCCAGTCAAACTGGGATAGCCGGACTAGGCTATTATGCCAGTTCCAGTTATAGGAATCTGTATAAGCATAAGCAGATTCCTTCAGCTTCAGCCACACGGCAATTATCTCCACCTGTAAATCCAGAGTCCGCACAACCTTTGGTAAAGGTGCCAGCCAATGTAATGGCTATGTTATTTCCCAAACTGATACCGGTAAAGGAGAATGAAGTCTTTGTTCCAGATCCCAAGGTGGAAGAAGAGGAACGAAGAATTAAACAAGACATCGTCCGAATGATGTCAGGCATACGCATCATTGTCCATGATGAACATACAAATAGATATACCCCAGACGATGATTGCCCAGACGTAATGGTCATCATTCGGGAGAAGGAGGGCGATGACAGCCCCTCCATCACTGCGGTCCACCAGGACTTTGCTCTTGCCAATTGGAGCAGCACTCCTTGCATTGGTCGACAAGGGTAAAATGGGCAGGACTTCTTTCTGCCCTATAGATATCATAACTGCTTACTTTTTTGTACAGTATTAGCAGTTATTTTGTCCGTACATGCTAACACTTTATATGATTAAACAGTTTCATATATATTAAGTGAAAGCATATTTTGTTTCAGGACTCTGAACTTAGGTGTGCCTGTACTTGTTGATAAGATGCCTCTTCTCCACAAGGATTGTAACTTTGATGAAAAGTTGGACTCAGACTTGATGGAAATTCAAGAGGACATTGAGGTGCCTCCGGAGATCAAAGAATGGGTCGAAGACAAACCTAAACTCAACCTTGATCAAACCACCTCCTTCAATCTCGGAACCTTAGAATACCCTAAGTTAATCCAGATTGGTTCAGACCTTACCCCAAACCAAAGGAATGACATGGTTACACTACTAACCCAATTCCATGATGTGTTTGCATGGTCTCATGAAGACATGGTGGGTTTGTCCACTGACATTGTCCTTCATCGCCTTCCCATTAAAGAGGGATTTAAGCCAGTAAAGCAGAAGCTCAGGCGATTAAAACCTGAGTGGAGTTTAAAGGTGAAAGAAGAAATTGTGAAACAATTTCAAGCTGGTATTATCATGGTGTCCACATATCCCGAATGGATGTCCAACATCGTTCCCATGCCTAAGCCTTGAGGGAAGGTGCGAGTTTGCGTGGATTATCGGGATCTGAATAAAGCTTGCCTTAAAGATAATTTTCCCGTTCCATTTATCCACATTCTTATTGACAATACTGCTCAGTATGACATGTACTCCTTTGCTGATTGCTTTGCGAGGTACCATCAGATCATGGTTGCTGAAGAGGATCGTGAGAAAATTGCTTTCATCATGCCTTGGGGAACCTTTTGTTACAGACGATTGTCTTTCGGCCTCATCAATGCCAGAGCTACCTATCAACGAGCCATTATGACTCTTTTCCATGACTTAATGCACAAAGAGATAGAGATCTACGTGGATGACATTATTGTCAAGTCCCGAAGGGAGGAAGACCACCTAGACCATCTCAGAAATCTTTTCAATAGGTTGCGTAAGTACAACTTGAAGTTGAATCCAGCCAAGTGCGCCTTTGGCGTTAAATCAAGCAAGTTGCTAGGATTCCTAGTCAGCCACAAAGGGATTGAGCTGGATCCCACAAAAATCTAGGCCATCACGAAAATGCCCATTCCTCAGACAGAGAAGGAAGTACGGGAATTTTTGGGAAGAGTCAACTTTATTAGTAGGTTCATTTCTCAACTCACAACAACCTGTGAGCCTATCTTCAAGCTGTTAAGGAAGAACTCCTCCATGAAATGGAATGATGAGTGCCAGAAGGCCTTCCTTACAATCAAAGAGCAGTTAATCAAAGCTCATGTCTTGGTACCACCCAGGGATGATGTTCCCCTATTCATGTACCTGTCCATAATTGACAATGCCATGGGCTGCATGCTGGGTCAGAAAGACGATAGAGGCCGAGAACAAACTATCTATTACCTCAGCAAAAGATTCAGCAGCAGTGAACACAAGTACACTCTGATTGAGAAGACTTGTTGTGCTTTAGCATGGGCTGCCATGAGGTTACAACATTACCTCCATGGGCGCACAACACATCTCATCTCCCATGTGGATCCTCTCAAGTATGTGTTCAGCAAGCCCATACTGAATTCCCAGCTGTCTAGATGGCAGTTGATTCTATAATAATTTGACATTGTTTACGTGACGCAAAAGTCCATTAAAGGTCAAGGAATCGCGGATCAACTGGCCACCGCACCTTCAGGGGATTTCAAACCCTTGGAAACATATTTCACCAATGAAGGGGTAATGGCAATTCAGCAACACCATCAGTACGATGCACGCCAAATATGGAACATGTATTTCTATGGAGCTGTTAATATGGAAGATTTTGGATCTGGAGTAGTTCTAGTATCCGGTACGGGGGAACAGTATCCCGTCGCCGTCAAATTGTAGTTTGGTAGCACCAACAAACCAGTTGAGTATGAAGGATGTATCATGGGGCTAAAACTTGCCCATTCAATTGGCATCAGGCGGTTAACTGTCTTTGGAGATTCAGAGTTGGTAGTCAAACAATCTACGGGAATCTATCAAACCAAAGAGCTACATTTTCTGCCTTACCATCGACAAGTTTTACAGATGGCTTCGGAGTTCGAAGTGATCTCCTTTCTACACATTCCTCGTAATAGGAATGACTTCGCAGATGCGCTAGCAACTTTGGCCTCCTTGATTCACCTAACTAACAAGGAATACATGCCAAGCGTCACATTTGCCCTGCAAAAGGCACCAGCCTACGAGAACTATGTTGGAGAAGTATCGGATGAACTACCTCCCATCCAACAACCTTGGTATCAGCATATCAAGGAGTAATTTCAAGATAGATCTAGACCCGCTAAGGCGAGCCTGACTGAACAAAGACGGATTCATCGACTTGCTATGAAATTCTACCTGAGCGGAGATGCACTCTACAAGAGAGATGTAGGACTAGGTCTCCTCAGATGCCTGGACAAGGACCAAGCTCAGAGACTCATGGATGAGGTCCATGGTGGAGTCTGTGGCCCACATATGAGCGGCCTTTTACTTGTAAATAAGATCCTTAGAACGGGACATTACTATCTCTCTCTCAAAGCTGACTGCAATGACCACGTCAGGAGATGTTATCAATGCCAAATTCATGGGAATGCTATCCACGCCCCTCCACGGGAACTCCATAATATGAGTTCGCCTTAGCCCTTCTCAATGTGGGGAATGGACGTGATCGGGCCCATTGAGCCCAAAGCATGTAATGGACATCGCTTTATCTTCACCGTGATCGACTACTTCACCAAGTGGGTAGAAGCAGCCTCCTTCCTCAGGGTTACCAAAGAAGTCATCATTACTTTCATCAAAAACAGTGTCTTTTGTCGATATGGACAACCAGAGGTAATTGTATCAGAAAATGCTAAAAACCTCAACAACAAAATGACGGAGGAGTTATGCAGCAAATTCTACATCAAACATCTTAACTCTATCATCTACCGTTCAAAGATGAATGGTGCTATTGAAGCGGCTAACAAAAACATTAAGAAAATCATACAAAAGTTGTCCACCAACCACAAAGACTGGCCTGACTTATTGCCTCTTACTATGTTAGCCTACAGAACATCAATGTGCACTTCAACTGGGGCAACCCCCTACGCATTAACCTATGGGATGGAAGCAGTACTCCCTATAGAAGTAGAAATGGAATCCCTCGGAGTGTTAATAGACGCTCAGCTGGATGAAGACCAATGGGTACAAGACAGGTATCACCAATTGTCTCTAATAGACGAAAGGCGAACCGCGACTATCTTCTATGGTCTGTTATATCAACAAAGGATCACCCGATCCTACAAAAGAAAAATTCGGCTACGGCAGTTTAAACAACATGACTTGGTTTTGAAGAAGATCATCGATAACCAAGATCAGTCTAAGGGAAAATTCACTCCTAACTGGGAAGGCCCGTTTCTTGTCAAGGAGGTATTGACAGGAGGTGCTCTCAGATTACAGGAAATGAACGACAATGAATTTCCATAGCTTATCAACTCGAACCCTTCACTACATACCACTCTTTTTCCATACTGCACCCCTTAGGGAAACACACTTTTCAAGCCAGCAGCCTGGTTTTCGGATCATCAGATCATTTCATCTTCACTCAGTTTTTTAACCCTTACTCAACTTTGGTTATCCCACTAGGGATTGAACCTTTCACACTTGCAGTTTGTCCCCAAACATGGGATCAAACTTTTCACACCTGCAGTTTATCCTGAACTTAGGATTAAACTTTCTTCCCCACCGCAGTTTGTCCTCCACATAGGATCAAACTTTTTGTTGGCTACAAATCGTCCTGAGGGGCGAACTACGTCGACCTGATCTCCTTAATACATGGGAGTACGTAGGCAACCATTTTATATGGCCCGGCCGTAATAAAACAAAAACAACAAAAATATTTCTACACCCTTCTCCTTTTTCAAAAACAAAAATAACAAAAATATTCCTACACCCTTTCTGCCACATACAGCGTTGAACCTCTTACACCAGGTTCGAACTACGCAGACCTGATCTCCTCTTCAACAGGAGTACGTAGGCAGCCATTTATGGTTCGGTCTAACCCCCTACCAAAACACAAATACTTGTCAACAGTATTGGGATCAAATTTCAATCCACCACATTTCATTTGGCTTTAGACCAAAGGGATGGAATTACCTGACCTCCCCATCTAAACGGGAGACTTGACGACCATCTAAGATGCGGTTGTTCCTTGAAGAGCAACACCAATCCATAAGAGATGAAATTAACTAGGCTCCTCTTAAATAGGAGTACTGGCGACCATCTGTGGTGCGGTCAATCTCAGAGAAGAAAGCCATATTCCTCTCCACATTTCCATACAGAAATTAGTCCCAAGACACCAAAGATGGTAGGGAACACACAGATCAATGATCCATTCTGAACTGTCCAGGGACAACTAAATGTCCATCCAGCAAGGAGGAATTCAGAATACGTTAAGATCATAAGCCCTGAAGAAGCAGGAAAATATCAAGCAAGTATTCAGGCATATCTAAAAGGGAAGTGATCAAAAATATATTTCCCTAATATATATAATACTGTTTGATATACACAATATAAACTGTACATGACAAAATGGCTATGCTAGTCTGTGTAGGAAAATACAAGGCTATCTATATATCGGTATGCGTGCGGGCTAGCAGATTTAACATAGGATCTCTCTCCAAAGAAGGAGGTAACGATGTGGTCTCCTGTACAAGGATATCCACACGAACTAGCAAGTTCGAGGCCATCTGCATGGTGACGCGATGCTCATTAATGTACGCACTTATCTCGGCAAGCATACTAGTGGTCAGGGATCTCACTGTGGTACTATCTGTGACGGCTACATCCCGGGCAGATATGGCGCTATCACGTTCAACTATCACTGCATCCCTGGCTGATCTGGCCTCATCCCGCTCAATAACAGCGGCATCTCTCCGAGCTAATGCCTTGTCTCTCTTTAACAGAGCTGCGTCTCTCCCATCAAGAGCTGTCAACATCAGGGCTCTAGCCTGATCTCTCTCAAAGGTCATCAAATGAAGACTCTGCTCAAAGTACTGTGCCGAATGTTGGATCACAACAGTACTAGTACTGGGAGAATCTAAGAGAGCTGCCGATAACCCAGTAAATGGCTCCTCCTCGGTGTAGGAATCAATGTCCTCCATAGGCTCTCCACCATCTGAATCACTACCCGACACAATGGATACTACCGTAGCCGATGAAGTCTCTGTCTCCATCCACGCAGAATACTCTAGCAAATAACCCAGATGGCTAACAGAAAAAGCAGCTATCTCACGCTAATCCCAACAAGCATACACACGGGATCGGTCCTCTGCTGATAAGTGGCGAGAAGCTAAGCGCTGACCTAATGCCCCATCAAAAGGATGGAAATCCTGTAACTGGTCAAACTACGACATCACGGCCAGTGGGTAGTAGGTAGTCATGCCCCTCAAACCAGCCAGAGGGAGATAATCCATGCCCGGAGCATGAGTAATGAAACTGTAGGGCGAACTGAGCCCTGTACACGGTAAGATAGCAAACGGATCTCCAATCCCAGCTAGGAAAACGAACCAAGATGCAGGATCTGTACACTCTATAGGTTGGAAGGAATACGACATAGCTATCTCATGGGTGAAACAATATCCGTGTCGTCTAAATGTGCCCATCTGTCTCAGGTGTGACATAAACCACACGTATAACATAACCGAACTGCCTGTGAATACCCCTACAGGGTAAGTCATGCAGAATGTGGCTGACCTCAGTGTCTCTGTTATGATCATCGGGATAATGGTACGATCCTCCCTGAGAGCTCTCACTGCCATAATAACGCCGATGTCCAACTCATCCATGTATCGTGGCATGTACACGAATGATAATATGCACAGTAGCAATACATCTACTCTGGCCAAATGCCACTGATCCTCTGGTATGGTGAAATCCCATGAATGTCGAGCATAGCTATCCTCATAGCCAAATCTGTCAATCAGAAAACGCTGGGATATCACGTGGCCGGATGTGATCTCATCCTGCACAACTCTCCGCCTCAGCCCGGTGAGAGTCATGAACTGTCGGCTCATGTCACCAATGGCCATATGCACGCAAGGTCTGTCAAGTGGAAGCATTGTCAAACGTGCATACTCCTCCAAAATCGGAGTCAACTCCTGGCTCCCAAGCTGGAAAACCTGCCTCTCCGGTACCCAGTGCTCCAGCATGCCCTCTACAAATCCTGTGGGAACTTGACACATCAAAAGGGTCATGGTATGCTGCAATAGCTGATCTACGGTCACCCTATCTGGGGTGACATACTATCATACCAATATCTCAGACGGGATGCTACCAATATTACTGGGGTGTGATTTATGTGGCTGACTGTCGAAGAAGACATCCGTGTGGGCCGTATCATAATATCATCTAGGGGTCAATGCTGAATATCTTTGGACATACATATATATGCATAACATAATACATGCATAACAGATAATAGATGATAATATGATGCAGGAAATAGAAGATAGTACATACATTCCTAAATACATCATCATCTATATACATCATCTCTGTATAGCTAAAAATACAGGGAAATGGGGCACAGACGCCCTACTACTAACAGAGGCCTATCAAAAGATATAGCGAGAATGGGGCACAGCCACCCAATATCTAACAAGAGGCCTATCAAAAGGGATAACGAGAATACACATCAGAAGAAGACAATGGTGTCAATATCTACATCATCAATCCTGTCCACCTGATGTAATTCCTCCTGAGTCAATGGTTCTCTATCAACAAGGATGTCAGGCCTATACAAAGGAGGATCTGTGCCGGCAAAACCAAATGGGTCATCTGAGGGGCCAGCTCCTGTGCTGGAAGGATCAAACGAATCTGCCTCTGCCGGATCTCTGCCCAAATACCGGATAAAGAAATGTGCCCGGTCTAGTCGCTGGGTCAAGCTGTCAATCTGTGTCACATGAGTCAGATCTCAGACACAGGCTAGCCAATCTGTCATCATCACGGATCCTGGAACCATATCCCCCATAAACTGGGTGGCGCGAGTCTGGGCTCCAATGGTACGAGGGATCCACCAATGCTGGAATACATCCTGAGTACAGGGTCCCTCTGACAATGCAAAATCGTCAACACCCAACAATGGGATATCAATGATGGGTGACTGTAACACAGGCCAATAACGCCTGACAGGAGGCAGGATCGGTATACGAATCTCTCCTGTTGTGCTCCTAATAGCACACTCTCCTAAATAGAGCTCTCATCCTCCATCTGTGAAGAGAGGAACCCATACGGGTGGAAATCACGTATTCGACACCAGTCGGGTACCCATCCTCAAATCGAATGGCCAAGTGCTCCCCAGAATATGGAATCCATGTGATTACATCAGCTGTCAATAACTCTAGCTGTAGGCGACAATGAGTGAAACCCTCAACTACAGGGACCTCCGCCAGTATGGAATGATGTCATTGTCGTCCTCATGGATAGGTATCCAATCCTAAAACACTCACAGGGCGTAACCATGGGAGCCTCTCATAGGCCCAAAACTGCCAACATAAAGGCAAACATCTACTATCAGTTAACACTCTTAACCTGTATATGGTAAATGACAAGAGAAATACTTACCAGCAGAAATGGGTAAAATCCTAACCAAGCCTCGGTCAAGCCCTGCGAGCGCATACGCATACCCCTGAGGAAGTAGGCGAAGGTGTAGGAACCCCAATCATACTCTCCAATATGGTCCACATGTCGCGTGGCACAGATCAAAGCGAACGACACAGTAGAAGAGTTATCTGCTATGAAGCAGCCCCTAATGATTATCAGGAACAATCGTCGAAGAATGCAATCCCTGACTCTGACATCAGCCGTTATGGGCTCACTCAACAGTCCACTCATAGCATCTATGCTCAAAAGACCCGTACGGACAGTCCTGCCCTTGAGCGCCTCCGTCGGAACTCTTAACAAGGATTTGACAGTAGTCGGGGTAATATCCGTCATGCAAGGCACTGGCACCCCTCCAAACTTCATAACTATGATAAATTGCCAATCCATTGGCGTCATCATCACCTCACAGTCCAGCAAATAGAGTGACTGAGTCTGGTGAAACCCGCGCTCAGACAATACCCTGAGGTAACCCCAGGGACAGCGGCGGGGAAGGATGGAAAAGAACGCCCCAAATCCCCAGTCATGCACAATCGCTCTATAGTCAGGATGTAGAGCCTGATACATGGAGTGAATGTTGAACCAGTTCCCTCGAGGCTGTGTAAAGCCGGGAACCTACATAAAATGCAGATCGACGTAAAAATCCTTTACTCCTAATCAATAGTGTTAGTTCCCAAAGGGCACAATAGATCTAGAAGGGGGGGTTGAATAGATCCTTTTTATTTCAAGTACTTTTCTGGTTTATGTTGTATTGTTCATATTTAAGTATATGACAAACATAAGAATCTTTTAAAGCACAGCGGAATAAGTAAAAGATTCTCCTTCATTGATATACTCATAATCAAGTATACATTGTTCGTTGGATTAGTTTAGTTGTAAGCAATTGGAACATACATAGCAGTTATAGCAGTTATGAACATAATGTAAATGACATAATGTAAAAGACATAAGGGGTTTTAAGTGGTTCAGAGACTCAAGCTCCTAATCCACTCTTCTGCTTTCAACTAGCAGAATTTCCACTAAGGAAGGGCATCACCCTGAATCTCTACAATTCCTTCAAGGCCAGCAGCCTTGGGACTTCAGTTCACTAAGAACTCTTCAAGGCCAACAGCCTTGGGACTCCTCTAGTTCCCTAAGAACTCTTCAAGCCCAGCAAGCTTGGAACTTCGTTTAGTCCCTCTGGACAAGGACCCTTTGGCCCTGCTTTGTTTAGTCCCTCCAGACAAGGACCCTCTGGCCCTGCTTTGTTTAGTCCCTCCGGACAAGGACCCCTCAGGCCCTGGCTTCGTTGAGTTGTTTGTTTGTTGTTGTTGGAGTCGGTGCTGAGCTGCTAAGATGTCTTCATGCTCTGAACATCTTCTATCCTTAGCAGCTTAGTTTGATCATCCTTGAAGAGCAGCTGAGTGTTGTATGATGCTCAGCTTCTTAGGTTGCTCAACTACTCCGGATGACCCATTGATGAATTGCCTTGAAGATCTTTCTCCTTGGTACTTGATGGCTGCACATGAGAGGCTTCTAAGATGACTGTAAGCTCTTCTGTTAGGTACTTAGAAGCATTCTCATGCTTGACACCAAGTTGGCTTTTGTGATCTCCCTTCTTGCTACTTGATGCCTTCTCATGATGGACTTGCTAAGATGACTGTAGGCTCTTCTCTATTGTACTTAGAGTCTTCCCATGATGGACATCCAGATGGCATGATGCTCTCCTTTCTCTCGGCAGTTCAGAACACTCTTCATGTAGTAGAAC
This sequence comes from Panax notoginseng, assembly GCA_016801055.1. Taxonomy (NCBI): domain Eukaryota; kingdom Viridiplantae; phylum Streptophyta; class Magnoliopsida; order Apiales; family Araliaceae; genus Panax; species Panax notoginseng. The sequence continues at coordinate 116,433,853 of CM029012.1, forward strand.
TCTCACTTCTACATAGTAGAACTCATACTTCTACTTCTCTCTTGATCTGACTTCTGAGTGTTCTTGGTGGATTGTAGAGTGAGCTTGAGGACTCACTATCACTTGGTTAGATCAGTCCACCTTCACTCCAAAATCGACAACTCCAGCAACCTTTGATCTTTGAAGCTCTTCTACATTTATACACCTTATCAATCCTTCCGTTGGAAAGTAGTCGTTGGAAGCTATTCAAATGTCTTCACAGATCTCGAGTTACTTGATGTAGACTGCTTGATGTGACTTGTCATACTTTTTCTGACGCTGCAGTCTACTTTTTCACCTACCCTGTCAGATGTATCACTTTACTGTCTTGGGCAGGTTGAAGACTTTATTTCTTCTGACTTCTTGATCAGAGGTTGTCCTTTTGCATCGATGCTCTCAATAAGCACTTGTCCGAATATTATCCTTCAGATTGAACCGTTGCCAATGCTTCATTCTTCAGATATTCAAACTCTACGATTCTGATGCACGTCTTCAAGGACTTGATCGTAGTGTCTTATTTAGTGTTGCTCGTTGACTGGTAAAGTTAACACTACGATCTGGAAGAGTGTTGATTGGATCTTCAATGTAGAACACCTCTTCCTTGTATTATGCAGCGCTTCAATACTTCTGTTTGCTTCGACTGTTCTCAGATACTGATGGCCTAATTCCTTGTCCTGGTCCTCTTCTGAATATCAAGACACTTCAGATTTGTGGTGCGTCTAGCTTACTTTCTCCTTGTGATCTCTCGTTCACTTATCATCAATGATCTGACACTGCACTTAATCACTTTAGCCTTGTTCTTCAATGACTGACCAGTGTCTTGGTTCAACTTCCATCAGTTCCTTCTTTGTTTGGCAAACACTACGATCTTGGTTGTTTCCAAGATCATTGTCTTCTGTACACTTGATAGCTACTGCATATCCTGACTTTCCTCAGTCAGCTTCTGAAGTCTTCTTCGGATCTCCTTGTGGATGACTTCATCACGAATGGCCTTACACCTTAATCTTAATGTTGATTGGGTTTGTCCTGAGATCTTCTGTTAGCCTGCATGCCATTCGCTGAGTGCTCTCTGGTTCCCTTACTGTGGAATGCATCTTTGCAGTGCCAACCAGAGGCTTCGTATCTTTGGATATTCTGGGAGTGCTCATTCGTTGAGAACCGTATCTGCTCTACGATTCAGACTTAGCATTGTGAGCACTTCTTTTGGAGTCGTAGTTCTGCACTCTACGATTCAGCTTCGGCTGTGCAGACACTAAGATCCCGAGATCAAATCTTCACACTCTACGATTTCTGCCTTGTGGTTGTTATCTTCATCTGATCTTGCCCGACTACGATCTCTGCATTCATTCAATGGACTCTACGATCTCAGAGTGTAGCCTACGATCCTTGTCTTTGCTTTGGCATCGCTAGACTCTACGACTCTGAGTGTAGTCTACATTTCATATTTGGCTTTGGCAGATGGTCGTTCGGCTCGTAGACAGGCTGTCTCTACGATTCTGAACATGACTTCCTCAGCACACTACGATCCCGAGGAAGCTCTACTCGATACACTATGATCCTTCTTTATTTCCCCTGGAAATCTACGAATTCTGAGATCTCACTATCTTGCATACTCCTATTCTGCCTCGATAGCTCCCGAGTTACCTTTGACTCTCCTGGCAGACTACGACTTCTGGTGCAGTGCTCGACGATCAGACAAGTCTATCTATTACATCATAAGATCAACCTAACATGCTTGATCTTTCTATCTTTATAGTCCTTGTACATCATTTCTTTTTAAGGACTTTACAAAGCTGTTTTGCTTATGTAGGATCAACCTAACATATTTGATGAATTCATTCTAAGTCCTTGTACATATATTTCTATTATCTATCAAAGGACTTTGCAGCTTTTCTTAATGCAAGCATACTTGCATATTCATTCATATATATCATAATCAAATCATCTATTAAATAGGAATATCATTCACATGTTTATTCCTGACAAATAGTAAAGAAGGAAGATTAAGATCTAACTTTATACCTCGTTGACATGTAAATACATCGAGGGATGTCGACTCAAATCACCTAGAAGCTCTGGGTTTGTCACCTAAATACTCGGGAGGTCCCTACGGGGAACATGTGCAGCAAGAGCGAGGTCCGCAACCGGAACATCCTCCTCCTCATCCTTGACGTCCGGCACTTCAACCCGGACTGGACGTATCACTGCCTCCACCAGAGGATTAGGCTGTCTAATAGAACGGGGTCGAGGCACTTCAAAAGCTCTCCTCTGTACACCAGAAGTGGTCCTGCGGGAACTACTCGGCTGATCCGGATCCATAATATCTGGACAACAAGTCTTCAAATCACCTCAGAAAGGGTGTGGTAATTCTAAAACCTGGAGCTTTCTTTTCAAAATGCATTTTATGACTACATACATGCATTACTTTAACGCACATCTATAATAGAGTTAAAAATCCATGACTACTCAATGCCTACATTTTGGAAAATTTTTGCCATAGTCTCCTCTATAAATAGGACTATCCACATGCACATAGGCACGACTAGGTGGCCATTCAGTAGCACACCTACCCACAGTCATATACATACTATATGCATTTAAATGTCAAAGTCATCAATCCATAAAGGTAGCCTAATTACCAGGATTACTTTGTTTCACCACCTTTGCTTATTTGTCCTCAAATAGGATAGGAAATAGTAGAAAAAGGTGCCAATTTAACTGTTTCAAAAGTCAAATTTTTTCACATCATGATGTTCAACATGGTTTAATCCTAACATTTGAGCATGCATATTCACTACAATGTGTTTAGATGCATTTCACGTAAAAAGTCATTTTCCAACGGATAAAACCTAGAAAAGAAGACATGCATACGTTACCAGGACAGTGTAGAACACTCGTACGGTGACAGAATTTATAGAAAGACGTCTGAACTCAGCAGATCTGAAGAAGAGCTCTCGGATTTCCTGTGCGACGCAATGTAAAATGACTTGCAAAAGCAAACCAACCCATTAATAGCCATCCACGGCTGGCCGCAGGTCCACCTGCGGCTACTACAGGTGTACCTGCGGCACCCCTACATGGGGCCCACCCCTCCGACTCGGTCCAGTTCGAGTTGTAAAGGAGTTTTCACAAGCTGAAAAGGCCAAATCAGAGATAAAAATGCTACGTGATTGAGCAGAATAGCCTGAAATCCTGGTTTTTCTTGGCCCTACTGTGGCTTTCATATCATTTATTGGTATTCACCCAAACACAGGGTATACTATACTGATGATCCCATTATTTGTAGATCACATTCGGCAATACCGCACAAAGGTCCAATGCCGTCAATTCAGGATAGTCACCCTAAACCTTTCAAAGTGGATCCCCGGCAGGGGTTACCACGCATGGTCATCTATCCACAAGCAGATCCCTGGCGGGGGTTACAACGCATATTTTCCGTTGATACACATGTCAACGAAGGTCAAGCAGCGTTGACATCAGTTCAGCCGTTGGTAGGCAAACCCAACGACGCATCGGAAGCCATCCGATGATTGCATCAGTTGATACATACATCAACAAAGGTCAAACAGCCTTGGCATCTATCCCCAGTAGGGAATTCATCCGTTGATGTACACGTCAGCAGAGGTCAAGTGGATCCCCAGCGGGGGTTACAACGCGTGGTCATCCATTGGTTCACACGTCAATGAAGGTCAGGCAGCCCTGACAATACATATTGTTGGCAATAAATCCAACAGAACATTGATATGTCCTGGCAATACAAACTAGGGGGATCAACATCAACGGGGAGGATCGATGATGGAATATGTTATACACATCCTCGAGTAGACAAAAGCTTTATCCCCACAGATCTCTTGTACACGAGAGGCACCTCTTCGGAATAAAGTCTGCATCAAGGATTCAGGACTTTGGTGATAACCCCAATGTCAACAATCCTAGAGATTCCTGTTAGCTGTGGATCACACGTCCATGACAGTTCATCAGGCTACTTATTTATTACCATCCCCGGTTGAAGCAACAGGGAGCCGACAACCATCCCCAGCATGTGGGAAAACAAAACATATGCATCATACATATGCATCATACACTTGCATCATGTTGCTACACATAGCATCATATTTACCATGTTGCATTTCAAGTGTCTAGGATTCTTTATCCTATCCATGCCATTACATTGCATGAATATGATAAAGAAGGGCATCTGTAGACACTCAAAATTTTTTGCACACCTATTACTGACATTGCAGGAGGGCAGATTCGTCTTTCAGACATAACCCTAGAAGATAGCTCATATCCAGTCCAGATACTATCGGAAGCTCAGTCTCAATCCCGGAACACACACCGAGAGTATCAATTCTAACCTCGGAGATAACCCCGAGGCCTGCAGTTCCAATACCGAAAATTCCATCGAAGAAGACTAATTTATCCCAGAGATAACCCCGAGATATTCAGTCTTAGTCCCGACACCGAGAATAGTAGCGCCAACCTTTGAGATAACCCCAAGGAATGCAGTTGCAGTTTCGGAGATAACCCCAGAAATGCTTGTTTCAAAGCCATGGAAGCAGCTTCAGAACACTCGGCACTCACACCGAGGCACTCAGTACAAGACCCGAAGATGACCCCAAGAAGACAAGCACACCTCAGGGATGACACTGAGGACCTTCAACACTTACAGCAGTCCAATCTCAGAGATAACCCTGAGCAACGTCTGCTTTATCAACCCAAACCGGAGATAACCCCGGTGAGAGGCAAAGTCATCATCTTACCACCTTGACGCTACATCGCATCGTCTCAACATCTCATACATACATTTCTACACAGCAATGTCTCACAAGAACCAAGGAAGTCCAATCCCGAGTGACTATTACGCAGGATAACGGATAGAATTTGAAGCTTAAAGACCGGAGGGCATGGTCCCATCTTCCTGACTTTGTACAACCTCTAATCCCATGTCATTGTGTAACTCTCGACAACGGCGGTCCGAAATAGGTCTTACACACCTCAGTCTAATACCCGGATTGAAGTTCTGAAAGTTCGAGCGGACATCACGTTATATGTGTGCAAGTACTTCGAGATGGCAGGACCCGAGGAGCCCGGGGCACCCCAGGCTTTCGCAGGTACATCTGCGGCCCCCTCTATAAATAGAGGGCTTGGGGTGGCCATTTTGTAAGAGAAAAAGGCGAGGAAGCCCTGTCCAATTTACTCTGTACACACCCTAAACTGAGTGCTTTCTCATTTTAAACACTTGTAAGCTCATATATAGCTACTTTTTACCCCCTGGAGCCGAGTGTTCATCCACTTAAACCTATAGAAGTCTTCTTTGGTAGTCCACTGTAAGCCTTCTTACACACTTTAAAGACTTTCTCTTCATCTTTGTACACACCATTTTTCACGTTGAGAGTCGTGTTGCGTGTGTATGCCTGGACTTCGGTCCGTGGTTTCATTTCAGTTTGTATATATATATTCTTATATATATATATATATATTTATATATGGACTAACATTATCGAGTTATGCCTCGATTGAGCCTAGACTTATGTCTAGAGCGTTTAATTGCTTTTATATATATATATATATATATATATATATATATATATATATATATATATATATATATATATATATATACATTTTGTCTCGCCTGGAGTTTACTTCGTGGCGGTTGACCGTTTTATTACTTTTTGTACATTTCGTCCCGCCTGGAGTTTCCTCCGTGGCGGTTATTCGCTTTTACAGCTTTATTTACATTTTGATCCCCCATGGAAGTGCTTCGTGGCCGTTGATCATGTCAATATATATATATATATATATATATATATATATATATATATATATATATATATTTACCGCTTTTATATATTTACATTTCCGATTCCCCATGGGGTTGCTTCGTGGTGGTTGATCATGTCTGTATATATATATATAGCTTTTATATATATATATATATATATATATATATATATATAACTGCTTACTGCGTTCATATCAATTGCGGCATCATGTGAGCCTAGGAATCATGTGATCACAGATTCAGTTTACTGAATCTAGATTCGGTTCCCGTGATGGACATTTTCAGCTGTAAGCAGCTTGTAAATTTATTCACGGTGTTTGGATTTTCTCATATGGTTTTCATGCCCACGAGGAGTTCAGCACTGTTTTGTACATTATTTTCTCGAAGATGCTTCGCATCTCGAAAATAAAAACAATCAAGCCGGACATTTAATAAAATAGAGTATCAAAGGCCTCAATTACTATTGAGCACAGGGTTTGAAAAACCACTTTTTACAAAATATCACTGCAATATCTTGTTTAAAACTGAATTTTATACAAATTCAAACCCTTTGTATATAGGTGCGAACGAGGCATAGCACTACTTCCAAATAATAGCACATGACCCACACACACACACATTCATATAATAGTTTCTTGAAAAGTGGCGGTCACCGTGGTAACACGGATGTCGGGGGGTGCCTAACACCTTCCCTCCGCATAAGCAAGTCCCCAGACCCTAATGAATCTCGGTTTCACAGACCCGTTTAGCAGTGTCACATCACTGGGTCAATGTGCAAACCTTTTCTCAGTTGTATTGGTACAACCAGTTAAAAAATTAACTAGCGACTCTTAACAGTCCATCATCTACATTACACATGTCGGACCTTTTTCACTTGTTTTTTCAAACAAATCTCACCTAAAATGAGAACACAAAAGAACAAGACTAGAAAAGGGACAAGTAAAAATCCCGACGTCGATAAACCCCCAGGTGAGCATTCCCGCAGGTCGGGCACGATTCGATCCCCTTCTTCTGACCTCCTTGTTGATTTCCAGTTAACGAGTTGTCAAACCACCTTCTCTTCTGATTATTATGACCTTCCGTGTTACTTCCACTAGCCTTATTAATTCCATTATTTCACTCTTCTTCTTCTTCTGATTCTAGTTATACTTGGTTACCGCATCGCTTCCACCTTCAGCGAGTATGGCTTTCTCCAATACTCCAGCGAATGTCTTCAACTGAAACATCGACACTTTACTATACAACCAAGGCTTTAGTCCTTGTTCAAACCTTCTTGCTTTTCTCTCATCTGTGTGCACTTGATATGTGGTGAACCTAGCCAACTCATTGAATCTTGTCGCATAGTCTGGTACGGACATATTCCCCTGTTTCAACTCCAGAATCTGGACTTCCATTTGATTCTGCGAGCTGGTCAGAAAATACATCTCGAAGAAAATCTCCTTGAACCTCTCCCAGGTGATCATACCTTCTCCTCATCAGACTTTATTTAATTGCCACCAATAACTGGCTTCGAATTTCAACATGAATGTCGCGTATGCGATTTTCTGGTCCTCTCTCACTCTGGCGACATTAAAAACTTTTTCCATCTCCATAACCCAAGTTTGAGCCTCGATCGGATTCATGGAGCCTTTAAACTCTGGCGGTCCCACCGCCTTGAAATCCTTAAACGTCATATTCGGTGGAGCTTGAGGTTGATTATGAATCGCTCCAGCTAATTAGTTCACCAATTGCTGAATAGGGTTAGCATTGGCGTTGTTGTTGTTGTTATTTGTCGGTTCTTCTTGAACTTGTTGACGATTTTGTCTTTTTCTCGGCGGCATATTTTTGTTAAAATATACGCTTATTAGATCTTTATCCAATTCTCTAAATAGTTAAGGCTTAACTCAACAATTTAACATGATCACTTAACACATTATCTCAAACAACTTGATATATTAATTAATCCAAAGTTCTAACAATTTACGATAGCATCACTGCTATTTACATCAACTATCCCGAGATAAAGAATCTACAGGATTTAAAACATTAAAATATTCATTTGTTTATAACACATCAAAATTTACATATAAATACCAGATAAGTTTGCACATAATTAAACTAATCCTATCACTGCCTGTTAAGGCGCTGAACAACCTTGCTGTGTTCCTCTTCCATGATGCGGGACATCATCCTATGATACAGCATATATGATGGTAGTCCTTCAAACTGGATTGGGTACCTCATAACTCGATCCTGGGCCTCATCCATTGCATTTTGAAGTGTAGAGTACGTCTTCCCAAGCTTAGCCTTCTTCGCATGACAATCCTCTTCTGCAAGATCAGCACGACGTGATTCTCTTGCCCAAGCCTCCTCGATCTGCTACGGTCAGCCTTATTGAGCTCTCTTTCAGTTCATTCTTCAATTTTTCTATTTCCTCGCACTTCTCCTCGATTTGACCCTTCTCGTGGACCAAATCTCACTCCATATTTCCTAGACGTGTGTGAAGAGTCACACCTCCCTATCCCTCTACTTAATGGTAATCTGCTGAATAATCGCCCGCTCACTCAGCTCCTGGACAGTGTCACGTAACTCTACGTTATGGTCATATAGCTCATCGTGCATCTCAGCATCGATAGAGTTCGGTGGGAACTCATCTTCTTCCTCTTCTTCCTCAGGATCCTCCTCTGGATCAGTCTCATGCTCCTGACCAACAACAGTGATCAATGGAGATGGCTCTCTCTGTATCAACTGCTCCCTGACGACATGAATGTCTCAGGGCTACTCCTCTGTAGGTACTCGGGGTTCCTCCTCCCCAGCTCGACTAGCTCCTCCAACATCCGATATCCTGACAACACAGTTTCAAGTTTTAGTTACTAAGCCGTACTAGCGAGTACATAATTTAACACATAAACATATAAAGTCTTTTATTATCTTCAATGAATTTAAGAAATTCATTTCTTAGAACTCGATAAAAGTTTTCCATCACTATGTTCTCGATCTCCTATAAGGCTACTACCTAAGGTTGTTCCCCTACCTGAGGTTCATAACCTACAGCTTTGATACCAACCTGTGACACCCCCAAATTCGGATACTTCAATTCCCATATGATTTGGTGTTCACTATTCAAACATCATATGTCTATCTACCCATAAATAATGAAAACATAAATAGATAGAAATAAATCATCTCCTTAAGGAGTTACATCAACAGAAATAAATACATAAATCCCAGGTCATACTAACCTTAAATCTTAACTGCGAAAACATAAATAATTAATCGTCTTACACAATAATAACATAAATCTAAAACATAAATACATCATCACATCAAACAACAAGCCTTCATCACTTGTTAATCTTGCCCTTGACTTTACTAGTAGAAGGCTCGTCGGACCCTTCGTTCTTAACTGCAATGTTATTATTACGTAAGAGTGAGCACAATTGCCCACAAGTATAATAATGAAACACAATATAATAACATGCGAGTGAATCAAAGACTTCTGGAATAAAACTCAACTTTTGAATCAAGGATGAATAACAAGAATCAAAAGAATTTTGAGGGTCATAAGACTTTGAACTATGTCCTAGGTTATCAAGGGTTAAACTTGAAACCTTTAACAGTCATAAGACTATGGACTCTTCTACTCGTACTTAGGGGGATCAGCCCTTAGTACCATATTGTGCACAATATCTTAATGCTAACGCATAAGAAATCCCTATACAGGGTTGTTCATCTCAGTTTGACATCAGAGCCCGCACCAAAGGAAGTTTGGTTTGGATAAATCAATAAGGGTTCTGGAATTTAGAATGTTCATCAACTATGGACTAGTCGAATCAATAAGGGTTCGCTAGTCTAACAAGGTTCAACAATAATTGATATTTAAATCGAATAACATTCTCAAGAGGTATACATTAGAATAAGTATTGTATAACAGAATCGTATTTTGAAAAGATTAATAAATAATAAGAACTTGCTCGATATAGAACATAAGTCTGGAATTTGATCAATGTAAAGAGATAAGTTTATAAACTTGCATAATGATAACAAGTAGGGTTAGGAAACTTGCCTCGTGCGTTTATTACACGCTAATTATACACGTTCCTTGATTTAATCCTACATATCATTTTCATTCACAATACCAGTCAATTATAACGTAACCAATCATCACAAGTTCATTCTTTTGTATAAATTCTGGTTATGACTATACTTAGTTAAATTACTACACTTATTGTCATATAATATTACACTACACGAACAATAAGCTAACTATGCGTTCAATAATTCAATTCACACGTAAATGCGTTATTAACATGTTAAGAAACTATTTTAACGTCTCATTATACGTCTAACATATTTTTATGTTCGTTAGATTAGGTTACTATCATATTCTTAGACTTGAACAATTACAAATTTCATTTCTGAACCAATCTGCAGAGTGGCGTTGTGGCGCCACTGTTGAGCTTGTTCTCGGCGCTGCAGCGCGGTGGAGCTGCGGCTTGGCTTTTGGCGCTGCGGCGCGGGCCTTAAGGCTTAGAGCTGGAGGTGCGGTGCGACGCGGCGAACCAGTACCAGTTCTGTAATTCGCAAAAAATTGCAGAACATGGCCAAAATCTCCAATTAATTTATTCTTACACGAAATTAGGCATACCCAAACACTACAATACACATATAACTACTACTCAACCCTTCTAGGATGATTTTAACAAGTTAAAACGCATAGTTTACAGAATCAAAATATTTAATTTTACTGTTCTTGATGTTCTTGAAAGTTTTGAAAACAAAACATGAAAATTAACACTACGGGTTCGTTATAACACCAAATCTGTCCATTCGAAGTTTGATTTCTTCGTTTTAACATACATAATTATATACCAATGTAAAAATTGTGATACAACATATGATTAACGTATTAAAGTTGCATGTAAGGGCCATATGGCCATATTTTATACTCTGTATTTTGAAAACAGTATATACGATATGTTTTTATAAAACTGATGCTATGGAATTATACAGTATATATAGTAAAACATGATATGATAACATCTTATCACATATATAACACATAATCGTTTCAACTACAGAGACTCTAAGTTTTCAATTACAGAGACTTACACAAATTTTCCATAAAAACTTCAAATGAAGTAAATAAAAACTTAAGTTTAAGGGTTTACCCTTGATTGCTCTGCTTGGATTACAAAAGGGTGATAATAACTTCCAATTTCTCACAATCCTTCTCTTTTACTCTCACTGATTCTAAATTCTCTCTGAATTTCTTTGCCAGGCTTAAAAATTAACAAATAAGACGTATTTAATTTATAAAATTGAGCGCAATTGTGGTCAGTTAACCCAATTCGTGGTTAACTGCCCCAACTCCCAATAAAGCTTCGTTTGGCTAGCCTTAAATGACTCAAATCTATTTAATTTAATAAATATTTTATCCTATAGTTTAATAGTGTCACACCCCTTTATAAAATAAATCAAATATCTTATTTACTTTAATTTAAATAAAAATATGATAATTTCTTATTAATTCAAATAATCACATAACTAATTTTTTTTATTTATTAATTATGTCAAATTATTAGTTTTCTCATTAATTATTAATTTAAATAAAATAATATTAGGCTTATTAAATATTTTTTTTAATTTAATAAGCTTACATAATTACATACTTTGAATAATCAAAATTCTCTACATTAATTTAATAAATATAACACATATAATTAAATTAATCTACCACAATTTTATCAATTAATTATTTAATCTAATAATTAAATCATCGAAAAATATTTATTTAATTCAATAAATATTCAAATAAAACTACAAAAATCTTGTTTGTCATAGTAGTAGTACCGTATAATTATTTCATGCATTGACTTAGCATAAGGTGTGACATTTAAACGTGAATAAATGTCACCCCAAAACTATATGGTAAAGGAAATATGAATTTGAATAATATGATAAACAAATTCCTACTATTGTTAAATAGTTGGTTATGTGCAATAACATAGAATATGTAATAATATATAATAAAGTTGCTATATTCATAATTTTTTATATATAATAATGTATGACATGAAGCTGTATAATAAAAGCAAGTTGAATCATATATAAAGAAGTTTATGTGACCTCATCATGTGTAGAGGGACAATTAAATGTATGCTTTGGTATATGGGAGTAAATAAATGTGTACTATTAAAATATTTATGATATGTAATTAAATAATAAATTTTTGTGAAAATATTAGATTATTAGTACCCAATTAAATTGTGTTCATACCTATCGTAAATATTAATTGGACTAGACCAATGTACCTGGATTATATGGTTATATGTATATACCCCAACTTATCACAATGTAGTAATACTACCTCATTAAAATTGTGTTCGTATGCCCAAAAGGAATTAAGACTTAAATAAGATAATAACCATTTTTCAGCTACTGAGAGCCTTGTCCCAAAATCGCTGTAGTTTTTCTTCTTCACGTGTATAGGCCAATGGCCTAAGCCTATTTCTTGTAAAAATCAAAACTCAACATTGTAGCTAATGATGAATGAGGAGTGGCCTTCACAGTGTTTTGCACTATGCTACCAAACCTCCATTAACCATCATTTTCTTCTCCTTCCCGTTGGTTTGAAATGGTGAGCAAAAATATTGTCTGTGTAATTCATTTTCTTTAAATGGAGCCATTCTCTTCTCAATTCAACTGCTAGAAATCTTCTAATAGCTCCATATAGAGTGTGAGGGTGCTGAGTTAGCAATCTATCTGAAATTGGAGGCCACAGTTAAAAAATGTAACTTCGCAGAGGTAATATTCCCTAATTGTGTTCTAAATTTTGATTTCGAAGAAATCTTAGAATTATCATGAATGAATTATTAATTGAATGATGATAGTATGTTATCTGAGTTTATATGCATATATGAAAGCAATGTATTTGGTTTTGAGTGTATTACGTTAAGGATTTCGTGTATAAGTTTAGCGTCCTGTCGAAGTAGAGGCCTTCTAGGTTGTGCACTCCCTGCAGTTTAGAACTGCGTAGCTGCGCCGGGCACCAGAGTTGGGCAGTGTCTTTTTGCTGTAAGGTAATACTTCTAGCATGTTGTGTTAACTTAGTCATGAATGAAAATAAGTTTGACATGTGACCTAGAATTCCTTTCATAACATAAGTTACCTTAGCTTATTTGAATGTATATTTCTAAACAAAGACTTGACACATTGCAAACAAATTCGACGAAACTTATATACCTTAAGTTCTGATTTTGTGAGCATGCACACATGACCTAACTATACATGAAATGTGATTCAAAGTGATGTGTAAGTCTTAAAAATACTTTAGCTTGGGTTAAAATGACTTTTAAAAGCACACTTGGATGTGTTGTAAACTAATACTATGAACATGATGTTATGTGCGTTCTGAACTGAGAGCATGTATGATTAATACTTCCTATGTGACTACACATAACCCATACGTATGCCCATCTTGGTTAGACACAATGAAAGTTAGTCAAGCATGAGTTAGACATGTTTTAAAGCAATAAATGATTGTAGTTATGTGTATATGTTGAAAACCTTTGTGAGCATGCTTACTAACTGATTTCATGACTACATCATGTGGATACATGGCGAATATTGTATCCCTTGTGACTTCATGACCTCAATTGGCCTTAACTCATTAGAAATCCCAAACTAGAACCCCAATATACTAAGATGAACGCAGGATGATTGCAAAAGCATGCAAGACCATTTAACATGCATATATTGTGACGCCCCCAAAATAGGTCCAATCCATCCAACCCATTCTGAGTCGCCAAATACATGGTACAGAAAATAACTACAACTTTATTATTATAATTGTCGTGCAAAATACGACAACACATACTGTGAGTTTAAATACAAATATTGTCTTCTAGACAATATCCACACTCAAATAAGTCCTCATTACAATTATTCAAACACTATTTTACAGAAATAGTGAGGACTGCTAAAACATCTTTCTAGAACCATCACTCCATACCCCGACTAGATCCTGCTATGTTCTCACCTCCTGAGAAGAAAAATGGAACAAAAAGGAAAAGGGTGAGCTCAACTAGCCCAGTAAAGAATATTATGACTAAGATAATATACAACAAATTATCGTTAGTCTTCAACAGGGAAAAAATCTGATAAAATATAATCGACAACAAGTTTTAGATCAACAACTGCAGCGGAAACAGCAAACCATTAGAAGAGTCAAGTAGAGAAAGAATTCTACTATCTTCTAAGATTTAAAAGTTCATCATCAATATTTTATCCCTGTAACATCAATTAATAATCATCTTTAACCAAATATTCATCTTTGCACTACAGGCCAAAGATATTTATTTGTATCATCAGTCGGTCATGTTCATCTCAACACCTGTTCATCTTTGCACTACAGGCCAAAGATATTCATCAAGTAATTATACATCTTTGCACTACAGGCCAAAGATATTCAGTAATATCATCATTTAGGACTGAGGATGATGAAAAATATCTTAAAGAGAACGAATCCAGTGAGACAGAAGGACAAATATTAAGGATTCGTATAACAGTTTATCCAAGATCAATAATACTTCATAATAATCAATTGTGAAGCAGAATTCAAAAATAAAGATCAAAACATGGATACAATCAAAGATAGTAACCATAATAGACATCTCGGACAAAAAGGAAAAATTTTATTTTTCGGTGAATAGTGCCGTATTCGTGAATAGTGCCGTATACGTGAATAGTAACCCCGACACAAAAAGTTCCAAATTTGATAAAAACTCGTATCAATATTTCAGCATAATGATATTGAAGAAAATAATATCATTTAAGAAGAAAATAATATCCCTTACCTCAAAATATCAGTACTTCTGGTCGGAATACCGGTATAAGGCTGAAAGAAACTTGCTCTGATGAATAGAAACTCTCAAAGTATCTAAATACTCACAAAATACACTCAATAATCTAGAGAGAGAAAGAGAGAAAACTTATTTCTGGTGTGATTTTCAATTCTAACTTAGCCCTCTATTTATAGGAAAATTTTGGTAGGTTTGACCTGCAACCTGATGGTTTTACCTGCTACTATTCCCACCCACCACATTTGAAATATAATTCAGCACATTTCTTCACCAACCACAAGTGGGGCCCACCAATTCTAGAATTTTCCACCAAAATGATAAACTCCGAAAATTCAACAATTTCTGAACCAGTCATCTTGTAAAATTCGTAATAAATCATACGTTCATTTTTAACGGTTCAAAATTTGTGGACATATACTCAACTTATATATGTATAACATATCCAAAAATTACCACGATCCAACGGTCGGATTAAAAATTATAACCCCCGCAAACTATCTCAAAAACCCTGATTTTTAATACCTCCATTCCGACAAAAATACTGACAAAAATCTCAACATTAACTCCTTCATTTTTAACCACAAAAATATATCCCTCATTTATATCCACATAAAATAAATATTTCCTTATCATATGAATCAATAATTAATTATTCACAAATAATATTACAGAATCACATTTATGACAACCAGGCCGTTCCCAGGAAAGAGGGGGCTTTCCAATAAGGATTTCTCCTTACTGGCGCGCAATTAGATGACCAAACCTCTCCTTAGACAGAACTTTCTAGACATTGCCAATAATGTTATCTAATAATATTATTCAAATAATATGAATTATTGATCTGATAAATGAAAATACTGTGCAGCAACAATTATTGAAACAACAATAATATAAAATATCAACGCAGCAATTATTGAATCAATAAAATAAAATATTGAATAATAACTACTGTAACAATTATTGAGTAGTGCCTTCTTACGTAAGAATCAATAATTGGTGCAATATCGTGTGCTACTGTATTTTAACCACCGGGTATTCCAACAGTATTAACGGTAACAACTACGCCGTTATTTATAAACAACTTATACTTGTCGTTTTCTTCATCCAATCGCTTTCCGTTATGGGGCCCACACAAGGCTGCGTCGTCGTACGAATATTCCCCGACAGCAAGAATATTCCACGACCAACCGAATATTCACCGACCAAAAATAAATATTTTATAACCACTTGCTTATTTTGCAAAATTTGCACATTTCACCCATAACCAAAGTATTATATCAAATTAACCCCTTATTATTCACAATAATATTTAGAGAAAATTTGATTTTATTCATTAATAAGTTGGGGTCTTACATATATTCTATGTGTTAAAATCTATGTATGATTAGTATGAGACTGATCTAGGAAGAGCAAAGCTCAACTCTGGTCTGGCCAAGGGACAGCTACGCTATCCCTAAGCCTAACCAGGGCGCAGCTGCGCCCTCCTGCAATTTGGTATGATGGTTTGTTTATAAGCTGTAAACTTGTAACTTGTATATTATATTGCTTTCAGTTATAATACATGATTACAATGATGTTTAAGAGTTCTAGCACATAATGGCTATATGAAACCAAGAATCTAAAGAGTGCTACAAACTTTCATATTACATTTCTACAAGCTAAGTAGATGATAATTATATAGATACGCGGTGTGATAGCATACTAATGTGACATTCCATTTACATTACTAAGATAAGAATAAATGTATGTTGTTGGCTTATGTGATTGAACATATATGAGATCATTAACTTATAGAGCTGAGTAACTAATAAATATGTTATATACATAACTACGTTACAATAGGAGTTCAAAGTGTTGATAAGCTATAGAGTTGGTAAACTACGTTTGAGGCAAGTTCTCTAACTTCATTTGATTTTCATATTGAATGCAAGTTCCCTAACTCTCTTCACTCTACATATTATATATATCTGAATTATTGCTATATCAAACATATTTACATCGAACAAATATCTATTACTATTCGAAAATTGATTTTATATCTTGATGTTGTTACAAGCATTGAACTTATCGTTCCTAAATGCACTATAAAAGTTGTCTAAGCCATTGATTCGGCTAGACTAATATCATGTGTTAGAAAGCTATCCAAACTAATTGTCTTGGTGCGGACTCTTATAAAATCTACTGAGATGAACAACCCTCATTGAAGGGGGAAGTTATTTAACTATCAGGGGACCGACTGCGCATATACTAGCATGTTTAAATGTTATGCATAACGTAAGGTACTTTAGGCTGATCACCTGTTGTACTTGATTTTATTGGATTTTCAGTATTATTCTGTTAATTCTAGTAGAAGTTCTTAGTCCTTAGTGACTGCTCAGTATTCATTACTCTTGAATCTTGAAATGATTAACCCTTTGAATCTTGTTAATATCTTGTAGTCCATAGTGACACTTATTAAGAATTATTAATAATTCCTAAACTCTTATTCACGGTTATACCCTTGAGATTTGAACTTTATAACTGTTCACCCTTATTGCTATATTATTTGCTGGGCAAAATTGTTGCTCATTCTTGCTTTCCTTAAAACTTTCAGTTAAGGCAGAACATGGTGAACCCTCAACCAAGGACAAGGGTAAGGGCAAGGCTACGGAATAACTTTGTTTCTTGCACTAGGAATTTGATAATACCATGTACTATTAATACTTATGTATTATGATGTAATAAACTATGTTTAAATTTAAGTTATGTAATGTTATAGTAACGGTTACGAGACTTTGAGACGGAAATATCTATGTTATGACATTATAAATTATTCTATTTTCCATTGTGTGAGATTTTAATTTATTATTAAAGTTAGCACGTGATGTACCAAATTCGAGATATGTGTGTCTGAATTCGGGGGTGTCATAGTTGATACTACTCTGTTTACTACATACAAAAATGCTTATATTCTTATTATTCAAATTTATGTTGATGATATCATTTTTGGTTCTACTGACATCACTATGTGTAATGATTTTTCTAAAATCATAAGTATAGAAATTGAAATGAGCATGATGGAAGAATTAAATTTCTTCTTAGGATTGCAAATCAAGCAAGGAGAAAAAGGTATTCATATCTCTCAATCTAAATACTGTAAAGAAGTGATTAAGAAATTTGGTTTAGAGTTTGTGAAACCCCTTAATACTCCTATGTCGACTATTAATAAACTAACTACTGATGAAAATAGAAAAAGTGTGGACACAAAAAAGTATAGAGGTATGATTGGAAGTCTATTATATATCACAGCCAGTAGACCTGATATCATGTTTAGTGTTTATAAATGTGTCTGATTTCAGTCAAATCCAAAAGAATCACACTTGATTACTGTCAAAAGTATTTTTAGATACCTTAATGGAACCACAGACTTAGGTTTATTGTATCCTAAAGGTCAATCGTTTGATCTTGTCTGTTTCTCAGATTTTGACTATGCCGAACATTATGTTGATCGAAAAAGTACAAGTGGCACTTGTCAGTTTCTAGGTGGTTGTCTAGTTTCTTGGTTTTCTAATAAATAAAATTCAGTATCTATCTCAACCACAAAGGCAGTATATATAGCTGTTGCACGTTGTTGTGCACAAATATTATGGATGAAACAAACTCTTGATGATTATAATTTAAAATTTAATAGTGTGTTAATACTATGTGATAATACAAGTGCAATTAATTTAAGTAACAATACTTGATTACATGCTAGATGTAAACATATAGATGTTAGACATCATTTCTTACGTGATCATGTTAATAACAGTATTATTAAATTAGAACACATTGACACGGATTTAAATATTGCATATATATTTACTAAACCTTTGAGTTCAGAAAGATTCTGTAAATTACGTATAGATTTAAGAATGTAAAATATTTCATTATAATTATATATTTTCAATTAAGTATTTCTTAATACTTATTAAATAATTTTTAAATTGTAATTTATTTTATTCACCGCATCATCTTTATATATTTTTATTATCTACTTATATTTTATTAATTATTTTATCTATAACATATCTTGTGTAAAAACTTTATTACAAATATATTATAAGTATTAATATAAATTTCTAGTTAAATTTTTATTATTTTATATTTGTAAAATATTTTCTGTGAAAATATTAATTTAAATATTATTATATATTTATAAAACTTATATATTATAAATATTTTAGTTAAAATAATTATATATATATATATATATCTAATTTTAATATATATATATATATATATATATATATATATATATATATATATCTAATTTTAATATGGTTAAAATCAAGTCTATCTGTGCAACTCATTCTGAGCCAATCATAATGAAACACATAGATCAAGCATCCTCACCGTTCGATCATAAATCAGATTGATTATCAGCCTTTGGATCAAGGCAAGTGTGTTTGTTCAAATCTTAACTTATCATAAGAGTTGATTACATTTCAGATAAATTTTCATCCGTCCGATCATCGAGGTAAGTCTAATTATAAATTTCAAAATTTTATTGTTTTGTTTTATATTTTCCCTTTTCTCTCTCTTCAGACAATTCTTTATCTTTCTCTCTAAAATCCACTCAAAACCCTAACCCAATCTTCATAAAAAAAACTTGATTTCTCATTAGATTGAAGAAAATAAATACTCCGATTAAATGAATCCTTACTATCAAAATCACGAACTTACAAACTCCTTTTAACAAAAATGGCGTTTGATCCTGTTTTTGCCTCAGATCTTTCAAATGATAAATCTGTTTTTGGTTACATATATTTTTTTAAAAAAATCGATTGATTTTCTGATTAAATACTTTAGTCATATCTCCTTCTTGATCTGTATTTTTGTTCAATACATTTTTTTTAAATCAAGTCGGACTTGAACAAAATCTAAGCAGATTTGTGCTCTGTCTAAAACAAAGTTTATTTTAAAAAAAATATTTCAACACAAATTTTTGATTTTTTTATTCGATTTATCCCCAAATAAATTCCCATTTTTTCTTTTTGATTCATTGATCAAATTCTTTTCAAAACTTTATTTTAGATCTATTCGTCTTGCTTTCTAATTTATGTTTTGACAAAAAGGATTTCTGTGATTTATTATCTATCTTTTATTTTTTAAAATCTGTGAGCTCAAGACAATCTGGATGAGAACAGATTAAATCCGATCTGTGTTTTTGTTTCAAACAAAATTATTCTACCTACATCTCAGCATGCATTTTTTAATTAATAAAAATCTAGGGTTTCAAATCGTATATTTTTTCATATTATATATAAACACATATCTATATATATAGTACGATATTTTCCAAATTTGCTGAAGATACATGCAACTCAAATGCTAGAAGCTACTGAAAAGGATTTAAAATCTCTTAGATCAGGTAACCTCTATTTTATGTGTACCGATTGATTTCATATTTTTTTTGTCTAAACTATGGACTACATGCATTTATGATTTTGACATAAACTGTATTGGTATTTTGTGATGATTGAGACTGGAGTTCTGAATTTTTTTCAAATCAGCTAGTTTTGTATCTCTTCAATGCTCTTAACTGATATTTTGAACTATGGTGGACTGTATTGTTGAGACTTGTCTTTGCAAATAGAAATGATATTCTAGACTCTATGTGATGCATACATTCCTCTTTCTCTCTCTCTCTCTCTCTCTCTCTCTATATATATATATATATATATATATATATATATATATATATAATCATCTTCTGAAATAAGTTGTTGATATTAATTGTTTACCTGCTATGTTAGACTCGGTTCAAGTATGTTGCTACTGTGCTTCAGTATGGACGCGTGCTGATATCTTTCAAACTATTACACAAAATAACCATTATTATAACTTTTAACTGACATTCTGAATCTAGATGTTGGAATTAGCTAATATGTGTCATAAATATTTTATCCTATTCTTTCTTTGCAAATAAAGTAAATTACTATGCTAAGACAGATTGAGATGCTTTTTTACCTGCTATTGTCTATCTGACTATAAATAGTTAAACTACTGTTGTGCATTAGACTAAGATTGGCAATTTGACTACTATAGTAAATGTGACATCCCGAAAATTTGGATAATTTAATAAAATCTTAAAAGATTGAGTTAAGGTTAAATAATAAACCTAGATAAAAAATAAGTGTATGGATTTGACATTTTTGAAGGATTTTTAAGGATTTAAAAATTTTTGTTTAGAATTATTTAGGATTAAGTGTATAAGTGTATATGTTCTGTGTGTATGATCATATATAAGTGTATATGTTCTGTGTGTATGATCATATAAGTGTATATGTTCTGTGTGTATGATCATATATGTGTATAGTTTGTGGTTAAAGGTCAAGGGTTGTCCTAATAAATTATATCAGTGACAAACCCTAATCATATATTAAAAACATTGACGTTCAGTTAGAAAATTTTTATGATTGATAAGAAACCCTAAAATCGGCTTTGGAAACTCTAATTTCAGTTTTGGGAATTCAAAACCCTAACTAGGAATATATAAACCCTAATTTGAGAATTCAAAAGTTAAGTATAGATATTAAGCGTTGTTGAATAATAACTATTTAGGGATAACCCTAATTGACCAATAGAAAATCCTAATTTCTGGATTAGAAACTCTAATGTGCAATTAGAGAAAACTTAATTGTTAATTTAACAATTTTAGTGTTAATTAGAAATCCTTGATTCTAATTAAAAAGCTTTAAGGTGATTAGGAAACTTTAAGATAGATAGGAAATCTTAATTATAAATTAGAAAGCTTAATTTTCTATTTTAAAATCTAATTGGAAATCCTAGAAATTATTTTTTTACCTTGGGGTTTAACCCTAAGGGTCAAATCCTAAGGGTTGGTCAAGTTACTAAAATGCCATTAAATTAGTTAGCAAAAAGACTAGAATGTCCTTTTTGTATTTTTTTTATTAGTTGGAGTGTAGATCTTGCCAAGATATTTATTTTTACCAACTAAAATCTCCCATGTGCTCAATATATCTACAATCTCAGCCACCTTGCAGCAGTCATATACATTGAATCAAAAATCAAAAGATAAAAGTAAGTAAAGTAACTTTACTTAACATACTTGCCAATACCCTTCTTTCTCTAAAATTTGAAAATATAGATTGAGAGTGAGTGAAAAGTTAAGCTTAGATCATGTGTTAGTTTGCCAAGAACAAACATCAAGGATCAGATTCAAAGATTAGATATTCATAAGGTATAAACCTTAAATTTTAAAATTCTTAAAGATTGATGTTAATGTTATGATTTGTTGTTTAGAATAGTATTAGAGGATGTTATTTAGTGATCTGGGTTGTTATATTTTAGATCTATAACATCTAGATGCATGAAATTTAGTTTTTGAAAATTGATTATGAACCCTAAATTTTGGTCTGACAAGCAAATGTCAGGGCTCATAGATCTCAACCTATTAATGGTGAAGTGTGTTTTATGATATAGATTTGTTCTATGCCATGTGGACTATGATCTGGAATTGGATTCAGGGTCAGATCATGTGTAAATTGTAAGTTATAAGTGGTCAAAGTCGGTTGACCGATCAGGGAAATTGAATTATGGGTAACCGAAATTTTCCAAAAAATTTTGACAATGATTTTGCAGGCCTTTGATCTTGCTAGTCTTTAATAGTTAGGTCATGTTGTTGGTTGGATCTTGTAGACTGCCATGTAGTCTATATATCTAAGCCTTTAGATTATCAAAACTATACCTGGCAAACGGGCGGGTCGGGCTAACGGCGGGCTGGGCCAAAAAGGCTTGGGTTTTGGTGGGTTGGAAATGGCCAGCCTGTGGCCCGTGGTGGGCGGGCCGGGCCTGCCTGCGGGTTTCGGCCATTGAATTTTTTTTTTTTTGCAAACTTTTTGTTACACTAAAAGTAATAATAATAAATATTAAAAATAATAAAATAATTAATAATAAACAATAATACAAACAAACACGATTAATTAATTACATACATTAACTACATATCTCAATTAATTAAAATTGTAATAGTATTATAAATTAGTATTATTAATTAATTTTTAAGTATAGTTAAAATATATTGAAGATTACATTAAAAACAAATAGTTGTTGTAGCTAAGTTGGTTTGAACTCTTATTTATTTACTTACAAGTCTTGTGTTCAAGCCTCACAACCTAACACTTTATTTAAAAAAAAAAATAATTGTTGGCAGGCGGGCCGGGCTCCCCTGGCCAAAAACGGCCGGGCCAAAAACGCCCGGGTTTTCATGGGCTTAAAAATAGCGGCCCAAAGCCTGGGTTTTAACGGGTGGGCCGGGCCGGCCCGCGGGCTTTGGGCCCGTATGCCAGGTCTAATCAAAACCATAAATAGAAACGAAAATGATCATGGTTAGAGTAAGGTTGATGAAATTGCCGAATGAAGATTCTGGGTAACACAGAAATCTTCAAAGGCAGTTCCTAACATGCACTTTGACAGACTAAGATTTCTTAGATGTGATGTTATATTGATTTGATGATGTATTGTTGTTCCTTGACATCAAGACTACATGATTAAACTAGTAAAACACATTAAGTAAGCTTGGAAAGCATAGATTTAAGGCTGCAAAGTAAGACCTAGCAACTGTTTTTCATTTTTAAAAACCCTAGAAATGAAGACCAGCTTTGACAACCTTTTTTGGAGCATAGATCTCACTGATTTGATGTGTTGGCCATGAGAGTTATTTAGGGTTGTAGTGTGACATCAATACTACAATATTAGTGGATAATCAAGCTCAGAGAACATCAAGAACATAGGATTTAGTTTGGTCAAACGTACCATCCTGTTAATTGCCTACGAATTTCTGGGCAGGCTAAAGAACACCTATACTGATGGTTTTGTCGCTATAGGGCCCTTTGGTGACAGTTAATTACCAAAATTAATTATTTTATTTCATAAATAGAGAAAAATAGTTTTTTACTATTAAAAATTCATATTAAATTCCTAAAAATTATTTTAAAGCCTAAAAATGGGGTTTTAATAATTTTGAATATATTTTATTAATATTTAATATTTTTGAAATATTATTGGTATTTAATTTATTTAATTGTAATTACTTAAAAATAATTTTGATACTTGAAAAATTATTTAAAATTATATTATGGTATAAAAAAATATTTTAAGTTATTTTTAAAGACTTTAAATATTTTGTGATATATTTCATTAATAAATTAATATTAATGGTAATTGATTTATTTAATAAATATATTAAATAAATTGTGGAAAAATAGAATTAATGTTTTAAAAATCATATAAAAATGATTTAGAGGTTATAAAAATATTTGAAGTGATAAAATATAACTTTTGATAAATAAATATGATATTAATGATTGAAAAATCATTTTAAATGATAATAATTATTTGAAAATTAGTATAAGCCTTCAAAAAATATTTTAACTGAATGATTAATTATCTAAGATAATTGTTAAGCATTTAGGCAGTCTTTGTGAAATTAGGCTCGATATTTGTCCGACTAGGTCGTTGGGATGTCGAAATTATATTGGACTCAACTAATACTGAAATAGTTTAACTTGATGCCGAGTCTTAGGTATTTTATAGACTGATAGGAATATGTGCTAATGCGTTTAAGTTATTTTGTAACTGTATTTAACAGTAATATATATTGTGATGATATTATTCTAACTTAGGAAACCCATATTATCAATATTAGGTCTTTAGACAAAGCTAGATATAGCGCGTAATAGTAATCAACTGAACATGCAAGTTTCTTATACTCTTATTGTGCAAGCATTACAAGAAATCACATAAAAAATGACGCTAAAATTTGTCACATAAAATTCATTTTTCGTCACTAAAACAATTGGTGACGAATGTTAATCGTCATAGAGACCGTCGCTGTATGAGCGTGGTATTAGGTTTATTTGACAATATTTGATATTGTCACTAAATGTTTTAACTTATGGTGATGATTTACACCGTCACTATAATTAATTACTTTTAGTGACGTTAATAGTATCACTATTTGAATGAAACTTTCGTCACTTTATATCAGAGAGTTATTTTTTAGGACACATTTTTTAATGTTACTAATTGAATACTTATGGTGACGATAAATTTTGTCACAAAAAGAGTTATTAAAATAAATATATAATAGTGATGGCATAACTTGTCACCAAATAGTTAATATTAGTGACAAGATCAATTGTCATAACTAAATGAATATATATAATTACAATACTATTAATTCTAAAGAGTTAATATTATTCATCATTAAATTTTAATTTTCATTGACCAAGTATTATTTGTCAATAAATGATTATAAATTGTGATGATGTGGTGGTCATATTAATTTGTTTGACATTCAAAATGTATTGTTAAATTAACAATTTTCAAAATAAAAATAAAAATACATTTAGTGAGTTTTTTAAATTAATTTTACACCTGTATATAATATAAGAGACAAAAGGCAATAAACATTTAAAATAAAAAGTAATTGTCTTGTAAAAAAATAGTAGATTTACTGATTCAAAAAAATGCCCAACTAGCTAGGTAATAAACAGTTGCTTAAATAATCTATGTACCACAAAACCAAATTATATAATCCAAAATGCTAAAATTCTGAAATCTATATATTAAGAAAATGTTTAATTAAAATCTTCAACCTTGTGGTTATTGACCTTCCAGAAAAAACTCTATATGCAAATCAAAAAAACATATAGACATAAATCAGTCAATTAGTTATGAAATTAAAAAAGAAATGTATATAAAGAAAGAAATGTTTAAATAATAAATTGTGAATTTTTCATAACTATAACTATAACATTACTAAAAAACTTATGTTATCTTTTTAGGCCCATAAATATGGAACAATAATATTATTAGTCAAATGCAAGCAAGCAACAAATGATATTCTACACTTTTCACCTCATCCTGCAGGGCAGCAAGCTAATGATCCGGTAACTTCATTGCCTTATTGTTTGTTTGAATGATGGCATGCTTTTCTGAACCCATTTGATGGTCCAATCCGGATACAAATTATGCATTGCTGATTAAAATCAATGTAAATCTGTACAATTTAATAGAATATAATAAATATGACATTCTTTTGGTACATATGAATATAGGATACTCCCAGAGTCCCAGGTTAAGTGCAACAGCAAAAGAGATTACTAAGCACTTTCGAGGATGAAATGCATGAATAATTGTTTTAAGAATTGAAGGATCTCTTTTTTTAGACAATGATCAATAACTATACACGTGTCATAGAAAACATAGGCTGATCAGAAATCTGAAATAAAAGATGCAACATTTTCATTATAGAATATTAGAAGCATAAGCTAGTAATTGGACTTATGCCACAAGCACTCCAAAGGCTATCGTAAATCGACCGTGAAGTATAGCACTAATACTTGGCAAGAAAAAAAATGTATCGTACTAATCTCCATGTGTCGCGCGTATGATAAAAGGAAATCCCTGAATTGACAATGGTCCAACTCCCAAGTGTTGATAACCCATATGGACATAAGCCCATTTGGATGTCTAGAACTTGTTTTTGAATGTAGTGTTTATTCAAGTACTTGACTAATTGACTAGGTCGCTTGGGAAACCTAAAGATCTGAACTAAAAAAGGAAAAAAAATAGCTTTCCAAGTCTGTAAATAAAAAGTGCAGTTGTTTTCCTATTACTTTATGGGATTCACCTTGTTGGTGAAGCCATATATTAATTATTGCTACAATCGTTACCCAAAAGGGTTTTACCATGATTGTTTGTATGCCTTCAGCATTACCCAGAGAAGATACTTTCCAAACCCATTCTCTGTCCTGAGAATTTTTCTTTCACATAGAAGGGGGGTTTCCATGTAATATCGGTGTCTCTGTGTCTGATTTTTATTTGATATATCTCTGTATTTTGCATCTAGTTCAACTCTCTTGTTGCCTTTTAGTGGACTGAAATAAAGAGGAAGAAAAACTAGCCCTCCGGACACAACTTAAAAAGATTACAAACTTTTATCAGGGAGCACTATCCTACCATGAGGAAAGCCTTTTCTCTGGAGAAAATCTACTATCAGTGTATCATACAATTTAGCTTGAGCCATGGAAGATCCAGGATATTCCTCGAAGCTTAGCGTGTGGCCAAGGGTGCAACCACAGCTATGCCTTAATCCCCCTTCTGGGACCTTTAATGCTATTTGGTTTAGTCCCTCAAGGCAAGGGGCCCTAAGGGTATGGTCTGGTTGGTGCATTGTTCCTGAGTATCTCTACAAATTAAGACGAGGGTACTGAAGTCTCCCAAGGGACGTGTATATATTTCCATCACCATAGTAGTAATATGTGTACCAGCAAGCAGATGATGTCTTTGGGACTTCCAGATTATAACTGTAAGGGTATTGTCACTTCACTATCTTTTATTAAATAACATACACCAAATTCCAAATACGTATTCCTCGTTAAAGGTGTGACATCAGCTGATAGAATATTTTCGTTTCACGTTCAACTTTCAATCTTGCGCCACCATACTTCTGCCCTTCCTCAGTGCAGAACTGTTGTGTGCTTACATGGACAACCTGACTCCCA
Source organism: Panax notoginseng (assembly GCA_016801055.1). NCBI lineage: Eukaryota > Viridiplantae > Streptophyta > Magnoliopsida > Apiales > Araliaceae > Panax > Panax notoginseng. The sequence continues at coordinate 116,461,056 of CM029012.1, forward strand.
GGGTATTCTTTGTCTATATCTGTACGAGTGTGACTCTGCTCCTTATTTAAAAACCAACCTACTTTTTAAAGTCTCCCCCTTCTACTGATAGAGCCGTGGATCAAATACAAATTGTATATTTGCATTACCAAACACTAAATCTGATACCGTGGATCAAATACAAGTTGTATATTTGCATTACCAAACACCAAAATCCTTGAGTAATAGTTTCCATGAAAACAGAAACTCATATTCGATATATACTCTCTTTCTCGTCATATATAAAAAGCATAAAATCAAATTCTTTTATTTAAAATACTACAATTATATATGGAATTATAGATTAAGAGTTTTCCATAAAGATGACCTTCTGGTCGACTGAAATTTATCAAATTCAAGATTTTCAAGCTCCTCGACTCCTTTTTCGGAAGTAGTAACAACTTTGTTCTCTGAATCGATGTTTACTTTGCTTACATCATCTTTACATGAAACAAGGTCTGCACTGGTATCAGAAATGTTTAAAACACAATATTTTTGAAGCCATCTGTCAGAAATGCTCTCTCATGCTGCATTACCATGGCTCTCGAAGGGAAGAATCACTAAGCGGCAGAGTGCACCATGACCTTTCAGTGCATTAAAGAAACAATCCGACTTAATTGCATAAAAAAGAAAAATAAGTAGCAACTTAGCATATTGGATCAAAAACAACTATGTAATTTGAGAATGCGAAAGCAGCTTGAAATTGTAAACAACTCAATGCACTTATTTCTCTATAAGACACTGATAATAAAAGTAATGTTATTTCCATGAATGTTATAGAATATATTGACTAGAGCCATTGTAGTACCTGCATTGTCAATGTTCCTGAATTATTGTCTTCTTCTCCATGGATAAGCAGGATAGGCTTCTTTATTTTATTCGCCGACACGAAAGGGCTCATTTCAACATAAGTAGAAGTGGCCTCCCAAAGTGTACTGTCCTCGTTCTACAAGAATAATCCATTACAGGAACATGTAAAGACAAGAATAGGAAACTGTCAAGAAACCAAGGATAATAATATTTGATGTCGATAATGGCACAGGGAATGATCCTACCACATCAAATTCATTAATGCCGAGTTAAATTGACTATTTTTAGTCCCACGGTAAAGACAAACAAAAAGAGACAAAATTTGCTATTTGCATCATGATAAATGGGAAAAAATTACTAATAGCCTAACCCTTCTTCCCTTCCCTTACATCTCCATGTGGCTTAGGCACTCACCACTCACCACTCACCGGTCCAAGTCTAAAAACTGCTACTACTGAATCATCACTTCAATTTATGTTTTTCTACCATCTTAGAGTCAAAGAAGCACTAGTCCATATAGCGGCCATTAATAGAGAGAGAGAGAGAGAAAATAGATCATCTTAATATATATATATATATATATATATATATATATATATATATATATATATATATTCAAGAGGGTAATTAACTGCTTATAACTTAGATAACATTGTACAAGTCTTTTACAAAGGAGTAGACAGAAATATTTTTAAGGGTAGTACTGTTCATGGTTGTGGTGACAAGCTAGTTCGCAGATGTAGCTTTTCACATTTGATGCAGAATGCAGACACAAAAGAGACATAGAAACTAGACAAAGGAGGATAAGAAAGAAATGGGGAGAGGATGAGACTATTTAGTTTTAATTGTAAAGGATAGAATGGTTGCCTATATTAATTCGCTTTCTGTGGTAGGATCATTATGAGCTCTGGCATCATTGCTACCATAATATTAAATTTAAGAAGTAATTAAAAATTTAAAAAAAATGGACTAGTCAATTCAGGGAGAAAACAACAAAGTAATTTGACGTATATATTTCACTCTAAGTAGAACTCTACCTGAAACCCAAAAGGTGTTAGTGTTTTGTTATAGGCTCCAGAGTGAGCAATTCCACAACAGAAAAGATGCGGGGCATGCACCAGGAGGTTTGTAGTCATAAATGCTCCATAGGAATGACCATCAACAGCAATTTTGTTTGGATGAGCCACCTATGAAGGGTAGCACCAAAAATAATAAGTCTTGCTGTCAAAATCATGGTAATAAGACTTCACGTAAAGAATTGAAAGGCTTACACCACGACGTATAACTTCCTCAACTGCAGCCAACTGCAGCCTCAGCACTTTCTACTAGTGATCTTTCGCCCTCTCTTCTTACTTGAAAAATCATCCATTGAAAGCACGAGTCCAAAAGCAGATAATATGATTTTAGTGTTTGCTTCAAAGACAACAATTGTCCCCAATAATGGAACTGAAACTAGAGGTCTTAAGGTTCTTCCTCAAGCCCTTTGCCATTTCTCCCAGCCCTTGTGGTCCTATAACTCTAACCATTACTTGTAGCAAGTAATATTCAGAAATATATATACCCTTAAAGTTTGTAAAAAATTCAGTTGGAGATCTTTTTGTGGAATGGAGGGAGTATTATTTCAAGGTCAAACTATGATTTTAATGTTTGTTTCACAGACGTTATTTTACATCAGTCCATGAACCAACGAAATTGACAATGCGAAAATGAATTGCAAAAAATGTTACTTAAATATGTACATATGGATGTGGGCATACCGGTCAAAAAAATGTAAACATCACTAAGTACCGTCTTTAAGCCTCTGGGCGGCAGCCACCTCAAGCTTCTCCTCTATACCGTCTTTCTTCCGAATTTCATCCCTAATCTCCTTTTCATTCTTGGCAGCAAGTTTCTTCTGCTCACGCTGATCCATCCCAGCTTGAAAACTGTGACAACCCGAGAATTTAGATAATTATTAAAATCCTAAAATGATGGATTAAAGGATATAAGATGAATCTAGACAGAAAATAAGTGTATGGATTTGACGTTTCTGTGAAAGAATTTTAAGGATTTCAAAATTTTGGAAAAGAACTTGAATGATTTGATAGACTATAAGTGATAGTCTGATAATGAGGTTTATGTTAGTGTATAAGTTCTTAAGAATATGTGTATATGGTGAATATATTAATATATTTACTTCAGTTAAATAAATTGTGAAGACAATTTATAGAAAGTAAAGAAAATAATTGGATAATGATATAATATTTAATATTATACCAAAGGATGTAAAGTAAAAATATGAGGTGAGATCCAATATATAAATATGTATATTGGTATCAACTAGTTAGTAAATTAAATTCATATTTGAATAAATGATGAATATATTAAATTATATATTTAATATTTAAATAAGTTATTTGAAAACAATTTATGGAGAGGAAGAGGAAATTAAATTTAATTATACAATATAAATTGTATAACTTGAATAAGTTATTTAATTATGGCATGAGAATTAAATGACCTAAATGGTTATCGTTATTTAGTGGTCCTTATATTTTATTTATATACTAGTGACCTAATCTAAGAGAATTGTGGAACATGTCACAAATTATTTTGTATGAATATGTGAGTAAGTGAATATGAATATTATATGATGGTTTATATTTGTTTATTATATAAACAAATAAAGGAAACTAAGGTAATCCTAATTATATATTAGGAATGAAGAATTGAATAACTTAAGGGTTATGGGATGAGAGAATTATGGTATTTAGAATATATACTAATTCTAAGAGATTTATTTTTTTTACATCTCAACTAATTAATTTTATAACCTAATTGTATCAAGTTTAATTGGGTTAAGAAATTAAGTGTACATGAATAAGGATTAAAATTATAATTGTGTGGAATGAAACCCTAATTAAATAATTAGGGTATTAGAATTTTTATATGAATTATTTTAAGAAAGAAAATATAATATATTAAGGTAGTAAATAAATTCTTAATTGAATTTATTGTTAATAAGGCTAAGGAAATTAAAACAAAATTTGGCAAAATGAGGGGGTAATACTCGGCCAAGAGAGGAGGGGAAATGAACATGTGCCCAAAATCTAGTAAAATCTCTTATGTGTCCAAGTAGCTCACTAACTCCCACATATGTGTCACCTTGTTATTTAAGCCATTTTATTTTTCAAGATTTGTAAGCAACACAAGGGATATGAGAGAGAGAAAACAATCTAATTTGGCTAAAAAGGAGGTGCAATGCACCCGGCACTCTTAGGGAGATTATGGCACATGCTATAATTTTTTTTTATTATTTTTTCTCAAGGTGAGTCACCACTCTAGCTTAGCCAAAAATATATTGGATAGATTTGCAAGTTATGCAAAAGATCCAAGAGAGAGAAAGATGAGATATACAAGAGAGGAGAGAGAAATTCATTACATTTATTTTCATTACTTCCAAATAGAGAGAAGGAAAAAGAATATAGAAAGCTAGTAAGAGAGAGCAAAGTCGGCGGTCAAAGAGGGTTAGAAGGAGAGAAGTTTTAGCTTCATACTACCCAAGTTCATCAACCATGATGGAAGAAAAAAGAAGATAGCTAAAAGAAACAAGGTATAAAACCTTTACCTCTAACTTAGTTAATGTATCTTTATTTTAATGATTTGATGAAATAAAGAACTTATGTTTTGAACTTTAAAACTCTTGATCTACTGTTTTAGAGTGTGTTATGTGTAGATCTAACCATTTTAGGTGTTGAAAGCTTGATCAAGAGAAAGTAAAGTAAAACAGTTTTTATAAAGCTTAGAAAAACTAGTGACTGCTGTCCCTACACAGAAAATTCGGGGTTAGCTAGAGTGCTCTAAAAATTTTGGATTTTTGGTATGTTATAGTACACTGAATAAGCTTTCCATAGACTCCGGAATGGACTAAATCCGACTTCGGAGAAGAGAGTTATGACATTTCAAAGTAGTAGTGTCAAAACTGTCCAACAAGTTCGGTGCAGTCCACTTGAACGGAATTTCTGGGCTGATATGTTCGGAATCTGGAAAAACATCAGTAGGGAAGAGTTGTAGTCCCGGAAGTTAGCTTCGCGTGGGCTCTAGAATTGCCTAAAAATGTTTTGAAACGAAAAAGTTATGACTATTTTAGTGAGAGAGGGTAAATCTGGCAAAAAGTTGAAAAACTGTGATGAACGCACACTTTTGGCGCTCTGTTTGGGTAGCCTATCATACCTGAAACCCAGCCCTGATATTTTTTAAATATACTTGGGTATGCCATGTATAACATATCCAAAAATCAGATTAATCGGAGTTACGAGCAACGCGTACGAAATTCGAAAATTAGCGGATTTGGTACGCGAGCGGCAGAGCGGCAACGCTGCTGGGCAGCAGCGTGCGCGCACTGGGAGTGCGACGCCGCGCTGCACTGCTAGGCAGCTGCCTGACATGCTTTTCGCGCACTGTTTTGATTAGTTTCCGTGATCCATTTTCGCGGTGTGAAATTTTATAAAATTCTATGCCATGAGGTCTATAATACGCCTGAAATTTCGCTGTTATATGACTCATGATTTGAGAATTAAAAATGAGCGAATATGCATGTTAGAACTAAAATTTGAGCGAACGCCGAACGTTGGCGTGTCGAGCGACTTTGACGTTCGACGTTCTGAATCGCGTTCCGATAAAATAATAAGTCATAATAAATTTATTGAAGTCCTACGGGGCGAGATTTGACTATAAGTGATATTTTATGCCGGAAAATTTCCTTTCGGGCATAAATAAAGCAATAAAAATATGTAATAAATATAAATTACATACTTAAGCGAAATAAAATCTATAGTTGCCTATAAAATTATTTTGTGGTGCAACGAAGAACGTGAAACCTTTGAAAAATTGTATTAATCATAAGAATGATATTTTGAGATTTTCGGAGTTCAAAGTGAGGTTTTTGAGCTGATTAATAAATATACATATATATAGCGATAATGCGAATATTCGTAAAACGAAAAATAAAGCGAATGTGCTAGCAGAATAAAATGTGTATATATGAGAAAATGGTCTGTGTTGACTTATGAACGGATAAAATGATATAAAAATTATTTAAATTAAAGAAATAATATAGTAAATTGAATTTTACTATAAAAGGTATGCATTAGTTGTTTAAACTCCGAATTTGTGAGTAAAGGTAAAAGATATTTCTTAAATGAAATTTAAATGGTTTAAGCTTCAAGATGTAAAATATTTACATCTTAAAATGTGTGAGACCTTTATTATTTATGAAAGAAGTAAAATATTATTACATGATTAATAATATTAGAAGGTAATTAAAATATTATTAAATGATTAATAATATTAGTAAATGATTTAAATATTATTAAATGATTAATAATATTTGTGAATGATAAATATTCTATTCAATGATTAAAAATATTAGACAAAAGTTTAAGATAATGGGTAAGTGATAGTAATATTATTAAGGGATAATAATATTACTAATGAGTTAAAGAATTATTCAATGTTTAATTATGTGGCTAAATGTTAGCTAATTTATTATTTAAGTAATAGTGTTGTGAGATAAAATGTATTATGCTAATTGGAGGATCGATCTTATTAATGATAGGTCTTTCATAAGAGATTAAATTAGATTGCATAGCGGTAATCAGCGGTTCAGGCAAGTTTTCCTTAACTCAAACTTGAGTTGCATGTTCAAAGCATGTTAATGAATAGTTGTTGTTGAATATTCACGTCTATATTGATTATTGATTCGCACGTTGTGCATATTGTAAACGTTCATCAGGTATGAAAGGCTGATCACCTTCATTACCATTTGGTTAAGTTAATATGTTCATGTTTATGCATGACAATTCATTTTTATTGACTTGGTCGTTCAGCTAAGAAAATTTGTTCATGCTCTTTCACAATGTTTATATTGTTGAAAGTTAGCTAGCTTATTGTTCAATTCTTTAAATCATGATATATCTTTATTGAATTTAAACTTGCTGGACAAATTTGATGTTCACCCTTGCTATATCATGATAAAAAAATTTAGATTAAGATGAAAGCTCGAGTAAAGACAAAGGCAAAGGCAAAGTCCAAGATTAAGCTATTATGCAGTTAGAACTATTAAATTTGCTAATGCGAATATTAATGTAAATCTTCTAAGATATTAAAGGTATGTATTAAGTTAAGGTTGTAGACCTTGGGGTTTATGTTGTAAAAGTTTAATGTATAAACAATTTATGTTTATATCTTCCGCAATAGTTATAGAAATAATATACCAGATCCTTGGTGATTAGGACCGGGATTTGGGGATGCTACAGTTGGTATCAGAGCTGTAGGTTAGAAACCTTAGGTAGGTGTACCTTAGGCTATAACCGCGGAGATGATGATAAGGAATAAACTCCGATCGAGTTTAAGCGATAAGAGATGAATTTTTAGAAATTCATTATTAAGTAAAGAGAAAGATAAATAAGATTCAAAGAAGAACCTTGAAATGCTATAAGGATAAGAATCTAGAGTTACCTGACTCCATTAATAAAAATGAAAAGTGATAATAAATAGACTATGTCTATAAGATGAGAAGCGTTAATAAAATCATAATATAATATGATTAAAGAGAAGAATAAGAAGATCGTAAAATAAAACGATCGTAAGTATAAGGAGAAATGATTACGAAATAAGATCACGACGTGATCAGATTAAATCGTTGAATAACATAAGATATGTTAAGTGATTAGTATGATATAGCTTGACGCTATAAAGAGAATGTACTATGAAATGGTACAATGTAAACTCAGAAAAGAGTGGTAAATGTTAAGATACGGATTAAAGAAAATTCGTATTAAGAAAAGAGAATGTTAGAATGGTGTGGGATTTCAATTGAGGACTCGTGTTAGCAGCTAAGTTGTATGATTCCTTGTATGGGCGGGAAATTTGTACTTGATTTTAGAATCACTTAGCCTCCTGGTCGATATAGTGGTTAGGTTGACCAATTCTTTGTATGGGCAGGGAATTGTTCGCTTAGCTTCCTATATTGATTAGTGGCCGAGTTTGATTTGACAACCACTTAGTTTCTGGTATTGATAATCATTGGAACCTAATGTCGCGCTACTTGTTATATGCATGTGGATAAGGTGATTCTTTTCTTATGTGCATAACGAATAGGTAGAGAATATAAGGTTAAGTACGAGTTCTTAAAACTCATACTTATGGTACGTTCGTGACTCATAATTATATAAAATATTTATGAACCCCTCAGCGAATGGACGCCAAAGGTCTGACTAGGACAAGTTCTTAAACTCATATGATTGTGAAAAGTTCCTGAACTCATAATGTGTGGCAAGTTTGATGAACCGGGTATAGGAAAGTTGTGAATGGAGCATTGAGGATTATACGAATAGATAGATCTATTAAGCAATGGATCGTTAGAGAAAATGAAGTTGATGGTGGAAGTATATGTATTCCAAATCTTCTAGCTATGCTAGACTTCGAAGTTTTTGACATCAAGCTAAATTCGCACTGATGTGCCTTTCGAAATAAAATGAATTTTTGTTATCCTCAACACATGGTGACAAGTGTGTAGGTGTGAACTTCGTACCACTAACACATCGTTACCTGTTGTGGCATGATGACACCAAAGATGATTTTCAAAGATTTTTGAACGGTTTAAAGAAGAGTCTATGCTAATTGATTCGGCTAGACAAAAATAATTTAAGATGTCAAAATGTATTTTTTATATCATCAATGTATCATGGAACCTGGTGCAAAGATGATAAAAATGATAGAGTTATCAATGCAGAATTACTTAGTGTCGGATGTGATCTAAAGATTGTCAGCCCACTATAGTATAATGTAGTATGACAAAGTCACAAAATGACGGAATTCTCAAACGGACTGTAAATATAGTGCGGTATCACGACGTCATAAAATGATTTTCAGAATTTTAAAGAAAAGTTAAGTGCCAATTAAATTTGGGCAGAAACATGTTTCGATTGAAATTCGAATTATTGGTACGAGTCTAAGCTATTTGATCTAGCTAGACAAATGTTTATGAAATTCAAAGTATTCTTTGAAAGCTTATGCCGAACCAAATTGTTTTGGTGCGGAATCTTATGATAAGTCTGAGGTGAACAACCCTAAAAATGGGGATATACTAATTGGATAAAATATTCCAATCTAAGAACGCATATAGTCGTTCCGATTACTAAGGTACAACAGACTGATCATCTAAAGTACCCGCATCGGTAGTTTACCTTCTTTGTGATTGTAAACATACCAAATATAAAATATTTCAGAGGTAGAGTACCTTTCTTTCGTAATTGAAAGAGGTAGCAGGTAGAAATACCCCTAAACCTCAAAGTTCATGATTTTATGATCCCTCAGACAGATATGAAAAATTTTAAACTCTTCCGAGTAATGTTGTGGTAGTATGTGATGATGAATATAAAATAGTGTGAACTCGTTGTGTACAAGTAGAATCTGAGATGATTGAATAAATGTTATTATGACAACCTAGTTTTGATAATTATTTAGAAGATGTAAACTCCTAGTGGGTAGTTATGATGAAATGTGATAATAGATGAGAAATTCTCAAAGGAGGAAATTGTAAAGGTTAAGTTAAAAACCTAGTTTTTATTAAGAGAATAAGCAGAGATTAGTATGCTTTAATTTCGGGGACGAAATTCTTAGATGAAGGGGTGAATGTGACAACCCGAGAATTTAGATAATTATTAAAATCCTAAAACGATGGATTAAAGGATATAAGATGAATCTAGACAGAAAATAAGTGTATGGATTTGACGTTTCTGTGAAAGAATTTTAAGGATTTCAAAATTTTGGAAAAGAACTTGAATGATTTGATAGACTATAAGTGATAGTCTGATAATGAGGTTTATGTTAGTGTATAAGTTCTTAAGAATATGTGTATATGGTGAATATATTAATATATTTACTTCAGTTAAATAAATTGTGAAGACAATTTATAGAAAGTAAAGAAAATAATTGGATAATGATATAATATTTAATATTATACCAAAGGATGTAAAGTAAAAATATGAGGTGAGATCCAATATATAAATATGTATATTGGTATCAACTAGTTAGTAAATTAAATTCATATTTGAATAAATGATGAATATATTAAATTATATATTTAATATTTAAATAAGTTATTTGAAAACAATTTATGGAGAGGAAGAGGAAATTAAATTTAATTATACAATATAAATTGTATAACTTGAATAAGTTATTTAATTATGGCATGAGAATTAAATGACCTAAATGGTTATCGTTATTTAGTGGTCCTTATATTTTATTTATATACTAGTGACCTAATCTAAGAGAATTGTGGAACATGTCACAAATTATTTTGTATGAATATGTGAGTAAGTGAATATGAATATTATATGATGGTTTATATTTGTTTATTATATAAACAAATAAAGGAAACTAAGGTAATCCTAATTATATATTAGGAATGAAGAATTGAATAACTTAAGGGTTATGGGATGAGAGAATTATGGTATTTAGAATATATACTAATTCTAAGAGATTTATTTTTTTTACATCTCAACTAATTAATTTTATAACCTAATTGTATCAAGTTTAATTGGGTTAAGAAATTAAGTGTACATGAATAAGGATTAAAATTATAATTGTGTGGAATGAAACCCTAATTAAATAATTAGGGTATTAGAATTTTTATATGAATTATTTTAAGAAAGAAAATATAATATATTAAGGTAGTAAATAAATTCTTAATTGAATTTATTGTTAATAAGGCTAAGGAAATTAAAACAAAATTTGGCAAAATGAGGGGATAATACTCGGCCAAGAGAGGAGGGGAAATGAACATGTGCCCAAAATCTAGTAAAATCTCTTATGTGTCCAAGTAGCTCACCAACTCCCACATATGTGTCACCTTGTTATTTAAGCCATTTTATTTTTCAAGATTTGTAAGCAACACAAGGGATATGAGAGAGAGAAAACAATCTAATTTGGCTAAAAAGGAGGTGCAATGCACCCGACACTCTTAGGGAGATTATGGCACATGCTATAATTTTTTTTTATTATTTTTTCTCAAGGTGAGTCACCACTCTAGCTTAGCCAAAAATATATTGGATAGATTTGCAAGTTATGCAAAAGATCCAAGAGAGAGAAAGATGAGATATACAAGAGAGGAGAGAGAAATTCATTACATTTATTTTCATTACTTCCAAATAGAGAGAAGGAAAAAGAAAATAGAAAGCTAGTAAGAGAGAGCAAAGTCGGCGGTCAAAGAGGGTTAGAAGGAGAGAAGTTTTAGCTTCATACTACCCAAGTTCATCAACCATGATGGAAGAAAAAAGAAGATAGCTAAAAGAAACAAGGTATAAAACCTTTACCTCTAACTTAGTTAATGTATCTTTATTTTAATGATTTGATGAAATAAAGAACTTATGTTTTGAACTTTAAAACTCTTGATCTACTGTTTTAGAGTGTGTTATGTGTAGATCTAACCATTTTAGGTGTTGAAAGCTTGATCAAGAGAAAGTAAAGTAAAACAGTTTTTATAAAGCTTAGAAAAGCTAGTGACTGCTGTCCCTACACAGAAAATTCGGGGTTAGCTAGAGTGCTCTAAAAATTCTGGATTTTTGGTATGTTATAGTACACTGAATAAGCTTTCCATAGACTCCGGAATGGACTAAATCCGACTTCGGAGAAGAGAGTTATGACATTTCAAAGTAGTAGTGTCAAAACTGTCCAACAAGTTCGGTGCAGTCCACTTGAACGGAATTTCTGGGCTGATATGTTCGGAATCTGGAAAAACATCAGTAGGGAAGAGTTGTAGTCCCGGAAGTTAGCTTCGCGTGGGCTCTAGAATCGCCTAAAAATGTTTTGAAACGAAAAAGTTATGACTATTTTAGTGAGAGAGGGTAAATCTGGCAAAAAGTTGAAAAACTGTGATGAACGCACACTTTTGGCGCTCTGTTTGGGTAGCCTATCATACCTGAAACCCAGCCCTGATATTTTTTAAATATACTTGGGTATGCCATGTATAACATATCCAAAAATCAGATTAATCGGAGTTACGAGCAACGCGTACGAAATTCGCAAATTAGCGGATTTGGTACGCGAGCGGCAGAGCGGCAGAGCGGCAACGCTGCTGGGCAGCAGCGTGCGCGCACTGGGAGTGCGACGCCGCGCTGCACTGCTGGGCAGCTGCCTGACATGCTTTTCGCGCACTGTTTTGATTAGTTTCCGTGATCCATTTTCGCGGTGTGAAATTTTATAAAATTCTATGCCATGAGGTCTATAATACGCCTGAAATTTCGCTGTTATATGACTCATGATTTGAGAATTAAAAATGAGCGAATATGCATGTTAGAACTAAAATTTGAGCGAACGCCGAGCGTTGGCGTGTCGAGCGACTTTGACGTTCGACGTTCTGAATCGCGTTCCGATAAAATAATAAGTCATAATAAATTTATTGAAGTCCTACGGGGCGAGATTTGACTATAAGTGATATTTTATGCCGGAAAATTTCCTTTCGGGCATAAATAAAGCAATAAAAATATGTAATAAATATAAATTACATACTTAAGCGAAATAAAATCTATAGTTGCCTATAAAATTATTTTGTGGTGCAACGAAGAACGTGAAACCTTTGAAAAATTGTATTAATCATAAGAATGATATTTTGAGATTTTCGGAGTTCAAAGTGAGGTTTTTGAGCTGATTAATAAATATACATATATATAGCGATAATGCGAATATTCGTAAAACGAAAAATAAAGCGAATGTGCTAGCAGAATAAAATGTGTGTATATATGAGAAAATGGTCTGTGTTGACTTATGAACGGATAAAATGATATAAAAATTATTTAAATTAAAGAAATAATATAGTAAATTGAATTTTACTATAAAAGGTATGCATTAGTTGTTTAAACTCCGAATTTGTGAGTAAAGGTAAAAGATATTTCTTAAATGAAATTTAAATGGTTTAAGCTTCAAGATGTAAAATATTTACATCTTAAAATGTGTGAGACCTTTATTATTTATGAAAGAAGTAAAATATTATTACATGATTAATAATATTAGAAGGTAATTAAAATATTATTAAATGATTAATAATATTAGTAAATGATTTAAATATTATTAAATGATTAATAATATTTGTGAATGATAAATATTCTATTCAATGATTAAAAATATTAGACAAAAGTTTAAGATAATGGGTAAGTGATAGTAATATTATTAAGGGATAATAATATTACTAATGAGTTAAAGAATTATTCAATGTTTAATTATGTGGCTAAATGTTAGCTAATTTATTATTTAAGTAATAGTGTTGTGAGATAAAATGTATTATGCTAATTGGAGGATCGATCTTATTAATGATAGGTCTTTCATAAGAGATTAAATTAGATTGCATAGCGGTAATCAGCGGTTCAGGCAAGTTTTCCTTAACTCAAACTTGAGTTGCATGTTAAAAGTATGTTAATGAATAATTGTTGTTGAATATTCACGTCTATATTGATTATTGATTCGCACGTTGTGCATATTGTAAACGTTCATCAGGTATGAAAGGCTGATCACCTTCATTACCATTTGGTTAAGTTAATATGTTCATGTTTATGCATGACAATTCATTTTTATTGACTTGGTCGTTCAGCTAAGAAAATTTGTTCATGCTCTTTCACAATGTTTATATTGTTGAAAGTTAGCTAGCTTATTGTTCAATTCTTTAAATCATGATATATCTTTATTGAATTTAAACTTGCTGGACAAATTTGATGCTCACCCTTGCTATATCATGATAAAAAATTTTAGATTAAGATGAAAGCTCGAGTAAAGACAAAGGCAAAGGCAAAGTCCAAGATTAAGCTATTATGCAGTTAGAACTATTAAATTTGCTAATGCGAATATTAATGTAAATCTTCTAAGATATTGAAGGTATGTATTAAGTTAAGGTTGTAGACCTTGGGGCTTATGTTGTAAAAGTTTAATGTATAAACAATTTATGTTTATATCTTCCGCAATAGTTATAGAAATAGTATACCAGATCCTTGGTGATTAGGACCGGGATTTGGGGATGCTACAAAAACCTCGTCCAAACAGAAGGCGGGCCTCATGAGGGTTCTGATACAGGGAATTCATATCCCGAGAAGTATCCTCGGTATTCTCCCAATCAAAAGAAAATCGAAACTTCTCACTAGGTTTAATAACCCTCTTCTTCGACTTCTTAGAACCCAAATACTGTTCTTTAATCACTTCCAATTCTTTCTCCCGCTCCTGTTCCGCCAATTTCTCCAACCGGACCTGCTCCCGCGACATCTGCTCTTCTCGGAGAACGCGCCGGCGCTTCGAGTCCTGGTCTCGATCCCAATACCGGTCTCTATCCCGATCCCTATCACGGTCGTAATCACGAGACGACCGGTGGTGGCAGTCTCTGTCCCTGTCAGAGGGATCGGAGGACGATTTTGCGGACTCGCCGGAAGAGGATCGGTGGATGAGTTGATGATGATTTGGTTGGTCGCGTTTCTGCTGAGCAATTTGGTCATGTCTGCATTGAAGGGCCATCTAGTGAGGAACACTGACTTTTTTATTTTTAATAAGAAAGAAAATAAAACAAAAATATTTTTATTTTTGAAAATTTTATAACATAAAAGTATTTTTATTTTTATTTTTAAAATAAAACATACATATTATAAATATTATAATATTAATTTTTATTAATATTATACATATTATAAATATTTTCTATCTCATTTTTAGCATTTGCATACTATATCCACGTGTCTGATTATTTGATTTCACACCATTTCTTTGAATTTTTTTTTTTAAAATGTCATGTAAGAAATAAATAAACAGACATACACTAAATTTGACGAAATGACCCAATTAAGCATTTTTTAAAATCACAGTGGACTAATTGCATTTTTTTAAAGTACAGTGGCTCAATGCTTACAACTCGACGAACATAATGGGGTAAATGTATTTTTTTCCAATTTGCAAGTATTAGGAATTTGGCTGATTGACTTGCCACGTATGAAATAACTTATTTTTTTTTTCAAAAGTCACGTAGGAAAATTGGTTCAATTTTTTAACGTCCGTAAGTAAAATTGGACGGAATGACTTGATTAACAATTTTTAAAAAACACAGTGGGCCAATTGAATTTTTTTAAGCTACAATGACTAATTACTTAAAACACGACGACCACAATAGGTGTAAAAGTGCTTTTTCCCGTTTTTTGTGTGATTTTGGAGGCGATTTCGGTTCTTTGCTCAGCCCTTGTCAAAACTTATATATGTAAAAAATGAGTTATAAGAAAAAATTTATATAAATTATTTTAAAAATTAATTACTTTTTAAAAAAAATATAAGTGAGAGAATATGGTCATTATAAATTACATTAAATTTACTACAAACTATAGTATTTTAAAATTAGAAAATATATCTATATGTGCTCAATTTTAATTTCAAAAATTATAAATCTGACCAAAAAATTAAAACTAGACACTTATTGTGAGACGGTGGAAGTGAAATATTTCATTGTATAAGTTTGCGTCCAAATAAATAATAATTTTGAAATGAAAAATGATGCGTTTTGGAAAAAAAAGGTCGAAATATTCTTATTGGGTTTATCTTATTTTTGGGCAACAATTTACTAGTCGTTGCAAAAAATTATACAAAATGCGCAAAAAATTTTTTATTGACAATGAATGTAGCCCATATTATGATACGAAATATAGCAAAAAAATAATTTTTCCCCAAGATGAGGAGAAAAACATCGATAACAAAAAAATTTAAATAGGCAGAAAATTATTTTTTTCTACTAACAAGTTGGCAACGAAATTTTGCAACAACATATGAATTTCGTTACGAAAAATGAAAGTCTTTCAGAAACTGAAACGAATGAAAAATTTTATTGCTAAATATGTATTTTTGGCAACGACTTTATAAGTCGTTGCCCGATAAATCGTAGCCCAATTTCCATTTTTTTGTAGTGGGATTAATAGAAGTGGAAGCGTCTACGTCGGAACCATTAGTGCTACTTAATTGGTGCGGTTGGTCGGTTTTTGACTAAATGGAGGCTGCCAATGATAAAAGAAGGACCGGTGACGTCGCTTGGATACAAGTTTGTTTAGAAATTTTTTGCCTCCATATAAAAATGTAACGTCATTGCATACTTTGTTACTAAATAAAAGAATTTGTGACAAACCAGTGTTGTCACTTATCCACTCATCTAATTAGTGACGCACTATTATCTCGTCACATAAAATTAGTATTTGTGACAATAAAAATTGTCATAATTTATTAATTTTTCGTCTTTACAAAATTTGCCTCCAAAATTTCTTAAATTTTTTTGCCTCCAAATAAAATTGTGACGATACGTCACATTATGTACTTTGTCACTAAATATAAGAATTTATGACAAATCATTTTTGTCACTTATCCACTCATCTAATTAGTGACGAATTATTATCTCGTCATATAAAATTGGTATTTATGACAATACAAATTGTCAAAAATTATTATTTTTCCATCTTTAAAAAATTTGCCTCCAAATTTTTTGAGAAAAATTTTGCCTCCAAATAAGATTGTGATGATATTACGTACTTTGTCACTAAATATAAGAATTTATGACAAACTATTTTTGTCACTTATTCACTTATCTAATTAGTGACGAACTATTATATCGTCATATAAATTTGGTATTTATGACAATACAAATTGTCATAAATTATTATTTTTCTGTCTTTAAAAAAATTTTCCTCCAAAATTTTTCAGAAAAATTTTGCCTACAAATAAAATTGTGATGAATTTGTATTTGTCATCACTAAATGTGAACATTAGTGACGAAATCACATTGTCACTAAATTTTACAAATAATTAATGACAAATTATTATGTTGTCATCGAAAAAAATATTGTGTGACAATAAATACTGTCATCAATTATTACAAAATGTCACTACAAGGTTTCCCTCCAAAAAGTTGGTACGAAATTCTACCTCCAAAATAATTTGTGACGAAATTTTGTTAATTGTCATCAAATGTGTAAATTAGTGACGATATAAATGATTAATAATAACAAAGTTAAAGGTCGTCACAAAAGAAAGTTTTCGTGACGATTATGAATTTCCATATGTTTATCAAATTTTTATTCAGATATGAGAATACAGAGTAAACAGAAGTGCCCTGGGTGCCTATAGGGGCATATGTTTTCATTTGTTTTTGCTGAATTGGTTGATGATTCTTTTATTAGGTCTGCATCTCCTGTTTGTGCAGGTTACGTCTCGTGGTGGCATCGACCAGGTATGATGGAAAATGGATGGACGCTGCACTGAACTGTCATGATGTATAATGCACTGCATTTGGTAAGGAGCCTAGGCGTACAATGAATGCTAGTGAGTGCGTTGCTAAAGGTTGTGCTCTAGAATGTGCTATTCTCTAGAGTCATCCACGCTTCAATGAGCTGCTTGAGAACATATTTACTGTAGGTGCTCGTGCATTTAATTTTGAGGATTCCTTTCATGTGTTTTTTTTTATTTTACAAGTTATCAACATGATGTTGCTTAACCACTCAATATTGTCTGTATATAATACTACACTATTGATGTTGTTATATTTTGTGGATGTAGTAATTTGAAACGGTAAACGAATGGTATTATTGGGATGTATTTTGAATGGTTGATACATTTTGGCTTTAAATTTAAATGAGAATTTAGACCTTTTAGCTTTATATCATGGCATTAGCATATTGCAGGTGCATTGGTAATATAGGTAAATCACAACTTTTTTTTTCTTTTTTTTTTATCTACAACATTTTAAAAACGTTGTGGAATCATACCTTCTACAATGTTTTTAGCCAGAAAACGTTGAGGAATCATACCTTCTACAACGTTTTAAGCATCTGCTAATTTTTGGATAACAAATCTACAACGTTTTTTTTCTTAAAAACGTTGTGTAATGTGCTTAACTACAACGTTTTAAAAACGTTGTGTAAGAGTGTCAAATAGATAACACCCTTAATCATGACATTTTTCTGACTGAACCACAACGTTTTTTCCGCGTTGTCTAGTTACTGTTTTGTAGTAGTGTAATGTGAGCATTATTATTAAATATTGTTATATACCACCATGTGTGATATAGGAGCATGTAGGTAGTTGTGACACCCTCAAATCCGGGTACTTCAATTCCCACATGATTTGGTGTTCACTATTTAAACATCATATGTCTATCTACCTATAAATAATGAAAACATAAATAGATAGAAATAAATCATCTCCTTAAGGAGTTACATAAACAGAAATAAATACATAAATCCCAGGTCATACTAACCTTAAATCTTAACTGCGAAAACATAAATAATTAATCGTCTTACACAATAATAACATAAGTCTAAAACATAAATACATCATCATATCAAACAACAAGTCTTCATCACTTGTTAATCTTGCCCTTGACTTTACTAGTAGAAGGCTCGTCAGACCCTTCGTTCTTAACTACAATGTTATTATTACGCACGAGTGAGCACGATTGCCCATACGTATAATAATGAAACACAATATAATAACATGCGAGTGAATCAAAGACTTCTGGAATAAAACTCAAATTTTGAATCAAAAATAAATAACAAGAATCAAAAGAATTCTGAGGGTCATAAGACTTTGAACTATGTCCTAGGTTATCAAGGGTTAAACTTGAAACCTTTAACAGTCATAAGACTATGGACTCTTCTACTCGTACTTAGGGGGATCAGCCCTTAGTACCATATTGTGCACAATATCTTAATGCTAACGCATAAGAAATCCCTATACAGGGTTGTTCATCTCAGTTTGACATCAGAGCCCGCACCAAAGGAAGTTTGGTTTGGATAAATCAATAAGGGTTCTAGAATTTAGAATGTTCATCAACTATGGACTAGTCGAATCAATAAGGGTTCGCTAGTCTAACAAGGTTCAACAATAATTGATATTTAAATCGAATAACATTCTCAAGAGGTATACATTAGAATAAGTATTGTATAACAGAATCGTATTTTGAAAAGATTAATAAATAATAAGAACTTGCTCGATATAGAACATAAGTCTGGAATTTGATCAATGTAAAGAGATAAGTTTATAAACTTGCATAACGATAACAAGTAGGTTAAGAAAACTTGCCTCGTGCGTAGATTACACGTTAATTATACACGTTCCTTGATTTAATCCTACATATCATTTTCATTCACAATACCAGTCAATTATAACATAACCAATCATCACAAGTTTATTCTTTTGTATAAATTCTGGTTATGACTATACTTAGTCAAATTACTACACTTATTGTCATATAATATTACACTACACGAATAATAAGCTAACTATGCGTTCAATAATTCAATCCACACGTAAATGCATTATTGACATGTTAAGAATCTATTTTAATGTCTCATTATACGTCTAACATATTTTTATGTTCATTAGATTAGATTACTATCATATTCCTAGACTTGAACAATTACAAATTTCATTTCTGGACCAATCTGCAAAGTGGCACTGCGGCGCCACTATTGAGCTTGTTCTCGGCGCGGTGGAGCTGCGGCTTGGCCTTTGGCGCTGCGGCGCGGGCCTTAAGGCTTGGAGCTGGCGCCGCGGCGCGGCGAACCAGTACCAGTTCTGCAATTCGCGAAAAATTACAGAACATGGCCAAAACCTCCAATTAATTTATTCTTACATGAAATTAGACATACCCAAACACTGTAATGCACATATAACTACTACTCAACCTTTCTAGGATGATTTTAACAAGTTAAAACACATAATTTATAGAATCAAAACATTTAATTTTATTGTTCTTGGTGTTCTTGAATGTTTTGAAAACAAAACATGAAAATTAACACTACAGGTTCGTTATAACACCAAATCTATCCATTCGAAGTTTGATTTCTTCGTTTTAACATACATAATTATATACCAGTGTAAAAATTATGATACAACATATGATTAACGTATTAAAGTTGCATGTAAGGGCCATATGACCATATTTTATACTCTATATTTTGAAGAAAGTATATACGACATTTTTTTATGAAACTGATGCTATGGAATTATACAATATATATAGTAAAACATGATATGATAACATCTTATCACATATATAACACATAATCATTTCAACTACAGAGACTCTAAGTTTTCAATTATAGAGACTTACACAAATTTTCCATAAAAACTTCAAATGACGTAAATAAAAACTTAAGTTTAAGGGTTTACCCTTGATTGCTCTGCTTGGATTACACAAGGGTGATAACAACTTCCAATTTCTCACAATCCTTCTCTTTTACTCTCACTGATTCTAAATTCTCTCTGAATTTCTTTGCCAAGCTTAAAAATTAACGAATAAAACGTATTTAATTTATAAAATTGAGCGCAGTTGTGGTCAGTTAACCCAATTTGTGGTTAACTGTCCCAACTCCCAATAAGGCTTCGTTTGGCTAGCCTTAAATGGCTCAAATCCATTTAATTTAATAAATCTTTTATCCTATAGTTTAATAGTGTCACACCCCTTTATAAAATAAATTAAATATCTTATTTACTTTAATTTAAATAAAAATATGATAATTTCTTATTAATTCACATAGTCACATAATTAATTTTCTCATTTATTAATTATGTCAAATTATTAATTTTCTCATTAATTATTAATTTAAATAAAATATTATTAGGCTTATTAAATATTTCTTTTAATTCAATAAGCTCACATAATTACATACTTTGAATAATCAAAATTCTCAACATTAATTTAATAAATATAACACATATAATTAAATTAATCTACCACAATTCCATCAATTAATTATTTAATCCAATAATTAAATCATCAAAAATATTTATTTAATTCAATAAATATTCAAATAAAACTACAAAAATCTTGTCTGTCACATCTTTTCCCCCTTAAAAGGATTCTATCCTCAGAATCACGACTCAATCAATCTGTCCCGTTACATTCTCCCCCCTTACAAAGATTTTGTCCCCAGAATCGCTTACACATTATTTAAGTAAATAAATCAGGGTAATTCTTCATCATATGCTCTTCGAGTTCCCACGTAGCTTCTTCAGCGTTGTGGTTCCTCCAAATTACCTTAACAGAATGTATCACTTTATTTTTAAGAACTTGTTCTTTCCTGTCAACGATTTGAATAGAAATTTCTTCGTAGGATAAGTCTTTCTCAAAATATAGGGGTTTATATTCAATCACGTACTTGTAATCGGGTTTGTAGGGTCATAAAACTGAAACATGGAAAACGTTGTGGACATTCTCGAGTGCTGGAGGTAAGGCTACCTCATACGCAACTTCCCCGATTCTTCGCAGCACTTCGAAGAGTCCAATGAATCTTGAGCTTAATTTCCCTTTCTTTTCGAACCTGATCTTTCCCTTCCAGGGAGAGACTTTCAAAAACACATAACTACCTAATTCAAACCCAACATTTTTACGGTGTGGGTCGGCGTATTTCTTCTGCCTATCTTAAGCTGCTACCAGTCTTGTTCGGATCACTTTAACTATCTCTGTTGTCTGCTATACCAATTCTGGACCTAGTAATTGTCTCTCGCCAACTTCATCCCAATATAGCGGAGTTCTGCACTTTCTGCCGTACAATGCTTCATAAGGAGGCATGCCAATACTAGCGTGGTAACTATTGTTGTAGCCGAACTCTACGAGCGGTAGATGATCATCCCAATTTCCTTTAAAGTCCATTACACAAGCTCTTAACATATCTTCTAATGTCTGAATTGTTCTTTCACTCTGCCCATCTGTTTGAGGGTGATATGTCGTACTCATTCGCAACTGCATACCCATGTATTCTTGTAGACATTTTCAGAAGTTCGATGTAAAGCACGGATCCCTATCGGAAACAATTGACACTGGAACTCCGTGCCTCGAAACAATCTCTTTCACATATAATCTTGCCAACTGATCTAAGTTGAATCTGATTTTGATCAGAAGAAAGTGTACAAATTTCGTCAATCAGTCAACATTAACCCATACTGCGTCATAGCCTTTCTGAGTTGTCGGAAGGCCAACCACGAAATCCATCGTAATATATTCCCATTTCCATTCTGGGATCTCCAACAGTTGTAGGAATCCACTCGGCCTCTGATGTTCTGCTTTCACTTTCTGACATGTCAGACACTTGGCAACACACTTTGCAATATCTAGTTTCAAATTTGGCCACCAGAAATGTTGTCGAAGATCTTGGTACATCTTGGTACTACCAGGGTGAATTGAATATCGTGTGTGAACTATGAGCTTCACTCAAAATGTCTTCCTTAATTTCTGGTACTAGCGGTACCTAAATTCTGCTCTCAAATCTCAGTATTCCTTCCTTGTCCATCTTGAATCTCAGTTCGGTTCCTTTGAATATCTCCTTTTTCACCTTTTTACATTCTTCGTCCTGAAGTTGAGCCTCCTTAACTTTATCCAGTAGGGTTGTACCAGATTGCATCTGGAACAGCTTCTCATAAATCTCTATAGGATACTTTACTTCCAACTCCAGTTTCTCCATTTCTGAAATTAGCTCCTCCTGAGCGGTCAACGTCATCAATTTCTCCCGACCCTTTCTACTTAAGGCATCGGCAACCACATTTGCCTTACCCGGATGGTATAAAATCTCATATTCATAGTCCTTAATTAACTCCAACCACCTTCTTTGGCGCATATTCAAGTCCTTCTATGTAAAAATATATTTTAGACTCTTATGGTCTGTATATATTTCACACTTCCCACCGTAGAGATAGTGCCTCTAGATTTTCAAAGCAAAAACCACTGCAGCTAACTCTAAGTCATGGGTCGGATACCCCTTCTCATAATCCTTCAATTGTCGTGACGCATACGCAATGACTCTGCCATTTTGCATGAGCACACAACCAAGTCCTTTATGCGATGCATCACTATAAACAACAAAATTTCCTGTATCATCCGGAAGAGATAACACAGGTGCCGAACTCAACCTTTCTTAAGTTCTTGAAAGCTTTCCTCACACTTCTCCGTCCAAACAAATTTCACAGCTTTTCGAGTCAAATTTGTTAATGGGATTGCGATCTTGGAAAAGTCTTGTATGAATCTTCTGTAATATCCTGTCAATCCAAGAAAACTTCGTACTTCCGACGACATTCTCGGCTGATCCCAGTTTATCACGGCTTCGACTTTGGATGGATCTACCGAAATTCCGTCTTTATCAATCACATGTCCAAGAAATTGTACCCGCTCGATCCAAAATTTGCATTTTAAAAACTTGACATACAACTTCTCCCTTCTTAAAGCCTCTAATGTTAACTTCAAATGCTCTTCATGTTTTTCCTTGGTTTTTGAATATACCAAAATGTCATCTATAAATACCACTACAAATTCGTCCAAAAACGGCTTGAACACTCCATTCATTAAGCCCAGGAATGCTGCAGGAGCATTCGTTAGACCAAATGACATTACCAAAAATTCGTAGTGACCATATCGTATTCTTAATGATGTCTTTGGTACATCCTCTGGTCTCACCTTCAGGTGATGATAAACGCTCCTCAAGTCTATCTTTGAAAAGTAACTCGCTCTCTTCAATTGATCAAAGAGGTCGTCGATCCTCGGTAATGGATATCTATTCTTAATCGTGACCTTATTCAGTTCTCTATAGTCGATGCAGAGCTGCATCGTTTCGTCCTTCTTCTTCATAAATAACACCGGCGCTCCCCACGGCGATACGCTCGGTTGAATGTACTTCTTGTCCAGTAATTCTTGTAGTTGTACTATCAATTCTTTCATTTCTACTAGTCACATTCGGTACGGTGCCTTTGATATTGGAGCCGTTTCTGGTGCCAAATCGATCACAAACTCAACTTCTCTGTCTAACGGAAGTCCTGGCAGATCGTTCGGAAATAAGTCGACGAAGTCCCTCACTACTAGTATCTCCTCTACTTTTGGATTCTCTTTACGACTGTCGACTATGTAAGCTAGATATCCTACACAACCTTGTCTTAACAACTTCTTAGCCTGCATCATCGTCAGATAACTCGCTTGTCTAGGCAACTTGCTACCATAAAACACAACCTTTGACGAAGTCATAAGGTTAATACACTTCTTCTGGCAATCAATTACGGCTCCGTAATTAAATAACCAATCCATACCCAAGATAACATCAAATTCTCCAAGTCGAATAGGGATAAGATCTACGTTCATGATATTACCCTTAATATCCACTCTACAGTTCTTATGTACGTACTTAACAGGCATTATTTCTCTATTCTTAATTTCTATGTTCATGGGGTGTTCTAACTCATCCTTAGGCAATTCTAAGTTCTTAGCAAAGTCATCAGATATAAATGAACAAGTAGCACCCTAATTAAATAATACATAAGCATTAACTTTATTGATCGGAATGATACCTGACACCACATCATGAGACTGCACATCATCCTACACTGTCATGTTAAATGTCCTAGCGGTCGATCGGTTGGTTGCGGTTGGTCCCGTGATAGTTAAAGCACTTCCATCGCTATTTCCCCTGCTCCCTCCTGCTCTTGCCCCTCTAGATCCCTTATTGGGACAGTCCCTTGCCAGATGGTCCTTTGAACCGCAAGTGAAGCAGGCGCCCTTCTCTGGGTTAGGACAGTTAGGTGCTATGTGGCCTTCCTGACCACAATTGTAGCACACCTGTTTTCCCTTCATACAAACCCTGTAGACACTCGAAATTTTTTGCACACCTGTTACTGACATTGCAGGAGGGCAGATTCGTCTTTCAGATATAACCCTAGAAGACAGCTCATATCCAGTCTAGATACTACTGAAAACTCAGTCTCAACCCCGGAATACACACCGAGAGTATCAATTCTAACCTCAGAGATAACCCCGAGGCCTGCAGTTCCAATACCGAAAATTCCACCGGAGAAGATAGATTTATCCCAGAGATAACCCCGAGATATTCAGTCTCAGTCCCGACACCGGGAATAGTAGCGCCAACCTTGGAGATAACCCCAAGGAATGCAGTTGCAGTTTCAGAGATAACCCCAGAAATGCTTGTTTCAAAGCCATGCAAGCAGTTTCAGAACACTCGGCACTCACACCGAGGCACTCGGTACAAGACCCGGAGATGACCCCGGGAAGACAGGCACACCTCAGAGATGACACTGAGGACCTTCAACACTTGCAGTAGTCCAATCTCAGAGATAACTCTGAGCAACGTCTGCTTTATCAGCCCAAACCGGAGATAACCCCGGTGAGGGAAAAAGTCGTCATCTTGCCACCTTGACGCCACATCGTGCCGTCTCAATATCTCATACATACATTTCTACACAGTAATGTCCCACAAGAACCAAGGAAGTCCAATTCCGAGTGACTATTACGCAGGGTAACGGATAGAATTTGAAGCTTGAAGACCGGAGGGCATGGTCCCATCTTCCTAACTTCGTACAACCTCTAATCCCATGTCATTACGTAACTTTCGACAATGGCGGTCCAAAATAGGTCTTACACACCTCAGTCGGATGCCCAGATTGAAGTTCTGAAAGATTGAGCAGACATCACGTTGTATGCGTGCACGTACATCGAGATGGCGGGACCCGCGAAGCCCGGGGCACCCCGTGTAGCCGCAGGTACACCTGCGGCTTTCCCTCTATAAATAGACGGCTTGGGGTGACCATTTTGTAAGAGAAAAAGGCGAGAAAGCCTGTCTAATTTACTCTGTACACACCCTAAACTGAGTGATTTCTCATTTTAAACAATTGTAAGCTCATATATAGCTACTTTTTACCCGCGGGAGCTGAGTGTTCATCCACTTAAAGCTATAGAAGTCTTCTTTGGCAGTCAACTGTAAGCCTTCTTACACACTTTAAACCCTTTCTCTTTATCTTTGCACACACCATTCTTCACATTGAGAGTCGTGTTGCGTGTGTATGCCTGGACTTCAGTCCGTGGTATCATTTCTGTTTGTATATATATATTCTTATATATATATATATATATATTTATATATGGACTAATATTATCGAGTTATGCCTCGATTGAGCCTAGAATTATGTCTGGAACGTTTAATTGCTTATATAAATATATATTTATATATATGAACTGTTGTCGAACTTTGTTCGATGAGCCTAGATTTTATATCCGGTGCGTTTATATGCTTATATATATATATATATATATATATATATATATATATATATATATATATATATTTACATTTCGTCCCGCCTGGAGTTTACTTCGTAGCGGTTGACCGTTTTTATTGCTTTATGTACATTTCGTCCCGCCTGGAGTTTCCTCCATGGCGGTTGATTGCTTTTACAGCTTTATTTACATTTTGATCCCCCATAGAAGTGCTTCGTGGCGGTTGATCATGTCAATATATATATATATATATATATATATATATATATATATATATATACGGTCAGGATCAAGAGCATTCTCCTTAAATAGCATTCCTCCTTAAATAGCATTCTTTTATTAAAACTACGTCGTTTTGGAGGAACGCGGTGGCATTTTTTTAAATATGCGGTGGCATTGTATTTACAAAAATGTCACCGCGTCCCTCCAAAATGACGTAGTTTTAATAAAAGAATGCTATTTAAGGAGGAATGCTATTTAAGGAGAATGCTCTTGATCCTTACCGTATATATATATATTTGCCGTTTTTATATATTTACATTTTCGATCCCCCATAGAGGTGCTTCGTGGTGGTTGATCATGTATATATATATATATATATATATATATATATATATATATATATATATATATATATATATATTTACAGCTTTTATATATATAACTGCTTACTACGTTCATATCAATTGCGGCATTATGTGAGCTTAGGAATCATGTGATCACAGATTCAGTTTACTGAATCTAAATTCGGTTCCCGTGATGGACATTTTCAGCTGTAAGCAGCTTGTAAATTTATTCACGATGTTTGGATTTTCTCAGATAGTTTTCATGTCCACGAGGAGTTCGGAACTGATTTGTACATTATTTTCTCGAAGATGCTTCGCATCTCGAAAATAAAAACAATCAAGCTGAACATTTAATAAAATAGAAAGGCCCCAATTACTATTGAGCACAGGGTTTGAAAAACCTCTTTTTACAAAACATCATTGCTATATCTTGTTTAAAACTGAATTTTACACAAATTCAAACCCTTTGTATATAGGTGCGAACGAGGCATAGCACTACTTCCCAATAATAGCATATTGACCCACACACACACACATTCATATAACAGTTTCTTAAAAAGTGGTGATCACCGTGGCAACACGGATGTCGGGGGGGGGTGCCTAACACCTTCCCTCCGCATAAGCAAGTCCCCGGACCCTAATGAATCTCGGTTTCACAGACCCGTTTAGCAGTGTCACATCACTGGGTCAATGTGCAAACCTTTTCTAGTTGTGTTGGTACAACCAGTTAAAAAATCAACTGGCGACTCTTAGCAGTCTATCATCGACATTACACATGTCGGACCTTTTTCGCTTGTTAATTTTTCAAACAAATCTCACCTAAAATGAGAACACAAAAGAACAAGACTAGAAAAGGGACAAGTAAAAATCCCGACATCGACAGGTGGCGACTCTGCTGGGGACTCCAGTAAGAGGACTTAAGCCGCTATTACAAGCTTTTCAAAATTGTTATATACTTGTGTGTGGATGTTACATTTACATTTGATGAATGTGTACGAATGCATTTTTACTGCACTGCAATATATCTATCTGTGATATTAGTACTTCACACATGTCATCATTTTCATAAACGGTGAGACACGTTGTATGTGAATGTATGTTGTGTGGTTCCTCCATCAGGAGGCTATCCTGTCGGTGTTTGATTACTGGACTCGTAGGAAGACTAATTTCAACAAGGCTCAGGAAAGGCACCACCCAAATTCGCTCCAGTTGAAAGACCGAATTAACTTTTCGTTGAGTAAATTGCGATAATTTTGGAACCTTCGTGCCAAAAAGTCACGAGAGAAACCTAAGATAGGTCAGCCTCTGATAAACCAAACACGGAGGAAAGTCTCTTCATGCTTTCTCATTTCAAATTACTCGTAAAGTCAATTACTTGTAATTTCATTCCATATTCATATCCATGTAATGAGAAATATGAAGAAAAATGTGCATATTTAAATTAACATGCTATCCTGTATTACAAACAGCTAACATCCGTTTTGTAGGATAATAATCCTAAAACGGACACATCACATAGCATGTAAACATTTACACAATTCCTAATACTAAACTATGCAAGTTTTGTCGCAGGGAAGCACTCGGACCTATTACCCGGTCAAAATCCAAAAAGGCCACAGGCCTACAGTCAATCATATCTTCATCTGACCAATCTAATCCAGTTTCTCACGAAGAATTTGACAGATTAAGTAAACAAATTATAGACTTGGTTGTTCTGCTTAAAGAACTACATCAGTCTACTCAAGGTACGAAGATACCTATACATGCTGAATCTTCTACACAAGGAGGAACCCAAGGTTCTGATCAAGCCATTACAGTACCTACGCTCCAGTTGGATACAACCAACAAAATTCATGATACCACCCATCTCAAAGGAGATCTAGACACCGGTAACATCAAGAAAAAGGTCCTTTAAATGAAAGTAACCCTTCATTCTATCAAAGGAATTAGAGCACATGGGAGTGTATCATATGCTGACCTTTGTATATTCCCTGGTGTTCATTATCCAGAATAGTTCAAAATTCCTAATATTGAAAAATATTATGGGTTAGGAGATCCTTACACACATTTGAAGGTGTTCATTGGAGAACTTGGATCTTATGCAGAGGACGAGAAGCTTAGAATGTAGTTGTTCCAAAAGAGTCTGACTAGAGAAGCCCGTTCGTGGTATACCAGATTAGACAACTCAAAGATCCATAGCTGGGAAGAGCTAGCTCATGCCTTCCTTACACAATACAGCTTCTAGTCTCAGATGGCTCCTGACCGGTATCAGATTACCAAGGTCAAGAAACAATCTACTGAGTCTTTCAGGGAGTATGCTCAAAGGTGGAGACGCCTTGCTGCTCAAGTGATTCCTGCTATGACAGAGTCAAAAATGGTTATGACCTTTATTGACATACAAGAAGCTCCTTTCTATGAGAGAGTTTTAGTTTGCATTGGTAAACCATTTTCTGAAATGATTAAACATGGAGAGATAGCTGAGATGGGATTGAAGTTAGGAAAGATTCAAGACCTAACCGCTCTTAAAGCTGTTGCTGAGCACATCTAATCCGGAACTTATGGAAATAACCCCCGGAGGGTCCATAAAAAGAAAGAGGAGGATGTTTCTTTGATACTCCAAAGTCAAAAGGGCAATCAGAATATGCCTATTCAGAGGAGAAATTACACTCCCTTTCAAGCACAATCTTCAAACCCTCCATTGACTAAAGGTGGAGAAGCCAAATGCCCTCGAGTAGGAGACTCACTAGAGAACATTCACAATCTTCTGACCACTCAGAAGAAAATTACGCATCTTCTACCACCATCCAACCCTAATTGGAGGGGTTTCAATGCTGCTCAGAAATATGCTTATCATGTCGGGCCACCTGGACATGATACTCAAGATTGTTGGGCCTTGAAACATAAGATCCAAGATTTAATAGACAACGGTGAGATCGTGGTCACCAAACCAGATCAACCTCACGTACAAGACAACCCTCTTCCTCCACACAAAGAAGAAGAGGTCAACATGATTAATTGGAGCAATGGATAGAGTTCCGAATTTAACTATGAATCATCCCAGATCATCAAAGACGGTGTTGACAAATGGGATTATGCAAAGTTCCAGTTTATGATGGAACGAAAGATGAAAGCTCTATGTAAACAGATTCAACAATTGGTAGAATTGGTGACCTATCAGCATCAAGTTACACGCCAATTAATTAGCCAGGAGCATGCTAGTCTCCTTCCCTTGGTTATGAATACTCCCTCGTCACCTTCAAAATATGAAATATTGGAGGATAAAGTGATGAAGAGAGCAACTGCCAAAGCCCGTCGGGATTTTGCCAATAAAAAGGAATTCACATACCTGGGCCAACCTATGGAAGAGATACTTCAGATGCTAATCAATGAAGGAAGAATCACATCCCTTCTACCTCCAGTTAATCCCCGTTCAGGACGGTTCAATCCTAATGGAGTATGTCAGTATCACTCCCATTCTCACGGTCACAGCACAGAAGAATGCTGGGCACTCTGCCACTTTATTCAGAATCTAATTGATAGCGGTGTCCTGCAACTGGCAGACAACGATACCGTGCTATTTGAGAGTAAACATACTTGTCCTACTAAATAGAAGGGATTGGTGGCAGTTATTGTAAGACCCCAACTTATTAATGAATAAAATCAAATTTTCTCTAAATATTATTGTGAATAATAAGGGGTTAATTTGATATAATACTTTGGTTATGGGTGAAATGTGCAAATTTTGCAAAATAAGCAAGTGGTTATAAAATATTTATTTTTGGTCGGTGAATATTCGGTTGGTCGTGGAATATTCTTGCTGTCGGGGAATATTCGTACGACGACGCAGCCTTGTGTGGGCCCCATAACGGAAAGCGATTGAATGAAGAAAACGACAAGTATAAGTTGTTTATAAATAACGGCGTAGTTGTTACCGTTAATACTGTTGGAATACCCGGTGGTTAAAATACAGTAGCACACGGTATTGCACCAATTATTGATTCTTACGTAAGAAGGCACTACTCAATAATTGTTACAGTAGTTATTATTCAATATTTTATTTTATTGATTCAATAATTGCTGCGTTGATATTTTATATTATTGTTGTTTCAATAATTGTTGCTGCACAGTATTTTCATTTATCAGATCAATAATTCATATTATTTGAATAATATTATTAGATAACATTATTGGCAATGTCTAGAAAGTTCTGTCTAAGGAGAGGTTTGGTCATCTAATTACGCGCCAGTAAGGAGAAATCCTTATTGGAAAGCCCCCTCTTTCCTGGGAACGGCCTGGTTGTCATAAATGTGATTCTGTAATATTATTTGTGAATAATTAATTATTGATTCATATGATAAGGAAATATTTATTTTATGTGGATATAAATGAGGGATATATTTTTGTGGTTAAAAATGAAGGAGTTAATGTTGAGATTTTTGTCAGTATTTTTGTCGGAATGGAGGTATTAAAAATCAGGGTTTTTGAGATAGTTTGCGGGGGTTATAATTTTTAATCCGACCGTTGGATCGTGGTAATTTTTGGATATGTTATACATATATAAGTTGAGTATATGTCCACAAATTTTGAACCGTTAAAAATGAACGTATGATTTATTACGAATTTTACAAGATGACTGGTTCAGAAATTGTTGAATTTTCGGAGTTTATCATTTTGGTGGAAAATTCTAGAATTGGTGGGCCCCACTTGTGGTTGGTGAAGAAATGTGCTGAATTATATTTCAAATGTGGTGGGTGGGAATAGTAGCAGGTAAAACCATCAGGTTGCAGGTCAAACCTACCAAAATTTTCCTATAAATAGAGGGCTAAGTTAGAATTGAAAATCACACCAGAAATAAGTTTTCTCTCTTTCTCTCTCTAGATTATTGAGTGTATTTTGTGAGTATTTAGATACTTTGAGAGTTTCTATTCATCAGAGCAAGTTTCTTTCAGCCTTATACCGGTATTCCGACCAGAAGTACTGATATTTTGAGGTAAGGGATATTATTTTCTTCTTAAATGATATTATTTTCTTCAATATCATTATGCTGAAATATTAATACGAGTTTTTATCAAATTTGGAACTTTTTGTGTCGGGGTTACTATTCATGTATACGGCACTATTCACGAATACGGCACTATTCACCGAAAAATAAAATTTTTCCTTTTTGTCCGAGATGTCTATTATGGTTACTATCTTTGATTGTATCCATGTTTTGATCTTTATTTTTGAATTCTGCTTCACAATTGATTATTATGAAGTATTATTGATCTTGGATAAACTGTTATACGAATCCTTAATATTTGTCCTTCTGTCTCACTGGATTCGTTCTCTTTAAGATATTTTTCATCATCCTCAGTCCTAAATGATGATATTACTGAATATCTTTGGCCTGTAGTGCAAAGATGTATAATTACTTGATGAATATCTTTGGCCTGTAGT
Organism: Panax notoginseng; assembly: GCA_016801055.1. Taxonomy (NCBI): domain Eukaryota; kingdom Viridiplantae; phylum Streptophyta; class Magnoliopsida; order Apiales; family Araliaceae; genus Panax; species Panax notoginseng. Next base: position 116,492,982 of record CM029012.1, read on the forward strand.
GCAAAGATGAACAGGTGTTGAGATGAACATGACCGACTGATGATACAAATGAATATCTTTGGCCTGTAGTGCAAAGATGAATATTTGGTTAAAGATGATTATTAATTGATGTTACAGGGATAAAATATTGATGATGAACTTTTAAATCTTAGAAGATAGTAGAATTCTTTCTCTACTTGACTCTTCTAATGGTTTGCTGTTTCCGCTGCAGTTGTTGATCTAAAACTTGTTGTCGATTATATTTTATCAGATTTTTTTTCCTGTTGAAGACTAACGATAATTTGTTGAATATTATCTTAGTCATAATATTCTTTACTGGGCTAGTTGAGCTCACCCTTTTCCTTTTTGTTCCATTTTTCTTCTCAGGAGGTGAGAACATAGCAGGATCTAGTCGGGGTATGGAGTGATGGTTCTAAAAGATGTTTTAGCAGTCCTCACTATTTCTGTAAAATAGTGTTTGAATAATTGTAATGAGGACTTATTTGAGTGTGGATATTGTCTAGAAGACAATATTTGTATTTAAACTCACAGTATGTGTTGTCGTATTTTGCACGACAATTGTAATAATAAAGTTGTAGTTATTTTCTGTACCATGTATTTGGCGACTCAGAATGGGTTGGATGGATTGGACCTATTTTGGGGGCGTCACAGTTGGTATCAGAGCTTAGGGATATGATCCCTGGCTGAGATGTGAGACAAGAGCTAGGAGGGGAGAGACGGGGAATTCCTTCGCTAGTATGACCTGACTAAGTTTATTTGGTGTTTATTTGGTCGGTCAGAGTATAGGGATAATATATGACATGACTATTAACCCTTGTTTTATGGCAGTATTTAAGAATGGCAGCTGAGAACGTTAATAATGGAGTAAATCAGACCGTGGAGACACCTTTGATCACTACCCAGGGGAACGTGCAACAGGAAGGCAATATTCCTCCTGTAAACAACGTTACCGAGCAAACGATGAATGATGGAATGTTTAGGAGTTTTTTTGCAGTTCATGCAAAATCAGACGAGGAAGACTCGTATACAAAATACAGGTGGAAATAATGACAACACGCGGTCTGTCACAGCCAAGCAGTTTAAGGAGTTGGGACCACCAGAATTTAAGGGAAAGCCGGATCCGATCATGGCGGAAACATGGGTCAAGCAAATTACCAAGATATTCGATGTCTTAGGATGCACGGAGGAGTAGAAGGTTCCATTCGCTACCTTTATGTTCCGCGGTGAGGCAGACTATTGGTGGGAGTCTGTGAAGCGTACCCAGCCTGACGCACTCAATATGTCCTGGGAAACGTTTCAGAAACTGTTTAATGACAAGTACTTCCCTGAAAGTATTCGTCATATGAAGGAGGTGGAGTTTATCAGACTGGAACAAAACAACATGACGGTGTCCCAGTACGAGGCGAAGTTTGCAGAGTTATCCAGGTTTGCACCTCATTTGGTCGAAAATGAGGAACGAATGACAAGGATGTTTCTGAGAGGTCTAAAACCCGAGATTCGGCAATATCTTATCTCTCATAAATTTTCTTTATATTCAGATGTTGTAAACAGGGCTCAATTATTAGAGCGAGATAATGAGTATACTCAACCGAGGGACCACAACCAGGGTCATACCGGTGACAGCAATCATCAGAGCGATGATAACCAACGAGGAGGGAAAAATACGAACAAAGGCGGTAACCACTCGGGTGGTCATCGTGGCCATGATAATAGGAGAGGTGAGTCAAGTGGAAATTTCAGAAAGAGGAGATTCAACAATGACGGGAAGACATCAGCACCAGCACCAGCACCAACAACAAATTTTAGGGGAGGAGAACGACCGCCAGTTAGATGTTACAAATGCGGGAAAGAGGGACATATCAGCCCAAACTGTCCACAACAATCCAAGGTGTGTTACAACTGTGGGAAGGAAGGCCACATCGCTCGAGATTGTACTATAGCGAAACCAAGTTCTGCGGGAGTGGTGATTCCAAGGGCTGTCCCGGATAAGGCGAAATCAGCGGTTCCTGGAAGAGCGTTTGTCGTAACTGGCCAAAACGTGAGAAACCCGAACGAGGTGATCACGGGTAAGCTAATCTTGAATTCTTGCGAAGTTTATACTTTACTAGATACCGGTTCTACCCATTCTTTTATCTCTCCTGCTTGTGCTCAACGTTTAAACTTGACTCCGGAGAAATTGGACTTTAACTTATCTGTTGAAACTCCGTTGGGTGAAACCTTCGTTACATCTACAGTTTATAAATCTTGCATGATCCAAGTTGGCACTATCACATTACCTGTTGATCTTATCTCTTTTAAGATACTTGCTTTTGATGTGATTTTAGGAATTGATTGGTTAACCACTCATCATGCTAAAATTGATTGTTTTCGTAAGGTTGTTAGTTTTCATATTCCTAACCAACCTGTTATACGAATTCAAACTACTAAACCACTAAAATCAGTCACTGTCATATCAAGCCACAAAGCTATTCGTTTATTGAAAAACGGATGTCAAGCTTTCTTGCCCATGTTATGGATTTGAACAAAGACAAGTCAGATTTGAATAATATTTCTATTGTTAGAGAATTTTCCGATGTATTTCCTGAAGAACTTCCCGGTCTACCCCCGGAACGAGAAATTGAATTCTTTATTGACCTTGAACCCGGTACAAAGCCCATTTCTAAAACCCCATATCGAATGGCTCCTATTGAACTTCAGGAGTTAAAAGTCCAACTACAGGAGTTGTTGGACATCGGTTTTATTCGTCCTAGTACGTCTCCTTGGGGTGCTCCGGTGTTATTCGTAAAGAAGAAAGACGGGAGTATGCGACTTTGTATCGACTATCGAGAATTGAACCATGTCACCATCAAGAATAGGTATCCGCTACCTCGCATTGATGACCTGTTTGACCAGTTGCAAGGAGCACAATTTCTTTTCAAAGATCGATCTTCGTTCTGGATATCATCAGCTGAAGATTAAAACTGAGGATATTCCAAAGACTGCCTTCAGAACTCGGTACGGGCATTATGAATTCTTAGTAATGTCTTTTGGATTGACTAATGCTCCTGCTGCCTTCATGGATATGATGAACCGTGTATTCAAAGAATATTTGGATCAGTTCGTTGTTGTCTTTATTGATGACATCCTCATCTATTCCAAAAACCGTGAAGATCATGAGCGCCATTTGAAGCTGGTACTGCAAAGGCTTCGTGAAAACAAGCTATATGCCAAACTGAAGAAATGCGAGTTCTGGCTTGAGGAAGTAGCATTCCTTGGGCACGTGGTGTCAAAACATGGAGTATCTGTCGACCCGGCGAAGATTGAAGCCATACAAAGTTTGGGAGCAACCGAAGTCGGTAACCGAAGTACGTAGCTTTCTGGGCTTAGCTGGTTATTATCGGAGATTTGTGGAAGGATTTTCTCGAATCGCTACTCCGTTAACTCAGCTGACTCGGAAAGATACAAAATTCGTATGGAGTGAGGAATGCGAGAAGAGTTTCCAAGAACTCAAGAGGAGACTCATTTCGGCACCTGTTTTGACAATACCATCTGGTTCGGATGGATTTGTTATCTACAGCGATGCTTCAGGCAAAGGGTTAGGATGTGTTCTCATGCAACATGGGAAAGTCATAGCCTATGCCTCACGACAACTCAAAGAATATGAGAGGAATTATCCTACTCATGATTTGGAGTTGGCAGCAGAGTCGTTTTTTGCGTTGAAGATCTGGAGACACTACCTGTATGGGGAGAAAGTGGAGATCTATACAGATCATAAAAGCCTCAAATATTTCTTCACCCAAAAGGAACTCAACATGCGGCAACGACGTTGGCTTGAGCTGTTGAAAGATTACGATCATACCATCCAATACCATCCTGGAAAAGCAAACGTAGTAGCTGACGCATTGAGTAGAAGATCATATGCGGGTACGAGTGCAATGTTTTTAACACAAAGGCCATTTTGTATGACTTGCAAAGGATGGAGATAGAGATGAAGGCTCCAAGTACCCACATGATGATATCAAATATACGAGTAGAACCGACTTTAATCGATAAAGTTAGCTGCTCAAGCTACGGATATAGAGCTGATGCGTATGGAAGAAGAAGTGCAAGAAGGTGCTATTCCAGAAGCAAGAATCGATGAAGAAGGAATACTTCGAGTCAACTCAGACTTTGTGTTCCTAACGATTTTGACTTGAAGCATAGAATAATGATGGAGGCAACACAACACACCGTTTG